>JAPZDY010000010.1:13322871-13337356 GCA_029783645.1 Ctenochaetus hawaiiensis
TAGGGGACGTATCAGATATTAAACTGATAAGAACAGATACTACACTTGATCTTAGCCAAAAGGCCGAGAAGCGATACTGGAAGAAGAATCGGACTGGGAACCTCATTCTCCTCACTACGACTCTCACAAACGGTTTATATTCATTTCTATGACTACAACTTTAAACCAAAAGACTGTCAAGAGTTCACTTTAAAGTTTTATGATCACTCGGCAAAGGTCGCACAAGATGTTCACTTACGGAACATTATAACATAGAATGCAAGTTATCATGTTTCTGGTCACATGACATCATTCCGCCCAATAAAATATCACTATGAATGAAGGATTCATAAAACGTTATTTGTAGCTTTATCGGAGGTGGAATTGTTCGGTTTTTTCCAGTTTATTTATTTGCTTATCGCCAGGACAAACTTTGTTTTAACAGTGGCGTGTGTTGGATTAAAAATACTAAATCTAAGGTTTAATTACAACTAACTTTTTCATAAACATAAATGGAGACCTGTCTCCCTCTAGCGATGTTAACTAAACCGAAAACTTCTCTGATATTTTAGCACATAAGAACGACATATACTAGGCTTTACAATTTAATAATGACACATTTTAGTATTGGAAATTTTGAGCCCAAGAAAGTCTGAGCAAATGGTTGGGCTTATGTCCAAAAAAACATCGATGTGTGGCCAACCATGTGAGTGAAACAACATGTCAAAGAGACTGCAGAACCGTTCCAACTTCCAATATTTTATTTTTTTAAATAAAAGTTGTGATGGTAGAAAAAAAAATAATCAACATATTTTTAAAAAAATCGTATTCATGTCGAGGTTAACAGCAATATGGTCATATCTCCGACTTCTTCACTGTTTTTATCCGCTGCCAAGCCAGCATCTCGGTTAAAAGATATTTCCAAATGAGGGTACACATCTTACATTAAGTTACAAAGTGCCATTATTGACTTTTTGAATGAGTGTGAATTTCAAGACGGTTTTCTAAAAATAAACAGCCAAAATATATTCCATGTCAACATCAAGATTTCAAGGTGGCTGGAGAGTAGCGAATTAAAACGAACATGTCCGTATTTCTTCGTATACTACATGACTCTGATGTACACGCAGTGCAATCATCTGAGCCATTGCTGGTTTGTTAATTTTGTACAAGTTAAGGGGGGTGCACCGTTCCTGGAAGTACTGCAATACCAGGTCGATGCGTGGAGTGGACGGAGCAAGCCCCTATTCCATCTCCCTGTTCCAAAAATCAATTTAATATATGGTCCCCGGGTAGGGGACGTATCAGATATTAAACTGATAAGAACAGATACTACACTTGATCTTAGCCAAAAGGCCGAGAAGCGATACTGGAAGAAGAATCGGACTGGGAACCTCATTCTCCTCACTACGACTCTCACAAACGGTTTATATTCATTTCTATGACTACAACTTTAAACCAAAAGACTGTCAAGAGTTCACTTTAAAGTTTTATGATCACCCGGCAAAGATCGCACAAGATGTTCACTTAACGGAATATTATAACACAAAATTCAGGTTATCATGTTTCTGGTCACATGATATCATTCCGTCCAATAAAATATCACTATGAAGGATTTATTAAAAATGTTATTTGTAGCTTTATCGGAGGTGGAATTGTTCGCTTTTTCAGTTTCACTTAAATTACACGATTAGTATTACAATTAAATATTTTAGCAAGGGGATCTTAAACCTTAATAAAATTACAAAACTTACAGCAATTCAAATTCACCTAACGCTTTCTAAAGGTGTGAGCTCTGTCTCCCTCTGGTGACGACACAGAAAACTGCACTAAGGCTGAGACTTAAAGCGCAAAAAGGAAGCCCTATACTCTAGATAATACTCTATTACGTTTTAAAACATTATCAGTTATAAGACGGTGAAAACTTGTTAAAAAAACTGTGTAGTAATTAAAATGTCACAGTAAGATATACTACGGTAAATTATACAAACAATACATCCCTGTGAACGCCGATGTAAGCCATGCATCAAACAAGCAGCAGAATGATTATAAATTCCGGAATTTGCCTTTTTCAAAATAAGAGTCGCGACATCAATCGAATCCAGCGACAATTTCCTGTATGGCGCCATCTCCCGGCAACGCAATAACTGCAGTGGCGGACCTTAAGTGTTGGCGAAAATCGACAACATGGGCATTTAAGTTGACAACGAGAAACATGGTCAAAAAGTTTTGAACAAAAACCAAACACATTCCAAGTTAAACACTGACAGATGCGGTTCAGTCTGGCAACTGGGTTTTAAACTTACCGGTTGTTTACTTAACAAATTAGAGGACAGTCTGAGTTTTTTAAATGACCTTCAACATGAACGTAAACTTAATCACTGCACAACCTAGGCAGTACCACTTGAAAGCATGACGTTATTGTATTTCAGGAAAACCTGGTTACCTGTTTTTTAGATGTGTCTTTTAGCAACTTGCGTTTAAGTAAATGATAATAACAGTCAATGTACTAATCTGGTAATACCCACTCACCAAATCACTGAAGACCAGCTAACGTTACTTAGCTACCTTAACTGATGCAAGTGGGCACTTACTTCGAAGAAAAGTTGGCATGTAATTTGGTAAATGTTGACGCCCATGCAGAACGGTTTATTAAACTCAATGTCTACAAAATAACTGGTGTCTGTTTTTGTGTTTTTTCTTCTTTCCATTATCTCTTGCACTCTCGACGCCTTCGGCTAGCTGCAATACTTGCTACTAGCCAAAAGTCAGTTAGCCTGGCCTGGCCGTTAGGTTTGCAAAACGCAACTCACAACTGAGCCATTTTTACGACAAAATAGACGTCGAGCCAAAACACTGAGGAGTCATAGTAAAAGACAATATCTTGAAAGAATAGGCTTGTAAAGGATAAACCCACCTGAAATTGTCAAAAAGACATTGACAGCGCGAAACAACCTGCTAGTGTGAAACCTGCCTCACCTTTTGGCTGTGACGCAACGTTACATAAACTGTTTTCTGCAAATGACCAGCAGGGGGAGGTGGTTATCCTTATAAAGTTGTTTTTTATATTAAGATTTACTTATCAAAACATTTACTGTATATTAGCGAATTAACAATACGTATTCCAAACAGCTGTCCTTTAAACAAATCGTGCAGATGCTGCCATGTAATTAATAAAATCAGACTGTGGTAGTTACAAATTGCCAGTTCACAATTTGAAAAGGCAGCTAACACAATTGCCTTGTCTTGTGTAGGTTAGGTTAGCACTGAGAATCAACATTTAACCAATTATTTATCTTATGAAAATTTCTCAGGGGCATATTTGATAAATGTCAATATAGTTAAATAATGAAAAGTAGGTTACATTACAAGCCTAGCTAGCTTGCCTCACTTTTTTAATAAAAAAAAGTTCAATCTTAAAGTAGTAACTTTATATTTCTTTTTTTCTCTAATATTTTAGGGATTTTATAGACTGGTTCTGTAAGGTTTGTGTCCTGAACAAACTGGTTGTTAACTGTCTAACTGTTAACCGTTGTTAAATGTATTAAAATCCATTTCGTTTACTGCTAAGAGTGAGTTTGCAATAAATTTCCGACGCCTTATTTTGAAGAAACAGGACCGGAAATCTTACTCCTGGTTCAACTGCTTCATTTGACATCCGAGGCAGAAGCCATGGACGAGTATCAGACAGAAGAAGAGGTTAGTTTGAAACTTGACAACTGTTTTTTCATGCATCCTTTATCATCAAAAAATATTTTACTCAAATATGTTTACCAGATTCTGTCCTTATAATCGTTTGGCCAAAAATAACGTTAGAAGGCGGACCGCCATGTCGACTGGTTAGCTTAAAGTGGACCGTTTTTTCTCCTTAAACAGACTGTTTTCGTCGTTGAAGAAGTGAGCAAAATAATAAATGAGGTAAGAAAAAGACAGTTTTAACCCTTTACACTGCATCCACGATCTTGATTTATAATCAGTTAATCAGCTTATTGCTACCGCTGGCTCGCAACTCTGTTTTTACGTTAGCGACCCTTTGGTTGCTAAGGACACCAACGGTTGCTAGACACCGGCCATGTCTACACCCATTGAATTTATACATTATAAAATATTAAAGATAAAAACTTTCAGTCTAAATTTGTGCAGTAATTTACAGCTTAAGTTGTATTTTATGATGTGGATGACGACAAATTACAACATATACTGGCAGTATTACAGTTTCAGTTAGGCGACTAAAAGATATGGCTGGCATCAAACGTGTTGATCTGTTTTCAGATTAACATCACTTTTTTTCAAAATGTCTCTTTAGTCTGTAGAAGCAGCCATAGGAGGAAATACTTACCAGCACAGCAGAGTAAACCAATGGACCACCAGCGTAGTGGAGCAGTGCCTTAGTCAACTCAGCAAGCTGGGAAAACCCTTCAAATATATTGGTTTGTCACTTATAAGTAAAACAGTTAAAATTTGATGGTCTCAGGCTCTGAGGCTGCTATAGAAGAGATGTGTGTTTGTGTTTTCCCACAGTAACCTGTATCATCATGCAGAAGAATGGAGCAGGTCTGCAAACAGCCAGTACATGCTTCTGGGACAATTCTACCGATGGTAAAATAAGACACATATTTCTTTTGTATGTAGATTTTAAATGATCTTGAATGTGCTGTGAACGCTTTCCCTCAAGTCATGTTTTCAACAATGAAAACCTTTGCCTGACAATCTTATAAATAGAAAAAAATACAGTGACAGAAGTGACTTTTATAAGTGATGTTTTCTCTTGTTAGCAGCAATCCTTGTGAATTTGAGCATGACAGCTGCCTTTGTAAATGCTTTTGTTGAGCTTGTTATTCATCAACTATCAGATATTTATAGTATTTTGTCACTAGCCTAAAACATGTAAGTGTAGAGGTTTTCTTGTCACTGAATTTTCTTTGTATGTAACCCAACAGGCAGCTGTGCAGTGAGATGGGAGAACAAGTCCATGTACTGTATCGTCAGTGTTTTTGGGCTGGCCATCTGAACCAACTACAGTGTACCTTAAGGGTGTGAAGTTTGAATTACTGTGTCTTTTTGAGAACAATATTTTTTTGTCTGGTTGTGTTGACTATTTGATTGAAACCTATTTTTTTGTATGAACTGTAATTGATTAAAACAATACCATGATGTACATACTCTGCTTTATTTACATGTGACATGAAAGAGTGCTACATGTACAGCTTTTATCTCATAAAGCATTACAAATGGCAAAACAGTTCCAACATATCAGGACCCACAACCTCATTTCAACACTTAAATGATCATAAGCTACATTCACACTAAAAGAATCAAAGATGTACTTTCATATCAAAGCATTTACTAATTTGAGACTGCGGCTCATTTAGAAAAACGGAAATAGAGATGTAAAGACAAGGCACCATCTTGATTACAATACATGTTGAGATATTATTTTTAAAGAACAGAAGCACATAGGTTTTGGCTATTTTTGTCCATAAGCTCCATCTTTATAAAGTGAAGGAAAGGTCAGCAAGTCTCGCGTTATATATAACATAAGAAAACTTTACAGGAGAAGTAGATAAAATGTTCTACATGAGGCAAAATGTACTTGGCCAGTGGTATGACAACTTGGTGTGAAGGGATAAGAAATGTTTTAGCATGATAGATAAAGCAGTCCATTTAAATAAAGTGGTGTAAAATCCATGCAGTTCATCAAAATCCATCCATCCAGGTTTTCAGATAATACAAAATCACGTACCATCACTTTTCAGCAAAATAAATACAGTTACACAAGTGCAATTATGAACCGTCTTGTCGAGGGAAGAACTGGTATGAGAAGTGCTGAGAGATCAGTGGTACCTACTCCAGTTAAGGCTCTCTCGACACTTTTAAAACAGGTCTGAGGTCAAAGAGAATTTGTCAACAGTGAACACTGCTATGGCACTTGAATTCCACGTTCTAGACATGCACAGTTAGAGTATTTAATCAGTTTTGGCCAGATATATTCATTCTCATTCATCTCAGACTGTCAGAGAGCAGAAAGGAATGGAAAAAACAGTGCAATTACCGAGAAACAACAGTGGTTCAACACAAAACTTATTTAAAAAAAAACAAAACATTAATTTCATGCGACAGATCCCCAAAGTCATATTAGCACTTTTCCCGGTTATTTTTAACTATAAGGTAGTGAAAAATGCTGGTTATGATGACAAAGGCTCACAATTGATAAAAATTTAATTCTCTTGAGTCAATTTGTTGCCTTTGTTTATAATAATGCTGAAAGCGTAAACAATGGAAAAAACTTAAGTGGGCTACAAGCCTCAACTTCAGTAAAAGAACAGTACATTCAGTCAACATTGAATCTTTCCTTTTTTCAAAAATATATCTATGTACACTTGCGGTATGTCATTTGTATTACCAATGCAGGTACTCCCTATATACACATTCATACACGTGATTGTTTGTTGTACTGTATTTTCATAGTTTACAAGAGGGACTCAAAGATTCCATCAGTCACTGTCACTCTCATCCTGGTACTTTGAAGTCGCTTTGATAGCACGTCCGTTTTGTAAAGGCATGTCTTCATAATCACTCCTTTGTAAAGACAGAGAAAATATTAGTTGGTTTATGTAAGCTCACACTGAATACTACCTCCCAAACTGTGAGAAGTAAGAGCTCACAAAAGCATTTATATTAACGAAAACGTACCCATATATGACTTCATCATCTGAGTCATTCAGCATGGAGAAAGCAGGATTATCCTTCAACTGCGAGTCTGGGATTAAAAAAAAAAAAAAAAAAAAAAAACTAATTAGGTTAACATGTAAGTTTATTATTTACTGCATTGTAACTGTGCTCAATTACCTACCATAAAGGGCATTTTTGGAGGGGGAATACACAAATGCTAATGTGTACAAGTAAAAGTTGAGGAGGCCATAGAATGACAAAAATTCAGCTGGTATGTCTGGAGTTAAGGAGCAATTTTTATGTTTAGGGCATAAATGTACCTTCCCATACTGCACATTTAAGTGAAATCAAGGATGAAATAAAGCATCATTTAAAAGGATATAGTTTTGGTAATGAGTAGACAATTCAGCTACAAAATTGTCTTGGAGAGCCTTGGCACCAAACCTCAGGTAGAGAATGACCATGCTGCAGGAGAGAGCGCAAAAAGAACAACAGGATCAAATTAAGCCAAATTAACCACAACGGGCTTTTAGAAAATATATAAGAGGGTCTTTAAAGGTTTTGTATTTTCTTAAAAACACACCTGATAATAAGGACCACAAATGTCAGTGCTGTCAAAAACCTGAGCCTGAGATCTAGTGATGGAAAACAAACAGCACATCAACGTTTTATTAGCAAAAAGAATTGACTCGCATCAAATACAAGGGTGTGGTATGCTGTGATACCTGAGTAAGGCATGTTCTTAAGTTCAGAACAAGCTCTAACAACCAGGAAGATCAGGTAGAGGATGTAAAGGGCAACTACTATCAAGAAGAAGACCTTCATGCCCTGGAGAAAAAAAATTTGAAACTTTATTCAACTGTTGGGCAAATGAAAACATAAACACTGTGTGTGCTAAATATAAAGATACTGTTCAAACACTATCTCTTTGTTTTTACAACCTGAACTTCTACTGACTAAGAGCAATAAAAAACATTGTTTATGCCAATAAATACGTTTTTTTTCTATCCTCAACCTCAATAAAAATATTCCAACTCATTGCTTGAAGTTCTAAAGGTCTTACCTGAAAGTTCACTATGTCCACTTTATACTGATAAGTAGGGTCTTGGAGTTCATTAACCCTGCAAGTTCAGAAAAGTAGAGTATATATCTTTGGCACTGTTGTAACTCAGTTTTAATCAGACTGTTAGCGGCTGTTAGCTAGGTCAGACCCCTGTTTATGTCTGAGGAAGGGCTGAAGCGTCATAAAGGTTTTTATAAGAAAACTTTTTCTGTCAAGCACCTCCTTTTTAATCATCTTTAGATATGCATGCTTTTGTTACTTTTTGTAGACTTACGTTTGCCATATGCCAAGTGTAACTGCTGAGAGCCACAGAAGACCCACAATGATCAGCTTAGGCAGGTAGAAGGTCAGACATTTCCTCTCACCCTGTGAAAACAACACAACACACATGAAATCAAATTCACAATTAGCTAAAAGTGAAATATAATATAGTTTAGTAGTAGTTAAGTAACCCACCTGAACCCTGATGCCATGATAAACACAGAGCCAAAAGAGCAG
Organism: Ctenochaetus hawaiiensis; assembly: GCA_029783645.1. Lineage (NCBI taxonomy): Eukaryota > Metazoa > Chordata > Actinopteri > Acanthuriformes > Acanthuridae > Ctenochaetus > Ctenochaetus hawaiiensis. The sequence goes on from JAPZDY010000010.1 coordinate 13,331,084, forward strand.
CAGGGCACACAGAAACAGAGCTTGAAAGAAAGCGTCTAACGTCCCTGGAAACCAGCTGTTCACCAGGAACGAGAGCGGGAAAAATGGATCTGAAAAGCACAAGCAATAAAGACAAATAGCAACACATCTAACCTTCATGTCAAAACTTTCATTAAATTGGACAAGACACACACAATATTTCTGGTTAACACACGAAAACACACGAAACCAAAGTTCTTAGAAGAAATTTAGGGCAAGATTTGACTTGAGGAGAGGTAATACTGAAACTCACCATTGTAGAGTAGCAGCAAAGGGAGCAGGATAGACATCCACTTCTGTTCAATACCCCAATCCCTCATAGAAAACTTTCTCAAAGAGTGTGCAAACATACACTGGATGATGCAGAGAAAAAAAATGTCAGTCTTATATTTGATAATAGTTACTTTCAAGACTCTGATTTAAATTAAATTTGTTATCTTTTGTTCACTGTTGTTTCAGTAAGACTGAAATCCATTGTGATTAAGGCGTTATAAGCAATCTCTGCTCTTACCGTCACCATGAAGGTCAGTACCACAAAGACGAACCGGAACCAGATTTCAACCTGCGAGAAGGTGGGGTTGTATGTTTTCCACTGAGGAGGGGTAAAAGATAGAGAAAAAATAACAAAAAGGAGAGAAAAAAGAGGAATAAAAAGGCTGTCACTGACAAGATATTTAAAAAAAATTAACAAAGAAGTGTAAAACAAATAACTCTGTTTGCTTTATAAGAAAGAACAAATGTGCAAGTGTTTTTCACTTACCACAAACTTGACCTTGAGGTCATATGCTATATCCTCAAGGCCTTTGAAGCTGACCATGACCTGGTACTGGGTGTAGTTCAGATAGCCCAGATGGAGCACAATGACCTCATCACATTTCTGTAAGAAGTAACAAAAAACAGCTGCATCACTGCTGGTTCAATCCAACTGTACGTAAATGAACTGCTTCGGGAACATCATCTGTCTGACACGACCAAAGTCAGTCCTGTTGATAAAAAAGCTCTACAGTGAGCTGTTTGCCGCTGCCTGACTAAATGAATGATGACAATGAAAGCATACTGCATGAGAGAAGGGTTGCTGGATGACTATTTGACACTTACATCCCTGCAGTGTAGCGTTCGTGATTTCGGGTGCATTTTGTTGATGTGCATCACACTGGCGTCCGGTACCACTCCCTTCAAATCAACATTGATATCAAAAGGCTGCTGGAAGTCTTCCACTGACAAAGAGCAGATAAAACATGTTGTGAGCAAAAGCCAAGAATGTCAATGTTGATAATATAAGACGTTAGACATTTGTCACAGACAACTGCTGCTGTTGTTGTAACTCATTCTGTGGTCTTACTATTGCTGTGTTCAGCCTGCATCACACAGATGAGCCATAGCTGCTGGTTGTAGGTGGTGAGGGGAGGAGAAACTAGTTTAAAGGGCCCAGTCTGGAAAGAAAAAGAGATGGAAATAATTATTTTCATTTATAATTATTTCATCATTGGCAATCATTGATACACATAATACAATATTCAGATGAAAGTCATTTTTGCCTACATCATAACACACAACCCAAAGATTTTCTCCTATCACAGGATGATAGATTTTATTTAGAGTGGAAGGGCAACTCCTTAAATTTCATGTCCCTCCCATACATGTGACACTGTATCTGTACCTTCACAGAAACACAAGCTATTCACTACAATAAAAAATGACTTCGGGTGTATGAAATTGATTAATAGAGATGAGATGAAGAAATATGCAAAAAAAGAAGAGTCTGAGCCTTTCTGCCTGTAACACAAACACAGGCATTCACTTTAAGGCAGCCAAAACAAGCAAACTGCTGAACTGCAAGGAAGCTGAAAAGTTTCTGTTAAAATGTCTGTAGTCCAGAGAGGATACAGATGCCCATCCAATAACTGAAGTTGATTTAAACAATCTCTACAAAGAAGATTCAACTAACAGAAGCAACAACAAATATTCCACCAATCCATCATCATGACTGTGCTCTTGCATAAGTACATTTTTTGTATTTATTACAAGTATACCTGATATGCATGTTAAGTAGCAGTGGTGTGCACTAATACCTTTTACAGCAAAACACACCTTTTCGTCTTACCTTTACTGAGAAGTTCTTGAGAACTAACTGATCACCATTGTGCTCCTGCTCAGATATTATCTTTGGACCTACAGAGATTAAGAAAACATAATAGCTTTTATTTTTCTCACAAAACAATGCCTCAAAAAAGGAGTAAGTCATTGACCTGAAAATGTCGAAGTCTAATAAACAAAATTTGGGAAAAGTCATGTATGCCAATAAACAGACTGTCTTATACTTAATTAAACATCTTGCTTTCTTGAAGACAAAAATAAATATCTTTAGACATTGTTTACCCTAAGTAACCACTTTCTAATACACAACTCCCTGACATATTAATAATGGTGATACAGCAAATAAATTGCCAAGAGAAGATCTATAGACCGTGGAACAACAGGCATGTCCGAGGAGAAAAATATGTAGTCATACTTAAATTCAATAAATCAGACTAATTCTGTAACAACACATGGGAATGCTTTCATATTAACAATATTATAGAGTTGTAGATTTGCAGCATTCATTTAGACATGAAAACGACATATTTGTCCAACTGATTTTAAACTAACTGAAAACAGCAAAAATGTCGAGAACCATTAAACAGAATGGTAGCATAAAGCAGTATATTTCTTCAAGTATTCTGCAATCGGTGCTTTATCACAGTAGCTGTTAAAATGAGGTGGGATGATTTAATCACCTCCTCCGCAGAACAAACTCTGAGCATGAGTAAAATTACGTCTCATTAATACCGACCTTCAGCCAGTGTTGCATAAACATTTTTCTGCCATACCTGCAATACCGATGAAGACTGTGAGGGCAAAGCAGACCAGGAACAGGACGAAGACCAAGACAAAATGCCTTTTAGAGAGAGTGTAGAGCCGCATGGGGGCCAACCTGTTACAGGGAGACATCAATAACGAAGAACACACACAAACAGAACAAACGTGTACATGTTTGTTTTGTGTTAAATGCTATTAGCCCACATCCCGTGGCTCAACTGCGGATATGTCAACACCACTAGCTTCTATGCTAGCTTTGGCTAGCAATAACAGATGGCAGAAACTGCACACTGGATTAAGCACTTTTCCTCTCACATTAAACCATTAGTAATATATCTCTGGTAAGTCCGCTGACCAGTCTAACACTTACAGTTCCATATCTTTGGTTCGCAGTCGCGGCGCGGAGGGAAAAATGTGTTAAATTCTCACTGAACCTACATCCGTGTAGCAACATCAGTCAGCGACAACTGGATTGCAACGTCACCGAAAGGGACGGACCAAGTCGTGGTCACGTGACGCCAGCAGAGAGGAAGTAAGTGTGAAAGTGTCACCATGGAAAGCGTAGGTATTCTGAGAATAGGAAACAAACGTGGAATCCCTTCGTCCTAACGCCTACTTTGTGGTTTAGATACTTGTTTGTTTTACAAAGCTGTCATTTAGTCGTCAGCGTGTGATATACAGTCTATGTGTGCTTATCTGGGAAAAAATAATTATTCAACCAAAAAGCATACGCCTAAAACTCAAAGTGGTAACGACTATTTTACGACTGAACGTTATCGACATGGATAAAGCAGCTTTGCGCATGCGTAAAACGATTTCGTCGTTTATTCAGGCTGACATTTCCAATGACCAAAATTTTAATGAGCCATTAAAGCGATCTTTGCTCATTTCCTCTAATTCAAGAAAAAAAATACATTTAAATTTTGACTTAGCCATCTTGTGATTTATCATCATTTAAGACAGATGCATGATTATATTTCTTCCCACAAGACAACACTTGTTGCCTTTGAAAATAATTAAGAAGCCTTACATTTACATTTGGGGATTATCTAAAATTTCAATACATATGGAAAATATGTGTGAAAAAAGATATGTATCTTATGTTGAATATTTTTCCCATTTCTACCTCTATTTTATTCAGTGAATCTGTTTAGAATGCGTTACCTCGTTGTCTGGCATCATCTAAACGACAAAATATAATGAACAAAGGAATTTAATTCCTCACAAATCTCCACCATGCATACATCTGGCTTGTTTCTGCCGTCGTTACACAAAAGGATCATAATTCATATTTGTTCTGCTTTGAGGTGCAAATTGATCATTTATAGCTAATTCACAACATTCAACACTAAAATAGCCATGTTATATAACGCGGCGGAAAAAATATTGTTATTGTGGTAGTAAATAAAGTGGAAACCCACCTGTAAAATCGATCATCTCGGTAAGGTGTCAGGTCCTCCTTCAGCTCGTTGTAGGCCTCTTGTATCTTCCTACAGAAATATTTCAGCTCGCTGTACAAAGGGTTTTCCAAGCCGGACGAGTAGTCGTTGTCCATTACCACAATGAGCCGTCTGGCGGCGGAAAATGGCGATGGCCGAACAATCTGCAGTCTTTACAGAACAGCACAATGATCCGTCTGTATTGTTACGTCGTTTATTTGAAAGTGCAACCGAAGCTGTTTTGTTTTTGTCGGTTCAAAGAAAGAGGAAAAAAAGCCGCAAATAAAAGGAAAGGTTGGCGGATGCGCATATTCAATACACGGGAGGAGGGTCACGTGATCTGGGTTCAGTACCACGGACAGTGGAAAAAAAAGAGGGTCTGATGACAGCAGGGAGTCGCAGTGATATTAAAGAAGCAGTGGTCAATGTCATTCATTTGTTGCTTCAAAGAAGAACTTGTGTATGAATATAAAGCTTTGTAAATGTTTTTTGGCCATACTAACCCAGATTTCTCAAATTCAAGAAGGGCATTTTCTAAGTATCTACACCCAAATTACAGTCATGTTGGAGAGTGTAGAATTCCAAACCGAGTCAATCCCAGTTTGAAAGCATTATGTTTGGATCTATCTATATGCCTATGAGGATCTAAGCTTCCATTATTAAAGTTATAAGTCCCACATGACGATTCCTGCTATAAAATTGTTGATAGAGCCATTTTGTGTAACCTTTAAACTGCCAACTGGATTTGAACTCTGAATTCAGAAATAATACAGGATGTATTAAGGAGACCAGACACTGCATTTTTCCGAAACAATGACGTTTTTATTCAAAAGATGTGTGACATATACAATTATAAAATAATTTACATGGCATGCCTTACTATCCATTCACTATAAACGTTCAGTCACCAAATCAGACTCAGATTCTTTTCAAGTGTTTTTGTCATTTAGGTCTACATCTACGAATACAAAGCACGTCTGTTCTAAAGAAAAGCCAAATCCTACAATATCTACAACAGGTCATCTCATGAAATCAATTGAAAGTGAATCCTTAACCTAAGTCCATAGGCAATTCTGAACTCAGTGGCTTACACTTGTGAACTTATGTGAATGATGTGTGTGTATATGTGTGTTCTGTTTGTGTAAGAAACCAGGACCACAAATGTTTAAAGATAACAGATTTAACACTGATGGGATTGGTAGACTGCACAGCTGAATACAGACACACCTTAACTTGACAGTAACACTCTACAATACTAGTCTACCGACTACAATAAACTGGGCACTTACTCATTCACATCTTCTCCATCCAATGCAAACTTCACAAAACACAAAAGATTTGCCCATTCCCAACCCTCCCGACCCAACCCACCTTCCCATCTCACAATTTGGGCTACACTTGTAACAAATTTTTATCAACACAAAGAAATGTTCAGAAAAATGCACGATATACAGTATGTATAGATATTATATCTCCTTTAGGAAATAATCTCATAAATAAAATGTACAGACCAGCAACTGAGATGCTGAACTAAAAGAACAGTATTGAACTGTAGTCAAAAGTGATGACAAAGAATGTTTCCCCTAAGAAAATATTGCACAACTAACACAAAAAGATGGATATTTCTTTATGACATGCTCATGTTCTTTTCATTTTTTCCATTCAGAAGAAACTTTTTTTTCAATCCACTTTCGTACAACCCACCTCTGACAGACATGCATCTGCTCGTGACATGGAAAGATCACACTTACTTAATTTGATAATCTCATTAATTCTGGGACCAAAACCAAATGGGTCCAAAGCAAAAAGCTTTTGCTTTATCAAGACTGAAGTTAAACATACCTGTAGGCCTGTTTTTTTAGCCATAAATTTTTGAAACACCTTTTTTTGGCACAAATGTTAGAGGTGACTCTAATCACCGTACCTAATTTCAATAAGCCTACATATTACTGCCTTT
>JAPZDY010000010.1:13339843-13355817 GCA_029783645.1 Ctenochaetus hawaiiensis
TTATTATTTTAACTAAAGATTTACTTAAGAAAATCTCACCTGTCTGCCCTCCAGTTCAATTTGAAAGTTCTTGGCAGACTCTTGTGTGACGCGCCCACCAAAGTCCAGCTGGTAGACCTGCGTGGCTTCATTCCACAGCGGCTGCTTGTTGGCCATGACATAAACGAACCCCTGGCTCCCCAGCCCTCTATCCTCCTTCTCGTTGGCCTTTCGACACTTAATCTCATCCAGTTCATTGGCAGCCCTCAGGTTCCTCTTACTCTTCCAGCCCTTCTTACTGCTCTGGCACTGATTGAGAAGCTCATCCCCACTTATGAATAGCTCCGGCTCACTTTCTGAACTGTCTTGGAACTCACTATTGGCAGTAGCCTTACTCATCTTCTTGGTCTTCAACTGCTGCTCTTTTTGCCCCTTCAGCTTCTTTTTGTCCCTTCCTCCGAGCCGCGGACTGGAGATGAGTGAGTTGAAATCACCCAAGGCTCTGCCTTCTTTCTTTGACTTACTCCCTTCAGCCAGCGGTGGCACATTAGCCTCCTCAGCCCGCCCTTCCACCCGCTTTCGGTTCTTCTTACTGAACTTCTCAGACCGCTGTGGCACAGGGCTTTCAGTTAAGGAGAGTACCTCCTGAAAACCTTCACCAGCCTCTGCCATAGCCTCTTGTAACCCTCCATGACTCTGCAGCTCTGCTGGTGGTGGCAGTGGGGGAGGTGGTGGAGGAGGAGGAGGAGGAAGAGGAGGCGAGAGCACATTTTTGTCTATTGCCATGTGAGAGGCTTTTGGTGGTAGTGGCACTGCAGGACTGGGCATAGGTGGACAAGAGTTATATGTACCCCAGGGTGTGTGAAGGGCAATGGGAGGAATGGGAAGCCCCGCACAAGCACTTCCTCCTGGATAAAGGGGAGGTAGAGGGCAGCAAGCTAGGTTTGCCAGATTTGCAGGATAACCTGGCGGTATGACGAGGGCTGGATCCTGCTGTGAGAAGGGTACTGGTGCCACCACCTCCTTTGGGGAGGAGCAGGGGCGTGGTGACCCTGGGATGGACTGGAGTTGGGCTCCAGAATAGGCAGTTGCTGGAGGGTACTGGAGAGAGATTTGGTAGCCTGCAGCTGTAGCCTGAAATGAAGCTGCACTAGGGCTGGTGGGGGACTTTGGAGAAAGTACAAAAGGCACCCTGGACACATCCAAGTGCTGAGCTGGGCTTAGAATAAGTGGGGGTGGTTTGTGAGGTCCGGGGGGTCCACTGGGATTTAGTGTTGCTGTCCGTTCCTGAGGAACCCACACCTCCTCTGTGGCAGCTGGGTCCCACTGATAGGGAGGTGGGCGTTTGACAACCAGCCCTGATGCATCATTCCCTCCTAGAGCCAGATGCCTCAGGGACTGGTTCAGTGTTTCATCCTCAGTAAATGCTGAATTGACATAATCAGCCCTGTCTCTGTTACTCCCCCCTCCTGTTGCAGTCCCAGATCCTTCAAGAGAGCTCAGCAGGTTGTAAGAAGACTGGGAGGCCAGAGGTGTAGCACTGTTTGAGTGAACGATAACTGTGCTATGTGGTGCGCCATTCCCCGGAGGGAAATCCTGTCTGATAATAGTTCCTCCTGCTATTCCATTAGCGCTCCCAGGGGCAGTGCCTCCAACACTGGATCCACTGCTACACTGACTGCAGGTGTATAAGGCTGTTGGCACCCTCTGCTGGAATGAGGCTGCTAGTGCACTACTATTTTTAGCCTTAGGAGGCAGTGGTCTGGGTGGTTCCAGCATTTGGGAAACTTTGAGAGCAGCCTCTCGGCTATTTCTCCTGAGTGTGGCGTGGATCAGACTGCTGTCAAGTCTCTGTCCAGGATTCCTGCCAACAGTACTGCTCTGATTGGCTGTGTCAGGGTAAGGAGGTGGGTCTCCGCTGGGTATGGAATAGCGAGGTGCAGTGAGTCTGTTGAGAGTGGCAGAGGTGTAGGGTAATTGGATCTTCTTGTCAGCTAATGAGGAGGACGATGATGAGGTGACCCTGAGAGTGGCAGAGCTGCCAGGTCCTTGGAGTGTGTAGACATTCTGATTGCAGACAAGGCGCGTTCGAGGACGACATACTTCCTCCACATTCCCACTGCTGTCAAATGTCGTTATCCTCTCATATCCCAGTGGTGTGGGGTATTGCGCTTGTTGCTGACCTGAGGGATAAAGTGGGAACTCTCCTTTCTTCATACAGAGGTCACCAGAGGAAGGAGTCCCACTGGTGCCCCCTCCTGTTCCAGATGCATTATTGGAGGCTGCAGAGGAGGCTGATGCTGAGGCAGCCGCAGCTGCTGCAGCAGCCACAGCAGCAGCCACTGTCCCGGGGTAAGGAGGTGGGGGATTCATTTTGCTAAGCTCTAAAGGGGCACTAAACACCACTGTATCACCCTCAGCCAACTGTGGAGTTGACCGAGTGGTTTTGATTTTCAGCAGGTGCTCATGTTCAACTCCTGCTGCTCTCTCAACCACTAAATCTGCAGGTGGATGAGGGATCTGTATCTGCAGCGCTCCAGGCTGGAGTTGGTGCACAGCTGCACCTGAAAGCTGTCCTGATGACAGAGAGGGAACAGGAATTTGAATTTGGAGGGGCTGTTGAGCTTGATGGTGATGCTGCTGTTGTTGCATCTGATGTTGCTGCGATTGCTGTTGGTGATGCATTTGCTGCTGTTGCTGGAGGTGCTGCTGAATTTGTTGATGCTGCTGTTGTAGCTGTTGCTGTTGCTGTATGTGCTGTTGGAGCTGATGCTGCTGCAAGTGTTGAAGCTGTTGGTGCTGGAGGATCTGCTGTTGCTGTTGTTGGAGTTGCTGTTGTTGGAGTTGCTGCTGCTGGAGTTGCTGTTGCTGCTGAAGCTGTTGTTGGTAGTGCTGAATTTGTTGATGGTGTTGAAGTTGTTGTTGTTGATGGTGCTGCTGCTGTTGTTGCTGATGTGGACTTGGTTGTTGTTGTTGTTGTTGTTGCTGCTGCTGCTGCTGCTGTTGTGAGGGATGCTGAGAAGATGGAGGTCCAACCATTAAGCGACCCATTTCTAGTCCCCCAAAGATGACCTGACCAGGACTTGAGTACCTGGTGGGGACTGTGTATTGGGCTGTGAGGATGGTGTCCTGGCTTTGGTCTGACACACCTGCAGCAGCCCCAGCAGGGTTTGCTGTGGGAGTTGTTAGGACATCAAGCTGAACATTTTGATTGGCTAAGAGTGACTGGACCAGACCAATGCTTTGTGCTGGGGACATGGCCTGAGCGGGACTATGGATGGGGGCAATTGGGATGTTGACAGTGCAGGGCGGGTTGTCGTCAGCACCGCCAGCAGGGCCTGTGACAGGCAAGTCATCTTCATCTTCACTGAAGACATTGGGGCTAAAGACAGGCAGGTTGATGTAGTCCATGGAGATCTTGCGCACTTCTGGCAGGTAAATGGTCATCTGTCTGGGCTGAAGATGGAGGAGGCTTGTCTTATAGATTACTGAAAAGAGAGAGAGAGAGAGAGAGAGAGGGGATAAGAATGAGAAAAAGAAAAAGAAAAAATAACGTGCCAAAGGACAAGCTGTTGATTGGTTACCTGCACCAAGATTGGTAGGCAAGAAAGTGGCCAGCCCAACAATCTTGAATTTTGTACCCCAAATATTGGAAGTGACCTGAGCAAGGTAATTTTGCTATAAGACAGGAACAGAGAGAAAGATTTCAATTTTATGATGATAAAAAAAGAAAAATGTATAAGTTTGTCATCCACCAAAACACTGCCCCCACCCCAGACACACAAGTGGTTCTTTGTTGGAGGGCACAGATCCCCTGCAGTCTTTATAACGAACCATCCAACACTGCCAAGTCTGTTTGATGTAATTACCATTAAGCATATTGATCCTGGGGAAAACAAAGACTGTGTTTCAGATACAGTAATTTCACTTTTACCTGAGTGATGTCATCTAGAGGAAATTCCCTCCTTGTCAGACTGGGTGAACCAATTGAAGGTTTACGAATAGGTAACCGTGGTGACCTGGAGATCTCTTGTGTAGCACGGGACAGTTTGGGTGATTTTCTGGGATCAATGTTGATTCTGTTGGTAAAGGGACAAACTAAGTCTCTACAGAGAAGGTAGCAAATAAAAAAAGAAGGTTTAGGCATGCAGTGAACCAAAAACAAGAGCAGATTATTTTACTCAAATTAATGCAGTGCATTAATGCAAAGGGTTAATATAGGACGGAAGATAACTGCAGAATTACTGCTGAGATGCCACATGAATTCCATTTGAGTCCAAGATTTAAAATTAAATAGGGGTAAATTCCAGTATTGCAGTGTATTTAACAGAAACACTCAAAACATGTTTACATTTTTATTTAAAGATTAATTCAATGTTTTCATGCTGTTGGAGAATGACATGACAGCAATATAAAACACATTTGTTGATTCTCTTCACTGAACTAACGCTAAATAATTGTGATTCATGTGGGTATTTAATTGTTTAAAGAAATTTGTAAACCAAATCACTCTACTTAAAATTAGGTGGAGAAAATGAAGCGATTTACATTTCACAAAAACTGTTGATTGTTAAAGGGTCAAAGAACCAAGCATGACACACACAAAACAAAAAATGTTAGTAAAAAAGTGAATCGTGTGGCAGAAGCACTGGTAAGGTATGTGGTTACCTGGGCAGTTTGGGGGACTTGCTGCCCCTTGATATCTTTGGAGATTTCTTGCCAACCCAGTCATCACTCAGCTCAATGTCACTGGAGTCTGAGCAGTTACAGCTGTCAATCATGGCAGATATCAGACTGTTGCCATATATCTCATCTGAAGAGAGAGAATAAGATGAACAATGAAAGAATGGAACCAATACTGATTGTTGTGTAGTTTGTTCTGTTTTTCAACTCTACCAAGTTGATGTTAAAAGTAACATAACTCGATTCTGGCTAAAATATTCATAATCCTGCTGTTTCAAAACATATAACTTGTGGACTAAATGGGTTGAGTATGAGATGCTCAATAAAATTCCATTCCCTGAAAGTTACTACAACAAAATTGCCATTGTGGGACATCTACTTTAAATAACCTGGAGGCGGGAACATTTATAATTTTTACAAAAAATACAGCAGCAGCAGTGTTCCACTATTTCAACAGAAAAGCATTTATACTAATTCAGCTCAAACCATTGGTTTAGTGGTTTGATTTCCTCTCCTTTTCACCATATGGAGTCTGTGAACCACTGCTGCCCAAGTTTAGGTCAAGCTAATTTACTTGATGGACATTAAAGTGTGGATGGGCTGAAACCTTTTCATGGCTGGCTTCATTTATCACTGCGTGGAGAGGGCACTGGTTGATTCATGAGGAACCTAGGGGCCATGAGAGCTCCCATTAAGCAGCTTTTAATTAACATGGGCCCAGTCTACCCTATGCAACTAAAACATACGCACTCTGTAAGTTCCAACTCAAGAAACTCACATAACTGGAAAATTACTGGAACAGGCAATTATGTCCGGAAGGACTACATTTAACAGTGTGATTTAAATCTTTATAAAGAATAAATCAGTACCTTAAAATTAAAACATGGTGATGCTGGTGCAGTCAAAAACAAAGAAAATAAATTTTGAATCTTTTACAGTCATCCATTTCTGGGTCATTTACACAAAGTTCAACAACAGCTCATTGGACACGATCATTGGGAGCTATGAGTTCTAATGTGTGCTTATAAAGGTTCCACCATTTAAATAAAAAGAATAACAAAAACCTGTTGAAATCAATCTTAAACTGGACGTAAAGTAACTCCATCATTCCCATACACTCTTCTAAAACATAGCAAAAATGAATAGCTAAATTTTAAAACCTATACCCGCTTATTGTATCTACAAATGTCTTATCCATGTTAAACAGCCAACTTGAATGTTCCATGTCTTACTGTTTAGATTGTAGACTCGATAGGAAAATATGTTAATCAAGTTTTTTTTTTAAGTATTTATTAATTTATTTGCTTGTTAAGTTATTATGCTCTGTTTGGTTGCTAATATCAAGGAAGCTCAGTTTTACCAGTTTTACCTGTTTTCCCATCTGTCTTTGGGTCCATAATGACAAATTCTGGACGCAGTTTGCTAATTCGTCTGCCTTTAAGGATAGGCACCAGACCTCCTAGGTACTCCAGGTATAGAGTGTAGCAGGGCCCCCCAACTTCAGGATTATCCTCTGTACGCTTCATGGTGCAGTGCAGACGCTCATTTCCAGCTGTTGGGTAGCTCACAAAATCACGCATGTTGTTGGGATCTGGGATGGGGGGCTGAAAGAAAAAAGACAGGGCTGTAGTTCAGTTCAGGGCTAATATCAGACAAGTTATGTGCTGCTGTCTCAAAAGGTGACATTCATGGCGGCACTGGTATGCATCAAGTGCATTTCCTAAAAGCTCTTCACATTATTTTTTTATGGTTTTATTGATCTACTAAGTCTTGTTTTGTGTACCTTGATGGTGGGGACAAAAGCAGTAGTGACGTAGGAACTAAGGCGGGAAGGCATGGTGAGCTTGGTGACATCTTTTTCCTCCTTCACTGCTGTGGCGATACCCTGCTGGCAGAGTAGCTGCAGGCTGGCAATGCGGTGCTCCACTCGCACTACATAGAGTGCCGGGCCACAGGCCAAGAACAGACGAGAGTCCCGGTGACCCCAGCACAGCGTAGTGATAGGACGCTGAAGGGTGAGGAAGAAGATTTTGTCACTTCATACTAAATAATACTTCATACACAGATGTCATACATGGTCTTTATGGGATCTAGATGATAGTTAGATAGGTGAGAGTTGTTTCCACAAATAAAAAAAAAAATCATAGTACAGTGTCTCTGACTTCTTGTTAGCCTGGTCTGGCTCTGTTAAAGTTGGTCACCTGTGCTGGTGTGTCCAGTGTGTAGATGTGTTCACCCCGCACATTGTAGAACTTGACAATGGCATTCCGGGTCGGGGGAGGACAGGAGGGGTCGGGGGAGAGAATGGTCCTCTCCATCCCTGCCACTGCAAGGAGGTCCCCCTGTGAGCACCATTGGACCACCACATCTATAGCACAAGTCACAGGAGAAAAAGTAACCATGGTATCATAAACAAAATTTACTACGACATAAAAGATAATAGGCATAAACAAGTGAGTGAAAAAAGCCATGAAACAAAGAAAGACACCAGGATGCTATAAAACTTGCATATGCAAAACACCCACACACCTTTCAGACCAGTGCGGATGAGGGTGGGAGAGAGGTCATCGTAGTTGTTCATCAGGCTGATGTCTCCAGAGGTGAAGCTGACTGTCAGCAGTGGTTTCTGGCTGTGCACTGAGAAAAAACAAAGGACAAAACAAACATCTTAGACTGTGAGACAGCAGCACAACGAGGTTAGAGAGGGTTTAAAGTACAGGGTATTGTCAACTGCAAAATCTGCAAAAAAAGAAAAACTATACTTCCCATGTTTTTGCACTTAATTTGGTACCAAAAATGAGGCATCATTACTAGCAACCTATAATGGGCTGTAAAAAAACTGTGCACATGTGTGCTTATTTGTGAGGCTGTCTGTGTTTTCTGTCGAAGTAATCAAGAACTCTCATGAAAGAGGCAAGGACAGTTGTATATCCTTGGCAGCTGTTTTTCTTTTTCAGTGAGCTTTTATTGTGTCATAATCATGAGGAGACATACTCAGCAGTTCTCACTGCTGCATTTGTAGCTACAAAATATCTGGCATTCTCAGTCAAACTTATATAAACAAAACACCCTAAGGCAGCCAGTTAATACATTTTCAATTAAAGCATCCTTGAGTCTGTCCTTTCACATAGTCCTGCAATGACTCAAATACTTGTAAAAATTACATATCCAGCTCTGCTTTTGACTTTTAGCCCAAAAAGTTACTACTCTTCGATTAAAATCAGTTTACAGTGGGTGCTAAATCAGATATCTGATGCTGCTGTAAAAGTCCTGTTGTGATTTGCAGTGCAGGGATAATAGGTCATTATCATACATTATAACAGAGAAATTTGGCAAGCAAAGGAAGAGGCAGCCTGGTGTCTCAGTCCGGTTGTCGAGTTGAGAGATAATTTCTAGCCAGGCCAATCAATTACTATTGACTGGTTTAATTAGTGAGTTAGAGCATAATCAGTGTTCCAGCTAAGGCAAGCACTTTTCAGCTTAACCACTCGGCCCAAAGTGAAGGGAGGGAAAAAAATAGCACAGCAGGAGGAGGACAGACCCTCACCAATGAAGCCTTAGCAACTGGGACTAATTAAGCTCGAGAGAAAAGGAGGCAAAAAGACAAAACAGGAACCAGTAAAAATGAGGCCATTACATGGGCTGGTGTACAAACTGGTGCTGGTGTGAAAACAGCAGCAGTGTGGGAAATTTTACCACATGCAACTCTTGCATGCTTGACACACCACTGTTTGCATCTCTGTGCACCAGATAAAGACTGACCATCTATAAAGTATTGGATGGTGAACTCACCCAATATACTTAAAGGACTAACAAAATGTGAATCATGACCTCCTGAAAGTAAGTTATTTGGAAGGGAACTGAGCATTTATCTAGGAACTTATCTTTTCCATATTTTCTGCAAGATGTGAACTCTGGTAATGAGGTCTACAATGGAAAAAAATGGCCTTAAAGCAGTTAACTGTGGCATCACACGCCCTGTAGCCTTGACATTACTGAACTTAGTCTAAGGAAGTCTTGGGGTAATTTGTTAAAACAAAGACCCATTGCAAATACAATCAGAAGAGACTAAAATATTACTTTCACTGAGGAAACTTATGTGTCACTACTGTACAAACATCTGGTGTTGTTTTGGACAATTCAAAAAGATGCTAAGCGCATATTTATTCAAGACAAGAAGTATACTATAATTCCAGCTTCCAAGCTGTGATTGTCCACATGAATGTACTGTAAGAGGGCTACATACTAATAATGTACATCAAGAGCAAACAAGACGTCCACTAGTCATCAGTGCTCATTTATTAATTACTCAAATACTCTCTAAATTACATCTCATTCATAGATAGTATGATCAGCATCTTTAACCAATGACTTGACAGAGTACCAGGCACTGTTTATTTCCACCACTCCAACTGTTCCCAAATCTAAAATATTGAAAATTCAAGGGGGACCAAGAATAGTAATGATAATGTTTTGCAGATCTATCAGTCATAACTTGTGTTCCCACCTCATGCCCCCCTTAGAACTCCCTTTACTCTCTGGACTAAGAGCAAGGAGAAAAAACTGGTGGAGCAGTAAAAGATAGAGAAGTTTGAAGCTCACAGATGGTCCAACATCTGCTTTCCTTTGCACAGAGGTAGCCACATCCGAAACAGCTGGCCTACTCCACCTCTGCACTATAGTCCCTATGGGCACAACCTCTTTTTATCCAACCTCTCCAATTCCACATCAGATTATGCTCTTACATCATGTCTACAGCTGACATGTTTGAGTTGCATTTTTCATTTGTGAGTCTAAAAGAGCCTTCTCTTAAAATCCGACCCTGAGCGGCTTACCTTGTGGTGGGGAGTAGTCGTCAGAGTCTGTGTCGCTCTCACTGCTGTCCTCCACCAGGAAACTGGGATAATTCCAGGACATGCTGACGATGCCATCCGACTCATGCAGCAGAATGTGGGCCAGCATGCGCCCATGGCAGTCCATCACTATCACCTGTCCATCTGCAGTACCAAACAGCACCTAAAGAGAAATAGGAAATGGTTGTTAGAGAGAAGAGGAAAACAGAAAAAAAAGACAGAAATTTGACTTAGACACATAGATAGAAGAACAAAGCTGAAAGGGGAGGCTGATTTTTAAATAAAAAAGGAGATGACAGAAAGAAAGCAAAGAAAGATGATAGAAATGCACATCACAAGCAAAACAACTTAGAGATACAGACTTAAATAGGATGAAAGTGATGAACAAAGACACATGTACAGTCTAAAAATCTGATGATATCCAATCTGAACTGACAATTCGACAGCATGAAAGCAAAAAAAATACCCTTACAAAACCAAACCATATTCAAGGCAGAGGATGTTTGCTGTCACTCACAGATGATTTCCTTCAGGGTCTGTCTCTGTTTTCTGACTGACAAGTCCACATACCAAAAGTGGCACAAAAAACCTAAAACTTCCACATCTTTTAGTATTCAAATGCTAGCTCTGTGCTAGGTTGTACCCATCACAACTCTGAGATATAAAGGTGTGTGTGCATCTGAGTTACCTGCTGGTCATCCGGGGTCCAGATACCGCAGGTAATCTGGCTTTCCAGGTTGATCTCGGAGGACCAGTGTCTCTGCCCGCTGACTGACCCAACCAGGACAAAGCCATCCCGGTAGGAAATCAGAGCCTGGGTGCCATCGTGGGACCAGGTGAAGTCACTAACCTACAGGGCACCAGACAGGTGAGACAAGAAAGAAAAGACAAGGTGATAGCAAAATGATTATCTTTAGGTTTTGGACTGTTGGCTTGGTAAAACTTTGGGCTCTGGGAGTATAAGACATTTTTTTAACATAAGATATGTCAGACCTCTCTATTTTCTTCATCAGGGAAAAGTACATCACAAGTTTATGTAAAACTGTACTTTTAAATCACTGACTAAATTCATGTGCCATTTCAGTGTGTTGTGTTTTACCTGAGCTCCACGGTCATTGACCAGCTCTACGGACCAGCGGCCCTCATACTGGATCCAAACAAAGATCCCTCCATCTGTATCACAGGTAGCCAGTTTCTGGAAGGGCTCATTCCACCGCACTAAAACCACCTAAAAGACACACAGAAACAGATTAAAGAAGAGAACAGGGGACTCAAACTGACAGTGTTCTCTGGTGAAATAAGTATTTTCAGATAGATATCTGATATAATTAATTCCAGATCGTGTTGTTTGTTGTATTGCAATTTAAGAATTTGGCAGTGACCTTCCATAACACATCACCCCTTAACTATAACAGATGATGAGATGATCAACAAAACAGAGCTTTATCGGAGTGCCCTTGATCAAGACTCTGCACACTCACAGCAGTTAGCTCTACATTGAAGTGTAAGCTGAAATGCCTCAAATGCAGAATGTAAAATCCAAGTTCCCACATTTCAGTGAGCTAAATTTAGCATTGAACCAGATGAAAATACATCACAAAGTGGGTTAACCTCATTTTGAAAAAGTCGCAAAGGAGCTGATAACATCCTGAATATTATAGACAATGAGATTCAGTTATTTTATCACTGATCAAAATGTTGTCAAACCATATCACACTTCTCTTCAAGTGTGAACATTTCTGAGTGTTCCTCCTTGTTTGTAGCTTGATACTGTAAACAATGGATAACTGATTGTGTATGTTTCATTGTACAGGTTACAATTCTTTTTATTATTTTTGTAGAAAGCATCAAGTTTGGCCTATCTGAATTTCTGAACCAGAGATAAATTAAATCTAAAAGAGAATGTAACAGTAAGAGATAAAAAAAAAGCAGAAGGGGGAAATTAAGGAAGACAATTAATGAACTGACTGATTATCATTTCTACAGAAAATAAACACATATGATTCACAGATGCATAGGTTTTTTATCTGACCTGGGGTCAGTGGATACAGAGGTGGACCATGATTAACATAAAGAATGAGTTGTAGAGAAGGAGGGTGTGGATCACTGGCAGAGAGCAGACTAGATCAAACTGTTCAGTGTCACCCATCTTCAAGATCTCAAACCAGCTTCCTCTTTTGTCTGACTCTCTTTCTGTCTGGTCTTCTGTAGCGTGACTCAGCCTATTCCCAGAGGAATAATCCCAAAGCAGGGAGCAGCTCTGCTTTCGCTGAGCGAAGCACGTGGGCTGTACACGCTCAAACATACAACACAGGGCTGGTTTAGCAGGGCTTATGCTTTCTGAGTGCAGTTTCAACAGATTAACAGCTGAAAGTTGGATAAGCCTACCAGTCTTGCTCTTTTTTCCCCAAACACCATCCCTTCCTTACCCCTGCAACCAACTGAGTCCAACCTGTCCAGTGGAACAGGTGTCATTAAGAGTTTTCATGTTATTGTGTGCATTAAGCATTTTCATATTCCTTTAAAAAAGTTTAAAAATTATATTGAAAACCAGAGTAAACTATCATGATCACTCCAGTGGTACATTCAGTGGTGTATTCAACAATCATTTTACTTCAGTGCAATTTTGTAACAGCTGCACTAACAAACTTCCACAAAATATTATAATACTGGCCTGCTTAAGCATCATGAAAAATAAGCTATGGGGCTACGTCACACCTGGTCATGGTAAAGGTCATGCATTTAAAGCATTAGGTGATTGTTAGACTGTCAGTTGCAACTACAATAATGAAAAGTTTAGCTCTGTATGTGATTGGTTGATCAATCAAATCATATCTTCAGATCTCAGGCTGTAGTTACTTGAATAATCATATTTCACAATCATCAATATGGTCAAAGAAATCCCAGATAGCTTTTTTTAATTTTTCAGTTAAGGTAAGTTATGGACTAAGCAATTCATAGTGCACTGTACACGGGAAACTATCTAATCTACTACAAACAAGTTATTCTGCAGGTTTTACCCAAAATTTCCCCATTTTTCACTTTTGTGAAAGGTCAAAAAACAGGGTTATCCTTGGTGAACTCACACTAACAAGTTTACATAAAGACACAACATGCAGCTCTTCAGCATAATGACTGTACAGTAGGATTGATTATGCTCCTGTCCCTTTTCCCACAGCAGTAAGCTGTCCTGTGAGCCAGATTTACCATGTTTTTACTCCCACTTCTAATGGTGTAAATCTAAACGATACTCTATAGGTGTGTCATCTTTCAAGCCACAGGAACAGGGACAAAATGAAACGTGGCCTGTTGCAGTTTTGCAGCTAAGGTCTCTGTCATTCAGACTGAGTTGACCATGTTCATGGACCATTAAAACTGGCCTGCTATCTATCATTCAGCCCCAGCAGTCACCTGATGCAGCAGTGCTCACTCTCTGCAAAGCTTGGCAGGCTTTGATAAAAAGTAAGGATACCAAACTTCCATGCTCAAGGCTCTCATAACGGGAATACAACTCTGTCTTGCTACCCCACTTGTGCACTATCTGCAACCTCTGGTGAGCAAAATGGATTTTCCAGACAGTATTTTACAGCCCGAGTCAGATCCAGCCAGTGTAGACATGAGGCTTTAGACTAGTTTATAGCTCCGCTTTGCATAATTATAAACATCATTTATATACTTTTTACATACACCAAAGAGAAAAGAATAGAGAGAAGAAAAAGGAGGATAGGTTTTACACATGCTGTGTAATGCATGTGTGCACATGTCTCTGCAGCCTCATGGAGGTGAGAATAATCTGTGTATGTGTAAATTTAGCTCAGTGTGGTGAATTAGTGTAAGCTGGTCAGGCATCCCGCAAGGGGGACAGCTGAGCACCTCACTGTGACGCAGCCATCTGGGAGATCAGACGTCACATGGAGACAGACAGGATAAGAGTGAAAAGCCACAGGACAACAAAGGGCCAGGGGGATCAAAGGCAGTAAAGGCACGTGCACCTATGCAAGGTCATACCCACACACGAAAAAATAACTTCATTAATTATGACCTGCATCATGGTTGAAGACATGTACTGACAAATTAATCACAACACAATATATCTGTGTTACGAGATCCATTCAAAGTACCTTATATAATATAACAAAACTTAAAGTTTTAAAAATCACATGGACAGTTGTAGGAACTTCAGCACGAATAAAAAGCCTGAAGCCGTATGTTGTAAGACAAGATTTCATTCCACAACAACCAATACCTAATAGGAGAAGTAGAAAGTGTATGTTTACGATCCCTTTAATTCTGTCCTTTGGCCAGTGCATGGCCATTAACAACTTCTGCTGTGGAAGTTGGCACTGTCATCACTTCTGCAGTACCTTGCTGTTGTCATTGCAACCCTGACCTCTTGCTGAGACTTAGAGTCAGGGTGCTGTGCTGACCCTAGCAACTTAACTGAGATGACAAAATCAAATAAAGGGACAGTTTGGGTTGCACTGACGTCAGCAGAAGTGTGAGGACACTGTGACAGTGCAGTTCCAGTGTGAACACAAGAGTCCATGGCAACACTGGTCAATGGCACCAAGGGCTCTCTTTTTCCAAGAAAGTTACAATTAAGCGGGACTTAACTCTGTGTTTCAAGCAAAGATAAAGATCATTATGTAACACTTTTTAACTCATTTTTAACAAGATTTATATATATACATACCTAAATGACAGTACATGTTGCATGCAAGCAATTCAAATAAAGTACACATGCACTTGCTTTAATTAAGACAAGGTTTATATCTGAGTTAAGCTTGAAAAAGTCATGGTTAAACCTGTAATAAGTTCACTTCAGTTTAGTCTTTAATACCACGTGGTAAATTTGTGTCATAACATATCCAAAGCAGAAACACAATTAACATAAAATTAGAGAAATTAACATAATAGCACCGACAGAAAGAAGCCAAAGAAGACGACAAGTGATTGATGAATCACTGAAAAGTCCAGACAACCTAGTCAACAATAAAATCAGATACAGTACAGGCAAGAGAGTGGGCAAAACCCCCCCTTTTGTCTCCACAACCCCCTCTACACTCTCCTCTGATACTGGGTCTGACATGATGTTAAATCAGACACAAAACTCAATTAAAGAAAAGCGCTGTGCTGTGCTTATTCAAAGGCAAGGAAGCACGAAAGGGTAGGGCCGGAGTGATTTGCAGTGTGACAGAGAGGGCAATGGGATGGGACCTTCAGCGGAGGCACAATCTGAAATGCTTACAAGTAGAGGGAGCATGTAAGCATGAAATATTAATCAATGTTAATATCTGATAACTGCATTTACACTGATTATTGCTGGATGTGAGGAAATGCTTGCAGGAAGTAGCTGCAGGCAAAGTGTGTAACTGTTGGTTAGCAAGGTGGACACCAACTTGTCTGTGCAGTTAAATACTTGTAAAATAGCGTATTTTTGATAATCTTGCAATTCATTATTTCATTTAATTCAATTCAATTCAAGTACTTAGAATGCTGCAAGGATATTCGTGATACTGAATGGCTGCTGCATTGGCAGTTTATGTGTTAGGAAAACCCTGAACCTCTCTGATATATTAAGAGCAAACACTAGTTTACACAAAAACACATACATAAGAATAGCAGCTCGGTGCTTACATTTTCTGGTTTTTGCCTTTACAGCACATTGCTGTGTAGGCTGTAATGAGGAGTGTTTATTCTGCAAAGAACACAACTCTACAATAAAGTAAACACAAATGTGCAGATATGTCTGCCTGATCCCTGACTACAACCACAAGATCTCTTTTGGAAAATTGCTAGCTAGCAAAAAAGAACACCTGAATCTTAGGAAGCAGGGAACCTGAGTATTATGCAACATGTCCTCTCCAAGGATAGATTAGCACCCTAAAGCCATTTCCACTAAGCACATTAAGTGAGACCATTTTAATGCAGTGAATGGGTCATGTAATCTTTGGTCCTGAGCAAGGCTTCTAATGTCAAGGGGTCAGATAAGGAAAGAGCAGGAGAAGGTACTAAAGAGGAAGACACGTAAAGGCAAAAGAGAGGAGATCTTAATAGAATGAAGTATGGGCAACAAAATAATTTCATCAGGAATGGTGATAAAATTCACATCACTGATGATGACAAGCTTTGGACATTTGTATTCTATACTGATAGATTCAATCTATCACAAAGCAGAAATAAGCATGACAACAGCCAGTCTGTCAGTAGACTTGCACATTAAAGTACACACCCATTTCCTACTGCATAACACTGTTTTAACTACCAGTGAAGATGGTTGATATAAATGCGGATATCTTCTGGAAAAGAGAAAAAACAGCATAAAATCCAGGGTAATAAAATTGACTTTTGCCTCTCTGACTCCACTCACTCATGTATCTGTGTTGCCTGGCCGTTGGCATCCAGGCTGGGCAACTGAGCCCCTCACATAGAGAGTGGGCAGCTGTTCAGAGCACAGCC
>JAPZDY010000010.1:13355917-13378776 GCA_029783645.1 Ctenochaetus hawaiiensis
GGGTAATAAAAGTGACTTTTGCCTCTCTGACTCCACTCACTCGTGTATCTGTGTTGCCTGGCCGTTGGCATCCAGGCCGGGCAACTGAGCCCCTCACATAGAGAGTGGGCAGCTGTTCAGAGCACAGCCAACAGCTGAGGGGATGAAACAGACTTTTCTGGAGTCAGCAACAACAATGCTCATTATTGTTAAGTGCAACAGAAAGGGAGACAGTAAGAAAGGAAGACAGTAAGATCAATTTATTAAAAGCCTGTTGATCGAACCTCTTCGACCACTCTGCCCTCAGCAACTTGCAGCAACTTCTTGAACCATACCACATTCTAAGATTGTTGAGCTTTTTAAGTGCTGAAAGTGAATCACATTGTTTTCAAAGCTAAGGAAACTGTTGACATAGAAAGGTAAGACAGCTTTAATTAGATGGAAGTCGTCTGAATATCTCAAAACCAACAAAGCACAGATGAAACTGCAAAATATGCCGTCGGTTGGTGTTTGTCAGGACAGGAAGCACAATAAAAACTTGCTATCAGCCCATAAACCACACCATTGTAAAAATAAGTTACAAGGGAAGTTACAAGGCAAGGCGACTTGTATTGTTTCCTTAAGGCAGATAAAGTGTATTTGCAAAGTTAAATTTTACAATTAGATGTATTCAATATGTTCTTTTATCACAAAATTTATTCTTAACCTAGACATTTTCACATTGTGAAATGTTTAAAGTATGTTATTCGTTTTTGATGTTGAACTTAACAACACTAATTGACTATTTTTTTTTAAACCTCTGTTGAGATAACTCATGTACATGGTCCTTTTATTCTCTATTTATAGGCCACAAATAAACTATCACCAATCATTATCGTTGTACTAGTAAACAAGCAAGGAGAAATTGCTCAGACACAACTGAGTTTGCAGATGAGCATTTAGGCCACAGAGGCCCAAAGAAGCTGCAATTTGAGTTCAACCTACATGGTGAAGTAGTAAGCATGAGCTGGTGCCCTCGGCGGCCAAGGGTCTCTGTTTGATTAAGGCTTTAAACATTTGTCCCCTCTGCCTTATTAAAGATCCTGGATTTGGCCTTCAAGGGTAAACTTACAGGTGGGACCCCTCAATCTTGACAGTAATTCATCAATTACAGCCCCCAGAATAATAGCAAGGTGTTTATGAAATGTTTTAGCACCAAGTTATCCTTCCACTGCTGAAAAAAGTTTCAGGCACAGTACTTCATGAACACAAGGACACTGGGTTGAGGACTTTATCAGGATGCATATTTTTAGCAAACAAAGTGAAAATATTCCCTTGACATTTCCACTTAATGCTCTACTTTCTCTCACAGCATCCATGCTTAACAACTTGCATTTACTTAGTGCTTTGTGACTACAAAGAACTACTTCTTGGTGCAGCTAAAATACATTGATCAGTAGATGATATTGCACCAATAAAAAGGCTTATGCCAGAACCACAGCTCATACTGTTGTATGCAACTGTACGCACATTTGCATTGTTTTAAAATATGCAAAAAATGTAAGAAGTGGATATTTTTAAAATAAATAAATAAATAAACCTCTTTTTTCTAGTAAAAGCAATATTTATGTTTCTATTATAAGACAAATAGCACAGCTAGCAGTTGACAGAATTCTGAAAGACAATTTTCCCTAAAACCGGTGTTGCAGCCCAATTTCCTTGTCAACATATGTGACAGCTACTGTCAAGTCTGTCTAGGATGTTAAACTCTCACAGAAAATGGATGGACTAACTGCTCAGTCAGTTTAGCATCCGAGTGCATTGTAATGAAAAAAGCATCAGACTGTCAAAGGAGGTGTTGATCTATTCTGATGCACATCCCTCAGGGATTACTCTGTAGAATCAGAAGTATAGTCACATAAAAGGACAAAAAAGCTTATTGCTTTCATCTATTTCCAATTTTATTCAACTATGGTGTAACTGACAAGCCTGCTGCTAAGGGTCAGCAGCTCTGTTCAAATAACCGTATAAAAATAGTATCAGGACATTGGAGGCAAATTTCCTTTCAATACATTTTTTTGTAATCTAATTTATTTATTTTTGGTTTAAAAATAAATGTCACTCAAGCAAAGAGTCTAATCTCTGTTACAATTTAACTTTTGATGTGAGCAACAGCCACAGTAGGAAAAAACAGCAGCTCTTTCAGAATAAACCAGGGTAAACATCAACTCGATCAACATCATCATTAGTTTGAAAGAGACAGTAACAAAGTAGTTGCGCTGATTCAACAA
Organism: Ctenochaetus hawaiiensis; assembly: GCA_029783645.1. Taxonomy (NCBI): domain Eukaryota; kingdom Metazoa; phylum Chordata; class Actinopteri; order Acanthuriformes; family Acanthuridae; genus Ctenochaetus; species Ctenochaetus hawaiiensis. Next base: position 13,358,167 of record JAPZDY010000010.1, read on the forward strand.
CATACCAGTGCTAAAATGTTTAGTCAATTATTTGATCAAAGGAAATATAATCAGCAACTGTTTTGATAACTGATAACTCATCAGCAATATTTTTAAGAAAAAGATGCATAACATTCACTGGTTCCAGTTAGAGCCGTGTAAGGCTTTGTTGCTTTTCTCTGATTTTAATCAAACTAAAAATCTGGTGGTATTTGACTGCTTGTTGGATAAAAATGCCATGCGAAGACACCACATTGGGCCCTCAGACATTGTGATGCACATTTGCACATAAAATCTTGACAGTTTCTTTGTATGTGTCAGTTGCAACAATAACATAAATAAGTTCAGGGCAATAGGGAACACTGGTGTTTACAATGTGGCAAGGGAACCAGGCTCAGCGGAGTCTCAAAGGGATTTACAAAGGCTCCAACCAGGACTCTGACTCTAAGGACCATAAAGACATGGTAGGTGGGGATAGGGGAGCCATGAAGTTGGAAAGGAATGAGAGGGAGGTAGAACATCAGCAGCAGAGATTTTCTAAATTTACTTATTGAATAAAGGCTTACTTTGGACAAACCACATCTGGAGACTACTGAAACACTGGTAACACATGTCAAAATGTCTTTGGCAAGTTTTACTGTGGCTCAGGGGAAAATGCCCCCATGTGTTTAATTACAAGCTGTGTACAATTATAAGCATGCACACAAATACAATTCAAAATTTTCATTATACATATGGAATATGACAGTGACCATATGCTGACTTCACAGTGTAAAATAAGCAGTGCAATATGGATCTGAACATTTCTTCAAAGCAACTAAGCTCCATGAAAAACACAAAGCATAGAATACAAAGCAGTTCACTCCCGACACCCACTGTGAAAAGATGAGTGGGGGAGAGAGAACAAAAAGAGCATGGCTCCACACACATACACATCGCTCCCTTTGAAGCTGTTACCTTGTAATTATCTCTCACCCAGGCTGAAGGGGAATCAGACACAGAGAGGGGGACAAACGTTCATCAGAGATGTACTACAGACTGTGGACCTGCAAAACCTTTTCATTATCTGAAGCAGATCATGAGAACCTTCAGATTAGGTACAAGGGAAGGACAACAGCTGGGATTCACCCAAACACAAGATTCTTTTAGACAATGCATTTTTCAGTGCTATAAGTGCCAATCTTTTTCATTATGTAGTGGACTCAAGTGAAAATAATTAAGGCCGGGTAATATGGACCAAAATCCAGGCATAGTGACATTACAATATGTATATCTAGTACAAAGTGGTCTTAATGTTAAGATGTAAGTTAAAATTATACCAAATGCTAAATGTAAATGTTACAAGCATTTTTATTAAACAGGACTGTATTTAAAATAAATTGTAAATACACAGCTTTGCCTACTTTTTGCAAATATACAACTTTAAAATATATCTACATCTTAATGGAAAATTACATACATAGCCTATATTAAATTAACTTAAGTCTATCTCTAGGAATGCTCCTTCAATTTTTTTAAAACAATAATAACAGATTGATTAAAATAGAGTCCAACACAGTTTTCTTCTCCTGCTCAACAAAAATGTGCAGCTGTGCTAGTTCTTTGCTCATCTGACCTTTTAAATCCAAACCAACTCAAATTGAAGATTTTTTTTTTTAAACAAACCAGTGTTTTCTCACACATGCACTCCTACCCTGCCAGCTCCCAAGTGCAAAGTGCGTGTTATGTTCAATTGAGCCCATGTGTCAATACAGAAGGTCTTTTTTATGGTGAATTTACAGCAATTGAGAGGGAGTCTTGGTGACATTGCACAGAGTTTAGCTGCTTCCTCCTTGCCTGTATGTTCCACTCCTCTCTGGATATTACTGATAAGACAATATACATGTGGTATTGATAAGCAAATGAAATAAGTCCTCCTCATACACACTTCACCCAAGTGCCACCACTTTAACCATGACCAAATGTAGTATTTCCAGCAGATGAGAATGTGGACATGGGCAGTCTCCTGTTGTGTGCTATAGGCATGAAAGGGCAACTCCAGCCAATGGGAAGACCTGATTTTTCTGACATTTGTTTTGAGTTCATGTGAGAAAACAGTTGAGATCTTCTTGGAAGTTTTAACCAGTGCTATGTCTCCATCCTAGTTGCAAGAGAACTTGTGAACACGTGGATTTCCATGGAGAGTATTAGACTGAAGACAGAACAACATCAACATCAAACTAAATTGATATAAACATTGTTATTGTCTCATTTCAAAAATACACTGATACAGTAAAATGTCCTTATACCTTTCAGCCCTACCCCTGATCAAGACAGAAGTAGTGCAACACTCTACAATAATAAAGCCCTTTACCCATCTGCCCTCTTCACAACTGATGTTTGACTACCCTTTACTTAACTATATTGTCAGTACTGGGCCAAATCCAAAAGACACATCAATTCAGATGCTCGTTTACATTAGAGTACTCACAGGACACTCTGGTCTATACATCAATAGGAATAATAGCCAAACCTAAGGATGCTGGCATGAGTATTGATCTTGGCAGGACTGAACTTAGGCAGGATGGATTCATGTTGCAAATTTTGTGTGCTTATTCGTAACATGACTTGAACTAATTTAAGTGAAAGGACACTATTCAAACACAACGACAAGTGCTCAATGACAGTGCTGACGTTTAAAGGACAGGACTGTCAGAGGACATGACTGCTTCTACTGCTGAATATGCAGCTTTTAAAGACAGAGAGGTTACGCAAATGCATCGACACAGCTCTTTCAACATAAAAAATATAAAATTGAAAACACAGAGACACAGAGCTGTATGAAGTAAACTGTGGCACACTTTTTAACCTTGAGATTCCATAGACCTTAATGTAAGTCCATCAAAATAAAAACGTCTCATCTCCAGTACATTCTGCCTAATCCAAAAATACTGATGATGACAATGATGATGATATGGGCAAGTTCTTTTTAAATTGAGTGTAGTGTGCTGGAGCAAGGTGTACTTGCAGTAAAATGGCACCCAAACTATGAAATAATATAAAATTTTAGAAAACACATGAACTGTTATGACATGTTTGAGTCAATCGAAGAATGGCTGTTGCATCAGCAAACCTAAAAGGGATACAATTATAGCAAAATGCCACAAACAACACTACCATACAACTTCCTTTTTAAAAACATAGCAAATGGTAACTTCAGTAGACAAAATGTATGTGTCACAGTTTGTGTGAATTGTGGAAAAAAGTCAAATTCACATATAAAAAAAAAAGTGGTTTAATTGCAGATATGTGGGTCTAACCTCCTTAATGCAGCATGCACCAAAACAAGGAACAATTCAATACTTGGACTACATTCAGTTGAGGAGGGTTAAATGACACTTCTGCTGTGCTTCAGTCACCCTCTGTGGGGATTCATCCACTCTACCCTCAGCTGCCTTACAGAATGCTGACACAGCACCTTGCTCCATCTGACCAACAGCTACACCCAGAAAAAAAAACACAACCTATGTGTGCACTGTGCCAGTAGTATATACTGACTCAAATAATCATATACATTAGCAGCAAAATACCCAAACTTTACTGTGCTGATCTTAAAGAACACTGGTGGTGTCAAACTTGTAAAGTATACCCATGGTGAAAGTAAAGCCAGAAAATGGTGCACTGTTTTGACTTGGAGCAGTAGGTAGATCTAAGTGGAGGATATCAAGCCACGAGCCACTGATTATCCAGCTCTTAGCTCCAACCAAACACCAAAAAGATGATTTCAATGCTTAATCCCCCTGCTCCCTTTGTTTTAGTTAAGCAGTGCTGTAGAGGGACTTTAAAATCTCTGGCCCCCAGGTACAGGGTTGTCTGACATCCTTCAACTGAAGTAAAACATCTTTGTGCTAAATTACATACTTGTTGCACCTGCAATGAATAAATACTTGGACTGGTAGTTTCAAGGACTATATTAAGCACCTGATACTGTGGGTATGAAATAGAAAAGTGAGAGGAAAACCGTGAAGGCTTTTAAATTATACTTTTTTTGAAAAAACAGAATGCTATTTATGTTTAAGACAATCATTTGGAGTCATTTGCATCTCGAATGTGAAGGACTGATGATGTTTGAGCGGTCTGTTATCATGAGATCAATATGATTAATAACCTATTGTTTAAAAAAAATGTATTAAAACATGTTGTCTTTCTTTAAAGTGGAAAGGGCAATGTAAATTAGAAGAGGGTGGATGTGTAAAAAAATACTACAAGTTCTCTGTCACTGTGTTTTTACATTAACTGTTTTATATGTTTGAAAAAAAATAAGGCAAGAAATTCTGCTTTTGTTAAATTAATGATTCAAGTATTAAAACACTTCCTGAGTTTTTGGGGGTGTGAAAATTAACAGAGTAACCTACTGTAACTGGGTGTATTTAATTAACTGATATACATTTTTAAAAAGGAAAACAGGGTTTGTATTCAAAATAGTATCATTACTCTCAATAGCGTTACTACGATGGACACGTACAGCAATTTGATATTTATATAAATATTTTCAGGGGGTCACATTTAAACTTTTTCAAAAGTAGTCGTTTCATCTTTACCCTCTTTTAAACAAATGATCTAAATGCCACTTAAACTTCCTCTTACCTCGCTGTTGTGTCCTCTGAGGTTGAAGTTTACTCTCTGTGGGGTGGGCCGGTCCCGTCTGCAATGGCTGGACGTGAACGTGACCCCGACAACTCCTCGACCGTTCCCGGTAGCGAGCCAGCCTTCCTCATAGTAGCGCTTCCTGCACACCGGCTTCTCCTTTTCGCTCTTGGGTACCCGACCCTTCCATGACAGGCACAGGATGTTGGAGTCGCTGCAGAGGACCGGGCCATGCTCCACGGCGGCAAACATCCCTGCGGATCTCTACACCCCCGTGGATTAAAAAAGTACCCAGAGGAAGGTAGGGGGGGTTCTTCGGAGGAGTTGGTGTCTCTAGGAGGTTACTGGTTCGGTGTCGGATGTAAGATAGCGACAACGGTGCATAGTACCAGCGCTTCTTTTCTTGGCTATTGTGGTGATTTGCAATACTGATTAAAGGTGATGAGTAAAAATTTCTCGAAGTGCACAAATGGGGTCACAAAGCTGTGGACTTTAGCGTTGATGGGTTGGAGATATCATGTTGTATGCACAACAAAAAGGCACTCATTCAGGTCGCTTCGATGTTTGGTCACTCTGTTGATGCCTTTTCGATGACAAGGCAACAAATTAGAGTACCGGAAAAATATTTAGAAATCCACTGTGGCAAATGCAAAACTCATTTCAGCTGATCAAACATCCACAAAAAATCTCGATCTTGGAAACTCATCAACAGGCAATTCCTCCATTCCAAACAACACATCCCAGTGCTTCCAGTTGATGCGAGTAACGTTTCTCTCCAGTTCAGAGTAACATTTTTGGGTTCCACGTCCTCCTCATACGACCCTGGCCGTGCGTGTGGGAGGAGAAGCAGGGACTCCTCTCCATCAGCTGTCAGCTCGCAGGAGAGCCGCTTCTCCCGGTAACGTCATCACGTTAGCCAGTCTGCCTTTTCAACCCGCCTCTGGGATCCCATGGATGACTGCTGAACAACACAAAGAGGGGAAGTTATTAACGCAAAGAAAATGTCACAGACAAAAAGTCTTACACAACGAGTGTTATTTAAAAAAAAAAAACGATTTAAGAAGACAGGCTGACAGTGTCACGGCACTACAACCAGCATAAAAGCGCTGAAAACACTTAACTGCTACCTGCCGCCCACAGCCATTAATTTAAATATTAATGCGCTAACCTAAAATTACCTCTTACTTACTGCTACCCACGTCTCTCTGAGCAATCACTTTACTTGAGGACTATCTTGCTCAGCGGAAGGATATTTAACTAATTGCTGAATTATTTAGAAGAACCACATATCATTTTGGCTTCCGTTTTACTACACTGATGTAACAAAGCGGCCTCTCGCGGTTATAGATTTAATAAAATACTTGAAACAAGGAAAACAAACGAGTCAAATGACGTAATAAATGAGAAAATGAAAGAAAACAGTGAAAGAAAACCAACTAGAAGCGAGGAGCACAGACAGACGAGTGAGCACTACGGACGTCAAGATTCGTGATGCTACTGACTGTAGCTGTAGCTTCGGATAATGAAATGACACCCGATGAGCAACTGTTGTATAAGGATATAATCCACTTTTCACTCAAATCAATCATTATAAGAAAAGATAGTATCGATACAAATTCCAGTGGCACTAAACTGTCGATGAGTGACAGTACAAAAGCATCCCACTTACCTCCACAAAGAGACATAGATCCATTAACACTAATGTTACCAACTGTCACCCAAATACTGCTGAAGCTCGTGAGATAATGCCGAAATTCCCCAAACAACCATCACTACGAGCTACCTGCTAGCTATAGCAAGCTAGATTTTGGATGTTGGATGAAGACAGATAGCTCTGTGGGCTCCACGGATGAAAACAAGCCAGCAACGGGATTAGTGTTTTGTCTTAATTTATCATCTTTGCGCAGTAATGCTAATATAAACGATAATCTAGCTAACCGTGTTAGGCTAACGTTGTTGTTGTTCCCTCTACAAAAAAACAGTTATCGATAGCTAACCGGCTAACCGACCAGCTAGCTGAACCTGAGCCACCATCGGCGGAGACTGGCTCCGTCCATTCGCCGCTGGCACTCGTCACTAACAGGCTATTGCTAGCACGTTAGCTGACTGTTTATGCTAACTTTTTTGTAAATATAAGCTTGTAGCCGTTTAAAATAACCACATGTCGGTGTTGTAAAAGAAAAAGTGAAAAATTACTGTCAAAACTGTTTTCAACAAAGCAGGAGAAACATCATCAGTCAGTGAGTGCTTACCTTGGCTCTGTACTGCTGTTGCTTCCTCTGCCTGCAGCCTGCTTCTGTACACTGGCAGGGCCCGATATGTCTGTCACGTGACGGGCACGTGATTTTGACCAATTAAATTAAACACAGTTCGCATCAATATCTGTCTTGATTTTATTGTAATCCTCTTTCAAATGGGGGATTATCCGATATTTTCGCAAACCTCAAACTGCAACAAATTCAGATGTTAACATTGGTCTGCCAAAAATGGTTCAGCTCATGGTTCATTTCAGTTCAAAAATCAGTTCATAAATGTAAAAATACTACAGTACAATTGCAGGCCCTGCATTCATGGTTTTACTTGAGTATGAATACAAATGTATCTGGGCTGTTTTAAAAATGTAGTTAAAAGAATCAAGATCAAATGCTTCATTATAATATGAGTAAAAAATGCCCTGTGAATGTTATAGTATTATGTCTTGTTTTGCAATTATTATTAATAAAGCATTTGATTTTTGCTCAACGTTCATATGAAACCAATCTCTGATGTTGTAGAAAGCAAAGATTGATCTTATTTTACTGCTAAATCATCAGTGTGTGTGGATTAGCTGAAGCCAAAGTAGGCCTGAACTAAAGGTCCAATGATGATGATGATGAAAATGCACACAAGCTGAAACAACACAATGTTTTCTTTTTTTCTAGAGAACTGTACTGATAATTCAGAGGTAAGCAAGATAAAGCTGCTGATGGTGAAATCAGAGTTGGTTATTGGCTAAAACATGCAGCTGATCATTATTTCCTTCAATACCCCCCTGCTGCTGCTGCTGCCTACATGCAACCTCATCAGTGTTTGTTGGTTTGTTCTTCCTGTACAGTGTGTTTACTGGTATGAAATGACATACACAGTATTTGCAAAATAATAGGGTTTTCATTTTTTTTCTCCTGCTGGTGTCCAGATGGAGCAAGGGGTCAAACAGAGAATTTGAATTGAAGAGCTGGTCTGATGAAGTTAAGTTAAACAGGGCTGCAGCACTGAGAGTAAGTAACCTGAGTACTAATGAATCACTTACAGGTTTGGCTTTGCAGATTATTTAAAACAGCAGACAGATGGTAGAATGGTATTAATGATGTGCCATAATACAAAGTACTGCAGAAGAGCTGTAAAAGGAAACTAACATAGACTGAACATTTAACAAAACGGTGGCTTGCACTGCAAGAGCTAAAAACTTTAAAGGGATAGCTCAACAGTTTTGGCCATATTTTCTGAGAGACATGAGGTAAATATGGAGCTTTCCATGGCAGCCTGTTAGGTTTGCTTAACACAAAGACTGACAATGAGGAAACAGCTATCTTAGGCCATAGTTGCCGTTAGCCAGCTTAGACTTCACTGTTTCTTTCCACTGATAAATAAATAAATGAGTACTTGTGTATTAACCAGTTAGATTCACAGGTGCTGGTAGGATTTCGTTTGTGCTATCATCAACATTTCTAGTCTTGATGTAAGACTTTTGTAACAGCTACTGTATGTAACATTATATTTAGCAGAAATTCGTATTTAAAAATGTTAAATTACTGCCTCAATAATTGCATTTTGCAGCGTTTAAGATCATTGTTAATAAAAAATTATAATGTTTCTATGTTTATTGTGCAGACTGTCACTTTTTTCGGTCGGATCTTTTTTTTTTTTTTTTTTTTTTTGCTTATTTGAAGAAATAAGACTGAGGAATTTTATGGGAATCAACACAGGAATACATCTCCTTAATACATCATAGTTCCTACAACTGAAAGGGTATTAGCGTTCAGTTCCCACAATGATTAGTACATCCTCCAATACACACGGGGGCAGCACCGGCAATTCATTTTAACGTTTGTCCAACCTTTTTTCACAAATATGGCTGCTTCCATGGCTCTCAGACGAGACTTATGTGCGCTGGCAAGGATATTTCGTGGCATCTGTCACACGGTACAGTAATTATACTATTGTACAATTGTTTATTTGTTTTTCCACACAATCTGCAAACTTTGGTTAACGGGAAAATTGGGGCCAGGAGAAGTGCAGAAAACATCTTAAATATTGGAATGGTCACTGACGGAAGTTAAAGCATGGTAGTCATACAGTAAAGTCTTCTGTTGTAAATGTTTGCTAATATAAGTTTATTTACAGGGACCAAGAGCTTTTGGCGCATATTCAGGTCACTGGAAACGTAACATAATCAGGTAAGTTAGGCTACACTTTATTTTAATAATGATTGTCATAAACACAAGTGTTTCGCTTTGAGCTGTTTTTTAAGAACGTCAACAAGGTTGCATTTATTACTACAACCTTTTCATCTCCGAGTAGTTTCTTTTATGTAGTTTATTGTTACAAGATGTGGAAGCAGTGTTGCTAATCTTAACTTAAGTAAATTTATCTAAATAGATCATGCACCATGTTTCCAATCAACCAGAATTAGATGGGATTCCGTTTGAAGCTAAAATCGAAACAACTTCTATATGATCCCACAGCAAAGTTTAAAAAATCTATGATAAGCTTCTTGATACTCGTTGTTCTGCCTCTGCAGGTCCAGTCTCCCACGGACATCTGACACTTTCATCCACACAGCATCAGTGTTTTCGTCAACACCTTTAACAGTGAGTGATCAGCACAAAAACTTTGTCTGCCTTTTTCACCTTAGACTGCTTTAATTCACACACCTTGTTTCCTGCTTTAACTTGTTTTCCTTGCAGATTACTGTCACAGAGGAGCCTGAGGCACTGTTTCAGAAGGTGTTACTGTTAGTCAAAGGTCATGATCGGGCTGTGTTGGACAGTTATGAGTTCTTTGCCACAATGGCAGCTAAAGAGCTGGGTGTCACCATCAGTAAAGTGTAAGTACTTCAAGAGTCAAGCTGCCACAGAAGACAGTAGCAATGTTAGCCATTCATTATCTCTTTCACTCACATTATTTTGTTCCCTTTCTTTCCGCGGCCACAGTTACGAACCAAAGAAGGACATTGAGAGGTTTACACTCCTAAAATCAGTTCACATCTTCAAAAAACACAGGGTCCAGTATGAGATGAGGACACACTACCGGTGCATTGAGGTAATGAGCCTGAATTTACATTTGTTTAATTTAACGAGTCACTGACCAAGACATACCGTCAATTCAACTTTGTTCTGTCCTTGCAGCTTATACATTTCACCATAACGTATCTTTAAAGTAAGACTTAGTCTTTTTGTTTTGTAGCTGTCTCATGTAACAGGTTCCACAGCACAGGTATACCTTGAATACATACAGAGGAACCTTCCTGAAGGTGTAGCCATGGAGGTGACAAAGGTAAGTCACAGAGAATCACTTACACATAAGTGATAATCCCACCTGCTCTATCTAATTCTAATTCATGCGGCCTGAATTGAAGTTTTTCCCCCCTTTGTTCATGTCATCAGACTGCCATAGAAAGGGTCCCAGATCACATCCTTGAACCCATGTGGAAGGACAACCCAACAGATGACAAGCCCAGCCAGTGACTTCAGTGATAAGTCACAGTTGCTTTTTGGACATCCTTTCCAAGAAATCAGTGAATATCCTGGATAACCAAGAAGACTTGGGAAAAAAAATCCATTATCAACATATTGTGGCATGGGTTTGTAAACTGCTCATCATAGAGATATCAACATTATCACGAAGATGGAGTTGAACACCTTAAAAGAAAAGCTTACATTCATTATGTCAAAATGTAACTGGCTTTTCACTGTCTTTTCTGTGGATAAACAGTGGAATGAATTGTGTGTTGTTTTTTTTTCAAATAATAAATTCAATATTTAATGTCAACTGTGTCTTGCCTTTTTGTTCTGTTGTTCAGTCAGAAATGTGATTCCAAAACTTTGATACATTCATAATGAAATATTTTTGTTTAAATATCTGCAGTGGTGTTGCAATGTTATTCTGCATTGAGTTATAATCTGTAGGACACAAGACCAGCACACAAGATATTTTTTCTTTGTATTTATTGCATAGTTAGTACACAAAATCTTAAATGCAAAACAGAAAAATAAAATCACTGACTTGTAAGTGTTGTCTGAATATATTTATTCTTCCTTAATGACCACCTGTTCTATGGCTTCTTCATCTACTTACCATGGTATGAGGGTATTCATAACACCTTGCTGTGACAGAAAATGCCTTTATTTTAAAAGTGACTTGGGTACATTTCTTTTTGGTTTTGTTTAGATATAGCAGGTTTAGAAACCTTTGTTTGGCAAAATGCAATCTGTGATAAAAGAAGTTTAACTTAATTTGTCTATGCTTGCATAAATAAGCCTGAAACATCTAAATCCAAAAAACATTCAGCCCTGTAGACAAAGTTATTATAAAGCTTGTTGAAATTCACTACTGTACAACTAAAATTCCTCAATAGATAAAAAAATAGCTGTATAACATTTTTGTAACTGCACGAAAAGCATACACTGGGAATCATAGCAGCTATTATAAATAATACTGTTTTATAGTCCTGTCTTTTCATTTACCAAATAAACCTTCACAACAGTAAGGAACAAATGTCCAAACCATACTGTTATTGTTTGGAGTCACTGATAAAAAAAAAAAAAGCAAGCACCACAAGCTATCAAACTATTGATCCCTGTGTCTCACAGACTTCAAGTTCCATCCTGAAAGAGAGAATCTCCAGGCATCAGTGAGGGAGGGGTTTCAGGATTAAGACACAAGAGGAGGCTCACCTTTAACTGCTGGACCTCAGATGTCACGCCGCTGGTGAAGGAGGGGAGAGATGTGAGGGAAGACCTGGGTTCCTGGGGCCTGGGAGGTTAACTGTACTGTGTGCCCCCCTTCAGGAGACAACAACAGTCAGTCTGTTATAATCAACCAAAGGGAGAAACAAGAAGGGACTGCAAAGACTGAAGAGGCAGCAAAATGTACTGAGAGTGCTGACGAGATGGAAAAAGACAGACAGAGTAGGGGGAGAGAGCCAAAACCTGTCTGCAGCTAATGTATGAAAAAGACTAGCTTTGATGAAGATCTGCAGTTGTATTTAAGTATTCTGCAGTGCACTACAAGCACAGATTAAAAACATAGTCTTTCATCCGGAAATAATGCAACTTCCTCATTTGGGTGAGCATTACATTCAACACACAGCATAAATAAATGCCTCTTCATATGACTGTGCTTTTGCATTATTCAGTATGCCTAAATTTGTACTATGATGTGGGGAAAGGGCTACATGCATTTACAAAGCAAACCCTTAAGAGCTAAATGTATTTGTATGGCTCTCCATTTTATTTAGGGCTTCATGAGACAGTGCCATTACTGTATATAACAGCACTTTAGAAAATCATTCATTTGATAGTCTGTCACTACCCTTTGCTATCAAAACAGCAATTTCATATGCAACAAACTTATTGTTATATTATGAGAATATTAAACTATACAAATTAATAACAGGAAACACACTGGGTAAAAATCACAATAGTGAGATTCTCTGATCCCTGAGTCCTATTTAAAGTCAAATCTAAATTACTGTCAATATCAAATTATTACAGTAGGAAAATATAGAGTCCTTGGTCATATCAGAGTGTTTATCCTTTGAAAATGATGTCCTCCTTTTAGACATGCTACCACTGAATTTTATCTGTGACATGATGTTTGGTCAAAAGCATTTCAATGCCTTTTCAAGCGAAGCAGCTAATGGAGGTCCTCCAGACAAATTTACATTGTAAGATAAATGGTAATGCACTTGAGTATAAAATTATCTTTGAAGTTCTAAGCTACTAAAAGTGCAATTCAAGGATTATTTTTCCAAGCCTTTTTCCTTATCTGCAGCCCTCAGAAAGCCTATAAAACTGATTCATTCATATCCACTGAATATCACATTCATTAAAAGGCTCTCGGTCCTCCACACTCATCCAAAAATGTCTATATTATTATGTGCATCTTTAAAGTTTTTGGTCTTTACATGAATAAAATGTTAACTTTTAATTATGAACAGTTACTACACCACTGTGTACAGTTCTGGTTTGGTAATTGCAATTCATTCTCTTTCATATATTACAGAATTATCATAGATTGTAATGACAACTCTCAGACTTGTTTGTGAATAAACAAAAGAGAAGTTGAGTTTATTTTTAGTTTATTTTTTTCTCCATGACTACGTCATATTTCTTGACGATTTTCAAAAAACACATTCACAGGTTCACAAAAGTTAATGTTAATTACAGTGAATAAAGTTTTTATAACACTTCAAGAAACTGAACACAGTAAAGAGTAATTTCTTATCCTTAACTAAAGTAAATTCTAATGGAATTTTCTTTCATTTATAAAAGCTACTAGATATGTATTTCAATAATACTATTCATTTATAATGCCTTTTCCTTTTTGTCTTTACACAATAGATTGCTGAAGACAAACATGAATGTTCCAAACAGCAATACTCATCATAACTTAAAAGAGCTGCACATTAACGATAAAAATATAAAATTAAATACTCATGAATACTTGACATGTGAAATATTGTCTTTTCTTTTGAAAATGTGTAAGTGTTCAACAATATTTACTGCACAGCTTAGCGAGGTTATAATACATAACTATTTCTATGTAACAAAAGGAAAAGTTAGGGAGGTCCAAGGTGTACTAAACTACTAACAGTGGTGCTTGAGGGCTGGTGTGCACTCTTTCATTATTTGTTCCCCACCTTCAAATATGCAGTGTCACCCGTTCGTTATACTTAATTAAGGATCAGGAATATTTCTTAAGGCTCACAGGGTGACTGTAACAATTACCACAGAACATTTAATAAACTTTGACAAGAATTTTCCTCCCTTTAAAAACAGCCGTTTCAACCTTGATTTTTACAGCTTTTTTGCAACAATGTCAAATAGTTCCTACAGTACCAACAGTATTTCTTTAACAGAGACAAATGAATGCGAGGATGCCTTTACATTGTTAAAAGTTGCCAGGCATTTTAAGTGTCCTCAGTTGTCATTAGTCATTTCACATTACTTCTTTGCCAGCAGACAATATCAATAACCAGACATTGGCCATAATAAAAATACTCAGAGACTTTGTATAACACATAACTGAGGGGCATTTATTTTACTGCACCACTTATGGCCCCTTCTACGTTAACAGGTGCTTGGTTATTGTTTATAAGGGCTTGGTGTGTTAAAAGCGTCGGCCACCAGGGGGCCCTGGCCACCTCTGGCCTCTGCCAGGTGGGGGGTGAGGCGGAGGAGAGACCGGTCCATTGTGGTAGCTGTGTAAAAGGATAAAATCACACATTGGATTCTTGGCTTTGGCCAATAGGGGGCACACTCTGATAAGAGCAGCCATCTGAGCTATCCCAGTCAGGTATGTCATTCTCTCTTGGTTACTTTGCAGTTACTTAAATGGCAACATACAGTGTAATGTCTTTTGCAATTCCATTGTTTCATGCACTATTTAAGAAGAGGGCTTCAAGTAATTGAGCAGTAAGTACGTTTTTATTTCTTAATAAGTTAACATTCTTTGACTGAACATTAATAAGAAAAACTATTTGGGCAAAAAGCTACATTTTTTTCTTCTATTTGATAGACAAACTAAGAAGTGTCATAATTAGAGGAAAGTTTAAGTGAAGGAAATTAAGCTACAATGAGACTTAAGAGAAAAGGGACAGAAAGGACTGTGCACTGTGTCACAACCCTCGGTCTTTTGACTTGCAGTTCATTGTGCATTGGCACCACAGATTTAAAAGAGTATAAGTGGTCTAAGCACATCTGAAATTCTAACAAGATGTATTTCATCTATTTAGAAAGCGTGCAAGGAAAGTGCCGAGAATTGTGACTTGCAAAGCTTAAGCGTGATTTTAATATTCAAAACAGATCTTACCCTCTTGGGCCACGAGGGTGGAAGTGACGTGGAGGCCCAGGGGGCGGCATGCCACGGCCTCGAGGGTGTGGTGGACGCCCTCTGAAACCAGGATGGCCTGGAGGAGGGGGTGGCGGGGGTCCGTGCCTGCAAAGCGAAACAAGTGTAACACAGATACAAGACACTTTGACGGATATTTTCCAATCAGAAGAAAACTTTTGCAGTGATACACATGGTTGATGAAAATGTAAAATCAGTTGAGTGACTTCTACTCACCAGAAGCCAGTGATTCAAAAAGTCACAAGTGATAAGTGCAATATAAATCGCTCTATTCAATGGTTAAAATGTATGGTTACTCAGTCCACAGTGTCCATATCAAACAATCTATATTTTAGTAAAAGCTGAAGTCTTTAAATTCATTCATAAATTGAACAATCTTGTATCCAGTCCATTTGGCTGCCTTGAGTGTCTGAGCAAGTGATAATGTTTATTTGTACTAGGTGGTTACCTGGGCATGGGTGGGAAGGGGCCTCTTAGGTGCATGGGAGGTGGAGGTGGAGGAGGTGGTCCCATGCCCATTGGCCCACCCCTGCCTCTGTGACCTCTTACATCTGGATAAGGACGCATCCTCCTCATTCCTCTGCAAGTGAAGTACAAATTACTCATAAAAAATTAAATATTTTCACTTTAAATACAGCAAATACCAAGGCAACGTGATGCATTTTACAATTTCATTTGTTTCTGTACAATCCAATAAACAGAGGCCAAAAATAATCATGTTTACTTAAAATTACATTTTGCACAATTGTTAGTACCTCATGGGTGCAAATCCATTCATGGGTCCATCTTTCGGTCGACCCCTCCCATATCCGGGAGGACCAAACCCTTTCATCATGCCTCTTCCACCACGCATGCCACCTCGACTCATCCGACCCCCTCGACCACGGCCTTTAAACCCGCGTCCCCTGAGAAGATTAAAAAACATATTTATTTATACGAGAAACACGGACAAAGTCAAACCATAACTGTTTAAGCCCACGTAATGGGCAACTCTGCACACTGATGAAACACAAAAGCAGTTAGATGTATTTCACCTTAATGTGTCTAAGATATCATGCAATGCTGTAAATTAATTAACTGTTGATGACATCCTTGTGTTAACCACTCTGACCTCTTGAAACCTGCTTCATATAAAAAAAAAGTAAAATGAAACAGGGAAAATAACTAATTCCAGTTTTTATTTGATGATGTGTTCACTGACAGGGGTTTATGCCTTGGTCAGGTCATATGACTTTGAAAATTGTCAGATGGCCGTACTGTTTCCACTACACAATCTTCTGTCTTGTAATCTGAACTCTGAAATCCATTCTGATTTCATGACTGATTAGTGCCAGAAGGTCACACTTTACAAGATCCTTCCTTAAACCAGGAAGAATCCCTGCGTCTGTCTGGCCACCAAAGTATGTTTCATCACAAAAACAGACACAAGAAGTTGCAGAACAAGTTATGTGATCCAAGCTGTTTGTGCTCTATTTGCAGCAAAACAGTCAAGGAGGAAAGAGAAAAGAATATGGGTGAGAGAATGGATGAGGAATCACAGGCAGGAAGAACTGTTCTGCACAGAGTTGGATGTAGATAAATATTTCTGCAATGCAAATGTGTAGCTGTTTGCTTGCATTGTGTGCTGTCGTTCTGTTCCAGAATGACAAGGTTAAAAATGCTTGTGTGTTTTAATAGAGACTACATTACTGGCAGCCTTCCATACAAACAGATGCCTGATGAGACTTGCTTTAGAAAGTTACTGCAAGTGACAGCAGAGGAGTAACGCTTTCATGGCTGTAGAATAGTGCAATCTTTCCTAGCCTGTCCTAGGCAGGACCAAACATTTAGCCTGCTTGATATCTTTCTGGTGTCTGCAAGGATATAGCAATTTACTTCCACGGGACCAATTGATGATTTGACCGTTTTGGCGGGGGGTGGGGCTTTTGTTGGTGGTTTCTACAAACAGTTGGTAAGGGGAACATTAGGGCTACAATCCTGTACTGTGAACTTAACACTGGAGATTCAAATAATGAGGAGTCTTTTCCTTTACTTTACAGGTAGTTTCGAAAAACAATAAAGATAAATTAACACACTATTTAGCTTTAAGGAAAAATAAGACTGACCTTGTGTTGTTGTCCATCATTGGTTTCTCAGATTCATCGTTGGAAGTTTCTGTCATCTTTTCATCTGTGTCTGCATCCATCTAAAAGGATGCAGGTCAATATTTATATAGAATTCTTTTTCACAATGGCAAGAAAATTTACAATCTCATGTTGCTTGCTAACAAAACATACACAACATTTGCAACACCTTGACATGAAAAAGATTTCTACATTCATAAATGCATTTAATTTCCACCTCAATAAATTTATCATTCAAACTGGACATATTAACATATTAGGGTATGTGTTACTACAATGTGACACAAGGCTGTTACAATAACACTCTGCAAATCTCAGAAACATGAGACCTCAGTGTTTCATTCACTACATTGCTCTTTTACTGCATGTGACAGACCAGGCATGGCATGCCTGATACTGAAGCAGGCGACACATTTGTGAGTTAAGAACAGACAACTGCAAGTTAAAGCTGACTGTTGGAAATAAAAATGTAGTCTTAAAGCTTGGATCACTATTGCAGCATCCATGACACTGCTAGGCAGTGTAGACTTTAGTTTTGGTGAGGGGGCTGGGCACTGAATATTGACACTTGAAATTTGGGTGAATTTTAATTCTGAAACAACAACAAAAACAACAACAACAAAAAAGAAAAGACAAGAAAAAGAGGATGTCTTTAACAAATATCAGCTGAACTCATATTTAATTCTCTCCACCATAGAATATTTTTATTTTGGTTCTCCCGCAAGTAAAAAAAGGCATTGTTAACATGAGACTATAAGTTCATAAGTTTCAGGATTTGGGTTCATTCATTCTATACATGAACTGGAAGTTTCCACACCTTTTAGTATGTTAACATAAATGCAGTAACTGCTGTTTTTAAATGATAAAATAAAAAATGTTGGCCCGTAATCTCTTGAACTGTATTTTAACACAGTTGCCAGTTGATTAGGAGTCTTAAACCAAAGCCCTACAATTAATCCCACCTTCATGAAAGTTGAATTATTCACTTTTTCTCATGATTATTCTGAAGACTGTCCTTTGAGGTGCGATTTACATGTAGTTACACAGATACAGATCGACTCATCAGATTGTATATTAGTGTATAATATGAACAGACAGACAGAGCACAAGGTTATTGTGAGCACTCCCTGCTTCTATGACAATGCCAATTAACAATCACTTTGAAGACTGTAACCAAGCCATTAGGGACCGTCACATACACATACGTTGTCACAGCCTGAAAAGCTAAAGGCACGTCAAGCGTCATGGAAACATTTTTATCGTAGTCTTGAGAGGCAGTTGGAGCTGTGTGAGACTTAAATATAAAGCTAGCTAGGACCATGATAACCGGGCCCTTGAGCAGCAATATATTTTCAGTCTTTTTACTGTTATTCAGTATGGAGGAGCTAACTTAAATCGGAGCACAGCATGCTAAATTGAGATGTAAAGCGTCAAGAGGGCCTTGACTAATTCCTGGAATAACCATCGCTCGGCAGACCTGATCTCCAGACATTGTTTGTCCTGAACCATTGCTCCGTTTATCCAAACAGCCATGGTATTCGACATTTTTGGATAGAAACTTTCCAAATTAAAAACACTAAATGGATAAGCCTGATAATGAGCGTGTTTTTTAAATGTTAGTCATTTACGAAAGGGGCGTAACTGTGATTTTCAAACGCTCCGGTGCTCCGGTGAAAAGAAGATAATGGATGACTTACTTCTGTTGGTGATGCAGGCGAGGTAGATTTAAAAATAAAATAATTTTCCTATTTCTTAAGAAAAATAAAAAATATAATAGAAAAATAAAAAATGTACAAACTTTCCAGTAGCTTCTTTAGCTCCTTCGCGCTTTGAAATGGCGGCTTCGTCAAACTAGACTACATCCCAGGTTGGGATTTCTTTGTGAGGAGCACATCATATGGAAGTAACGCCCACTTGAAAGAATGCTGGTGTCTGATTGGCTACGTAATGCTCTTATTCCGCCTGCGTCCGGTAGTTTGACATTCTGATTGGAGGAGTGGACGTCCGTCCTATTTGTACGCCTCACCCTGAAAAACGATGCACTAATTAACAGTGAAGTTCAACACATAACACTAATTTATTGAAGATATTTAAATAGAAAACATGTTTATGAATATAATTTGAATCTGTTAAACCTGTGTAAACATTGTACACAAGGCTGATATGTTTTACAATTGGAAGAAATACAGGAGGAGTTGGATAAACATTTTAATTACCATTTACAAAAAAAGAAAATATAAGGATTAACTATTTCGATTAATGGCTTTCAGACACAACAAAACCCTAACTATCATCCTACTTGAGTTCTAAGATATTCCAGCAAACAAAGTACAGGACTTTGAAAACAGTATTAACAAATATGATGCAATTTCTCGAGATCTTCTGTAAACACAAACATGAAAACAACGGAGACATTCTTCGCCAGAAAAGCTGTCCTCCATATCCATCAAGTTATAATGAGCGAAAAATAGGTCTATACATATCCACAATCAGCAAACTCAAATTCCTAACACTGAATTCGTAATACCAACACAGGCAGCCTCATATACAAAAATCATCGCTAAGTGCCCGCTAAACAATATTTACATCAAATGAAGGGCTACAAATGACAAAGGAAAATATTAGATGAAATTGAATAATTGAATTTTCTTGAAGGTATTGCAATACTTTAAAGAGGTATAACACAAAGTTTATCAAATGTCCAAATGAGTGTTTATCCTGATGCGTAAAAGTGGTCCATTTGCGTCCATTACGCGCGGCTCAGGATGTCTGACAGCTTGTTAATGTATTCAATTGTGTATTTCAGCGTTTGTATCTTGGTCAGGGGTTGTCCTCTCTTGCTGTAGTCCGGCGGCAGATAGTCACGGAGTTGGTGCAAAGCTTCTGCAAGACTCCTCATCCGCATCTTCTCCCTCTCGCTGGCTTTCATGCGCCTTTTGGTGGACATCTTGGACTTGTTCAGCCTCTGCACTGTTTGGGTCGATCTGCGTCCCGTGAAACTGAAAGAGAAATCGTTGATCTCCTGCCCGCTGGAGTAGCACATCTCCGGTGAGGAGCACATGGAGTCCACGGAAGACTGTGGTGAGGTGGACTGGAGAGAGTCCTGGTTCTCTTCATAAGCACCTTCATGGGTCTTCCACTCAGACAGTATTTTAGCTCTAACAACCTCCAGTTCCATGTTAGAAATGTCCCAAAACTTTCAGTCGTCCTGTCCTGGCAGCGAAGAAAACATATAGGGCGAATGACAAAACAGATACTGTGAAGGTGATTTTGCCCAAGCGTTTTTATATAGAAGCAGATCTCCGGAGGTTTATGGGTTCACAGCTCAGGCGAAAAAAGTTCAAAGAAAACCTCAAGTGCCAAAATGCGACCTTCCCGAAGGTCGTCGTTCGTTATCACTGGGGTGTGAATAAGGTCAAATAGACGGATAATGTGATAGAAAGAAAAATAATTAGATTCCTTCTGTGGGTAATTACTCTTTAAAGTCTGCATGGCGACAATTATCAGTTTGATGTGATCTGAGCGGCAAGGAGAGGATGCTGTTTCACCTGAGATCTTCACACATCTCTGGCAAGTCAGACCTGCGTGTGTCTTAAGTCTGGAAGTTTTATAGTAAAAAAAACACAAAGGTCAAGACTATTTTTAACTTTTAAGTTAAAGTGTATAGCATTACAGTCATTTTTAAAAAAATATATCAGAGCAAATAAAGATTAAAAATCAGCCAGAGTCCCTGTCCTGTCTGGATCCGGTGCAATTTAAAATAATTTAA
>JAPZDY010000010.1:13378876-13405604 GCA_029783645.1 Ctenochaetus hawaiiensis
TTAGAATACTTTAATGTTACTGATCTTATACTGGATCTTAAAATCCTGTCACCTTTTACCCCACAGAGTAATGCTGCTTGTTTCCAAGGCAGTTTTTCCCTGTTCGAGGAATTTTCCATCTACTCCGAATTACAGACATCACAAGAAAATGAAACAGCACATGAAACAAATTGATTTGCACTGGACAGCCATTTGAATTATTCTAACAAACTACTAGATTTTCAGCACTTGTTCAAGGGGAAATAAGATTCATGATCCAGAGATGGGGCTGAGTTGTTATTTGGGCAGAGGATGCAGCTGTCACCAAGCTCTTGCCAGACCTTTCATGTCTGAAAAGGTGTGTAAGGCCTCACTCATGATCAAGGGGACCAACGCTGGCAGGTTGTAAAACCAACGGCTCAGCGTCCTCTGTGTCCTACTTCACTGCAGTGCCTTCTCTCTCAAGCTATGTTGGGATGTATCTTGTCAAACAGCAGTGGGGAAACAAAAAGCTCATGGGGTGCTATTAAATGGCATTAATACTGAAAACTGTGCTAATCCACACCCCCCTCCTGATAAAATCAATGGTGCAGGTTTTAGCAAGGCTAACTTTAGGACAATTAACATTCTTAAAGAATTTTGTTATTTGATCAATTTCATGTTTTGTGTCAAGCTTTTTAATCTCACAAACCACATTAGAGTAAAACTTTAATTACATATCTTTAATAATATGATTCCTTGTCATTTCTTTCAACCCTGCTGAAAAGAAAATGTTTTCAATCACATTTCACTAATTAAATTCTTCAAACTGTTTGCCAACAACTTTCCCACATCGACCAAAAACAGTTGTATTTAAGATAACAGTAACAAGATGTGGCAACGCAAATACTTTTACTCTCTTGATAATTTAATTTTTATATAAAGTATAAGATGAATGTGGGAAAAAAATCCCATCACAGTTTGCTACAGCTCGCTGATGATGTCAAATACTTTGTTTTGTCTGACCAAAACTACAAATCACAAATATTCAGTTGATTGAACCGTTAACATGGGTAAAAGCAGCAGATTCTCATATTTTAGGAGCAAAAACCAACCTCCATCCAACATCCTGTAATCATGCTGCTCACTTCAGGAGCTTCAGCCTCAGTCTCTCTGCGAGTGGCAGTGGACTCTCACTACAAATCACTGAATCATCACTGTCTAACCCAGTGACAGGTGACGCTGGAGTCTGAAGGAAAACATCACCCTCCACATTAGCTGGTGAGACACTGTGGTTTTTGATTGACATGGGTATTTCAATATCTACACTGTAGCTTTGAGATTTCAGCTGTGATAACTGGACATTTTGAGCTGTTTTTACTGATGATTTGGTTGTTTTAGGTCCACAAACAGGCTTCAGGGTTGAGTCTGAAAGAAAGTCGCCCTTGATCTTGTTTATGGGCGTGATCTTGGCCTTTCTTTTAGTTCCAAACTGCTTGTTCTCTGCATCACTTTCATCACTTGATGAGCCTATGCTCATGCACACACTCCTTTTGGTTATCTGATGCATGTTTTTGTCACTTTGAACCGGGTCAGAATGGCACCTCTGTAGAGGGACGGTTGAAGATGAAACTGCTGTTTTGACTAATTTATATTTCTGAAGAGGCTTTTGGGGGCCATTACATTTGTTCTTCGTCCTACTTTTAGCCTTTGGTGCAGGCCTCAGCTGCTGCTTTGAGCTGTGAGTCTCTGTTTCTGCATGATTTGTCGCACACTGCCTTTTGTCAGTGAGTGGTTCTTTTTTGTTGAAAGCAGATTTGCTTCCTTCACTGTCATTGCAAGCTTTACCGGGAACCTGTCCATTTGGTTTTGAGTTTGAGTCATGAGAAGAAGTGTGTTTAAGAGAGGTTATTTCATAGTTTAGTTGTTTTGAGATCATGTCATTAGGCATCTTCATCTTGTCTATAGCTTTAGCAGTGTTCTTCAAAAGCAACCTGTCCCTTAGAGAACACTCTGCGTAGCATAACTCTGGAGCAGACCTGGAATCTGATTCTTTGACTTTAGATGAGGTTTCCTGTTTGGCGCTCTCGACCTCTGTTTCCTTGACCTCGCTGTCTGTGGTTTTGCTAAGCTCGGGCTCAGTACTGTGGTTTGCAGCTAATTGTGGAGTTGGAGAGGATGTGAAGGATGGAGCATCCCAGTCAATCTCACTCAGGTGAAGAACATCAATCACAGAAGAAACAGAGGGGGAAGCAGCAGCCTCTGATTCTGCATGAGACAGCGGAGTATTCGGGCAATCACCCAGACTGCTTTGGTCTTCTCTTGACTTCCCCTGCTGTTTATTGTTCACTGGAGTGTCCAAAAGCACCACTTCGGGCTCCTCTGTGTTTGAAATGGTGGGAAGCTGCGTTTGTGCCTGAGTGTTAGAGGAACTCTGAAGGGTCATCTGAGCCAAGAGGTTTGAAATACCATCCGAGACTTCACAGGGCTTCTCTTTTTTACTCTTTGACTTCTTCTCTGTAAAGAAGATCGAGATCAGACAGCAGAGATTAAAACCAACATGACTTTAAAACGATTTTGAAAAATAAATGGCCACTATGAACATATTTGCTCTTGATTTAAGCTCTTTTAATATCCATTGTATATTATCTATGCAGTATGAAGCAAAGATCTACAGCAGTTATTACTGTGGGGGGCAAAGGAAAACCTGCATAAAGAAACGAAGAAGGCTGTGAGACAGACACCTCTCGGCTGCTTCAAAGCCTTTGGTGTGAACAAGTCGAGCTGCCAAACTCTACATTTTCAGGTGTCAGAGCTGCTGTAATAGACAGCCTTGAAAAACAAGTCAAAGCTTCAGGTGCCTTTGATCAGAACGCCCTTGTAAGCACAGTGTGGGAAGTCTCAGAGCTGAGGCGGAGGCTCCCATTTTATTTGCTACATGCTTAATTTCACAAAATATCTGCACAAAAATATTTCATTATTGTATGTTTATGTAGTGATAAGAATTTATTTAAAATGAATGTTAAAAATGATTTACTCTTGGTCTTGTTCTCTTCGACCAGAGCTTTTTCTCTCAGGTAGTTCTCCACCACCTCTGGGAAGGCAACACAGACGAGAGACTCTTCCTCCACTGTCCTCACCTCATGGCGATCATCTGCAGGTCGATCCTCAGGAAACACATAATGTTCTACAGGAAGAAAGAAAGATAAGGTCAGTCCACATTGGCCACAATAAGTCTCTCATCTACACTATAAACAAAAATTGTTTTTCTTATCTAATAAAAGAAAAAAGGTAGATGGATACAGGGTTGAGGTGCTAAAATGAGAAACTATTCATGAGGGCTGACTAACAATTTTTATAAAATAACACTAAAAACAAAACATTAAAAATTCTACAGTCTGACATTAGATCAGCAGCAGTACAAAACCCCAAAAATATTTAATTTAATTTAATAAAATAAAATTTAAAAGAAAAAATTATCATTTGTCAACCTGGAACCATGACATATTTGCCATTTTTGCTTCACAAATCGACCTGAATGACTGATCAACTATGAAAATATTTGCAGATATTGTGGCAGTTCTATTTTTCTGTACGGCATGTTATGCAAATGCACTATTTAACACAAGCAGTTATAAATTGATAAACAATATATTCAAATACAACAATTTTATCTGCATTTTAGGCATTTATGATCATAAATTCCAACCTGTTTTTTGTTCATACATTAAATAATACATGTGTTAGATTTATGTGTGTTAGTGTGGTGAAATTATGTACTTAAAGGATTTAGCTTTTACAAAGATTAACTAGGCACAAATAAACATAAATTTTCTTCTAATTCAGCAATACTTGCCTGTTCGGGCTCAAGATAGAATGATCAGGAAACCACTATTTATAATAACTCTTACTAAAGTACACGGTAAAACTAAACAAATCAGAAACCGCATTCTGATTTAGTTGATTGAGACTTTCTCAGGCCGGTCATGTCAGGCAGGCTTGTTAGTAGAGTGGACTTTGATATGACAGATTTCTCAGCCTGGGGAGGAAGCCAGTTTAGCACCTAGTGGCTGTTGTGACTGATCTGTCACCTCTGAAGCTTACCTCACAGCAAGTCACTAACAGACAACCCGGTGACGAGCACCCTGCACCCCAACCTCAGCTAGATGCAGCAGTCATGTCACTCAATCCAGAGGAAGTTTGCTTAAAGATCACTTTTTTTTCCTCTGAGTGCAGGAAAACAGACAATTACAGATTATGTTCCTGTGAACAGCATCCTTTGTTAAGTGATTTAACTGACCTGGTGTGCTCCAGATGATTTCGAAGCAAGCGACAGCATTCCTCACCCTTGGCTTCAATATTCTTTTTAGGAAAAGGTGTTGTTCATGTAAAGAAATAATCTTTTATTACAACACTATCGCTGAAGATAAATTTATGTAATTAAAAATTTGAATTAAACTTGTCAGTCTACCTGAGGGGCTTGATTTGGGAGGATATGTCTCTTCCGTATTTTCTGTTCATCAACTCTGCATATGTCATCAAGACTAAAACCTTTTCACTGGTGTAGTGCTTCGGCCACTCCATCTTGTCATAGGCAAATTGCTGAAAAACACACATTTTCACTGAAACCCATGAAAGAGAAAGTGAAATGAACCAATCAATTAAATTAACCCTTTTACCTGCATTGACAGCATATTTGGCTGTCTCTTCTTGAAGTGGGACACAGGCTTATCCTTGGAGATCAGGAACTCACTAATGATCTGCAAAACACAGTTAAAATATTAAAAATCAAATACTTCAGATTATCACACGAGGTGTATAAGTAGATGGAAAGCTGTACCTCTGTGAAAGGGAACTGTGGACTTGCAAGTGTTTTCCTAAGAGATAAATTAAATAATTGTAAGGTAGACAGAATACACATAACTTTTAAAGCACTACACCCTGTGTGTTGTGTCTTAATACAGTGACTTTACAGAATACAGTGACTTTCTACTCTTGGATTCTAATGTGCCACTTTTGTATATATATATACACATATACATATACATATATACATACATATATACATATATATATATATATATATATATATATATATATATATATATATACACACACACACACACACACATATATATATATATATATACATATATATACATATATATACATATATACACACACACAGACATATATATATTTGCATTTACATTTACAGTTTCTGTGATGAAATTAAATTACAGTTTATTTCAAGAAAGTTACGTACTTCCTGATATTTGCCTCTAAAGACAAGGCCTGGCGTTTCTGTTCGTAGCAGTGCCAGTCACAGGGACACTGGTAGTCAAAGTCTTGAGGTTGACAGAAACGTTTGCTGTCACAAAGCACACAGCCACCACGTTCATGAGCCTTTGCCGAGCCTGAAAAAGGGAGGACATGAGTAAAAATAAATATCTGATAAAACTGAAAAAACAGGTAAAATATCAGGGGAAAAAAACACTTAAAAGTCTAAAACACTACAACAGCACAGGTGTAAAGTCAGTAGCTCGTTCACATCAACCCATCTCTCACATATGTGTATGTTTTAACATTACAGGTTAAATCCTCTCAGGGAACCCCCCCCCCCATTTGCTTGCCTCCTCTTATCCAGATCAGCATCAGGGGTCAGAGTTCAAAGCAGGGCACTACTCACCAGGATGTCGACATAAGTGACAGTGAGCAACCTTCTTCACAGCTCCCTCAGACACACTTGCATTCTGCTCCTTCCACTGGATGAACCTGAGGGGATCAGAGAATGACTACAAGTGCACAAAAACAACACTTTATACACTCTTAAAGCAAAAGGTTAGACAGACAGGGAGTCAACTGTTTATCTGCAATCAAAAGTAAAAAAGGATGATTGGCAGGGTGTTTGTTTCCTACCTCTGCAGAAGTGTTTGTCCTTTCAACATCCGGATAAGCTTCAGCGCTTGCTCTTTACCAACACCTGGTATGCCCTTGTAATGGAATGGCAACATATAATTGACATAAGTCCTTAGTATCTTAGTGACCTTGACATTGCAAATTTGAAAGGAAGGCACTTCCCTACCTTAGGAATATAATCACAGCCAAGACAGATGGCCAGACCAACAAGGTTCTCTCTAGAGAGATGTAACTCTGTTTGCACCCTGGAGGTCTTGTAGCAGTTCACCTGGGGGTCCTGGTGAGAAAAGTGAGGATCAATATCATGAAGATTTAAGGGACTTTAAAATCAAGGTATTTATAGAAAAAAATATATAATTGAACAAATAGACATGAATTAAGATAAAGTGTGTGTTGGTTAAAATGTAAGGTGTGTTGTTGCAACAAACTTATTTTTTATCAACCATTGGTGTATGATTTTTAATGATAAAACTGACTAAATAAAATCATTAATGCGTGTCAAGTTTTATACAATAAACACTATTGTTAAAATACAGATTTTTGAAATTGCAAAGCATTTAATAGCTTTTAGTTTGTTTGCTAATTACTGGACTAAAGATTTTGCCCATAAATAATAAGACAACAATTATGTTGTTTAAAACTATTCACAAGCTTAAGTATGCAATCTGGAACTAAAACAGGGCCATCTGGAAATCAAAACAAACTGCTCTGCAGTTGACCACGTTACTTTAGTGTTCTGGAAAAAGTTTAACCCAAATCACTCCACTGAGTTTAGGTCACAGGAATAATAGTGTGAATCCCCAAAGTAGTTAAAATGAGAGACCATTCGAGGGAGCAGTCAAGCACATTCAACCAAACCCCAGTCCTGCAATTAGGTTTAACTTTCTCTAAGTTTTGTTTGCTGTGGATGAGATAAGCTCCAAACATACTTTACTGTTCATATTGAAGTTCCTGTAGACGGTTCTGGCTCCATACAAGAAAGCATCTCCATCATTAGTGATGCAGCCATCCACAAGGCCCTGTGAGTCCAGGTAAGCACACATGGCCTCAGCCTCCCCAGCAGCCGTCACCCATGGCACACCCAGGGAGTCCAACATGTCTGCACACTACAGAGACAAAATAAGGTCAGTAGTGATTAAAAACAAAAAAATATTTAATCATGTCTGACTAAGATGAAAGATACAGAAGAATGAAGTACCAACCTCACGAAGTATTGTTTTAAAGCGACCTCTGCTGGTGGTGGATTTACACTTTGGGGCAGAAGCCTTTTTCACTCCTCCATATCTTGTTTCTATCCTCTTGCTCATAGTTTCTGCTTTTATTTTAGGGGCTTCTCCCTCCATCACAAAGACGAGCTTCACCCCCATAAGCGTGAGGGACGACACCCTGAAAAATAAATTCCTAGACACAAAAGAGCACTTCCTATAAGCGATCGATGACCAGCAGACGACAAAATTAAAACTGAGACTAACATAATGAGGAATTACTTGAAGAGCAATATGTTAAAATTACCTGAGATAGGGTTTGGTAACCTTTCCTATCATTGCCTGAACATGCTGGGCCTCGCACACCCACAAACTCAGGTCAACTGCTAGCGTTTTTCCGCCCAAACTGTAGAGCGGCACCGACTCACGAACCGGTTCTACGATGGACCATAAATCGTGAACGCCCATGACTACCCCAAACTGGGTTTTAATAGTTTTAACACAACTGATATGTATGTTAAACGTTAATGCTCAACACTACAACACAGAACAACGACCAGGAATTTTCAAACAGTGGCGCCGTTAGGACACGTTCCAATTCGTTTAACATCGCTTCCTTGTTCCAGTATTAACTGTTTGGTTTGTTTAAAAGAAAAATAATTTGACATTTAAATTAAATAAAGATCATAATTAGGCTATCATGTAGTAATCACTGCATTTACAATTCATATCAGTATAGTTATTTAAGAGGTAAGGTGGTAAGAAGGGGACACTTTCGCGAAGTTGATCGAAGCCTGAAGTTTAAACATATACGTCATTTTCATGCGCCTCGAATGCTTGTTGCTATGGATACGAGGCTCTTGTTTGCAGACTGAGGATGTTTCTTATTCTGTGTTTTTAGTATTTTTCTTTCCACTCATGGACTCAAAAATACAATTAGAAATCGCAGGTTTAGTTAAGGACCATCGCTTCCATATTGCCAAATGTATTGCAGAGGTAAACCGTTATTTTTTATACAGTGTAACAAAATTCGCTGTTTTATGTATTTGATGTGTTTTAACATGGATGCTTACAATACGTGTAACTGCACAACAGGGACTAAAACAAAAGTTTCCTGAGAAATTCTTGGATCCTAAGTTTCAGCCACTGCTCGAATTTGACTGGCACACTTACATATGCAACAAGAAAAGGGTAAGTCAGCTGACTGTATTTGTTTGAATTCTACATTAGTCTTAAACCCCAAAGATGCTGGCTGAAAAATTAGCTGAGTCAGCAGAGACTGCCTATTTACAAATTTAATTCATGCATTCACATTTTTAGTTCTTCATATGTTGTGATGCATATCTGTTTAGACAGTATTTAAATGTTGTAACTATTTGAAGTGGAGCTCACTTTAATTAACATGTATTCTGCTGGTCATTGTTTTTATAAATAATTATAGTTTTTGTAAGAATAATTTAAATTTGCAATTATAACATATGAATAAACTCTCAATATATATTATACTTGACACAATAATGAAACTAGAAAAGTAACTTTTTTGTTGAAAATATTATGAAAAAAGGAGGAATAAACAGACTCACTTCTGTACTTTGATGTAATGGTTATTCTAAAATGCTGAATCACATCACTTTGCTGTTCAATATTTGTGATTCAAGGAGCTGCGTGGTGAAGTGTGGCAGTACTCCAGCAGCCTCATGTGCTTCCTGAACGGCCTTCTCCTCGGTAATGAGAAGGATCTTGCCAGCTGGGCCAAGAATCAGTGGAGTTTCACATTTTCTCGGCCGCAGGCATTTTTTATGGCTCTCACTGAGGACTACTACACCAAACACCTCCAGAAAACTGGGGCAAGTCACAGTCACCAAAACAACAAATATCAGGAAAACATATGCTCATATGGAAAGTTCAGGATTCTTGTATTTGACTTTTGTACATAGTAATAACTGATTTAGCTCATGATTGGATTAACAATTATATGCAGCTCGTGGTTTTATTTTATTTTTCTTTTGAATGCTCAGTAAGCTTTACAAACTGTAAGGCTTTTGTCAGTGAAATTTGTCAGTAGCCCTTCAACTGTTGCCAAAAATTTACTCTTCAGACTTGTGTATTATTCATTATATGTTTGACCCAGAAACGTTGAAATGAAAGGAATACATATCTCTGTCTTTTCATAATAGCATCAGTTTGTCTTCATGGACATCGAGATAGCAGGAGAGGCAGTGGGGAGGTTAGTGTTTGAGGTGAGGCGACTCTAACAAGTGAAACACATAAAACCTGTGTTATTATGACCTCATGACTTTAAGAGACACCTCCCATTGTCAGATTTGAAAGAACAGTGAAAGATAGTGTTGGAACTGCTGATGTAACGTCCAAATTACCATTACAGAACAGTAACACATTAACAGAGCACATTGTTCTCACTCTCGTCTCAGCTATTCTCAGATGTTTGTCCAAAGACATCAAAGAACTTTGAGGCTCTGTGCACAGGAGAACAAGGTCTGTCACAGGGCGGCCTCACACTTTGCTACAAGGGCTCTGTGTTTCATCGTGCGGTGCCCAACGGCTGGGTGCAAGGTGGAGGTATGGTCCACACTAGTCCTGTAACCATGTTTTTAACATTGTAACTGGTTTTCACATACAATATAAATACATTTAGAACAGAATAAATAAACTTCCATCCAACTCAAGCATCAGTGTTGTTCATATGAAATACATCTCCACAAAGGTATGCATGCATACTACTTGTAAAGATGGGAAATATAACATTAAATTATCATTACTGGACTTTGTAGCTAGCTACAACCATTTTGATGTCTTCTTTCCTGTTCTTAAAGGGTGCATGACAGCTGAGTGATAGATTTTTTTTTCTATTTTCAGTAAGCAAAATAAGCATCAAACACCTGTAACTTCCTTCCACATTTACTTTCACACTACTGGATACTTTTCATACTTTACAGCTCACTGCTTGTTTTGACTATGGCAGCATTTCAAAATCGTTATTAAAATATTGAGAGATTGAGGAAGTGAATAAAAACACTGCGGTATATTCACATGATAACTGAATCTGTCATTTTTGTAGATATTTCACCAGAGAGAAAAGGTAATGGAGGAGAGTCAATCTATGGACCAACCTTTGAAGGTAAATAACACATAAACAGTCCAAGACATCTACCATATAACCATGTGAGCAACATATGCATAATTGAAGATTAGAGGGCTTATTTGTGTTATGAATGACGTGTCCTGTCTCCTTTTAGATGAGAGCTTTGCTGTGTCCCACACTAAACGTGGCACACTAGGAATGGCTAATAAGGGTCCTCACAGCAATGGATCCCAGTTTTACATCACTCTGCAGCCAACGCCCTGGATGGACAGGACCTATGTTGCCTTTGGGTTTGTATCATGAATTTGACTTGAAAGACACCCCATCAAGTATAAATTCAGATCTTTAAATAGTTTTGTGTGAGACCAATTTTCTCTATTTTTTACAGCCAAGTGGTTGAGGGTGTCGACGTCCTCAGGAGATTAGAAGAAGCCCCGACTTGCAATGAAAGACCCAAGTATGAATGTAAAGTTACTGATTGTGGAGTGTTTAAGTTTTAGCACTCACACATTATTTATTGTTGTTTTTTAATGATATTTTTCTTGTAGTAGAATAAACGTTAAAGACATGTATTTTGACTTACATTTACATAAACACATCTGTATTTTTTCTGCTTCTCTACAAAACCTTTGTGTGCCTTTTCAGTTTGACATTTCTTTTCAATATGTATCACTTGGATTAAAAAATAGTAAAAAAATAAAATAACTGTGTCCTAATGTGTATTATTAAACTTTAAGATTGGTTTAATTAATTAATTCGAAGTATGTGTGAAGATACTCAAATTCAAACACAATGCTGAAATTATGGTGCAAACAAATGAAATTATTTGTCTTTTACTTATGTCAGTGGGCATTTCAGTTATCTTTTATGCTACCAATAAGTACATTTGAATAGAAGTGAGACAGAGTTAGAGCAGACAGTTTAAATTTCAAGGCTATGTACAATTTTAGCTGTTAATAAAAATGCAGTTATAACCTATTATTACTGCCAAGAATGCTGAAAATTCAACTTGTCCTTGCCATGGATCCTGTTATGTGAAAGAACTTGCACATGTTTTTATTTTAAAGTCACAGAGATGGCCTGTTGATAAGACTGACTTGGCATATTGTTTCACTCTGTTTCCTCAAAATAGACAAATTGATCCAGATGTTGAGAAGAAGTTTGTCATTAGATGGTCCTGACATCATTTCCCTTAATAATTTGCAAACTGCATTCCCTAAAAACATCAATTACTAATCCTAAAACATTTTAATGCTGACTAATTCACAGTCTGAATAGCGCCATAAGGGGCTACAGTAGATTTGTGCCCTGGGGCCCTCTAGCGGGTCAGTCAGGTCATAGATGTGAAAGGTTATTTTTAGAGTCACATTTGTACTTTTTTTTTATCACGTACTTTTCAAGCAACATTTCAGGTGGCTTAGACGAGCAGAAGTGAAACAAATCAGCAGATCTACAACTTGAAGAAACTACACTTTTTTGTTTCTCTTTTTCATCATTCCTTCCCTTTTTTGACGTCTTAGCTGCTCGTATGCTCTTGGCTTTTTTTTTCTCACCCCTCCCAGTGAAAAAGTGCCACATGACCTGTCAAATAGGAAGTGAGGAGCTTCCGAGCAGCAACAGCAGCAGCAGCAGCATCGAGCACGGACGCAAAGGCGAGAGGAAGCCGTGAAATCTCCGAAGTGTCATTCTCGACGTTTCTCCGCAGATTACCTTTTCCCTGTCGAGTACTTAAGAGCAATAATTTGGCCGCAGTGATGGACTTTAGGGTGGTTTTTCTCGCTGTAGTTGTAGCCCTGATTGGCGCATCAGCCGGAACAGACCCAGGTAAGTTTGCGACCTCTCGGTGCTGAGCTAGCGGCTAGCTTACAGCCTGTCGTGTTACCTCTTTAGCTCGGTGAAGACATCCCTCAGTTAGCTCATTTAAATCTGCCCCCCAACCCTCCACTTTTGGTTCCTAAATGTCCCATTTGATGTCTCGCTTTTTTATTTGGACAGTGCTGGTCGTTTTTGTTTTTGTTTACAAAATTAGACAGAAAAAAACACCCTTTTGGCAACTTGTCAGCTTTATCCCAACGCTGACCAGTCGCACTCAAGTTGTCAGGACCGGCTAACGCTTTAGCCTGCTAGCAAGCTATGTGACCTGAAATTAAATTAAATTTGTGTGTCTAATATTTCTCGAATAGTGTGACTTACGAGAAGACACAGTGGTTAAATGTGAAAGCAGGAACCACACTGGTGTATCCCTAATTGTCAGATCCAGTTAATCAAGTATCAGTGACCAGATCAGCCTGTTATACAACAGTCTTGTATTGTTATTATTGTGTCTTGCTTTGCATGTTTGTGCTAAAAGATTTGTCATTGGCGTTAATATCTATATCCTTTCTGGCCGATCCTTACTATTGCAACATCTGGCTTGTTACAGTTTCATTTTCTAGGGCAAGCGGGAAGTTGCTTAATAAAAACTACCATGACTAAATCTGATTTATGCCTTCTTTGCAGATGGATGTTCCTCCCTCACGTCATGTGATCTATGTGCAGGCAATAAGGACTGCCAGTGGGCTAATTGCACATGTAAGTATCTGTCCTTAATGTGTGGCAGATTGTGGAGTGAGAGGCACAGGTTGGTCTTTGTGTGTCCTAAATTGTCCAGACAGCTGAACTGATTTGGACACATGATGCCAAACTATGGAGGGAATGTATGGCAGTGGATGCTGACTTTTAGATGATGTCATACCAATTTCTCTAAGGCCTGAGCTGTATCGTAATCATCTGGCAACACTAACTTTATGCTGTGGATCTGGACAGGCTGTCTGGCTGGGGAGCGAATTATTGGCACACATCGCCATAAGGTTAAGATAGAAGGCTAAGCTAAATCTGTGGGTGATTATGCAGACTTATTATGTTTATCTTTATATATATATTTGTACCACAGTTAATTCACTGTAGAGAATTGATAAGACCTTGGAGGAAAAGCTAGCTGCTTACTCATTGAGTTAAATTTCTAAATCTTTCTTGTAGTTCTGGTTGTGGTTTGCTGCTGTTTGTCCACATCCTTGCATCGCTGTTCTGTAACTTCATTATGTTAATGGAAATATCTCTTAACATGAGGGCTGCAAATATAAGAAATCTCCCTGACTTCTGCACTACAGAGGGAGAAATAAATGCTGCAGTGGTATTTTTCAACCTAATTAGGAAATCTGGTGGTTGTGATTAAAAATATGCATCATTCAGTGAAAAGGAGTCACCATAACAAAACTGCATGACTGATCACTTCCTGAGTCAAGCAACAATTTTCCACTCACTGTGTGCTTGCTCTCACTATGGTTTATATTCCTTGTAAGTCAGAAGAGGAGCTGGTGGTTTCAATGTTGTTAACGGTGACAGGAAGTATGGTTGATTTTACGAGTAAAGCATAGATTGGCCGACGTAATCTTGTATCTTAAAATCATAGGTTTGTCACACAATTTTATGGAGCAGATATCAATAAAATTGTGTGATTAAACCTCAGTGAGCATCGGCCTGGATAGCATACTCCTGGCAAAGTGTTTGATGAGGGAAAAGTTACAGCAGACCTCTGACCAAAACCTGAACTTTGTCGGTAAAAAAAATCATCATCATGACTGTGTTATTATCAACCATATTGCCCTTGAAACCCCTACTCCAATGCTGGTCAGAGTTCAGTGTGCACACACGCACGCACGCACACACACACAGTTCTTTAGTGATTGTGAGGAAGATGAACAGGGGAGGAAGCGAGGGGATGTGTGACAGGAAGCCTGCAATATCCTAATGCTGCGGAAAGACAGGATAAAGGCACGAGTCAGAGGAAAGAGTGTGCAGATAGGATAAAAGATAAGTTTCATGTGCCTTGTTATTGTCATAATATATGCCTCAGGGTGCAGTTAAGGATGAGAGTATTCTGTGATCTTGTCTTTGGTTTTAGTTGTCTTCAGACTCAAAGAATAGAAGATTTTGTAACTTGTGTGTGTGATCTTCCGTAATACCTGTTTGTCTGGCATACGCAAAATCAGTCAGCTTTGCTCCGACAACAGGTCGCTTCAGTCAGACAAGCACAGGTATTTTACCTCTCGTGGGAGTTGACCTGTTTGGCAACTTCATCAACAACTTTTGCTCTCCAGGAGAGGCTGCAGAAGGATTTCATAATCACAGACAAAGCAGAACAAGGGTGTGGGACCCTCCGATGTACTCCTTCTGTTTTGTTTCCTTATTTAAATAGCCCTGTAAGGATACAGTATAAGGCTGAGCAATATAGACCAATATTCATATATTTAGGTTAAACAACAATGCACAAGGTATATTTTGAAAATTTTTTTATACTGGGCTAAATGTTCAGTTGTGAGTAAAGCTACATGGTGACTGTGATCAAGATAAAAAACTATATACTTGCAAAATATGTACATGAAAAAATATATGAAATTAAGTACAATTTGATATTGCTATTTTTTAAATATCACATTGACTTTAAAGCAAAGAAATTAAAATCCACTTCGGGCTGTCTCTTTGTCTTTGGCCCTTTGCAACCCAGCTTCATTTTGGTGATACTATGTACAAGTTTACCTCATCGTTCACCCTCTTCAAACTTGACATGACAACAATTCTAGTTTTTTACTTACTGAAGGCAGATATTTTTATCCTTGCACAGTGTTCACAGCCTTCTATCAGAGCAGAGGCTCACAAAGCATTTCTGTTTTAGTACGGTCATTAGTCTTGGATGGATCTGCAGGGCCAAGCTTATACTGGCGACCCTTGTCTCTTTAAATGATTTAAAACTCAGACTATAGAAGTTGCTTCAACAAAGGGAAAAATGCCCAATCAGTGTTGATTGGCTTATGTACTGCATTGTATGATGTAATGAATTTTGTGGTAATGTAGCTGCTAAGAAGTGCTTGTTGTTTTTTGGTTTTTTTTTGCTACTAATATAACAGAAAGTTGTCGTCTTGTTAAGTGCTAGCTGCCATTACTTCTGTCTTGGCTAAGATCTGGCTTGTAAAAGAGGTTTTAATGTCAGAGTGACTTCCAAGTTAAATATGATAATGTTGATCTGCTCTCTCAATGAGTTTGGAGTACTTTCTAAAAAGTTTTATTCTAAATAGTTGGAAATTTTATTGTAAGAGTTTCTGGGAGGTTTGTTTGTTCTTATTTTGTTCTTATTGGAAAATTTGTCTATTTCTCCCCTGACTTCTGACATTTGAACAAAGAACTCACTACAACTTACTAAGCAGCATAATTGAAAGGCATGGCTGTGCTGAACAATACTGACTGCATACCACATAAACGTACAATAAGTAAGCATATAGCTAAAGCCTTTTCACACACTCAAGAATGGATCACCTTATTTGATGTTAACTCAGCAAAAACCGGAAAAAGGTCAGCCCTGGCGAGTTGAGGTGGCTTTGCTGGAGCTCAGCTTAACCACACTGCTGCAGCAAGCTAACGCCTACCACATTGTCATTACCAGATTTATCTTTGGTTTAAGGATTTTGTGTAAACAAGCTTTTGGCGTCAGAGGCCCATTTCCCAGCAGCCCAGCGTTTAAACGCTCAGAATCTTTACACGTGTACACGCAAGCTCTGTAGCGTCTTTAAGTACAGGCTGTAGTCTGTGGCAAAGCTTGTCGGGTACTCCCAACCAACAAACTGCTTTCTGTGGTAAGCTCTCCCTTAAGGCTTTCATTCACACCTCTGTCTCGAACACCGTGGATGCACCTCGTGATGATGGTGACATCATCCTGAAAAAGGGTGAGAGTCGATCTTAACGTTCACAGCTGCCTGCGAGATAACAGCCCTCCGACCTACTGGAGGGTGAAAAAAAAAAAACTTTCCCCCTTCACGGTTTGACATACAGAACATGAATCGCAGTTACAGATTACAGAGTAAAAATTATCGCCCCAAACACTTCAAATATGACTTTGTCTTTGATATATCTAAATCCCAGCTAGAATACAGTTTTAAAATTGTCACCTTTTCAGTTTAAAATATGTGGTGCAACTTCAACTTATTTTATCTGGGCTAATTTCCCCTCCTTGTCAGTTATGCAATGTAACAGGATGAACAGCTTGGAAAAAGGCAAAAACGTACATAAAACAGGAAGAAGCTGCACCGACTGAGAAAAACAGTAGTGACAAGTTGATGGAGAGCTGCAGGCTGCAGGCCAAACCAGAAGTTAGTGTTGCCCTGGTTTCTGGATTTTACAAAAAGTAAATGGGATTTTTCCACTAGATTTTCAGATTATTGCTTAAAATAAGCTCTGTGGTAACAAAAGTTAAGGAAATTCACACATTTTGTTCAACAAGATTATTTTCACACACATAAACACCATTATAAGGTTTTTTTTTTTAACATATTCCCAAATGCCAGAAGTAAAAAAAAATCTAGAGTTAGGCTATAAATGAACTACACCACAGTGTCACAACTTTTACATCCTCACCACAAAGCCTCTTAGTGCCCTGTACTATGCACACATTATGATTGAAAAAACTTAAAGTAAAAACAGTAATCGTTAAAAGTGTGAGTTTAAATACAACGAGGTGGCAAAGGCAATCGAGTGAAAAGGTTAGTTACCAAATTTGGAAAGACAACCTCTGTGGTTTCATTCAGCCTCTTGCTAGCAACAGCTTTTTTAGACACATTAAGCTTCAAAAGTCACAAGTAGATTCTTCGCTGATGTGGAAAGAGTGTGAAACTCTCTAAAGCTGTTAACCACAGACTTTATTTCAAACAGCAAACCAAAAACTGTGTAAAAAAAAAACAAAACAAAACAAAAAACCCATAGACTTCCAGTTAACTGAAGGTCTGACCCCAATAGACAATTGACAGAAAAACCACCATATACCACAAAACCCCAGCTAAGCTATAAGCACATAATAGAGCCACTAGCTAAATGTTTCCGATGATTTCAACCGATACTTCTATCATGGGACCCACAAACTAATAGTTATGACAGGCCATGTGGTAGTTGCAAGATGCCTACGAGGACCCGATACAACGACCAACCAAATGTTACATAGACTCCTGAGTCATTTGAGTCCCCATATGGAGAAAGCATTGCTTTCAACAATTGCTTTAGCCTTACTGTTCATCCCGATTTATCTGTAATTTCGTAATTCATGGAGTGCCATCTGGTCGGAGTCATTTGGTTCAGTTGCTGTGGATAATAGTATAACAAGCTAGGGAGGTGTAAGAAAGCATTTACAGCCCCAGGTGCACTGCATTCAGCAGACTCACTTCCCTTTATGATGGCTCTGTATTCCAGGAAGATAATGCCTCCATGTGCACAAAGAGACACATTTGGGAGCAGCTTTTCTCAACACAATTGGGTCAGCAGCTTTTAATGGCCCTCCCTGTCACTATATTTAACCATTATTAAAGTTTTGTGGGAAATATACAGTATTTATTATTTGAGACTTTTAGCTCAGGACCTGTAAAACAGCATGCCAGAAAGGACTAAGACAAGTGAAGGCAAAGTGTGGCCATGCTGGATATTTTTATACTGTTACTAATGTTCTCATTACTGTATCCATGTCCAGTAAGCTCCAAGTTGGATTCTGATAAATTGAAATATCACTCAGCTGCTAATGTGACATGGAAAAGTAGGGTTTTTACAGCATTGTTGAAAAAATAACCATTATAATAGTCCACTTCCAAGAGTGTCGGCCAGATTAAAAAGCACATTGAAAAATGTTCCAGACCTTAAACATATTAGCTTTACTATCTCATGACAATTAACTCCAAAAAAAGCTTATGGGGGATTTTTGCTTTGTAAAACACTGACAAAATTCATAATTGTTATTTCTTCATTTGTACTGCGAACACAGTTTGTTTGTCACATGGGCGTAAGTCAAGACGTAACACCCGATCATTTGGTTAGTCTAACTAAATATGTTTCCTGACTTCTTAACGTTGCGGCAGCCACAATCATTTATCAGAGTTGCTAATGGTTTACCTCATGTCAATCTATAAATTGATCAGAAATGTCAGTTGCAGTGTGAAATATAGTTAGTAATTATTAGAGATCTAACACACCGTTAGATTAGAGTGAGGGAAGTTTGAAACAGTTGTACCTGGTTTGTCAAATAATTTACCGTACATATTTAGGGGAATTATTAGACTTCTGAGGTGGATGTCTGAACAACAGCAGTAGAGTGAATACCTATAACTGGGTGTGTGAAAAAATCTATAGTCATAAAGAGCTGTCAGTCATGACTCATGGTTTCTTCATTGTGACGCAGGCAGTTTCACCACTGAGGAAGCATGAGGAACAATAATGGAGCCTATGCTAGTTTTACCTCAAGACATTTCATCTTACTATAGCTGATCATGTCTGTAAATTAGTAAAGCCATGTCTCCATGGGTGAATAAATAAACTAGCTCCATGCTCCATATGTGTTTCTTGACTCCATGTCAAGTATATGAGCCAGGCAGGACTTCATAGAGGGGCAAAGTCCCTCTCTTTCATGGTTAATAAGTAATTTATTTTTACAATACTTAGGGTACACCTAGATGATTAAACTTTGATTCAGAAGGCTGGAAACATAAAAAACAAAAGACAATAACTGATAATAAAGTAATTATTTAGACTATGGGCTGTTATGTGTTAGACACACACATTATGTTGTTGATTATTAAGGGAGCTGTGTAATAAAACTTGCTTGAAATTTCTTGTCATTTTCTCAAAACAGGAAGTTCAGGATTGCATGTCTATGAATGAAATGAAGCACTTTTTCTCTTATTATCATAAGAAACTAAAATCTACTTTGATTCCTTTGGGAACCTTTATTTTTAATAAATTATGAATCAAGCATTTCATATGTGATATCTTTTTCTTTCAGCAACTGTGGCCTGTTACAACATGACTTTTGGGCTAGAAAACAATACTTGCAGCATTGCTAACTGCTCAGGTAAGTCTAACACCATAATGGATGTAAATATCAGAGTGAGCGTCAACATTTTGTTTTAACATATTTGTTTTAACATATTCTTTTAGGCCAAAGGAGAATCAGCAGACTCTAGAGAGAAATAGTTTTCTGCAGATTCTGTTTTGGTCTAGTTATACTCTTACTAAGGTGTCAAATAATGTGCAGTTTCAGAGCTTTGGGTTTGTCTCCAATCTGCCGTCTGTCTGTCCAAAAGATTTGGCTTGGTGTAGAACATAATTTTCTCCTGCTTCAGGGAAATAATGAGGGAGCATTTTTTAATTTCCCTTGTTGTTTGGGGTGGTGTCTTTTGCTTTCCCCTCTTCACCTTCCCTTGATGTTTGTCCCGCTGTCCAGCTGTTCAACCCCCAGCTACAGATGGCCCTCCAACTCAATCCCCTCCCTCTACAACCTCCTCTACCCATGTTTCAACCACCTCTAACACCAACACCTCAGGTAATCCTCCCCAAAAACCCTCTGCTACTCCCTGCCGTTGTGTGTGTTGTCCATTATGTAAGGTCTGAAGTGGTCTTGTTAACAATTATATTGATACCTATTAAAGTTATAATCCTTAAGAATTTCATTAAATCATTCTCAGCAATAGCCATTCAATGTATTTACTTTTGTGATCACCTCTAGTGGCGCAGTCCGCCATTCCCTTGTTGGACATTAGTTACCTTTGCTGGCTCAAGGGATTAACAGGAAATACTGCAGCATGTCATTAATATTATTGTTTTAATTTCATCCTACTGATTACAGCCTCATTGTTTACTGTTCACTCTTTTATCTTATCTAAGCTCTTTTATATTACTGCCAATGCAAACCGAACATTTCATAATCTTACTGCTTCACCTTAACCAGCAAAACACAGGATGACTTTTACTTTCAAGCCGTAATAGGAAACACAACATTTTTGTTACATTTGCCACTGACAGCACTAGCTACGATTTTCTAAATTCATTAATTTATTTTAATTTAAAAAAATACAAACAAACCCTCAGTGGATCATTTTACTTTTGGCAATTAGTTGAACAAGAAGCTTTTCTACAAGAGCTGTTACAGACTGCACATCTCTAACTCCACAGCAAGGCAACAAACTTTGTTTTGCCCTGCTGTTGTGTGGAAAGCTACAAGCCTGTATGCATAATGAATTCAGATTCGGATTCCAGTTATTATCATTGACTCACTATTGTTTGGCTGCATTGCAAACCAATACTCAGGACTGAAATCTTAAGGGTTAGAACTTTGCACAAGTTGAATGGTTTAAAGTCAAATGGTGTAAAAGCAAATGGATATCTGCTTCCTGTAAATCTACTACAGAAAATGCAACCTCCATTCCCACTGCTGCCCCCACTCACAGTGGTAACACTTCAGCCTCTACTTCTTCACCCTTGACTACCAGTAAGTGGCAAAATTTTACACTTTTTAAAATCTGTCTTGAATAGTAATAACTTCAGTGTCTCCATTTAATTTGCTATGTCTTTCCTCAAAGCTGCAACCAACTCAAGTGCCACAACAACTGCCCCTGCTCCTGTCCCTCACAAAAACACCTTTGACGCTGCAAGCTTCATCGGAGGCATAGTGTTGGTCCTTGGCCTGCAGGCTGTGATCTTCTTCCTCTACAAATTCTGCAAATCCAAGGACCGCAACTACCACACCCTTTGAAGCAGCCCCACTTTTGGATCCACATCACTCGACCCATCCCAACCAAACTAGAATCCTCCGGAGAAGACTTCCACTCAGCATGCACATGTCATAACGAACTAAAACAGTGTTTTCAAGAAGGTTTTCTAAATCTTTGTTTGCCACCTACAATTTACACCTGTGTTGCGATGTATTCTGTATTAAGGCGATGACACAGGCTTGTATTTACGATAGTTCAAGTCCCAGTATCTTGTAAAACTACACAGATCTCCAGTGATATGGCATTTAAGCCTTTACATCATCTGGTTGCTACTCCCACCTTCTCCCATTAGTCATTCTGCAAAGACCATTTTCCTGCAGATTGAGGGGGTTTGTGTTTTTTACAGCCCATCTCATGATTCCTCAATTAAATACACGACTTGAGAGCTGAAGAATTACTCAAGTAAGCTTCCTGTTGATGCTTGGGGGTAGCACCGCTTCATACTGGTATCATCCACCTTATTTTTTTGCCTTGATTTGAAAACACTGTTTGAGTTCACGGCTATTCTTGAATGTGACGACTGCGATGATTCAGTATTGCTTTTAGCCTGTTGAATCATGGGCACTTTCTCTCTTCCCCGGGCATCTATATCATGTATTTGTGCAACTGATGATGCAAAAGAGTTGGGGTTACTTTCAGTATGAGGGAATTAAAGCAGCACCCAATCA
Source organism: Ctenochaetus hawaiiensis (assembly GCA_029783645.1). Classification (NCBI taxonomy): domain Eukaryota; kingdom Metazoa; phylum Chordata; class Actinopteri; order Acanthuriformes; family Acanthuridae; genus Ctenochaetus; species Ctenochaetus hawaiiensis. The sequence goes on from JAPZDY010000010.1 coordinate 13,400,346, forward strand.
TCTGAAGTCAGACCAAAAAATAACGATCATTCTGGTCTTATTTTGGTGGTCTCTGTTGGCATTTGGGGGTGCCGGGCGTCTTCTGCTGTTGACTTCCCTGAGGAAATCTCTTACCCAACACGTGTTCTAAAAAATATTAAATATTAAAAACCAACTGCCAATAGAGCAGATCAATGCAATAAATCGTGTAACAAGTTCAACTCCCATCCTTTAATCTACGAACTGTTATCTCTGATCTTCACAGACATTAAGACTTAACCCACTCAGTTTACCAACATCAAGTTGACCCTTTTACCCCATTTCTGTTCAGTTATTAAATGGGGCTGTGGGTCATTATTAAGGATTGTAGAATATTTCAGAAGTAAGAATAATTGATTTGTTTTATTAATGTAGATAAAATAGAAAAAGAGATAAAGAAAATGGCATGCACCTTCTTGATGTGGACAGTGATAGCAGTGAAGTGCCTTTAATGTCCAGAAGACTTAAAGAGAAACATGACAGAGGATTTTCTTTCGATTGAGGCCCGAGTGTTGTCATTAGTTGTTATGAAACGGTATCGCAGTGCTGATATTGGTGAGAACGGTAGTATCCCAGCTGGACTGAAGAGCCTTTTATTGTTGAAGAATACAGTAGATAGTTATCACTCGAGGGCCTTAATCAGTCAAGATTGAAGTTTTTTTCCCTATAATTTGAGGAATATATTCAGTGCATGAAACCTGTGGTCTTCTCACTGGTAAATGAATGAATAATTTAAACGCGCTCTCCCAAATGTAGCGCCCGATACTGCTCCTAAATTTCCTCCCAACTCTCTATTTATGTTCCATTACTCAGTTGTAAATTGTGTTCATAGCATGAACAAGAAGATGGCAGGAAATTTTGGACTGCTGTTAAGTGCTATAAATCTAAGAGTGTACCTTTTTTTTAAGATAAAAAATTGGGCTTGATTTAAAAATTTGAGTACAGGAGAGAGTGAATTGAAGCAAAAATATTTGACTGTAGAGCTGGTTTGATTAAATGAGCATTGCACCTCTGATTTCAGACTTTGCCATGTAAATGATGTGATTGTGAATGAAGTGCAGAGCTTCAACAACTAAGTGGCTGTGCTAGAGCTCATGTTAAGTTTCTAATTAGCTTGCTGCTAAATGTGTGAACCCCCCTGCCCCCCCACACCCTTTCCTGTCCCTCCTGTACATAGCCATGTCCTGTTTTGTTTCTACTTGCTTTTAACTTGAGGAAAGGCTAAATGAAGGAGTGTTTATCAGTGCATTTTGCTCGTAGCAGCTTGTCAGTGTCAAGAATGTTTTGTTAAATGCCTTTTTTTTCTCCTTTATTGCATGCTGGATGCTTGAACTTGTGATTTTTTTCCCCTCCCATTGCATATGCTCTCAAGGATTTAGACTCACTTAAAAACCACTTAATTGTTTGTGATTAGCTCATATGCTAGCTGAAAGAATGCCTTGAAACAGTGTGCATTAAGCCAAAGTCCTCAGTTTTGGCATGGAAATTGAGCATTGCACTGACAAGCTTTGTTTTGTAACTTTGTCTTTGTAAATGTTTTCATGATTCAGCCAAAAAAAAAAAAGTCAGATGCTTGTATAAATACTCAGTCTTGAAATTAATAAGATAATGGTTGAATAATCACCTTGTTTTGTATGATCACGAAACAGTAAGAACTTCATGAGTGCAGATGCTTTTTGTTTGTTGGTTTGTTTGCTTGGCCTTCCATAATTTAGGATTACATGTTTTTCTGCTGCTCACCATTACCACGCCTTTCAACCTAGTCACCTGGTGGCATTAGGCTACAGCCCAAAGACCCAACTATGGCGAGTAGGCTACAGAGTTTTGCCTTAGCTGCACCCATCTGTACATTCTCTGCATGTGGAGAGCCTTCACCCCAAATTAAGAGAAATATTTGAGTTTTATTCACAGCTGTCGAGTGCTACGCTGTGTAACCACTGAATCTGGAGTCAGAGTGCTTTCTGCTTTTGACGTGGTAGCTGCATTCCTTAAGAACACAGCATCACATGTAGACGTCGCAGTGAGTCCAAACACCTCTGGTATCCATGGATGCCAATAGATGTCCATTGTGTTGCCTCTCCGCAGCTTCTCCTACAAGTTACTATCTCAGTCTGTGCACCTCTTTAGGAAAAGTGCCTTATTCAGTTAATATCCATATATATAAATATATATAGATATATAGTTGTAGTTTGTAAAATATGCCACACCTTATAAATATTGATGGGACTCAGCACTTTTCAGATCCCTGTGAAGTGGTTTTCTGTGTTGTACCTCTGCTTAAATGTCTGCTTTGTCTTGCTCAGCCTTAACTTCCTGATCAAACCCACAGAGCATTTGCTAGTGACAAGTTGTCAAGGCAATTACCAGATATATTTTGTGTTTGTAAGATGTGTCTTGTACTTGATGACTGGCATTTCAGTAGCATTTAAGTGCTCATATTTTGACCTGTCAAACAGTAGAACTTTAGGTATTTAAATGCTGCTGAAATTGCTATTGACAGCTGGTGAACAGCATACTATTTTTCACTAGATAAAGCTGGGTTATAGCCAGGACAAATTCTCACCAGCATATTGCAATGAATAACTTAGGTAATATGTGTGGCACAGCCACAGACCTCCACTGTTCTTTGCTCTGACACTTCATAATTCAGTGTTATGGTGACATGTTCAAACATCCAACTTTTTTTCTGCCCAGTTGTGTTTTAAACTCAAAATACAAATTTGCTTGATCAGGGAGGGCTCTCCTATCAGTTTAAGCCTTGCAGTGTTTATTAACAAGAGCAATGATAAAAAAGCTTTTTGATTCCCTCCTTTGCCTTGTGGCTTTATTGCAACATGCACGCACTGTAGTGCCATATATTTTACTTTCTGTGTTAGAGGCCACCAGTCTTGTAGGTACGATTTTGTTTTTGTTGTGTTTTGTTTAGTTTTTTTTGGGGGTGTTGCTCTCACACCACTTTGACACACACAACTATTCACACACAGCCATATGTGGACACTTGTTGGTGCCACAGTATCCCCCTGAAATGTGTTGTGCTTATTTTGTGCCCTTTTTTTTTTTCTCTCAAATCTTTTTATTTTGTGCCTTGTTTTCTAGTGTTGCCTTTAGTTTCACAATGTTAAACCAATAAAGTTTGAATATTGTAAAACAAGTCACTGTACGTCCCTCATTTGAGAACAGTGTCAACTTTCTTGGAGCTGGTAATTTACATGACAAATCACGAGCGGACCAATGAGACGCAGCCAGGTCTCAGCACAAGGTTCCGTCTCCCATGGTTACAATTGAACGGCTAGTTGCCCGGACAACAAAAGATATCAAGTTCTGGCTTTGCTTTGTCTTGCTCTTTGTGTGTGTATGTGTGTGTTTGTGTGTAGCCAATGTTCGGTCAACGTGTCCTTTTAAAAGAAGAAAATAGCAGCAAGGCAGGGCTGAAAAACCATTTAACAAAATTCAATTTACAGTGTCTTACAGTATCTAGACATTGAAATTTAAATTCTTGTCTTAGCTCCTGGTCACTATAGATGCTAGAGTGGTAGCTCACCTAACTCTGCCAAAAAAAAAGTTTTTTAAATGTGTATCCTGCAATGTCAAACTTTTAATTTAAACTTTTTTGATTAATTTGATTGATAAACTTACAAACTAACAGTCTCTGTAACTGGCTGTCAGCTTTACCTGCTCCTCTCCATTGGAATCAGAAGAAGCACCAACACATTTGAAAGGAATAATGATATTTTTATTTACATGCATGTCTGTCGTTATCATTGGATCCACCCCAACTCATCTGTTCATCTTGTGCTGTTCATCTCTGTTCTCTGCCTGATAATCTAAACTAGTGGTTCTCAACCATGGGTTTTGGGTTCATCGCAGGCTCCTAAGAAATGTGAGGCGGGGTCACCAGATTATTCCATGTAAATCATATTTCATGCTTTCACTTTTTTGAGTTCTTTAACTTGAATTCTCACCACCCATGCCCAGATGCCAAACCCTGTGATGAGATGTCACAAATAACTAGCCCATGAACATAAACCTTCAGTCACCCTCTAACTCGGTCTAAAGGGCTCACCAGTGAAGGTCCAGGATGTCGGGAACACTACTGGAGGGTGCTCCCTCTTTCAGCATGGTGAGATGGGATGCCAAATTCAAACATGACAGACAGAGATGACTGCACAAAGGCTGATGTTGTCTATTTTCTCAGCCAGCTCTAACATGCAATTTTCAATCACTCGAAACAGAAACAACAAAGAAGTTATTTCTTCAAAGTTTCAGCAAAACCATAGAGTTGAAGAAAGGTATGAAATGTATAAATGTATGTACTCTATGAGCATGTAACAAGAGCGACTTGGCACATCTCCTTTTACTTTAGGCTGTGAACTTATTGACTGTAATGCATCACCTACATTATCTTGTATATAATAAAGTTTAACGAGTGAGCAGCAGTTAAACTGGTACCTAGCCTTGTGGTGATAATTACTGTACATGATAGCAAACAATGTTTTCAGGCTGGAAAAAGGCGCAAAGTTCATCGCACTCCTCAATAATACCTGTATTGGTTGTCATGCGCAATGATTACGCAAAGGCATCAACGACAGCCAATGCAAAAGAAACTACCTCACTGTTCAAAACAACCCGCTTGTTTTTCCACACTCTTAGTTTTTACTGTGTTGTGCCACTGACAGTACACCCGCAGTTTCCAAGGTCATGGCAAGTTTCTGTTTTTGTAGCAAAAAAAAAAACGTTGAGAAAAGGAAATGTCAGTGTGTCCGTGTGTGTGTTTGTGTGCACACTCAAGCATGATGGTCCATACATGACTACATTCTTGAGAGAGGTGTGTGCATACAAAATCGTGCTTGTGCTGAGCAGAATGTTATTCTTCCAGTGACCCACAGTCTCCAGCTGGCACAGTTTCCCAGAACCAAAGTGAGCTTCAGGAGCGAATGTTTTTTGGACAACCACACCACAGTTTGTCTCTTGTGTCCTGTTCTAGGAACAGTCTGCAACCCTGCATTTAGTATGTTCTGTGACTGGGTAAGAGATAGAAAAGCTTATGTTTCACAATCAGGCAATCTCTAATTTGGCTTTCACAAGAAGCGGAAAACCCTAGTCAGTAACCAGTAAGTAAATGTCTCTATATATTTTTAGCAAAGTAAACTTTATTGGAGGAGAATGTATAACTTGTTCTTGTTTGAGTGTTACCCTGTAGACATCTTTATAAGATGATGGAGTAGTTGTGTATAAGAAATC
>JAPZDY010000010.1:13405704-13426401 GCA_029783645.1 Ctenochaetus hawaiiensis
CCCACAATAAAATGCCGTAAACAGACTCAAATCTACCCAGCCCTCCTACGAGAAATGCTCTCTGAACACACCACTACTATTCAACCCCACACAAAAAGAGGGCGTGCGGTCACAAGGTATCAGAGCTGCAGGGTCAGGAGAGTGGATAGGAAAGGATGAAGATGTTGTATGTGGGCAAGGAGGAGTCTTGCCTTGCACCAGCTAACCAGATTGCTGTGTCCAGTCATGCTCTGTAATCTAATATGGGAGCACAGAGAAACAATGCATTAGGTTTAGTCTCTCTCTCAAACACCAGCTCAGTCCATTTAACCAAGCAGTGAACTCCAAGTCATGCCAAGAATACCAGAACCAAGAGCGATAATCAACTGAGAAGGCTGACGGCTGATAACAACAATAACAATCAGCTGTATTCTTCTCCCATGACCCAGGATGTTGGACAGGGATGTTAAAATATTTCAGTTTTAGTTTGGACATTTGTTACTAATTAATAATCGCAGAACTTGCGGTGTAAAGAGTGACTTTGATTGGCTTTAAGGTCAAAAATATTTCTTACTGAACAAAAATATTTCTTACTAATCAAAAATGTGACCTGATGAGACAATAAAAAAGCTGACTCAGACCTGATAACGAGGTGAAAAGGCAGGAATGTTATGAGCCAGCTTCACATGTGGTCATTCATTTGATAAAAGGTGGCTGACTGACATAAACAGAGAGCAAAAATAAAAACCTCAGACATGTCATAAATGTTTGACCAACCTACAATTACGATGATTAACAGCTTTCATAGTTGAATTTAATAGTGTTGAGCTGTTTTGGCTGTGTGAAATAGAAAATCCTGTGTCAAAAAGCAGTTCCTTTCACTTGTGCACAGTGATAAAAACCACCTCCGTTTGTCCTGTGGTCAGGGCTGCATTTACTCAGCTGTCCAACCAGCTGCTGTAACAGAGTTCACAAAGCATTTAGTCCATCTCAATTACAGGCTGTTCAAAACAGTAGGAGCTTCATGCACAAACATTAAAAAGCTATGTATACAAACAACTGTATGGGGTGTCAAGGGTAAAAGCTTTTACATTTGTAAAAAATAGACACTGGCTAAACACTGCCACCTAGTGGTTGTTAGCAAAAATTCCACATAATGGTGCAGACTTGAAGAAAAACATCTGCATTAGCTCAGTAACAATCTGAACGAAAATATATTTACAATATGTGGAAAGAATAAGCTTTATTGGAAAATTTAAATAATAAAAATAGATAATTCCAGCTTCATCTGAGATGAGATACTACATTATACATTAAAGATTTCATTAGGTCAATCACCCATTGCTTAGAATGTCTGATAAGTAATACATTATCAATTCCTGTGTATAGCCAAAAATAACAAACAGACAAACCAAAAAAGAAAAAAAAAACAACCCAAATTTATACCTTCTTTTTATTCACTCTATAATGTGCCAGAGACCAGTTAAAGAGATGGAAACAGGCTGCAAGGAACCAGGAGAAGTCCTGTGGTTTAAACAGCTGCAGTATCAAAGCCTGCACACAGAGAGGTCTTTCAGGGAAGCTCACGTTTCCCAGAAGAGGTCGTCTTGTTTTAGGCTGTTTCTAAACTTCTGTGTTTCTCTGAGAAGCTGCAGGTTGTTTTCAATAGTCACACCTTTCTTTTTCTGCTTAGATTTCACAGGAGAAGGAACAGGAGGCTGGATCCCACTCAGCTTTTTGATTGGTTGTTCCTTGACGCTTGGTCGACCCTGGGTTAATTTATGGACCTGTGCAGGAACCACAGACAGAAATCAGAAAACATCTACACCCACTATTTATACACAAAAGGACAGAGACGACCTGACAGTTAAGACACTGGATGTATATTTGTGTGGGCACACAACATTTTAGCACTTCTACAAAGTTCTCCAATGAGGTAATAAACTGTGTAATTGACTTAACAAGTGGGCCTCTGAATTTTACTGAGTGATGGTTTACGCACTGTCTGCTGGTGTTTTCGGAGTTTCGTGATCTGGGCTGCCTTCTCCTCCATCCTGGCGACCAACCTCTCCAGTTCTCTCTGCAGATCCTGCCTCTGCTCGCGATGCTGGGTTGCATCTATCTGACCCACCAACTCCTGATGCTCACTGACAAAAAGACACATAGATTACAAAGTGTGTAAACGTAAAAATAAATGAACAGAAACAATGTGAAACAGGCAGACTCACAAGCTCATTTGTCCAAGCTCATCCTGCAGAGCCAGGAGCAGGTCGGAGAGCGAGCCCAGAGACTTGTCTGCTTGTTTGGGCTCCCTGTCAGGCTTCTGAGAAGAGGTGGAAGATGGACAAAAGTCCTTTTGAAGGTTTTTCTTGACTCCACAGCTTGACCTCTGCATGGCGCTCACTCGTTCACACAGATGGGGCTGATGGTGCTTCATCATGTGAAGTATACTTTGTATGTTGGCATGGACTGAGTGGCTGGGGCTTGTTGACTGTAACAGGTAAAGGAGAAGAAAATCATAAAAAAGGGAAACATTTAATGATACATGGTTTAAATGTAGCATAAAAAATCAGAGCTGACTTACTGTTCCTGCAACAAAGGGCATTTTTTTGTGCCTTGGGCCGCTTGGTGATGTTAGGTCACTCTGTCTGGGGGTTTTCTGAAGAATAAGAAAAAATGCTATTAGTGCTATGTATAAATATTTTTCTCCATTAACTGAATACAGGCAGACAATTAGCTTTATTGATAAGAACAGTACCTTGGTGGACTTTTTTGTTTTTTTCTTTGGCTTTATCTCCTCAGGAGTTGGCATTGACAATTGAAGGTTGATGTCCAACTCTTTCTGCAGCTGAGGACATGCCAATAACAACATGAGTAAAGTCAGTCAGGAAAGCTCATTTCTTTTTGGTTTCCTTTTTGGAATAGTTTGCTAGCATTTTCCATTTCCATTTCTTAAGAATGGCAATGAAATTTATGTAACTGAAAACCAACTAGAAAGCATTTAATAGAAAAAAAAAAGTAATTGAATTTAGATATTCAAACAAAAGACTGCATAAAAAAGAATGACCTAGTTTTCATGCAAATATTCTAAAACATGTTCATGTTTAGGTCAGGAGAATTTCAAAAAGAGAAAAAATGAAGCATCAATAGTTATTTAAACATCTGATATTAAAAGTAATCTGCATTTGGACAGACCTTGTCTGCTTTCTCCTGCACAAGTTGACGTTCATGTTCCTCTTTCAGTAGTCTCTGTTCCAGAATGGCAAGCTTTGCCTGAGAGCAAATAACATTGAAAGGATCCTGTTATTAAGCTTTAGATAGTTAGTATTTGGACTTATTAATTGGTAAACCATTAATTACCTCTGCTACAGTTTGGGTCCTACTCAATTTGAGACACTCTGATTCAAGTTTCTCCAGCTTCTCTTGCTGAAACTGCGTGTTTGAGCTGCTTGGCTGCTCGTTCTGCAGCGATGCCTAGTGTGGAGGTAAACAGACATTATACCGCACGGCAGCTTTGTAACATACGTTTACTGTATACCACTTAGAGTATATCCAGAAATGCAAGGAATAGGTGGAACACAGACGATTTACGTAGCAGGCATATAAGCATTACTTATCATTCTTTGCGAAAGAGTTAGTTACTCTAAATTATTTATATCCTCTTGGATTACCTGATTCTCTATGAGAACATTCCTCTCCTTCTTTGCATTTTCAACCATCTTTCTCATGTAGTCCAGCTGCTTCTCGAGAACCTTACACCGAGCCTCTGCAGACTGCAGCTTTGAGTCCAGCTCTGTTATTATGAACACATACACAACTATTATAAAACACTTACAAACAAGACTTCTTATGATTTCTACAATATTTGCACTGCTCTCTCCCTGTACACCCTCCATTTCTTACCTTTCTTGCCAGGGTTTTCTGTCTCAGGCAGGCTGGATGCTGCTTGACTGGGCACAGTGTAAGATGCTGCAACCTGTTGACGTTTCAGAGCGTCATAGGAGAACTGCTGAAAGCTTCTCTCAGCTTGCTTCCTTTCCAGCTCCAACTGCTTGATTTTATGCTGGAGCGTCTTCAGTGCATCAACAACGGCTGAGGAGGATTTAATTTGAACAGAGAAGCATGTTTGGTAAATGTAACAGAAGGTGACTGTAACAAAAACATTGTATGAGACACTGAATTTGACATAAGAGCTGTGCCATACCTCTGCTGTCAATATTAGGTTTGCTCTCAGACACCTGAGGGCTGTGTGCAGGGAGGTCCAGCTGTCTTGGTAATGATATTATCCTGTCAGGTGGCTGGTAATAGCTTCCAATATAACTGTTTTTGGACGGTGAGTCTAAAATCTACAGACAAGAAGAGGAAACGGTCGCTATAAAGAATGTAGGAAGATCGTAGCTAATATTTTTTTATGAGTAACTTATTGTTTAATCCTTAACATTAGAGAAAGTAATAATAAGTTACCCATTAAAATGTTCCCAGAGCCCAAAGTGAAGTTTTAAAATAGGCATTTTTGTTTGACACACAGTCAAATTCTAATACACTTTTACATTATGATTTAAATTGCTGTTGGCTAACTAGCTGTAACCGATTACCGTTACCGACCAATCGTTTAAGCAGTGTAACTCAGCAGTGTGTAACAAATAATTGTTTTTCACATCAGTGAAAGTTTCTGAAATTTCAAGTGAAACCGTTTACTGAAAATTAACGCTAAGTTGAAATAATTTATCTTAACATTCCACTTATGAATACTGATTATCACATAACGTTACACTAAAATAGCTTCCTCTGATAACCTACATATGAGCTAACGACTTACTTATCGTTGGCTCATATGTAACTTATCCATTAGCAACTTATCAATTAGCACACAAAGCTAAAGCTAATGTCTTAGCAACATTCGCAGCTAACGGCAGAAAGCAAATGATACCTGATCGTAATGAATCTCCATTCCGTGACGGAACAGGTTACGATCCTTTTCTATATCTGTTATCCTTCAAATGCTTGCTTAAGCTTAAGTTTATGTAGCTAAATGACTCCTTCAAGCGACTCAGTTAACTACCCTGTTACCAAGCAGTCCGGACTTTTTAAATTTCCCTCCTATTTTCCGCCCCATCACACAGTTCCGCCTGCGCACTGTTTTCTCCTCCACCTCTGCCAATCATGCGTCCTGTGTGACATTTCAGGGTTGTTAAAAGATATAATCACTACACCTAATAAATATTTTGTCACTGAGACACTATATGAAGTAAAAGGAAACGTAATCCTTGTTAGAATAATACCCCTCACCCTTTCTGCCCCCCTAAAACAATTAATTTAATACCTATGGCCACTCCTATGAGGCAAAATGTTCTGATATTATAAATTAATCATATCCATATTATATTTTCGAAAAATCAAATTTACACATTGACAAATTGGCTTATAATACTATTTATCATTAATGTGTGCTATATTAATCAGAATCAAAATTTGCCTTATTAACCAGTTAGGTCTACATGGTCACAAGGATTTAAGCTCAGTGGATGCTCACTGTGCATTAAAAATATAAAACAAACTTAAAGCTAATAAAAAATCTTAAATCTTGCAAGACTGTCTGTTTATATTTAAAGTGGCTCTACAGCTGGATCCTGCTGACAACTTTTATAGATCAAATGTAATCTTACCTGTTTTTTTTGGAATAGTGTCTAACCATTAAACTTACAATTGTGGTATTTACTATTTTCCAAAAATAGTCCTTAAAAAATAACTTAAAATCTGATCTTAAAAACCAGTGCTTATAGCTAATTGAAAAAAAGAGCCACTTAAATCACAGTTGAGGGTTTTACAAATAGTTAATGTTGTGTTATTTTTGCTTCAAACTTGGCAAGCATTATTTTTCTTTAACCACATAAAAACATTTCCCAAAATACTGAGGACATGACCTCAGTGTCCTCAGTGGCAGCAATGGCCTTGATTAACACTATATACGATAGAGCCCATTTGTGTCTGCAAAAGAAGGTAGTTTGATTCAGATTCCCGCTTTCAGCTTAAAAGTAATCGTGGAAGCCACTTCTTCGATCACTTAAGCTATTTTGGCTAGTAAAATGACTGTAACCAGTAGATCAATCAATCACCCTGTAAACATTTGCACAGCAGTATGCAAATAGCCTGCTGCAGCAAAAGGCAACGTGTCTGCTATGTAGCAGGTGTGCTATACCAAGATAAAGAAAGTAGGGCTATTTTCTGTAAAACGTCTTTTTATATCTGTGTTTCTTACAGGTTAGAACATTTTATTTATAGATTTATGTTTTTAGGGACACATCCTCTGTCCACAACACAAATTTGCATTGCATAGGACAATGTAATTTAGCTTTTCTAATTTTAAGTGCTTTCAGAAACTGCTGATATTATGATGACATTGTGTGTTTTGGCAGTTTTTTACACTTAGCTGTAAAATAACCACAGTGTAAATGTGCTACATCTCCCTCTTTCTCTTCACTTTGCCTGTCTTTCAGTTATTTCTGATAAACAAGAGAAGGGGGGGTGCTGGAGCCAATAAAATGTATGATGGGAGATGTAGTTCCAAAGCGCTAACCTTTAAAACACACTACGAACCAAGAGAATCCAAGTCCCATAAAACCTACCTCGGCTCGCTTGGCAACTAGCCTCTAACCAATCATTTTTCAGACTCCGCCCTAGAATGCCCATAGTCTTCTGTCATTGGTCAGTCCGTCCTGCCAATCAAATGTTTACCCTCAAAATGTTACCTCCTATCGTTTCTACCCTGGGACTAGCGTTGCTGGCGAATGCAGTGTCAAGGCGTCCCGTAGCAGAAGACCTGCACCAAAGAATGTGGATAAAGTGAGTATTTTAGAATGACACCTTATACTTTTAGTCCACAATGAAAGGTTTGTGTCAAGGGACGCTGTTTTCGCCGCGGTTTTGTTATACTTTTCTGGAGTCTTTGTTGACTTGCAGCTTGAAAGCCCCTGATACGAAAGAAAAGCAGGGAGATTGAATGGACCTTACCATTTAAGTGGCAAGTTGCAAATTTGTTCTTTTTTTATGATCATGATAGATCGAACATTCGGATTAAAAGTCATTAACGATGAAAATAGTGGCTCATTGTCGTTTGCATTAACATAGAAGGCAATAACACTTAAGTTGCCAGATTATGAAGGCTTGTAACATAAGTAAATGTTATTTACTTTATGCAGGCTTTTTTTTTTTTTCTTGTAAGTTGATAACAGACAAAACATCAAGGTTATCATTTTAAGCACGATATGGGTCCAAATCCCTGCATTCCTGTCGAAGTACGGCTGAAAATGGCTTTTTGCGGGCAATACCCACAGTAGCCTATGTAAAAATTTGACAATTAAAAAAATCAGACCACAGATTTATGTATATTCATCGACATACATGTGTTTTTCAAAATTTTCTAAAATATCATCTGATTGAAGTGCAAAAAATACGTTTGTTTGTCAGATATTTATTGAGCTAGGCCGGGAGATCTGATGAAATATACCATGTGACAAGAGACAGAGATTTTCAGTGCCATTAAAACTGTAATACTTATGCCTTTTTTAAGAATATGTTATTAGTGTGTTTTGCAATTGTGAACAATACTATAAATCAATGAGTGTGACTTATTTGAAGCACTATTAGATTTTTATTTGACTTTTGAGATGTTTTGTCTGATTTTCTGTAAAATGTGCTTTGTCAAAAAATATACCTATTACATATATAGATAGAAAATTTATCCCTGTTGCTCAGTGCTCTCTTACTGATCAAAATTTTACCACTGAATTTTAAACTTATAGGTGCTCCCTGGTATACAAAGTATAGAATTGCAATTTGCACTATGGACTCTAAATTCCAGCAAATACACTTTTGGCATTTATGTGCAGCAGTTTCTGTTTTACATTGGCTGACCTGTGAGTTGATCCTGATCTATCACTGATAAGCTCATTTCTCACAATAATATAAACTGGCTGATTTATCCAATCTTATCTAACACTGTGTGAGATTTTAGGCTCATTCCCAGCCACATCTCGATAAGAATAATATCAAATACATTTTTAAAGGTTGTTCAGATGCTGTGATATAATCACAGAGTGTTATATGTGTTATTTGTTGTATAGCCTGTTGTAAGACAGCACAAACGTTAGTCCTACATTGAAAGATGGAAGTGCAGGACCAGGAGTCTTTGGGAAGATGGGATGGACTTGGCAGCCGGGATGCCATCTCCAGAGCTGAAGCCATGGAGAACATCTGCCAGATGGTCATGAGTAAAGTGGAGGCCATCAAGCCCATATCGTCACCGGCCCTGTCATCACCAGCCTCAGAAAACCCTCCGAACAGTGACCTGAATGACATTCTGGCTCACCTTCTCATGCTGTCCAAACGGTGTCCCTTTGAAGACGTCAGGGAGCGATGCACTCTGCTTCTACAGGCTGTGCAGGTAGGAGATCCATACAGCTCATAATAAGACCTGGGTGACCTTTTTCTTTCAGTGTTGCATTAAGCTGCACCAGGCTGTCATATGTCCGCTGATACTAGTGCTTATAGTGTTGTCTGCTGCCATCTGCTCTTCTCCTCACCTCTTCATAAGAATTGCAAACATTGTGGTTGAGTCAGAGTGTCGTCAAGACCCAGTGCATATTTTGTCAACAGGATTACATTCAGTGACACAATGAGACACCATGAACTCATTAACACTTAGAGACTACAAGAGCCAAGGCCAATCCAGTCCCACAGCTAAATGCATACAAGTCAGGAATTTATATAAACTACTGTACTTGTTTTGTTGAAAAAAGACATAACTTAAGTATAAATTATACTGTTTAGAATATACAAAATTTCCACAGATAAAAATTCTGTTATAAACACACTTCTTTCATCTTGGAGAAGGAAAAGTAAAAACTACTGCTACAAAGGGTTCATTGTGTGTATTTTGACTGCAAAACCTGCATGTTCATAAAAACTGAGCCTATTGCAATTTAATTAAAAATATCTACAATAAGTCCTTGATTATTAGTTAAATATTATGCTTACTGAAGCTCTCCATGCGTTTTTTCATCATCAACATGGTCTAAATGAGTGAACACAGGTGATGCTCTAACTGCAATGATACAGTATGTGAATAAAACAGGTTAAAGGTTAACAGGTTAAACAGCAACTGCTCTGAAGTACACTTCATGACTTAATTATACATTTTTCATTTTATTTGCACAAGGGATTCTGTTCACGACAATACAGTGTGTCTCACTAATACAAACATCTAAACTCTACCTGTATAGGTATTCTCAGGGCAAAGACATGTTTACTAAAAATACTGAGTAACACCCTCCATCATCAACATCAGGTCAATACCAGGGGCGACATTTTCTTTCATAATATTTTCAGGGTAACTTATTTAGCACAATGCATAGATTCAGTCATTCTAATTCATAGTTTAGTTTTTTAATATGCACAATGCTTTTGATCTGAAAAGTAGGATAGTGTGCAGGTCTGTTTTCAATTAAAAAAAAAGTGTGTGATATTGCAAGGAATGTGGCTGGCTGAACGTGAGACAACATGCTGACCAGTTGTCTCTCTCTGAATTTTACATCCTTCTATCAGCTGAAATCCATTGCAGCAGCAGCCCCATCAGTATGCAATGCGGTATTTGTTGTTATTGCAGATGTGTTGGAGTGTAATTTGAATTCAGGTCAAAGACTCACAGCATGCACCTGAATATGATTCTGTAGTCATTATTTTCTCAATTCTGTCTGAATCAGCCTTATTTTCTCTTCTAAAACCAATGAAATAAAATCATGAAGTGGACAGGACTAAAAATAATGTATACACACAGTTTTAATTCTTTGATGATTAATGCTGATACTAAAGCATCTTTGAATGTGTTATATTTTGTCAGTTAAAGCTGTAATTATTTACTTGCAGAGAACAAAATAGCGGATTTTAACCGGCTTTTGCGTGCCGTTAGCTGTGGCCTTTTCCATGTAATGAGTCCTCTAATAACAAACAAAACTAAGCCTAACAAAATCTGATGGCCTGCCACGATGTTATTCTGAGAAAATAGACTGTTTGGCAGTGACATTAATTCCTGTTTGTACGGAAGTGTTTTTGGAAGATGGAGCAGAGGGGCAGAGAGATGAGAGAGGGAGAAAGCTGCTTTGTGGATTTAGCAGTGCACTACAGTACACACACCGTCTGGTATTTTTGAATTATGCTAAGCTGCATTTGCCGTAGGCTTGCCAAAGGGTGCATTTATGAGCCCGGTGTGGCAGCTCACGTTGTACTGGTCCCACGGTTGAAGACTCCCTTGACTAACACAAACACACACACACACACACATACTCACACATCCACTGTCACATGCACACAAACACACATACCTCTCTCAAGTTGTCAGAGATGGAAGGGGGTGAGGGAGGGGGGCTCAGACTCAGACAGACCTCTAATTCCAGCAGATCCGCTGATTAAAGACAAAATCTTTGAAAGCACAGACAGTCCTTTCCTCACGACAAACCCTCTCCCCCCAAAGAGGAAGGCCCCGGCTTGGTGAGAATAATGTCTTGTATACCGTCATGGCTTGCATAAATTTGGCTTGAAACAGTTTTTTGTTAGCTGGTCGTCCCAGTTTGTGTATCTACATTATGTTTTGTACATTTCATCAACTGTGAAAGTAAATCTAAATATGTCCTTGCTTATAGGTTGGGTATGGCCTGAACAAAATTGCATTCCCTGTTACCTATGACATTGGTTTTAAATAAAAACTCTTCTATAAAATGTGCAGTAAAAAAAATCCAATTTGTATTGGTGCGCCTACAAACTGTTAAAGCAATAGTGTGACATTTTGGGAATGACACCTCTTGGGAAAAGATAGAAAGGATGATCAATACCTTTCTCATGTATGTCGATAATATGTTATATATTATTGTCTGTAAATGTCTTGTGCTTTTTAGTGTTTGTTCTTTTTTTAATTGTGCATTTGGCTCTCTCCAAACACCATTTTATTGTACTTAGAAGTGACAACAAAGTATGTGTCTAAATATAAAGCTGCAGCGGTCACAAGTGGTTATGAAGACTCCAGGTTACATCTTACACAGAGCCAGGCTTGTTGTTTCTCCCTGTTTCCAGTCTCCGTGCTGCACTAAACTAACAGGCTGCAAGCTGCCTCGTGTTCAATAAACAGATGTCAGAGTGGTATTGATCTTCTCTGACTCAAAATAACCCAAAATATCAAAATACTGCTTCAAGACAAATATGCTGACACATGTTGGCAAGTGTCTGGACTGCATGCTACACATGAATAAACACTAAGTTTTTCTTTTTCACTCCTGTTACATTTGTTTTTCTAGATCCAGTTGAGGAACTTGTAGGATGATGTAGAGATTCAGAAACATCCATCATCTAAGGCCTAAGACTGAGACCTTTCTCTGGTCCTAAAAGTTGCCTCACATGCTTTTTTAATGCAATCTGAGTCGTTGCTTGTTTTTCAGTGCACCCTGTGAATGTGCAAGCTGCGATCACAGTTTAAGGGGATTGGCTTGTGGGCTCGAATGTTTGCTGTGTTGTGTTGCCCCAGTATTGCCCTAGTAAGTCCCAGGGGTCAAGGGTTACGGGGTCACGACCGAAAATAGGGTTTTATGTGCGTGTGGAAGGGTTGTGTTCCTTGTGTGAGGGTCTGCTGGGGTCAACATATAAGGCTCAAAACCAGTCACCTATGCAGTCCTGCGTGTATGGTAAACATATGTGCGAACTGTCACAGGGTCATCCCGGGGCTTGTCAAGGGCTGATCTTGCTGAGCTTTAGTGATCTATACAACTATGGGAACACGGGATAACGATGGGTGAAGACAGACGTACTACATGCAAACACACACACACACACACACACACAAATCAAGAGAGACAATAGCAAGTGTTTGTTCAGAGTCTATGAAAAGGGGTGGGCAGACTCCATCGTCCCGCTCTCTCTCTGGTCACCATGTTCCCTTGCTGAATGAAAGGACCCCAGTCTTGGGCGGCTGGACAGAGACAGAGAGGGGTTTCTTTGTGTTATGTAATTACCCCATTGTGTTAGCGCTCTACCCTAACTTGAATTAAGAACTGCTCAAAAGATCAACCTGTCAACCTGCTCAGATTCCAGGGAGTTTATCCACATCTACAGCCTAAAGGGATGAAAAGATGTAATAAAGAGTGTACAGTAAATACCAAATGGACTTTGTGTCTCTTTAAATTTGATGCAGTCCAATCATGAGCACACATGGTCAACTGACAATGCAGTCAAGTCCTTTTGAGTCAGACTTTTTTGCTGCTTAGACTCATTTTCAGTAGCAGATTGCAGAGTAAAAAGCAGTTGTAGCCAATACAAGAAAACAACATCTTGCTTTATTCGTACTGCAGCTTAATCCACAACCAAGCCTTTCTTTTATTGAGGTCCTACTGCAAAATCCATCAGTTTGCAGAAGTGCGTAACCATGGTTTGTTCCCCTTGTGTATTATCATTTGAGTCACAAGCTAAGCATCTGTTTTTCTTGAAGATAAATCACCAGCAGTCTTTGCACAACCATCAATGCTGTTTAACATCACTTACTGAAGTTATGAATGTGTTGAAGCCCTCAAAGACTCCTTTGTCCTCATGGATAAAAAATATTTATTTTGTTGTCTGGCGAGGATTTTTTAAGCATTTTCTAAATTGCGACTCTGTTTTCTAACAGCAACACTGGCAATAACTGATTAGTTCAATTTGTGCACCAAAATTAGTTTTTATTGTCAGGTGTAGGTACTTATGTTAATGTTATTTACCATAATTTTGTATTTTCAAGTGTAATAACTTATTTCCATTTTTCTTTTCTACAAAAAGAACAACCATCTTGTTTTGTACATAGTTATGAAGTTGTAATTTGAGAATAGGTCAGAAATTCTATTATTATCATTTTCAGTCGCAGATATTGAAGCTTTCACTACTTAAATGAGATGAGAGATGAACAATAAAGAGCTTTTTACAAACCATTACTTTTTTTGGTAAAGCAACACTCTTCAGGTTGACCTTAACCTGTTTCTCTCTGTTTAAAGCTCACACAGCTCCCCATTTCTCACACAAACATATTTAGCTAATTAACTAATGGATATTTGGATGACTCAGAAGCCCCTGTAATAAACACTTGTGTGTGATTAATTAAGTGAAATAGGTTTCTGGCTCTTGCCTCCGCCCAGAATAACCTGGAACATATTCCTGTCAACAAATGGAAAGCTTGGGAGTGTCTCCAGAATGTCAGAGATGACAACGGATATTAATCAGACTGCTTTTTTCAGGAATCATTTATTCACAGAAGGTGCGCATGGTCTCTATTTTAGGGGTTTTGAGGGGCGTGCACTGTCCTGAAATCAATGAATCAAGACTAAAATATGTATCCAATCTGTAAAACAGTGCTCAAGAATATAAAGTTTTTTTCACCATGGTCAATTGGCCTTTAAAAGGTTCATCAAGTGTTATGTCCCTTCTCTCAGAAGAGGGAAGAAAAAGAGGCATACATTCTGATTGTCCATAAATTAAAGCTGTTGTCTGCATAAGCCTTTCTTAAAGGTGGCATTCTTGTGGTGAGACTTTATAAATACACTTGACTTGTCAGCCTTCACAGACAGAAGTGTGGACAGATACAGTGCTGCTTTTCTGAGAAGGCAGAATCAAAGTCCACTTGCAGACTGTGGCATTAGTTCAGAGAATTGTTTAGTTTTTTGCTGACTGTCACACTGCCAGGAAGCTCTCTACCTTTTATATGCTGTTGTGCACCAGTGTGTGTTTATACATGCCTTTCGGTGTCTTTGTATGTGTCTGCTGGTGTTTGTGTGCATGCCTCCAGTCTTCTCTGGGCTACCTCTGCTTACTGTGTAAATAGAGTGAAGACCCATGGAGAGAGAGCCCTGTGGTCTGTGCAGATCCGCTGGATTATGGGCGATCTCTGCTCGAAGCGGGTCAGACAAATTGCATATCAAGGGGGGTGAGAATGCTGCTGCAGCAGCAGCAGCAGGCAGTGACCTTTGGCACAGTAACTGTACAGTGAAAGGCTCCATGGATATGGAGTAAGTGATAGAGAAATAAAGCTGTGGATTTACAGCTGCCAGCCAGCTGGACAGAATGATGGGACGGTGTTGATCGAAGCTGGAGTGTGTTTGCGCACTGGCACTGTGTCAATCTTACTAAGCTACATGAAGCTTTATGTTGCAACCACATTGTGGCCACTTAAGGCTTCACTTCAATCCTCAAAGCTTCTTGTAGTGTGATTATTTTCAGCCCTGATTACAAAGTTTTCTTGCAGTTTTTAGAGCTTAAATGATTAGTTGATTGATTGATGATTTTGTCACAGAGAGGTTATTAATCATTTAGACCATTTTTGAAAAAACATAAATGTCAAATTGTGGCCTGGATCTTCTCCACTGTGATAATTTAATGCTATTCTCTGTTTTATATCATGTAAATTAAATACCGTTGAGTTTGGGACTGCTGGCTTCACAAAATGAGACATTTTAAGATGAAAATGTTATGTTATAAACATTTTACTAACCAAATAATTATTCAGTTAATCAAAAATGTGTTGAAAGAATAATCACAATAATTAGTAGTATCATAAAATAACTTAAACATAACTTTAACAAAAAATAAACAGCCTTTTGGCTCTCTTCTCTGTGCAATTGGTTGGATTTTTTCTTTGTGCTACACCATCTTTATATTAAACACATTTGAGAGGCTCTCTCAATGTGTAATATAAATTAAAAGACATAAGTAATTTTAAGATCTGCCAATAAATAAGCCTTCATTTATGGCGTGGTAATGTGCATACAGGGAATCCTATCTTGTTGTGCATCTGTTATGCAGATTAAATGTCACGTTCATTGAGTTCATTGCATTTGGAGTTAAACTGAACAAAAATCTGGGCATTTATACAATATCTTGACTGCAGCACCGAGTGTCTGCTTTGCCAGGATTTTAAAGACCATTTCTAACATGCTAGGAAAGCATACTAACACACAACCTCCCACTTTGATCCAACCACACAGACAGACCCCCACCTTTCAGTCAGTGCAGCATGTTGGCGGGTGCAGACTCGAGAAGATTGAGGGGGGTGCATGTGGGAAGTGTGCAACTAGGTCACTGTCAATCCTGGTGTAAGCCTGAATAAATGATAAAAACGCTCCATTTCCTGTTATTTTTTTTTAAGCCATTATTAAAAAAGAAGAAAACATTGATAAAGAATCTTTAATTTGTTCTCTGTAAGCAAAGTCAGTCCTCATTTTCCCCCTGAAACATGAGCATAAAGAGCCTGTACTATCCTGGCACAGAGTGAGAGATGGGTTCGTGTTGGGCACAGGCTTTTGCAGAGCCTCAGCAGTCGTCATGGTATCAGTGGCATGAGGTGCAGGGATGGGCTGGGTTGGTTAACATTGTTACTTCGGGCTGAGGGGGGTGCTGGCTCGTCTGTGATTATTTCTGGCTGTGCTATTTAGGAGTTGAGAAGGAGATAGAGAGGGCGGGTGGTGTGAGAGTAAGGAAAGAAAGTGGCAAAGAAGAATCTTGCAGAACGTGACATCTGTGCGCTGAAGGTCGAATAAAAGATTGGTCGGAGGAGTAACAGCGACTGAATACTTGATGTAGTTGCTGTAGAGGAGGTGAAGAGGTGAAAACATGAAGGAGGCGATACAAACACTGTCTTTTTTGTATTCAATCTGCAACCTCTTGTGGAAAACTACTAGCACCCCGAGTATATGAGCCCTGCTCTCTAGAGCCTGAGCCCAGCTTGGCTCAAAACCTGAATAAATTTATGTCTGGTGACAGAAAATGTCTCTTAATGTCTCTAAATCAGAGTAAAGCCCCAAATAGATAATAGGCTACCTCATAACGAGTTGATAATTGGGCCAACTTTTTCAAGACACTTTGTCACATGGGCCCACATCCGTGCAGTCCTGCCTGACATGCAGTTGTCTCCTGTCTGACTGAGCGTACATCGCAAGGCTCGGCTTGTCTCACCCACAAACCGTGAGACTGTGGGAGAAAGAAGAAGGGGTGGGGTTGTGGATAGAGGAGGCGAGGCGGCGGACAACGGGAACAAAGTGCTGCAGCAGGAGGTGGGAAAGAAATAACAAACTCTTTGAAGGGGAGAGGCACACACATACACACACACGCAGAGAAAGGGAACATGAATAAAAGAGCTATAGGCCGAGGCTATCAGTTCAGTGTGTGGAAATAATAACAGCCACTTTCTCCTGCTCTGTATGCTTTGTTCAACCTCAGTCAGAGCTGGGTTTTACCGTGTTGCCCCTATCTGGAGATTCAAGAACAGAGATAGGGCAATCACATGGTGCTGTTGAATAAACAAAGTCTCTCTCTTTCTCATTGCCAAAAACGTAATGCTCACAACAGCTCGTATAAAATATGTGCACAAATTATTTATAAACTTAATGCTTTGGCTGCTTCCTTCTCTCATATTTTTATTTATTTTCCCAGCACGACTCTCACAAGACTGTGTCCAACTCCCCTCTCTCTTTGTTTAATGTTTCCAGTAGAAACTGAGGCTTGTATAACTATGGCAGCCATAAGTCACTCTGCGTAAGTGCCAAAATGTCAAAGAAATTCTTGCTGTTATAGCAGATGTTGATATTTCAGCCATTTGCTTTTCCCTCTACAGCTTGTCAAAGTGTCTGCTTTGAGGCACAGTGTATTGAACTATTTATTCTGTTTTATTATCAATCAATATCCAACTGCAATAGGTCTTTTTTCATAGCAGACATATTGATGTAAGCTGTAAAAGCTCAGATCTAAATAATAAAATGAACGATGACTAGATTTTGTTTCACTGTTGTAGTTCCCAAGTTTACTCGGGCCTCTTAATAGAAAGGAACCATTGTTAATGTCATTAGTAACGGCTGTGCTTTTGTTATTATGACAAGTCTGAATATTTGCTGTAAAAAAGGTCTTTAATGGAATCTAATATGTTTCTGCCAAACACCATGTATCTTTTGAATAGTGTATATTTTTTTTGTTATTTATTGAAACAGTTGTTGTTAAATTGAATTAATTAATTTTTGCTATTTTGTCCTCTTACTAATGCAGATTTAAGTTCAGTTGATTCAGTCGTGTATATGCAGATCTAAGTTGCCTTTATATGCTGTGCTCTCAAAGAATAAGCATCTCTATGAAAGCTGCATTTTGTTTGGCTCTGAGCTCTTATTATTTTTGCTTATGGGTTTTATGAGCGGGTATTCAAAAGCAACACACACTCACAAACACACACACACACACACTAATGCAATACAGCAACATAAATCTTGCTGATATAGGAGTGCCTGCATATCGCCCCACTTGCCTCATACACTCAGCCTCTGATCTCAGACACTTTCATCTATTGACTTGCCTGCCATCTGTTCGGGATTAATTTGATTGAATTCATAAATTAATGATGAAGGTTACTGTCCAGTGGATTGAGTTTTTGAAAAAAATCAATACATACCTTTTATGCTCCACCATCTTACTCTTTAATGCTCCACCTTTTACTTGATGAAACAGAATGGCCCTGTGAGTGGTTTCATCACTTACACAGTATGCTGGGGGACTGGAGCATCTGCAGTTCACACAAGTGGCCACAGGAGGGTGCTCTGTACCAGTCTTTAGCCTGTTCTTGCTCTCCTCTCAAGTTGCTTGATGGGAATTTTCCATGCACTGGGCTGAATGCATGCAATGCTGCGCATGATTTTAATTTTTTCCTTTTGCCCAGGTCACTGGGCGTTCATCCAGTGTATGTGTGTGTGTGTGTGTGAGAGAGAGAGTGACTTTTTCTATGTGTTTATCTGTGTTGATCTGTCTGCCTTTGAATATGAGTGTGTGTGTGTGTGTGTGTGTTTACACGTCTTGAGAGATTTATAGCAGTGAGCATGCAGGACTTAGAGGCATCTGCGGATCAGGTCACGGAGCATGAATAGCCCAGTGGATGCGGTCCAGGCCTCAGTCTGAGGTAGCCCCTATTAGGATACGAACCACCCAGGCTCAACACCAGGCTTAACCAGCTAGAATACACAAACAAAATATTAGGGAGGCTGGCTCCTGCTCAGATCAGGTAATATTGTGTAACCACTGGAATGAAGTTCAGTCTGAAGTCAGGTGGAAAGCTGCTATTCCTTATCAATTTAACTTCCTTTATGTGCCTTTGACCGGAGCAGAAGTTGCCAGTGAAAAGCTGTTTGATCAGCAGAAAATTATTTCTCAATGATTTTGATGATCTAATGATTGTTTAAGTCATTTGTCAGGCAAAAATACCAAACTGTTACTGGTTCTAGCCTTAGTAATGTGTATTTCATTACAAACTGAATATCTCTTGGTTTTGGACCAGTAATTGGACAAAAAAAGACTTCAGCATGAGGTGCTTTTACATTATACAGGTCATATGATTCCTTGATTTATCAAAAACATATAAAATATAGATTGTTACACCTGTTAGCAACATGATCAAAGGAGCAATATGTAAAAAAAGGCCAGAATTCATGTATAAAAAGTTAAAAATGAAGTAACATTATCTGCAGAATGAAATACCTGATGTTAAATCAGACGTCTTTTTTTGTGTTGCAGAGATATCTACTGAAGTAAGCTAACCAGCTAGCCCCAGCGAGTCCCTGTGGAGCTTAATTGCTGTGGTAACTTGGTGCACAAATGCTTCAATCAAACTTGACAGAAACAAACTAAAAATAAACTTTGTCACTTAGTCTTCTTAGTCCCAAGAGTCAAAGTCCTGATTGGAGCTGCTGTAAGTCACTTTGTTACTGTATTCCCTGTTGTCAAACTGGCCTCAGTTGGTCTCTGAGGCTGTTTTCAATCCCTGCCCAGCTGTGTTTGCATTGCCTGCGGTATAAACATCAAAACTCATATCAGAGCTTCTGTTCAAGATGCATTACGATGCATCATTTTCTACCATTGTATTTGGCCTCTCATTGAGATTAAAGGCACCTTCCTCCCTTTAGTCTTGAAGGAAAAACATTAAACATGCAGCGGCACACTCACACACAGTGTTCCCAAGGCCTTATTCACCTCTGTGCAGCTCAACCAATTCAGACCCCACACTTTGAGACATGAACTTAGCCGTGTCAGCACCTGATGGATCGTTTCCCATTGCAAGCATTGTGTGGTGCTGCTCACCGAATGATGTTGCTTCAAGCTCTACCCAGTGCCATGTTAGCTTAGGCCTGGCTATGGTGTTGTTTCAGCGTGTGTGGTATTGTTTCAGGCCCTGTGTGGAGTGGTGGAGGGTATTGTGCTCTCTTTTCGGGGTATTGTCTCAGGCTGATGTATGTGTGCTTGTTTATGTTACAGGCCAGTTTGTCAGGACGGCGACAGTTTCACGCTACGGGACCTCCGCGTTCCCACAGTCGTTCACCTCTGACCTCAGCTCTTTTGCTCCAAAGTCAGGCTGAAGTGTGAGTGTGTGTGTGTGTGTGTGTGTGTGGGTGTGTGTGTGTGTGTGTGTGTGTGGCAGTGACACAGAGGGAGAGAGTGTGTGTCTGTGTGTGATTGACATGCAGTGTTTGTAAAAAACTCCACAAGGGGGATTGCTTCACAATGTTTACTTAGGGCAGGAAAACACTCTCCCTCCCACTGACCAATGCGTCTGCCCTGAATCTTTACATGCACCTCCATGCTGGAGGTTACTTGGTGTCATATCACTCACTCACACACACACGCACACACACACACACACACACATATGTACATACACAGACATTCACACGGACATACACACACATACATACTCATTTGCACAAACAAAGATTTACATAAATGTTTATACAGTGAAGTCAGAAAGACCTATGACACATTTTTATTGTTTGCTCTATTTTCAGGCACATTGAATTCAAACCGAAACGAGGACTTTGAGGTTTAAGTGGCAATTCCAATTTTTTAATGTATTTATCTACATTTAATAAGCAATATAGATACTTGGAGCACTTTTTGTACATATTTTCTACTTTTTAGGGGACATAAAATGAAAATTAAAAAGTTAATATACACTAAAAAAAGGCATATTTAGTGTTCAACACTTGTGGCTTCTGGCCATTTTGTCCATCCTTTGGTCTTTAGTGATTGAAACACATACTCAGTTCATGGAGGTCAGGTGACCGACTCTGCCAATCAAGAATAATCCACCATTTTGCCATAAAAACACACAAAAACAACCCATTTACACCCATTTAAAACAACTGGCTTGCCATACAAGTAGCACCATTTACATTTTACTACCGCTACAAATACTTTCATAATCAAAAAATCAAGTGACATATTCTGTAACATCACAGGCATGAAGATACCGGCTTTAAATGAGCTATATTTACTACACTCACCTTAATGGTATTTACGGTCGTAGTTTGCAGGCAGCTGTCACTAAGCCTCTAGTTTTGTAAGTGTAACCAGAGACTGTGCCAAAATTCTTGTCATGATATTGATCCACCCCTTCAGGCCAAACACTTGTGGGTTGAAGATTAATAGATGGTGATACATTTTCATCCTGCAGTGGCCTGACAGAGGAGTGTGGCTGGGTCATATCTGCCAAACATTTCAGACAAAATACCTTATGATGACACATACAGGTAGAATGCGATGATACTCTCGAGGAAAGGAAAGTAATTATTAATGTAGATATGTTGACTGAATAGATAGAAGCACACTTAACAGTTTTCAACAGTATTAATG
>JAPZDY010000010.1:13440651-13451237 GCA_029783645.1 Ctenochaetus hawaiiensis
CACACACCCACACACACACACACCCACACACACACACACACACACAAACCTCAGCCCCTCAGTGTTATGTAACCCAGGGGGTAAGAGTGACGGCTGCAGAGAATTTATTTCCGTGCTGTGATGCTCCTGTGTGACATTCTGCACCAGCCTGAACCAATACGGTCTAGTTTTATATTTTTGCATTTCCCCTGAACACACACATTCTACAATTCTACAAAATACACATGCACAGTGAAGACGGCAGACTCATGAAAACACACTGGACACTGATATTGTGGTGGGAACAGCCAAAAATCACAGAGAAAGGAAAAGGGAAGGACCAGAAGCAAAAACAAAGAGGAGCCGCCCAAGAGAAGCACGAGCAGTGGAAGCTGTGTGCTGTCTCCACTTTGTGTGTTTTTTCTCTTCTATTTACAGATAAGTCTACTTACATTGAAGGTTTTTCCCTTTTAATATTAGAGTCCCCACTTACTGTATTCTCCATATAGAAGAGATGACAGAGAGAGGAAGAGAAAGAGGAAGAACGGGCAGGCAGGGAGTTGGGAAGATGACTGAGGTGAGACAATACCAGGAATCAGTGAAGAAAAAAAAAACATGTGCACATTTGGAGATGCTGAATAGACAATGAACAGACATGGCTGGAGAGGACAGAATGGGAGTGGTTATTTTGGCAGAAAGCCCCATGCAGCTGTTTGAGACAAGGTCCCTTGTGCTGCAAAGATCAGGAAAGTATTAGCCACACACTTTCTCTCTCATACACACACACACACACACACACACACACACACACAAGCGCGTGCATGTCATTTTTAAAATCCTTCACCTTTTTGCACCTCATCTCAACTCTCTAAGTGATTTTCAAGCACTGATTTAAAACATCTCAGGAATTAGAGGCTGAGTGGCTCCTGCTGTCACACTTTAATGATGCAATCAAAAAGCTACTGTTAGTAAGTTATTGAAGCGTAAACAGACCTTTAGTGTACTTTTAAAATGATTTTAGTTTTTTGTTTTTCCTTTTGCATAGTTAACAAAAGACTTTTAATAGCATAAAAGTACTTCTAGGCAGAACATACAATATGTTTGTATGCTAGTAGATGATCAGATTAGACCATCTGCTAACATTATTCTGTTGAACTATTTTTACCAAAATTAAGAATGGAGTTTCACACTCAAAGTCAGATATCTCCTTTATTTTGATTTCACCGATACATAATGCAATCTACATCTCTTCACTCTGTGTAAAATCCATTACATTTATGGTGAAACAGTACAAAGAGCCATATGTCCAAGAACAACTTTGCTTAAAAGTCAGTAAAACAGACTGCACTTTACCTTCTTATGACATAATATGCAATCTAACACAGTTTATAAAAGAGTTTTTCTTTTAAGTCTAAGGTCCTGAACTTTCAGAACTGTTGCATAATTGCACAAGTGCACAATAATTCACATCATGTCTATCAGGCAGATATCTCCAGCTTTCTATGCTTAGCAACTCCAGCACATTCGACACGAAGGTGTAAAACATTCCTGCTGCTATCCAGAATTAATGAGCCGCATGTTAAGGTGTTTGTTTGTTTGTTCGGATGAAAATAGCTCATCATCACTGACTGTGAAGCACAGCGGGCACTTCAGGTGACAGTGAAGTGACACAAACACACGCGATCACATACAGTACACGAGAACACGTTCACACTTATGGTGTTAAAGATAACTTGCATTCACTGTAGCTATTTTAAAAATAAAATTTTTATAGTGTGGCAATAGTACAGTGCCTCTTAAAATAATTTTTGATGGATGGCCTTTATGCACCTGTACAGCCGTCGCAATCTGTCATAAAACTCAAAATGACATCAAGTGTAAATTTTCTTCTTCTACATTTTTGCACAATTATGGTCACAGTCTTTGATCGTAATCTAGTCGCCAAAAAGAGACAAAACACACAATAAACTAAGTTAAATGTGAATTAAACTTTCAGCACTGTAAGGAGTTTGTTTTTTTAATCTGTTTTCTGTAGACATCATAACAACATTAATATTGTTAGTTCTATTGGTCACAAAAACGGTATAGTGAAACTTGTGACGGCCCTAACTCACACGCACACACCAGGCCTTGTCCTGAAGGTACACAATGTTCTGCTGACCCTGGAGTTGAGGACAGGGGGGGATATAGGGGGCAGCTATGATGACATGTTCATTAACATGCCTGTGAGAAACAGCACCCCACCTAGACCCCAGGCAACGCTTGTCTTTCTCTGCTTACTTAACTCTGTGTGTGTGTGTATGGGTGGGTGGATGTCAGTGCTCATGCTCTCTGTCGACATGTATTGTACGCCTGCAGTTCATTGTATCATTGCATCAGTGTGTTGTCTGTGTTTCAATCTGTCAACAGTTACCTTGTACTTAAGTAATATCTGAAGTATTACACAGTACATGATAGTTATGTATATATACGTCATCTCAACTGTGATGTGTTTAACTGTCTTTGCTGTCAACAGACTGTGCTAACTAATTAGCAGACATAAATAGACTAAACAGATGTAATTTTTTTAACAAGAAATGGTGAAAAAATGGCGTAGAGGACTAAACATTTCTACACCTCACAGAAGTCAGTGTAAACCTTTTTTGACATTATTTGGCTTTTTAGGACTTCAGTACAGTATGGACTCAAATATAAGATGACTCATCCTTTTTTTAAACACCTGTTTTTGTTGGAATACTTTCAGACTAGTCCTTTGTGGGCTGTTTTCCCCATGTAACGTTCTGTCAAGATGAAGATGAAGTTATTTCTAGGAGTCTGGTCTCCTGTGAAGTGAAAATTCTTTCATTATAGCAGAATGTACATTCCATATTTTTGTAGCTTGTCAGGAATTTTTTTCATCCCTGGAAGCAGAGGAAGTTACTTGAGCTTGTAGAAACTGTATGTTAAACAACTAACAGGTTTAACAAGGTAACAAACATTACTCGAAGGCACACAAGACGCTCTAAAACAGACCTGAAGAAAGTCAAAGTCTCAGGCTGTAAACAATCCTCACCAAAACTCACTCTGAAGAAGCCAGTAGATGATTTGTGATTTTTAATTTTAGGACCATGTTACGCATGACTGTAATAAACAGAGTAAAAGAGATGTAGGTCACAAACTGTAAACAAAACCGGTTGCTTTGGTCGTCTATGAAAGGGAAATTGTTTCCATCTCCCATTCACCTGCAGCAAGCATAAATGTTTTTGTGAAATACTGTAGTCTCAAACATTCAGAAAAACACATTGATGAAAACACAGCTAGTGCAACATCAGTATTTTCTTAATTTCAAAAGAAAGTCTGATTCTGTAAATGCAAACTTGTTCCTTAATTAATAACACCACTGTGGTTTCTAATAATTTTCGAGCAAAAACTCTCATATTTGTGTCAATAAAGTCCCTTGTTGAAAATGTAGGAATGATGTTGTTGATCAGTAGCTAATATGCATTTCCAGATGCATCACTTTCAATTTACTAGAACAACTAATTTTTGCAGAAACAGCTGAGATTGTTTTGCCTTAACTGACCATCTAACATATAATGGAAATGATGAATTGAAAGCTAATGAATGACAATTCTAAGTTCATGTGCTGCCTTTCCATTAAAGCGCTTTAAAATTTTATGTCATGGTCAGTGCTCAAGCTTGTTACTATAGGGCTGTAACAGTTTGCATGTGTGTGTGTGAGCGTGTGTGTGCGTGCGTGTGTGTGTGTGTCCTGTCAGAGTCCTCTTTTCCTGGCTGCTTCCTGTTCAGATTCAGGGGTGTGTTCCACTTCCTTCCTGCGCTGCCACAATCTTGGTCAGGTTTCCTTCATGTCTTCCAGCTTTACGAAAACTACTGTACACGACTATGTGTATGTTGGCAAGTGTCTCACGCGCAAGCAGGTGTTGATGAGGGTGCACTTGGAAACTGGCACACAGGGCTTCTCTGCTGCGTTTCGCCATGACCTTTGCTCCGTGCGCACAAACATCGCCTGACACCTCTGAGGTCAGAGACAGATAAGAAAGGACATGAAATAACTTTCCCACAGAGTGATGTCACCGCCTGTGAAAATCCTGTCATGAACCAGCTTCTGTTTGATCACTCTGAGTTTTATCTTTCTTTACCTTTGGCTTTTTTTTGCTGTGCCAAACCGCCCTTTCACCAATCCCACCTCACCAGACTTCATTATGCGTCACCGATACCTGCTGAAAGGTCACAAGGTTAACACTGCTGGCTCGGACTCTTACAGAAATCACAACTCAAAAAGTGCAAAATAAAATAAAAAACAATCCTGGTTCTTGTTTATGTGGTTAGTAGCACTTCTGCATCATTGATGAAACGGCAATTTTCTTGCAACACAGGGGAATGTCTCTGCTTCCCGTCTGGGTGCTGTTGTTTTGACCCTTGCAGACCTTATTGGCTGCTTGTTGTGCTGTTATTACACCACTTAAAGCTTATTTAGCTGTTTTATAATCTGGAAGTGGAGAGATGGCCTGTTTTTCACTGGATGTGACCCAATGATGTTGTTAGCTGCATGGTTTACGGGCAGGGTTTGCTCAGGCTTTAAAAATGTTCTCAAATTTCGCACCTCCGTTAACTCTTGCAGGTATTTAACAATCAGGTCTATATGTAGATACCAGATGTTAGTTTCTCAGCTTTTGCCTGCAAGTAATATCCGCATATTTATTACTGTAGTGATTGATTGACTAAACATTAAAAATTTAAAATGCAAAATGCATGTTTTGCTTTTACAAGAGCCAAAAATGTTTGGATCCTAACTTTTTCAATCATAAAATATGAATATATATAAACATTTATACAATATATCTGATTAAAATATATTACATGTTTCCATGCAGTTTTGTTTTTTTTAGTTCTAAGAGTGTCGGCTTAAGTAGAGGCCTTCACATCACTGCAGGTATGTTAACTTAAACAACTACATAAATATAAGTGGCAATGATCACAAATCAAAAATCATTATTCAGTGTAACTTGCAGGTGTTTCGAAGGACAGAAATTGAATCAGACTAATCTCTATGAGCGGGCCCTTTTTTAGTTACACATCATCCTTTGATCTACTGTTTCTACCAAGTTATAGATTAAAGCTGATTTAAGAGATCAGCTCCTGAAATATAATTAGTAAGTGAGGTACATCCAACACTTGCGCTGCAGTTTATCTCCCTGAGCTCGGAGCATCAGATTGATAATAAGCGTAACAGTATCCGAAGATGGACGATTTTATTTAAGGGCGATGCTGACGGTGAGGCGTAACATACTGGCAGACTCCCACTTTTAAAGCTCTGGTCAGTGTCACCATATCTTGACCCTCTGGAAGCTTCTCTGGGCTGTCTGAGGTCATGAGACTGTTTCCTTTTCTGTGTGTGTGGCTGCTGTGGCAACCATCTGTCTGATGGTATGACCTGTCCTCTATCTCGCCCTGCGGTGGAGTCCACTCTTGTTAAGCACTTTGGGAAATATGCTCTTTAACACACTCCCAGCGTTACTCAAACAAACAATCACACAGAGATAGCCGGTGAATTTAGGGCGAGACTGATGTCCTACATGCCAGAGCTGACCAGCAGCAGCTCCTTCAAGGTTCGCTGCTCACAAGTTTATTATTCGTCTTCAGATGGAAAATCCAGTGCATAAAAACCAGACAGACGTGAAACAAAACAGGAAGAATTCAGGAGCATTTCTAAAAGCAGATGCCGTGAGAGCAAACAGTAGACAGAAACAGAATTGTCATGTGCCTTGTAAGATGCAGACAAACTACGCAACCTTTGGCTGCAACATGAGATATTTTAATATTTATGTATTTGTTTTAAGTAACACTCCTTCCAGTGTCTAGTTTTGCAGACAGTCTGACTTTTGGACGGACCATGAGACGACAGGCCCCTGCACCCTGACGCCCTCCCCAAACATCTTGCTCAAGAAGTGCTGATTACATCGACGCTTATAATCAAACACCTCATTCGCACCTCGCAACCTAAACTTTGTCCCTAAATATCTCACCCCCCTGCTCATCTCTTTTATTTTATTTCAAACAAAACAAGTTGCACAACCCCACTTCAGAGCAAACGCTCTCCTACACAACCTAAAAAACACCAAACAATCCCCCGAAGAAAGGCCTCTGTCTGGCTTGAGCCTGAAAACACAATCTGTCTTCAGAGGGAAAAGCGTTTTTCAAGAAGCCAGTGTTTTTCAGGCTTCGCAGAAAACGGCGTGGCAAACATATTTGCCTCATTGTTTCACAGTTGTTTCCATGCTGTACAATCATTTCAGCTGTAGGAGTGTCAGCGTGGGGGACATGCCTGGACGTCACGGTGGGGTGGGGGGGACAGCTGTTAACTGTGACGTTACGATAAAGAAGAGAAGCAGCGATTGCGGTGTCAAACCACAGATACGAGAAAGACAAAATGCAGCGGAGAACCTTGAAATTGACAAGAAAGCGAGGAGTGCGGTGACCTTCTTCAGCTGGTGAAGGAGTGTTTTGGAAGTGCCTCCCCTGCCAAGTCTGGGGACTTGAGGGCTTACTATAACTGGGTTGTCTATGCGGCGGGGGGCCGCAGAGGGGGTATAGAGGGGGCCCTGTTTTCCATGTGCACTGTTCATACTTGCAGTGTTCCTCTTCGGGCAGGCTGTCAGTATGTGGAACAGTCATGAAGGGCTTTGGCTCAGGGCTTTCTGTTTTTTTTTTTTCTTTCTTTTTTTTTTTTTTTTTTTTTTTTACAGGGCTGATGAATTTGCTGGGGTTTGAGCCGTAGCATCTGTTGCTTTGAGGGGGCCTGCTATTTATCAAACTGAAGCTAAGTCTGCTGGGAGCCCAAAGGGAAAGAAACATGGCTTAGTATATAGGTTAACCCCCCTTCTCCCTTCCTACTCCCTTTCTCTCTCCCTCTTTTACCCTCAGCCCCCTGTTGCCTCGTTCTCCAAATCTCTCAGACACGTTATTCAGAGTTGTGCTTTTGCAGAGGGAATAAACAGGAGGGTGTATCGGGGGGGGTTATACCGAGGGGCAGAGAGGTGTGAGGGAGGATTGGATTTGGCCTAGAGAATTTTATGACTCCCTCTAGTGTCATAGCTAAACGTATGAAAAAATCAACTTCTCCATACAGGCACTTGGCACGAGATGTTGTTTTTCAACACTGTGCTAAAATAGTTAAGTCCTAAAATGCACGTTGGCCCCCGGCTTTTCAGGAATCCACCAGCATGTTGTTTCTTAGAAAGACTGCACAGAGGGAAAAAAAAACTTGATGGTTTTATCGCAGGCACCTTGAAGCTATCGAAACTGTTGTATTTGTTTTTGTTTTGTGTACTTTAGTGGGCTAACGGGACCTCAGAAGCAAAGAAACAAACATGTCCCATCATGCACCTACTTCAGCCATTCCTCACCTTTCTTTTTTTACAGTTTCACGATGTGCTCAGATGTATACATTGTCACACAAACACATACCGGGGTGACCCAAGCAGCTTCTCACTGAGATGACTAATGCGTCAGCCGACCCTCAGGCATGCTGTCAATCCTGCTTTGACCACATTCTTCCGAATTGTCCCACTTACAAAAAGCAACGATCGGGGAGGATGGCTGCGAGGCAATGATGAAAGGCAACTGGGAAACAAATTACCGCGGGAAAGGAGGAACAGGGGAAGGTGGGTGGAAGATGAATAGAAGTGGAGATACAGGGGTGTTGATTGACAGAGCAGAAGAAAACAACTTGACTGAACAGACAGAGAACAAGACTGGGCAAGCTACTGTTTCACGTGAACAGAAAACAAGGTTACATATGTTATCCATGCATGCAAACATACATGTGCAGTATTGCCTCGACATCTTTAATGACCCACTTTCATGACTTCTTCTCTTCTCTCATGTCCAACTTTTCCTGTTTGATCTGCCACTTTCTCTTCCCTTTGCTTTTCTTTGACCTCTCTCATTCTTTCCCTCTGACTCTTGCCTCTCACTCACACCTCCACTGTGATGTAACTCTCTCTAATAAACATGTTTTCTCAACTCTGCTGCACACACAGAGGCTCCATTCATGCAAAGTTATTTTCTGCATTTTTCATCTTTTTTTTATGCAAGAGCGCAAATAGCTTGCATGTCTGTCCCCGCATCTGCCAGCCTGCTGCAGTCAATAAGTCCTTTATTTATGCAAGATGACTCTTGTTATGGGTTCAACCACCCCAAAACATGCCGCCTGACACGCTACATTAAATAGAGGAGGGAGAAACTGCAAGGCTATTGTTTTTTTTTCCTCATTTATTATAGGTTGAGATGAGCAAAGATTATAAACAGTTTTTTACTGAGCACGCAGAGTCGACGAGAGGCTCTTCCTCCTTTCTCTCTCTCTCTCCCTTTATTGAGCACACACACCCACCAACGCATGGTCTCCAATCAAAACTTTCACGCTGAGAGGCAGCAACTGGTCAACAGGATATGAAACCTTCCTCTCTGCTGTTTTTTTTTTCCTTTTTCTTCTTCATGCCAGAATTGACCTTTCCCCTACTTCTTTTCCCATTCTTCACTAAAGCTCACCCTCTGCCTCTCGTGTGAGCGTTTCCGCCGTGTTTGTGGTCAACCCGAGTTTTGTTTGGTGGACTTCTTTGAGCCTGTTGCATTCATTTCTAACACAACTGAAAGCAATACCTTCCCTTAGGACAAACCACGCGGTTCCCTCTGTACGTCTTGGCGAGGAGACTTTCCATTTCTGTGCTGTAACTCCATGCACACTTGCAGATAATCAGTGTCCAGCTCATTTGCTTTATGGGTTATGGCTGAGTCATTCCCCGTGTAGGCCTACTTGGTGAAAGGTGTCCACTCGGAGACAGACACCGCTCCGCTGATCCTCACCCCTCACCACCCCCCTCCATCCTCACTGGTGTTAGTGGAAGAGAAGATGACCATCTGCTGCCCCAGTTGCCCAGTGACTGGACAACAGCCTTCCCTTATGGCACAGTTCCACAGTCCATTGTCTGCTGGAGACTCTGAGTGTGTTTGTGTGTGTGTTTGTGTGTGTGTGTGCAAGCTAGTACATTTAACGTGCGTGAGAAGGATCGTGTACTCTGCCTTTTATGTGTGAGTGCTGAAATTTGTCTTAATTTGTCTTTGTGTGTGCGCGCCTCTGTGCAGTTAATATCTGTGTGTCTACCTCAAGGAGAGCCAAGTATTGTGTGAAGCTTTCCTGTGGGAGTCCCGTAGAGAACGCACCCTCGCCCAGCAGGACGGCGCTCTGTACCGGGCGAGCTGACTGGGCCTTACAGTCGGGTTAGTGGAGGGTCAGAGATTCATGAGGCTATAGGCCAAAACCTGTGCTCCAGTACATCAAGAGAATAGATTTCCTCTCCAGACATGTGTGCATGATCGCACACACGCAGATATAGACAACGCACACACACACACACATCCAAACACACTATTGTTATGGATCATATGAGTCAAAGCTAGTGTGTAGAAGGTGAGTGGGACAGGTCGAGTCCAAAAAGTTCAAATGAAAGCAAACAAATGTTGGTTTTTAGAGATGAGTACATTTTGTTGTGAAGTCCAGCTGGCTTTTTGTGATGATGTGTCATAATTTGATTAATTTAAATGTCTACATCATAAAGCTATGCATAGAAACAATCGCTGAATCACAAATCTTATGGTTGAACCATAAACCTATAAAGTTAATCCTTGTTATAGTTAGCTTAGCCTAGCATCAGGGGTAAACAGCTAGCTAGCCTCCGTTCAGAGTGTGTTGTTTTTACATTTCTGTTTGTGAACAGATTGAACAAACAAGATAAAATGAATCAGTGTTAGTGGTGCATGAAGGCAGATTGTTTTTACCTTTGGACACAACCACACTGTTTCAACCTGCTTCCAGTTTTTATCCTAAAATAATGGCCTCCGGCTTCACACTTAACCCACAAACATGAGAGTGTCGTTAATCCACTCTCGGTGAAATGTTAGTGAAGTAAGTGTCTTTCAGCCAAAGGAAAAAAAAAAAAAACTTTACAGAATTAATGAGTGTTTAAATATGAAAGGGTCATTCGAGTAATTAGTTTCTTTGTTTTCAGTGGTTGGTAATGCATCACAGACATTAAACACTGTGTCAAGTTGTGTAACTATTTGCTATGACGTCTGTACTTCTTTCATTTTGTCTATTCAGCCATCTTGGCTTTCACTGTTCGTGCCAACTCAACTCCTAGTTCACCCTTTTGCTAACACTTGGTTGAGATGATAGATCCTCCTCCCATGTCTGGGTGCTGAATATGACGTTACAACCAGATGATGGTTAGCTTAGCTTCGCACAAAGACTGAAAAAAGGGACACAGACAGCCTTGTTCTGTCTGAGGGTGACAAAACCTGCTGACAAGCCCCTGAAGTTCACTGAACAACATGGTATAATTGTTTTTTTAAATCATGACAATCTGATTGGGTGAACATCTTTGCTCATAAGACCATCCTGGCCATGCTGGTATAACACAGGACTTTCTCTGTGGGGTTTTTTTTCCATTTGGGGTGTCAGCAGGATGTAGACAGACAGACAGACAGACAGACAGACAGACAGACAGACAGAGCCCCAGGTGAGCTCATGCTGCGAGTTTGAGAGG
>JAPZDY010000010.1:13451337-13470549 GCA_029783645.1 Ctenochaetus hawaiiensis
AGACAGACAGACAGACAGACAGACAGACAGACAGACAGACAGAGCCCCAGGTGAGCTCATGCTGCGAGTTTGAGAGGAGCTTCCCATGCTAAGTCACTGCTGATGTTTTGTCCTATCTGCACAAAACCAATACCGAAAGATCCGTTGTGGCTAGCCACTCATTTTGCTCCTAACGAGAAAAATATACATCTCTGTATTCGATAATGAAACCTAATCTGATATGTGTAAAAAGAGGAAAACACCCACTCAGCAAATGCATCGTTATCTCGGTCACCTCAGGAAGTCAACACACTGTACTTGTTCTGTTTTTTTTCTCCTTTCTACAAGAGTCAGTTTGAACTTTTCTGATTGCACATTTCTCCCCGACTTAATTTCCTCTGTGTGATTTGAAGCAGCTTAAGTGTTGTTTGATATTTTTTTTCGCACCCTCCGTTTCCATTTTTGTCTTGTCTGTTATTCCGTCTCCTTCCTGTTGAAAGCTCCGTCTCTCTCTCTCTCTCTCTCTCTCTCTCTCTCTCTCTCACAGACACATGCAGGTGATGGAGGATTGTACTGAGCTCAGTTACTCATTATCCTCCCTCCAGTCCTGTCAGTTCAGCTGCCTGCTCTTCCACCGCTCGTCTTGGCAGAGCAACAGTGGCAATCTGAGAGCTGTGCTCACGGAGCTGAACTTTTCCTCTTTCCTCCCAGACATCTAGCGAGGAAAACAAGCCTGGAGCCATGCTTTTTTCTTTTTTTTTCATATTTTCGCTGCTGCTTAACTGAAAAATGTTCCAAGCACATCCAGCTACGGTTTTGTCAATGGTGCTTTAAGCTCATGCCACATACAACACACACATTTATTGGTGACTAAAATTTACGAGGAACTCTCAGAGTGATGCCAAATTCCTGCCTGGTTCAAAATCTTTCAGGTTCCAATTATTCATTTTTATTACCTTTTAGCTCTGAACTCAGGCTTTATTGCATAATAACATGCAAGGGATTGAGCAGAAAACTGGGCAGGTAGACCAGAGGTTGACAAACACTCCTGAGGAAAGCACAGGGATCTGGGATAGGATTGGTGCTGAGCAATGCTGCTCTGGTTTTTAGGTATGTGTATGTGTGTGTTTGTGTGGGAAACCTGATAGAAATCTGATTTGGCAGAGCCATTATCCCCTTTAGACTTCAACAGAAGGCCTACACTGCGCTGTGCCTGCCACTAATCCCATAATGGGCTGACTCTGCACTGAAGCTGCACAAATACTGTTCCCCTTGGTGAAAACTGTGACAGTGGGTTTGTTTCTGTTAATGCTCTCCACGTATGTGCTGTGCATTACACTGTGTGCATTAGTTGTGTGTAGTGTGTGCCTCCTCAGGTGAGTGGGCACAGATAGGTAATCTAGTGTACAGAGTCATCGATTTTCCCGCTGCACAGGAAGTGGCTGGTTATTGATTCCCAGGGACAGTGATGTCACTCCAGACGGTGTGTGGTGTTTACTTATCCATGATAAGGTCTGAGGCGCTTTCTCTCCGCACACTGATCAAATAATCCTCTCCCTCTGTCCTCTTACCTTTTATCACTCTTCTCACATCGCTCTCTCCACCCTCCATCTTTTCATTCATTGTGAATGCCCTCTTTCACCCCAACATCCATTATGTGTGACATAACCACTGATTAGGGGAGACGTGCATTCGGCCAGGTCGGTCATCTATAAGGGTACGATTACAGTGTATGATTTCTTCATTGCTAGTGAGCATAAATGTACCAACTGTTATCTGCATGCATGTGAAAATAGTCACCTAGCAGCTATTTGGCTGTTATTTATCACTAAGTGATGAATAAAGAGCAACAAAGTTTGCATCTGCAGGAGGTTGTTGCGGATAAATAAAGCCAACAAAGGAGTTTCAGACAGGAAACTGGAGATGGAATCTTGTGTGAAACCAAAAGACAACACTGACTTTTTATTTTAAGACTTTAATGACTTATTAGTTTCAGTTTTTAGTTGCACTTTGATTACGTTTAGGCACCAAAACTACTTGATTAGGTTAACAATAACCCCTGGTGCAAGAAGTATGAGTAGTATAAGTACTATTTATCACTTTTTAGTGATTATCCCTCAGGTCCAAACTTAACTCTTTATGATGTTCTTGTCCTTTTCTTTTAAAAATAATATGGAGTCTTACAAGTTTCAGTTGCCACTGACTCAATGAAGCCCTAATGCCAATTTGGCTGCATACTATGTGCTATTACTGCGTATCAAAGTTCGCATGGATTAATTATGTTTTTATCAAGCATGACACCAATGGAAGACTGCCAGGCCTCCTGGCAGTGTTACTACAATGGTATCTGCCTATTTAGGTTATGTAAGACCATTTATTACACACCAGCTCCCAGCATACAGCAGGTCATCTGTACATCTGTCTGTAATCTACAAAAGCAGAATGAAGAGTTCAATTTAAGACCATAATAAAAGCATTAACTTTAGTATTTCAAAACAGTGTTTTATTTGCTGCATTAATGAAAAACCAATGTTTCATGTCGCCACAATAATTAGCTTATGCTGCACTAGACAGAAGCCATCTTATCTCCTAATTATGTCTGACAGTTGAAAGTTAGTAAGATGTTTGAATCAGACTTGAGTCCACAAGGAGAATAATGCAGAAGAGTTTTTGGCCGTTGGTTTGTTCTTTTCAGGCCTGTAATTGATTAACCACAGAGCAAATATATCCAACACTACCTGTGGCATGAAACAGAGGACCATACACACCACACACACACACACACTTCTGTCAGGGTTAAGAGGTCCATGGAGAGTTCATAACAGAGAAAAACCAGCATACACCCAAAACCTACACATTAATTAATTCAAGAGAGGGTTGAAAAACATTGAACCCACATGATATAAACACAGATATGCACAGAATTTTTCTAAACGAAGTAACTAATGTTGTCATGTTTTCTCACCTTGCAGCTTGCATACATCAAGCTAACACAGCATGTTTGCATGACATATTGAAACAATATTGTTCAAAATTTTAAAATGTATTGTCTACATTATTCCTTATATCTAAAAACCTATAAGTATCTATTTTATTCCCAAAAAATATCTACTTAACTGTTATTTGTCTGCAAATGCTGTGTTAACCGGTTGTCATAATTTCATTCAGGCTGAATTCAACGTGAGACACGTGAGTGACTCAGCATGCACTGTTTGCGGTATGGTCGGATGTATGCACATATTTTCAGCCTGGAATCTAATTTGCCTCAGTAAGCATTTTCTGCATTTTTTCCAGAGTTGTTTTGGACAGCACAAACTCCTGACCTCGTGTCATGTGCTTATGATTTCATATTTGAGGAACTGACTGGGTATGGTCTCAAGAGGACGACATGCATGGACATGTATTATGAGTTTGTGTATGTTGCTACTTGCCCTTCATGTTTGCACACAATAAGGCTGCTGGCTTCACTGTGTATGTTTTTTGTACTTCATCTCGGACCCTTGTTTAAAGTTGAACTTGTGGTGCAAGAAAAACAGTCCGTAGCTATAACCTGTAGGCTCCACTTCAGGCTGTTAGGTTGTACTTAAACAGTTAGTCACATTTCTTCCATTAACATTCACTCAGCAGAGTCAAAATATTGAACAGATGCAGCTTGAAGGAAAAAACAACCTGTATTTCTTTGTATGTTAGTGCGAGCTGCTTGCATTTACTTCTTGTAGAACAGGAAAACTCACAATAACATGTTTAAGAGGCCCATGCCAAGAAATTCACTGGAAAACACGGGCACATGGCATGTAAGTATGTAGCTGAACCCTCCTCACATCCACGCCCTAAAAACCTTTTATCCTTGAAGTGAAATATTTAGTTAAAATATAAAAACAATAAAGCATAAATCACAAACAAGCTAATCTGTCAGACAGAGTAATGCTACAACAAAAATAACAGTCTTATATTACACTTTTTCATATCACGCTTAAAATACTCAGGCTTGCTTGCTCTACTTTGCAAAACAAAAAGAAAAGTTCTTCTTTATTTCCCGTCTTTTGCAGGGATCAACAACAGCTATGTTGACAGAGGTTGCTTTTCTTGCCTGCAGCTTTAGACTCAGGCTTTCAGCATTTCCTGCATGTAGCCATGAAGTGTATATTTAGGCAAATTTACAGGGTTTTTTGTTTTAAAATGAGACGACCTGACACATTTTAAAAAACAGCCGCAGATAGCATTTTGCAACCAACCTGTGGAGCTAACTTTAGCTAATTAGTAACTGCTGATTAAATCGACCAGCAGTAGTTGTCACTTTAGGTGCAATAAAAATTTTCATGAGCTAGAAATGAAAAGCCTGCCTTTGTTTACCACTGTCTGAAAGCAAGGACCCATTTGCCCCATTTACACAGCCTGATTTAAACTCTTTATGTTACACTGCATATAAAGAAGATTTAAGTCACTATAAGAAAACAGTTACCATTAACAAAAGCAGGAATTCAAATTAGGATTTCCATCTTTTCCACTGTGTAATGTCATAGGAAGCAACAACAGCTTTAAATAATCTCCAAAACTACTGGAAAATGTAGAGCCAGTCATGACGGAGGTGAGAAGGACGGAGACAGAGGTGATCGAATTTCCAACTAATCAAACAGACATTTCATAAACCATTAAGCATTAATGAGGCAGCCGCCGTGACGTCGCACCCAAATGAGGCTCTGCCAGCTATTTTGTTCAGCCATTCAGTATTGGGGCTCATTGCCTATTAATGAAGTAATAGGACACGGTCAAAATGGTTCTGGAGGCGATCTGTTAGGCCATATCACTTCCTTCCCCCTATTAAAGTGCAGAAGTATCACATCCACTCCTTGCAATCAAAATGTATCCTGGTAAAGGTTACAGATTGAGAGGGGAGATAATGGAAAGAGAGGGCAGAAGTGAAACCGGCGTCAGCAACAGACAGGCGCACAGATTAATGCGGAGTGCAATAGTTTCTAATCTTTGCTCTAGTCTCTATGATGTATTACATCAGACTTTATCAGCATCTGTTTTCGGCTGCCGTCTAAGCTGGTATACTTCACACTGGATTGCTGCACTCTGGACTGTCAACCTTTCTTGCATGTGAAAGGAGTTCATTGACTCGCTTGTTTTCCATGAGCAGCCACATAGAGCTCATAAAAACTTTGTTTGTTAGACTCAACGGCTATTTAAGTGGCTCATCATCCGCTTGAATCAAAACCAGCCACTTTGATTGAACTTGTTCTTATTATGGTTTGTTTGGTCGTGAATCATCTCCTTCTGTATTCTCACAGAAACAGGTGAATGGTCTGATCTTTTGAGCTGGATTTACAGTGCCCATTATGAATTACAGGGCGATGATCAACAGCTTTTTTGGCCTGATTCCCGGTGAATCAGGACATGAGTCATTTTTTTTTTGCTCCGTCAGCAGATTCGAGGTCTTGTCAGAAAGAGAGACGGAGAGAGAGAGAGAGAGAAAAAAAACAGCTGTGCATGCCAGGAGGCACACAGCCGCGTCAGACCAGAGACCAGGGCTGTTTTCTTTGGGGCTGTTAGATCCTAAAGTTGGTATAAGTTAAGCTTTCTTAGATCCATGTCTGTTAGTTAACATGAGTTATAAAGATAAGCTTGTCCTACATTTTACTGTCTATGATACTTTGCCAAAGTTTTGTGTTTTGAACTTTGGGCAGCACCTTTGGACTCGCCTCAAAGTGTTGACTCCCATGTTTCCCAGCTGTAAACCCTACGAAGACTGGGAGTCAAAGGACATCCGGGTTTGTTATTATACAAATAGAGGTGCTATGGCAGGTGAAGCAAAGCAGTGGGTCTTTCATTGGTTTGCGGTGGCTGTGTCATATCGGGCTAAAGATAGCAGGGAAGGGTTTGGTATTTTCTGTTTTTCTATGGGATCTTTTCTGTTGGAGCTCATTGTATTGTGACAGCTGCCCTCTCCCTGTTAGAATAACATCCCCGGGAACTCACTCTTCCTCACGTGCACACAGGGGTTGCAGGCCGACGCCTTTTCCCCTTGAATTGAAGCATGGAGCGTGGAGCACATATAGGTTATTTAGAGTATGCATGTTTATGCTGGTCAGTTTAAAGCCATAAAAGAGAAGTTATCTTTTGTCCCAGATACCTCTTTCCCCCCTCGATTCTGTACTTTCTTTCCCCCCTCTTCCGTGTTTTCCCTGAGGTCTCTGCAGTTCCTCCGCGTTTCATGGAATCCAGGGAACGCTGCTTCCTCCCAGTGTTGGTGTGCGCTGGTCCAGGACCCGCTGGTCCGAGGGCACGCCTCTCCTCTCAGGAAAGCCGGCGCTTGGCGAGACCACTCCACTCTGATAGCCTGCCAGAATACACACAGATCAGAGAAGAGGTGACTGGGAAAAGAAGAGAAAGGGACCAAAAGTTGCTCAAAGAGGGCCAAAAGGCAACTCTGATCCAGTTAATTCCCACATTGATTCAACTTAAAAGTCTAAACACCAACTTGACAATATGGCTAAAATCACACTACATTAAAATCCCCAAATCTAATGCTTAAAAGCAACAGGCTCTGCAACTTAGCACCAGTTTTTAAGGCTGGTTGCTGCTCTGTAGGAGGAGAGAAGAGCCTGCAGGTTGTTGCCTGCTGGACAGGCAAGGGTTAACCCTCCAGTCTGCTTAGGTAAATGCCTGGTGATAGATCAACAGGCTTGAAGTTAAAGCTGTGTTTGAGGAGTGGGTTGGGGGATACCCTCTTAGTCTGCAGTTTTCTCTCTCTGACTGTGTGAGAGTAAAAAAAACATCTTGTAGATTTGTAGTATTTAAATGTATTGATTTACTCCTTTGCTTTAAAAGCAGAAACCCCTGCAGGTTTCAGACTTATCTGTTTACATGGGAAAAAATGCTCTGGTTGTTTTTCACTGATAAGAGTTGCTGTTGTGAGCCTCCGGGCTCAAGTCGAGCCATGTGGACTTGTGTTTGCCGTGAAGTTAGGAGACATTTGTTTTGCTGCTCGGAGAAACTCAAAGAGACAAAAGTTACGACTGTGCAGCAAATAGATCAGTAAAACTGAATTACTTTTAAACGAAACAGACCAGAGTCGTTCGCCTGGTGAACTTCATACCTCGGCAGAACTTTTTTTTCTGTTTTCCTTTTTTTTAGAGAAACAAGAGAGGCAGAGAGAGAGAGTGAGAGAGAGAGAAGATTGGTTCCTGTAACTGTTGTTCTGCACTATGATTGGTGGAAGCCTGTTGCTAGGCTTATGTCAGTGTTCGAGAGTTTTCTGCTTCCTCTCCTCTGTGCACTGATAGGTTGGGTTTGAACTGGTCTGGTGGACTTCTGCCACTTGTTGAACATCCCCACAGTTTTTTGCGGTTCCCTTGTGTCTCAGTGCATGAGAAAACACAGCAGCCGCAGCGCTGAGACACATATGTGCAGAGTTTAAGCCTGGCATGGCTTCCTCTCTCTTGTTTTTTAATCTTATTAACTTTTATCATCCTCTTTATAGGTTTAAAGCTGTTGTTAACTCGGCGCTGTGCTCATAAAGGAAAAACAACTGCTTTATAGTGAGCATTTGAGAAAGTAGCTGCCATACTTCCTTACTTATAAAAAGTTTAGTGAACTAATTCTTGACAGTAGACAGTTAAACCTTAATGAAATAACTCACTTAGTTAATTGTCTGTTCCAGAAATAGTATCCTCTTTCATACCACTTTGTTCACTAATATAATTTCTGTCCTCTTAACTCAGTTGCGAAATGTTTTTAACAACATGCAAACTGTTGAAAGTACAATACCTTTTTACTGCTGTGTGTGCACCTTAAAGTTCCTGGTGGCATTGTGGACTTTATTTCACCCTTTAATGAGTGATAATATGTTTTAAGGATAAAAAAGTTAGCAGAAAATGTCTGTACTTTGTAAACTTGGAAGTTGCAGGCTGTAGTTTGCTTATGCATGAAGATCAGTGCTCAGCTTGAAAACAAAGAGGAATCAGACCCTTGAAATTTTGAAGAAGTTTTAAATGAGGTGGGGAAAAAGTAAAAATGTCCATGGAACCTAAATAATAAGCTTCTCTGCTACCTATGGGTATGCTCTCCATGTTCCCAAAAGTCATTTGGTGACCAAAATATGCTAATAAACTGTTTTATGACTGCCTTCCGGAGATATGTATAAGCTCATACTCTCAAAGTAAGAATTAA
This sequence comes from Ctenochaetus hawaiiensis, assembly GCA_029783645.1. Lineage (NCBI taxonomy): Eukaryota > Metazoa > Chordata > Actinopteri > Acanthuriformes > Acanthuridae > Ctenochaetus > Ctenochaetus hawaiiensis. The sequence continues at coordinate 13,459,492 of JAPZDY010000010.1, forward strand.
GTCTTTTTTTAAGTATTAATGAATAAGAAGAAGAAGAAGAAGCAAATACTGGGGAACTTGCAAATTGCTAAAATGTAGTGTTAGATAATCATAAGGGGATAAAAGTCATAAAGTCAGGCAGCTGCTCTAAGGACTGCTTGTAAATTTTGCAAACACACATAATAAACTTCTGATTGTACCAGATCATGTAAGGCTAAAGCAATAAAACCTCAAACTGTACTGAATTAAGCTAATGAGAATTTATTCCTAATGAATTCCTCTTTTAATTTGCAAAGGAAAAAGTGTAACTTCTTCTATAAAAGCTTATGTGGACATCCTTTAAAAAGGCTCCAGTGTGGTGCTAACAGTGTTTGAGGATAAGTTGAAAACACCCTCTTTAATAGCCATCAAAGTGTTCAATCAGAACGATATTCCTGGCTATAACTCTTAATGGGAATGGTTTTATTACCATTAGTTCAAGACTAGTGGAAATGTGTCCATTGTTCAGGCTTTTCCTCCACCCGATCACTATCTGATGATACATGTTCTGTTAAAACAAACTGAAATGACTCCTGTTGTTTCCAGGAGCCTTTCCTTCATCAGAGCTAATCTTCCCAATGTTGTCCTGACCCCCTGTACTCTTAACGCCCATCACATACACACACATATTGGCTTAGCTGCTGTCCTGTAGCTTAAAGGCTATCGGTTTATCCTCAACAACAATAATGAGCCTCTCAAGCCGCCGTGTTGTCTTGTAAGTTTAAAAGAGCCAGAAACACAGCGTGCACATGCTCATTTATTGATGCATCGTCCTAATAATTGTGTTTGGAGCGGTTCATTTGATCTTTGGTAGTTTCCTTAGTTTAAAGCCATTGTCATCGAACAACAACACCGTACAAACTCACTGTAGGTGACACTAAACAACTCATGTGGTGAAAATTTGGGTCTGCAGACTCCCCCAAGACACCTGCTGTGTGGTTTTTTATTTGTCACACTCTGTTCTGAACCAGCTTCAGCAGACAACCGAGAACACACAAAGCCTAACAGGTTGTGATACATGCAAGATATAATGTATTGAAGTCTGTAGTCAGATATTTTTTCATGTTTTCTTAAATAGTGTCAACACTGAGAGATAAAATGATATCCAAGTGTGCTGCGAGTTCAGTACACTGTCATATAAATATGAGGGTTGGAATTGGATATATTTTGGACAAAAACATCAACTGAGGGGCCACTTGTTCACTTTTTTTAGAGCTTTCTGAATCTTCTTAGAGCAATATTAAATATGACTTTTTTAAATGGAGTTTTCGTGTTTTGATAACAAAAGCTTCTCATATAACTTTTGCACAATTCAGCTCTTGGCACAAACTACAAACATACAACTTTTTTTGACATTTGGACTAAAGACAAAGAACTGGAGATGTAGCTACAGCCTTGAGCTAAGGAGAAGCATACATGTCAGGATCACTGCACACACACACACACACACACACACACACACACACACACACACACACAGATACTCCTGATGTGATTACAGTAAAGCCTCACAGAGTAGTCAGTGCGTGCACTCTGACAATAGTGTTTGGCCCTGTCCGCGAGGCCGGACCCCCAAGCCTAAGCGCTTTTATGTGAAAAGGTTTGGTGTGTCGTAAGCCCTAACGCTGACCAGCCTCTTCTGCAGCTTTGCTGAGCCATGGGGCTCCCGGCAGCCCTGGGAGTGCTGACTCCAGCCATGGGAACATGTTTACCGCTGCCCCGCACCCCACCCTGTGGCATCAGGAGAGGGGGAGTGGGGGTTGGAGGGGGGCGGGGGTGAAGTAGTTGGCTCGATCCACACAATGAACCTGCTGAATATTGTGCTATCCAGCTATCAGTGCCGGGGACTTGCAGTCTGTTGCTGAACTGGCTGGGCAGGCTCTTGATCACTGCACAGGGACAGACTTGTCGTTACCAACCTCACCTTGCTCGTCTGCTTTTCGTTGGGTAACCTTTTACGGTTGGCATAAACACCTTCAGGCCAGAGTTGTTGCTGACAGAATGAACTGAAACAAAGCTGGTATCTGATAAAGTTTCCCACTTTTTTTTAGACGAATTGTGTTTAACATCTGTGTGAAATGTATGTGCAGTCATAGAAAAAGTCTCCCCTTTTTACTTGAGAAACGTGGTCTCACTCAGAAACATGATGCACAGTTGTGCATGTGTGTGTGTCTGTGGACACACTGGCCAATATATGGAAGCTTTCTGTAATGTGGTTTCTGGCAATCCACAGAGGAAACAACACTTGACTCACATGTGCTTTAAGATAAAAATATAACGTTTTATCTGTTGTTTACCAGAAATTATGGTGAGACAATTACACCACTTTTGGTACAAATTATCTCCACATCAACGGACTTGTTTGGGGGATACTTACAATGTGTATATTACACTGTAATAAAAATTTAGAGAACACTGTGTTATTTTTAAGCACATCTGTTCTGATATTCATAATCCTGGTAATTATTGACTCTCCTACCACGGCAGTGTGATAAACCAGTTGCACAGTGTTCCAGTGAATGTGTTATTGTCAAGCTGGGATAAACAAAGCCCTAAGAGCTGCCTTCCTTATCTCTGCTTCCTCCTGGCTTTTAAAGGACTCCTTCAGCCTGGGCTGATTGGTGGAGCAATGGTGTTATCTGTGGTCTGATAGGCTGCTGTACAAAACCACAAACTGAAGGGCCGTTGTTGTTGCAGCAGGTCCTGCAGTTATCCATCTCGTTGTGCGTTGATGCTGATCTTTACACGGCAGACCTCTACCTCCTCAACCCCTCCACCGAAACTCACACACACTTACACTCACTGGTGCAGCAAGGAAAAAAAAGGAGGGGGGGGCTTGCTGCTGCATGCTGTAGCAGGCGTCGGGTTGTTGTTGTTGTTGTTGTTTGCACTGAATGCACATTACACAGATTAACACACACAGATACCTTTTTTCCAGCCCAATTAACAGATAATTATTTTTCCTGCAATGTGATTTCTCTATATTATCAAAAAACTGATTAAGTATCCTTATTGACAAAGAACAAAAAGCAAACGACAATCACTGAGTTGATTGCTTCCATTATTTAGCATACAGAAAAGCGATGCATAACTGTAAATGTAATCATGATCAATGGCAGCGGGGAACAAAAGAAGAAGAGAGAGGTGATGATGTTTTCTTAGAGGGGGGATTGTTCTCTCAGCTCACGTTTAGGACCCCCTCTCCCTCCCTCTCCTCACGCTTAGCCCCGCCTACAGAGCTCCTCCCGGCGTCATTGGCCGCCGGGGGGCTGTTTTCGACACCCGATTGGCCGCTTGGCCTGTCACTCACACGAGCCCCGACTTATTTACCGAATGTATGACCGAGAGAGGACGGTATTCTGCTTCAGGGCTGCAACAGCTGACTGCCGAGCACTTTATCCAGTGCCTCGAGGAACAAAGAGAGGAGGAAACAGCCATTCAGAATACATCTAATTTTCGTATTAAATTTTTTATGCCCTTAAATTAATCAAAGCCCAGCGAGGACGCGAGATGAGGCACGCGGTCGCGCCGGCAGAAAACGTGGAAAATAATTCTTTTGCAGTGACAAACCTGTTTAAGATATGTACCCATTGTGAACGGCTTAGCAAAAAGGTAAGAGAAAGAAAACGGGCTTCAAGAGCAGAAAAAAACGTCGCTTGTTAAAAAAATACATCGCTTCAACGTAACGTTTAAATATGACAAAAATCCGTATCATTGACGTTTTCAGGCGACGTTTTTCGATTTAACAAACAAGCTGCAGTGCAGTCTTTGTGCTCACTTGTTTACGAGTAAGAAGAGTTTGTGGTCATTAGGGCAAGAAATCGTCTCTGGGTTCATTTTTTTATGAAGATTTTTCTTTCAGAGATGTAGTCATGCAAATGTCACGTTCAAATGGATGTTTTTAACTGAGTGTCATTTGCGAATTTTATGCATTTCACGGTCATTCATTCATCTGCTGTATGGTGCGTTGCAGGACAGTGTCCGCTAGCAGACATGTCTCGACAAGCAGCGGAAAGTTACAGAACATAATAGACGCAATGTAAAGGTTTCCATTGTGTTTTATTGCCGTGTGAGGTTTAGAGGTCGCTTATCCATTTGGATTTCTCATTACTGTAATGTTAGATTTTATTTTTGATTTTTTTTTATGCATCCATTTTTGTGCCATTGCAAATTGTTGGATATTGCTTCAACCGTGGAGAAAGCGCTTGAAGCCTTTATTTATTATTTTCTCATAGCTAAATTAGCCTTAATATCTGACAGATTTACTTGTGTCAAAGAAAACAAAGTGACTGGTTTCTCACATTGGTGAAGAGGTGAAATGATCGTAGCGGCTCTACACTTGAAATGAAAGCGGTGTTCTCAGTCAAACTGCTCAGTGGTTTGTCTCTGCTTTCCTGTGGTATTTAAACTGCATGTTGTTCTCCCCCTTTGTCTTGCAGGACTTAGGAGTAAGAATCCCAAGACCCTTAGGTAACGGACCAAGCAGATTTATCCCTGAAAAAGAGGTATGACACAATCTGTTATTTCGCCAGAGATTTTTAACCCAGTTATAAATATAACATTCATGTAATAAACCTCTTACTTATGTTTTTTTTCCCACCAGATCTTAAAAGTCAGTAAAGTGGACACCAGGACACAGTCTATATTTGAGGATGCGTTTGCAGCCCTCGGCCGTCTCGATAACGTTTCTGTGGTGATGGGCTTCCACCCTCAGTACCTGGAGAGCTTTCTCCGCACGCAGCACTACCTGCTGCAGATGGATGGACCCCTGTCTTTGCACTATCGACACTACATTGGCATCATGGTATGGGCATGTTTAACTTCTGAACTCACTAATCCATGTCTCTGTTACAATGTCAAGCTGTTGTAATCATGTTTAATATCCTCTGTTCCTGTGGTCCCGTAGGCGGCAGCTAGACACCAATGTTCCTATTTGGTCAACCTGCATGTGAACGACTTCCTCCAGGTCGGGGGTGATCCCAAGTGGCTGAACGGCTTGGATGAAGCCCCACAGAAGCTGCAGCAGCTCGGAGAACTCAACAAAATCCTGGCCCACCGACCTTGGCTTCTCACCAAGGAACATATCGAGGTGAGAGAACAGGCATGTTCTGGAGGGTGGATGCGGACATTTAAAGTCTTATGCAACAGGCTGAGATCAGGGGTGGAGGCTGGAGTGCTAAGATGTATAGGAGAGGGGGGATGAGGCTGGAAAAGGAAGAGACAGTATATTGGTCAAGAAGCGTGAAAACATATTTTCCCCCTTTTTTAAAAGGTCAGTGATACTGAAGTCATTATTTGGCATCAGTCACCAATACTCAAAGTTTTTTCCTTTGTTTTTTCCAGCGACTTCTGAAGGCAGAGGAACACAGCTGGTCCCTCGCAGAGCTCATCCACGCCGTTGTCCTCCTCACACACTACCACTCCCTCTCCTCGTTCACCTTCGGCTGCGGCATCACGCCCGAGATCCACTGTGACGGCGGACACACTTTCAGACCCCCCTCCCTCAGCCAGTACTGCGTCTGTGACATTGCCAATGGCAACGGTCATGCTATTCACCATGATGATCTGCTTGGCAACCAGGTGAGTGGTAGAGAACGGCGGTTGTGTTTAAGTAAGGCAGAGAAAAACCGAAAGTTTTCTCAGTAGTTTGTGAAACTCATATTTAGGCAGCTGGTAAAGTCCCAGCACTTAAACATCCTGTGTGTGTTAAGACACAAATCTACACAAAACTGAGATTTGTGCTTCCTGTATGACTCTGAACTGACTGTATATTTTCTCTCTTGCTCTTATTTCTGTAGGAGATGTGTGGCGAGGTGGAGGTGCTGATGGAGCGCATGAAGCAGCTGCAGGAGTGCCGTGACGACGAGGAGGCAAGCCAGGAGGAGATGGCAACTCGCTTTGAGAGGGAGAAGACTGAGAGCATGCTGGTGGTCACATCTGAGGACGACGAGTGCGTCCCCTCCAGAGACATCTCCAGACACTTTGAGGACCCCAGCTACGGCTACAAGGACTTCTCCAGGAGGGGGGAACATGTGCCCACATTCAGAGTGCAGGTAGAGATCAAGTACAAGCTGAATATAAAGTGCAGTATGCTTAAAAAAAAGGTGTTTATCACTGTTACTTACCTCTTATTTATCTCTCTTTGCTCTAGGACTACAGCTGGGAGGATCATGGTTTCTCTCTGGTCAACAGGCTGTATCCTGATGTTGGTCAGATGCTGGACGAGAAGTTCCAGATGGCTTACAATCTGACCTACAACACCATGGCAACACACAAGGATGTGGACACTAGTATGCTGCGCAGGGCCATCTGGAACTACATCCACTGCATGTTCGGCATCAGGTCAGTCAGTGGAAACTTTGTCTTCTTGCGTGATGTAACACTTAACTCTGTGATGTTTGCTCAATCAACACGGTGGCCTCTGTCTCCTAACACTTTCCTCTGTATTTTGCAGGTATGATGACTATGATTATGGGGAGATAAACCAGCTTCTGGACCGTAGCTTTAAGATCTATATTAAGACCATGGTCTGTAGCCCTGAGAAGACCACCAAACGAATGTATGAGAGTTTCTGGAGGCAGTTTCAGCACTCCGAGAAGGTAAGATACTGTTCTCTCCTCCCGTCCTGATCTGTTGCAGCTGGTTTTAATGACCGTACAGTACTTAACAGCTCTCTCTCTTCTTCTGCAGGTCCATGTTAATCTGCTTCTTATGGAAGCGCGAATGCAGGCAGAACTGTTATACGCTCTGAGAGCGATCACCCGCTACATGACATGAAGTGCTTTTTGGCGTTTTTATCGTTGTCTTTTACTGTCATTTTTGTTGCTCGTCATGGGACACTTAGAGAAAAAAAAAGAAAATCAAAAAGGGGGGCGGGGTTAAACAAAAAAAGTGGAAGAGATCTCAGAAGCCCTTTGGTTGTGAGGGAGCTTGTTGGATGGATGCTGAAGAAGAGGATCAGAACAAATGAAAGAACTGTTGAAAGTCATCTCAAAGTACAAGTGGATACACAAACTCAGTTCATGTTGCCTGCAGTGCCAAAACCGACCAAGAGAGGGCAGCCTGGATCAAACTCCTGCTCCGTTGGGGAGTTTGTGCCAGGCCTGAGCTGTGACACTGGAGGCATCCAGGACGACGTTTCAGTATTCCAGCGTGCAACATCGTTTGTTGCCGGTCTCTTCTGTCTCCTCTCTTTCAGAGTGAAGACCCACCGATAATCCCCAGAAAGCTTTGCAGGCAGAAACAAGCCTGCACTTTGATTTCTGTCATCACTGTTATATTTGTTTAGTTTCTTAAATATCTTTTTATTTCATTTTGTATCAAGGGAAGTGGATGTCATTGTCGATGTGGTTGCTGTTAGTAGTAACTGGAGATGGAAGCATTACCTTTGGGCGGTGTTTTTTTTTTTTTTTTTTTTTACGTGTGCCTGAACTATCCAGCACAGTGTGCATACGTGCTGATGCTGCTGCTCCCATGTTGTATTAAATGGGGTCATATTGATCCCCAAATCACCCAACCCCCTAACCCCATTTAAACCCCTAAGCCCCTATCCATTAGAAATCCACTGCATTACCCCTCCCCTGTCTCTTGTCCTCTACCCCCCCATCCCAAATCACAAAATGGCAATGTAAGCTAATCCAAGGAGTGTGTGAAAACCAGAGAGGTGTGGAGAGAAACTCAAAAGAACACTGAGCCCTTTTTGAGTTCGACTGTACATGTGTGGATGAGTTCTGTATTCATGGTGACTGAGGTGTGAATGTTTTGTGTGTGTTTTTCAGAGAAGTGACTGAGAGAAGAAAAAAAATGTCTTTGAATTTCATGTGTCAAAAAAAAAAAAAAAGCGAGGCACTTTGAAGGAAAGACTTCTTGCTTCTGCTGTAGCTCTGTTTTTGTGAGATAAATGTTTATCATATGTTGTTGTTGTTGATGATGATGTTGTCCTTATTTTTCTGGTAAAGGGGGGATAAAAGAAAAAAAAAAAAGCTAATCAAAAAGAAAGTTAGAAACCAGGTTTTCCAGGAGGGATTTGCTTCCGGTTGCCCTAACCACACCTTATCTGTCTTCCGCTTATCCCAGCTGCCTGGTCAGCCTAACACTTTCGAAGCTTTGGATTGTGAATTTTACCAGTAAATGAATACCTCTTCTGTTTTTCTCTAGAAAACATATAAGAAGTGCTCTTTGGTGAGCAGAGACTCTTTTCCGGGCTGCTGCGTTCCCATTGCTCGGGGACCCGGCTTGCCCACACAGGGCCGACTGCGGTCGATAGCTGTCGAGCGCAAAAGGTTGTAGCTGTGCTTATTTCCCTGCTGGGGAAGTCTAACCAGTGCAAAAGCAGCTTTTTTATTTTGAACAGAGATGTGAAACCTCTGCTGTTTTGTTTTTTGTTTACTAAAACCAGTTAAGTACTGCATTCTTGTGATGGTGGATTGAGAGAATCAGACAGATGAATGAGAGATATTCTGAGGAGGAGGGTGATGATGATAAAGGAATGGTACCTTTGAAAGTGGTTTGTGAGGAAGTGGAGGTTTTTTTTTTCAAACTTCTGACTGATGTCAGTTACTGACACTTTTTTTATATGAAAATATATGAAAAAGATAAAAAATAAACTATGATATTGAATTGTTGTGTATCATTCGTAGTTTTCTTCTAAATAATTTGATCTCATTGCTTCATCAAAGCGATTGTATTCGATGTGGAGAGGCCTACACACTTCAGGAATCAAACAGTCATAGCACAATCAGTGTCACCGAGAGCTCACCTCCACTGCTCAGTTGCACAAATATAACAAGTCAAATAACCAACCGTATTTTGATGCTTTTATGCACAAAGCTGACTCATGAAAGGACATTGGGCGTGACATACATGTTCCAAAGTACACTCAGCTGTTAGAATATATAGCTGACTTCATCAACAGTAAGCTGAACTCAGGGGAATAGTTCAGTTTTTCATCAGTAATTTCCAGGGACTTTCTTGTGAATTTCATTTTACTGTACAAGCTTGATAACTGTATGACTCACAAGGGGCCAGATAAAGGTTCCTGTTCCTGTGGTGCGGTCGAGGTCAAAGTTTCTCTTTGTTCCTGACCAATATCTGGATTGATGTAAGGGTGGATTCCTTGTAGGATCCCTTACCTCTTTCCTGTTTGCCTCCACATCACTGGGAGAATATCCTTCATATCCCCCAGTGAGGCTGGTAGTCTGTCAGAACTTCAGGGTCTTTCTCACCGAGGCCACAGAGGCCTGTCTGTCAGTTCACAATCACCAGGACAAACTCAGTGCTATCCCCACTGACCAAACTGCCTTTACATTTTGATGGCTTTCCCAGATGATTTACGGAATAAGAAACATTTATGGACCTCAGTATCAGCCAGCCAACTGTCTTTCATATCAACCTTATAAATCCTATGTAGAGAACAATGTTTGTTATTAGCTCTGGCTAATGAGTTGTGTAGAGGTTTTTGAAACATCAGCTTGTCTTGTGGTTGTTTTAAGGTCACTATTGTGTGAAAACTGGGGAAACTAACACGGAGGGTTTTTACATAAGTGCCGTTTCTGATTTGTTTCGATGTAATAATGATGTGATTTTGAAATGCTGTACTTTAGGCTACTTGGTGTAACTTGTAAGCACTGCCTGGCCCCATATCTGTGTAACAATAAAGGCGTTGAGAAGCAAAAAAATGTTTTTCCACTCTCTTCTGCTTTATTGTGTACAAGTTCAAATATCACAGTCCACAGACAGTAAAAGATTTCCTTATGAGGTAAATTTCAGGTCAGTCAGTCATCTGTTTTTGAGACTACATTATCATAAACTAGCTTTTATAACACAGTGTACTGACAAAACAGTTTTAAAGTCTGTTGTATAAATGTGCAAAGAGCTTGAATTAAATTATCCCTGTACATATGAACATAATGGAAAATAAAGCTTTTGAAAGCTCTATTGGAGTTAAAGTGCATAAAAGTTGAATAAAGTAAAATAAAAAAATGATGAGATTGTAAGATGAGGAGCAACAAAACGCAAAAAAAAGAAAATATAAATGCAAAATATTAAGTTATACAGACCTTAGGAAAAAAAATTATTTTCACACCCACACATGTACTTTTTTACTTTGAAAGCAGATTCAGTCTGCTTCTTACATTTTTTATTTTGCATTATCACCCTTTTAACCACCGAAAGTCTACTGCACTGAATATGACATGCTGACCACTTGTAGGCCATAGAACAGCCTGTATAAAGTTTATACTTGAATTTTGAGTATTAAGCCACAATTTTACAATAACTGTAACCATCTACAACATATGTAAGCACATGTGAATTATGTTTCAGCAGTGTTCGAAATGTGTTTTGTTTATGACCTGACCTTCACTGTTTTCTCTATGAAGAGTAAATACAAACAGACAGCCATCTTTAAAATTAGTTGGCAATATGTTTTTTAAAAATATAATATGTACTTGGGCTAAAAAAACAGGAGAGTTAAAATAATCCAAAGTTTTTGATGACAAACTTAACTCCATGTTCCACAGTCTGTCAGACTGCTGGGTCCCCAGGCTGAAGAGCCCTCTTCAGTTTTTGAGCTACAGGTTGGAACTCTAACTCCCAGCATGCCCTGTGAAAGTCCCTTATATCTTCATTTTCTACCCAGTTCAGAGCCTCCTCTTTATCTAGGGAAAAAAAAAATTAAAATTGAAGTGAGAATGAGAGAAGGTTTAATAGTGACAGGAGATGTAGAATGCATGTGACAGTGGGAAAACATGTGTTCCCTCCCTTCCCCTGAAAGCCACTGATGTGAAAAAGAGCATGTTCCTCCCAGCATGACTCCCTCCCTTGTTATGTAAGGATTAGTGAAAACACTGTGCACCAACCTGAGTATGTCGTAAGGATCTCCAGCAGTGACTCTCTCTCCTGAGTGTCCAGCACGTCTTCTGAGCCACCGCCGGTCATGTTCCACAGCGCCTGACAAACCTGGCCTGCCAGCTGCCAATCACCTGGTCCCAAGTCTCTCAGACAGTCCACAAGCCTGGTCTCACACAAGCACAAGCACAA
>JAPZDY010000010.1:13474147-13510987 GCA_029783645.1 Ctenochaetus hawaiiensis
CTCCTTTTTATGACAGAGATATAACATTGAGAAAAAGGGCACATATAGAAATGTTGCAGCCATAAATTTGTTACTGACTGCATCTTGTAATTTTTCAAATGAATAGCTTATTTTGTTAAACACTGACTAACTAAAAGAGAACGAGTTTCTTCTGCTCTTTGCTCACCAAGTGTCTCCATTAGCATTTGAATGCAGGTTGTGTTGGTTGCCAGAGCGGGACCTACAGCAGGGTGGATGCACATGTTTGCCAGCACCCTGACCAGCTTCACCAGCACATCCTCATCCTCCTGCCTGCTTGCCAGAGGTGCAGGAGGCTTGCAGGGGGAAGGGGGATCTTTCTGTTGAGGTATTTGCGGTGAGTTGTCTCTGAGCTGATAGCTGTCATACAGCTGCAGGAGTGTGCCTATACAGCCCTCGCACTGAAAGAGCTGCAGCCGGGCCTCATCGCTTTTGGCTGTGAGGTTTCCAAGGGTGAAAAGCAGGCGTACAACAAGGTCCTGTGAGAAAGTGATGAAGGATACTTGCAGTAGTTAATTAGCACTTGTCAATTATTTTACTCTGTGAATCAGAGGAAATGAACCAAAACATGTTTAGATGTTTCTGATAAGCTTGACTGTGTTTGAAAACATCACTTTTATTACATTCACATTTTGCTGTGAAGGATTTTAAATTACTTATTGCTATAAACAAGTATTATTTTCAAGTGAACAAGCTGATATCTTCAATTGCCTTATTTTTTTAGGTTTATGATCCAAAACCCAAAAATATTCAGTCAACAGTGATTCAGAATTCAGAAAAGCAAAAAATATTTACTTTGGAAAGGATCACTAAATGTTTTTGCTTGAACTGATGATGAACATAAACCAAATTTGCATACAGTATGTACAAATGTACATGCTGTATGCAAATTTAGTGTATCTACACAAGGCTATTCTGAATTTAAAAAAGATCTTCACCAAGAGAAAGTGAGAAAATGATATGGTATGGTAGCAAAAAGTCACTCACTTCCCCCTGAGACTTCATAACTGTGTTGACTTGTTTGAGTGTAACTACATCCTATCTTTTCAATGAGTTATCACAGAATTACTGAGAAAAGAGGTAACAAATGACACCCTATGCGTCAGCTTGCATCTTGACTCTACTTAGTAAATGATATGAAGATCAGGTGAGCAAAGAACACACTCTTTCCTCCCATAAATGCACCATGCCAGCGGTATGAGGACAGGCTGTGCTGTCCTTGGACTTGGTGGTCATTACGTCTTACTGTCCAGTTTGTGTGTGTGTGTGTGTCTTTATTTGTAATTATGGGTGTGTGTTTATTCCAAAGGAGATTATTGAACACGTCACTCACGTCTGATTGCCAAAGTCCCACCCTTTTCTTCTCCTCCTAGTCCTCTTATCTATCACTCCTCCCATCACCTCTACTGTTGGGTATCTACTCATGCTCACCTCCTTACTTTTCCCTTTTTCTACTTTCTCTCTCCACCCTTTTCCTTGACTGACTCAGCCCCTCCTGGGATGATTGAATATCATAACAAACACACGTCCACACAGCAAAACCGGGGAAGAAAAACGAATGACTCGTGCAGACGAACACAATGTCCCGCAAATGTGCTTGGACTTGATATACACAAACAACACGCTCCAAGGGTAAACATGCTGAGTGGAGTTACATGAACACGGGAGGGGCTTGTCTTCACTTCTTTCTAATACACAGACAGAACACACACACACGCACACACACACACACACACACACACACACACCCACACACACACACACACACACTCTTACAAAAACAAGAGGAGACTAGTGGACTCACCTGTTTTTGGTGATGTTTGCTCAGCAGTTCTAAAAATAGCTGGTAGCAGTTGGGGGTCTGGGCCAGAGCAAGGCGGCAATCCGAGTAAGAGGAGAGTTTACTGAGGGAGAGAGGGGAAAACAAATACCACTGATCATTCCACTCACTGACTGCTTTGCTATGCTGACTAAATATGGAGTTATTGATTCAACATAGCAAATGGATAAATAGGCTTGGGTTGGGATCTACCTTCCATGCTTTCTTCCTTGGGCAAACATATTTAGGCATTATTAGCTCTGTTACTTTTAAAACCTTGTGAAACTGCTTTGCCTTATATTTTAAACTGGAAAAACACATTTTATTATTTGACACTAAAGAAACTTAGGTGGAGGCATTAAGATCAGATGAGAATGAGCCTGTACTAAGTGGCTGGTGTCACGTAGAGGATGAAGGCTTGGTTGACTTTACATAGTCACTCTTGAATGTATATTTTTTCAAAGTATCTTTATTTACAATTAAATTAGACACAGTTTATACCCCTATGTGAAATTTGGCTACATTTAAAAGTGCTTTTTGTAAACTGTCATAACTGTAGCATTTCACTTGCCGGAAGCTTGCGTGACAGAAAAGCACCTTACTGGACTAATGACCTATGTGTTAACACAGTGGCTAGTATAGTAATGGTGAGCTGACAAAAGGAATTGTTTTATTTTTCTTTCTTTTGCAAGTTCAAATTTTGATATGGATTGCTATTTTCAGGTCTTGCACGTGAACATTTTGTTAACATTGTTTAGTTCCCATTAACTTTTCCCATGCACATGAGTTTGTTTTCCATGCACATGAGACTGTTTTTGATAGGCCAAAGGTCTCTCTGGAATTTATGTGTTATGGAACAGCACATGTGGTAGCAATTTTTTTGCATATAGGTCTTCATTTGTGCACTCAGAACTCTTGACTTATTTATCATAGTAATGATCAAAACAGAAATCAGCTGTTTTACTACTTTGAGTGTTTTGTCAAGTTAAAAAAAACAGTCTTGTCCTTAGACTCTTGTTTAATAAGAGTGATTGTTGGAGTTGAAATAATGAAAAAAATAAGTGATAAATTATCCAGAGTATTGGAGAAAGTCTAAACCAGAAGTGAAATGTGACTTCATGTCATGTCAATATTATCTTCTGGACATGCATGTGAGGTACCTGTATATCCTGGAGATGTTGGTACAGATGTCCTGGTCATTGCGGTGATGATGTAGCACCACACAAAGCTCTGACAGTATGGAGAAGGAGATGAAGTGTGGGCGGGAATCAGGGTGATCTGCAAGGTTCCTCAGGGTTGCCGTCAGCTACAGAAGTCAAAGGTCAGACAAGTGTTGGAAATGCAAAAATCTATGCAAATGTTCCTACTGTACCTAAGTGTTTATATTTAGGCCATTGGTGCATGTTGGTGTTGTGCTACTGTGACCTGCATACAATGCTAGTCATATGCTTATAAAGGCTGGCTGCTGACTTGAGCAGGACGCCATACAGCAGGGCGATCGGAAACTATTCAGTATGGGCATTAATCATTCCATCAAAAGAGGGAAATGGTAATTTCCAACGCTCAAAAGCACTGGAAGTTCTGGAAAGCAATGGTCTGCTTATTTCCCTTTTCTAAAAGCATAATGAGTTGTGTTGGATATCAAATGAAGCATTGGCTTGAGATGTTTGCTTGGGCTAACTAATGTGGTTAGCAGCAATCATTTGTGGAGGAGTGAAGCAGGGTGTGTTTTTGACTGAACTGGCCAGACCAGCAAAGAATGTTTGCTCTTTGAACAGTCTATGCAGCTTATATACCAGACATAAACAAAAACATTTTTGTCTAATAGTTGGAACAACTAATAGTTGGCCAACAAACACATAATGAAGATTTTTAACATTGTGTTCCTCTATAATGACTTAGTGTAATTTCATGTTTCTGAAAGCATGTGTATAGTTCTGAGGGCATGAGTAGATGCCTCAAGTCTACTCTTACTCTTATTTAACTGAGTGATGATTTATTGAAAATATTGTAAAATATCTTTTAAAAATGTACCCAGCCCTTCTCAACAGTGTTCAGTCTGTGACACACCTGTACAAGAATGTGCCCTGCCATAGTGAAGCTGGTGTCTTTTGCAATGCAGAGCCTCTGGATTAGTTTCTGAGCCACACCAATACAGTTCTTGTCCAGCAGAAGTCTGAGGATTGCAGTGTTTCCTGAGAGAAATTTTAAAGTCCCCACACAGTACAGCAGAGCTTCTCCAGATGTAGACACATCCTCATTAGTCAAAACGCCCAGAAGGGAGTCTAGACACGCAGAGAAACCGAACATTAACATCCATATGGTATACACACACACACACACACAAGAAATCATTTCAGGACAGCTAAGGACATTATTCTCTTACAGCAACTTATATACCAGACAAAAACAAAAACAGTTTTGTCTTAAAGTGGGAAATATCTACAATGGCCACCAAACACAGAGGATTATTTATCAATTCATTCCCTTAAATCAGCTTAGTATGACATGTTTTTTTCATTCAAAAACTCAACTAGATCACATCTTGAATAATATTCACCTATGATAGAGTTGTTCTGGAAGAGAATGTCGTTGTTTTCGCTGCGGCTGATTTGGAAGACGAGCTTACAGATGTTGAGTAGGTTGTTTCCACTGACACACAGCTGGAGAGAAAAATGCAATAAAATAAAATTAAAACAAGCAAAAAAAACAAAACAAAACACACAACTTTTGTATTTAGTGCCCAAGTGCCCCGAGACATGTTGACACCCACACAACCACATATAAGACTCACGGCAAGACAGAGTTTGGCGATGTGCAGGTTGAGCTGGGCAGAGTTGAGGTCGATGAGGCGGAACAATGTTCGAAGTATCCCTGACCTCCTCTTACAGCGTCGGCCGAGCATGTCTGCTTCGGCCAGGGTGCCATGGAGACGATCGCACAAATCACACAGGCAGTCCACCGAACCCTCAAAACTGCCTGGCATTGCAGGAAAGCAGAAATTGTGAAAAAAAAAAAAAAAAAGAGGAGAAGAAGAAGAAAAATATTATGTCAAGTTTAGGGCAACATGTCAGACATTGACAGAGAAAGCAAACATTCCAAAATGAAAACATTCACTTGTGTGTGTTGGCATGTGTGCTTCCATATAAATACAGATGAGCAATGTTTTATGTATGTTGTGCAATATACTTGGGCTCTACTGCAAAGTGTACATTATTACGGGAGGAACTTACAGTTAAATCCTCAACATCAATAATGAATTGGTCAGCAGTAAAATAACATTTCCCTCCCTTTTATAAAAAGTAGGTCTTAGTTTCTATGGTCAAATGCAGAGGGACAACTTCTGCAACAGGCTACAATCTTGATGCAGAGGAAGAGAGAGGGTGGAGCCTTTTCCTTGTTTTTGAGGTAAAATAAATATTTTCCCTGCATAAATAAAAGGGTTTGGCCATGTCTAAAAAAGGCTGGCTACAGTCTCATACACAACACTTCAGCTGCAATTTCTTGCTGAATCTGAGAGGTGTTTTATGCATGAGCCAGAAGGCACTTGGTACAATAAATATTTAATATTTATCTTTCAAATGAATTTTCCATTAAATTTGTAGAGTTTTAAAATATTTACAGCCATAGATTTCATTTTATGGCTGCCAGACTGCAGTTTCAGGCTAAGACAAGTCTGTATGGATGCCAAACATAACACTATTTTGTTTACCTTACATCAGTGGTTGAAATGACAGTGGTTTTTCATTTTGTGTGACTTGATGTATGAAGTCTTCATCTGCAAATACTAAAAATATACCTTCCAGTCTGCTGGTTGAAATGGAATGTAATATAGCAAAAAAGAAACAAAGCTGCCATAGGAGAAACCTACTTTTTTAATGCAACTGCATTATATTTTAGATTAGCCTTGGACACATTCTTTGACCCAAAAGTATAAATCTAACATAGAAAATTAACATTGTGAGTTGAGTAAGAGACAGAAACTATATATTCTTTTATATATACTATATACTCTTAAATAAATGAGCTGTTCAAGACTAATCTATGTCACGTTTGCCCTTTATCACTGCTTGTCAAGGTTGCATTGCTCACACTACCTGCAGCCACATTCTCTAGTTGTTTTAGAAGAGGAGCAATCATATCATTCCACATCAGTGACTCTGCATCCTCCTCTGTGCTTGAGATGCTGTTTTCGATCCCCATCTCTGAAATGTGCAGAGAATTACAGTTAGCCAATTACCACCTCCAAACCCAGACGGTGAACATGAGCAGCAAGTATGGTTCACAAGTTCACTGTCTTAAAATAAAGCAGCAGGAAGTTTGATGCCACAGTAAAAGGTCACCATTCACAGCTACACTTCCTCTGACTTCTGTTTGTGTGCTGCTGTAAAATAGTCTGCATTTGGGCATGTGAGTATGTGATGAATACACGTGTGGATGTTGTAATGCACGCAAATGTCTGCAGTCTCACACAACGTGCAACTTTTTTTTTGCCAAACATTTGCATATCCCCTCGCTTGGTGTGATGCAGGAAACTGTGGTTGCCCAAACCAACAGCTCTCTCAGCTATTGGCTGGCTGCCTTACTTGGTGGAAATAAAGGCCCTTAGCAACAACACTCCAATCAAAGTTTGACACTCAGGAAGGGGTGTTCAGCTACTGTGAGAGAGGTGTGTTCATGTTGTTAGTTAAACAACATTTATGGGCTCAAGTCTTATTATATTTATTCATACTTAAGTTTATTTCAGTTTTGGCTTCAGACATCCAAGTTACTTTTGAAGATAAATCCCTGAATGGTTGAGTGATGTGTTAGGAAAAGTTATGTTCACTATTTTATATTAAATGCTTTACAAAATTTGCCTGAGTTTAAACCACTGTATTGGCCCACTCCACTACGTTCGGTAGACAGACTCTTCAGAGATGTAAACAGAAAGTAACAAGTTGACAATGTTGTCTGATAACAGGCAAGTACAAAACGTACTGTTCATGTTAAATATGTGGAAAAACAGCAATGAGGCTTATTTCGTATGTCTGGACAAACCTGTTCTCAGTCCTGCTCTGCACTCTGTAGGTATAACTCCTGAGTCATCACTGGGCTGCATTATTCTACTGTTGGCAGACAAAAACACAAAGAGTCTGGTTACATCATTTTTCAGAGATGAAGACATATGACTATTGACTTGTCAAGTCTAATTAATGAATGGCTCAATTAAATTTTTCACATTTGAGGACTAAATTAATAGCAAAAATCCTATACTGAAAGACACACAAAATATTTAAAGAATGAATCACTGTGTCAAACAATATATCTCAATAAAAAGCTGCTGACTTAATAAACTGTCAACGGGGCTACAGTGGTATTTTCATCAAGTGCCACTAGGTGTCCCTCTTGCAACAGAGGATAAGACTCTGTGCAGGTCCTGTTATTTGTAATGTGCATGTCTGTGTATGTATATTTGCTCTTTGCAGATACATGTGTGGGTCTCTTTGTCTATGATCAGCAATAAGTTTTTGTGTGCATGTGAATCACAGTGTCTGTGTGTGCCTTTGAATGCCGTTGCGCATCAAACTGCAATCCCCAACAGACAGGAACTAAGATCTAAGCGTTGTGGGCTCTCTGGTTAAAGCTGTTCATGCTTTGTCACTGTGAGCTCTCTCCACAGTCTTACCGTCCCTGTGCAATAACCGTAAAGTTCTTCCCAAAACACGCCTCTTGTCATGCTATGCTATGTGTTGTGGCTTGCCCTCTTGCATGTCACTCTCGCATCTTACTCTCTGCATGTCAAGTCTTCACTATTCCTCTAACACACAAACAGAATGACTCAACGTTACAATAATTGCAGGTGGCGTGTCGTATGACTAATTGCTGTGTGACCATCTGGAAAAATAATTATTAATAAATAGATATAAACACGAGAAGCATGTTGAGTCATCATAATCACATACTTAACTGCATAATTACAAAAGAAATCTCACACAAAAGAGTAAATAAAAAAATAGAAAATATGGACAAGCATAATCACTCTTGTAAAGGCACACATTATCATGTTATCTGGACTGTCTGAAGCTTTTGCAGTACAAAAAAGCTCTCAGGATGAAAAATTTCTTTGAGATTTTACTACCATGTTAGCTTATTTCACAGTCTTGATGACAGAAATGAGACAGAAAATGGCGCTTGATATTGTAAACATTTTTTCTTTGCAATCTATTGGAGCCTCACAAGAAGACATCGTTACACTGGCATTAATTCAGGGAGTGGGTGCTACTGTAATGCTCACTTTCACTTTAATGGAGATCCAGTGATTGGTATAAGCTGGCACACAGGGCATATGCAGGAGGGATTGCTGGCCAATGCATGTTACAGTGAATGTCAGAGAGGGGGCTTTGGCTCTGTATGATAGGATTAAGAGCCTGATAATAAGGCCTCTTTGTGTGATACTGCATTCTCCGAGACATGACCTCATCCCTGTCTTAGGCCTGGCCAGTGCACTGCAGTCACAACACACGCTGCTGCCAGCCTTGCCCAGATGGGCACCCAAATCTAATAGAGAGCCATTTGGAGCTATAAAGCTTCGGCTTATTGGCGAAAAAGAACCTAGTGGATGTCTAATCTCCCCTATCTTTATATCTCATCGACTCATCACATTAATCTGTCATGTTGTGTCTATTTCCACTTGCAGTTAGTGTACTTCTGGCGTGTACTTATATTGCTGTGATTTTTACTCTGCTTTTTTTCTCAATTTAATGTACCTTTTATGTAGTTCATTGCAACACGAAAGAGCAGTCCCTTCGAAAATTCTGTCCTGACACTAATCAAGAAGAGGAGTCTTTAATATTATCGTCTTAAATCATAAATAGACCACACTCTCATCTCTGACCTCTCTTGTCAGCAACAAGTTATAAAAACATTGCATGTTAACTGGGCTTGTGAGGGAGGAGGGGAGGAGGCTGGACTGCTGGCGATATCCCACATTTCCTGTAAAAATGTTTTATGGTCTGTCCCTCCTCTACAGCCCTAGCTGCCCCACCCAATCGATAGGCGGATGGATTGTAAAGTCAGCCCCCAACCTCACGCCCAGAGTTATGCCCCTCGTGTTGACACGCAGCTGATGAGGTCGGCAGAAAAAAGCTGAGCTTTTAGCCTCTTTGCACTGTGAAGGTGTAAAAGCTGACATGATAGTAATGACAGATGGAGGAAGTTTCAATGGGAACGAAGCTTTCAAAGAAGCTGGATTTAACTGTGACCAAGACATAGTGTACAGTAAAGTAGGGGTAGGGCTGAGTGTCTCAAATTAAAGAATGTTTTCTGCCTATTGGTTACTGACACCTTCCATACTCTAAGTGACTTCATGTATTCAGCTGTCAGTGCTAGTAGCTGAATGAACCTAAAAGGTTTTGGCTCTGGATAAAGTAAATCCTCTCCCTGAAAGCTTTTTGCTTTGAAAATGTTCATGGGTAATAAAGTTATAAATACAGTCTTTATTTTTATAGTGCCTAATTTAAATTCATAGAAGCATCTGCATTACAAATGGAATATCAGCATTTTAAGTGTTGCCTAATAGAAAATGTATAACTCTTTAAATTTCATCTTTACAAGTGTTATAGATGGAAAAATCTCTTCAACAGGATTAGAAAATACTGGCAACTTATCCAAGTAAAAGCAGGTTCAAGAGCTGTGTTTAAATGTTCTGTTTCTGTTAACATTTGGATCATGTGTTAAGGCATTTAAGAATAAAGCAAGACAGACAACGATAATGACATCAGCCTTACTAAGTTATTTCCTTTTTTAATTTTCCTAGGAATAGTCTGGATAAGTCATTGACCAAAAGAGGAACAGAAAAAAAACATTACAAACTCAAAGAATTTCACATACTGGAGCGAAAAGAGAGATGCAAGAAAGCAAGAGGAGGAAGCACGATCAGCTCCATCTAGCAATGGCTACCACTGCAACCTTTGTGTGCCTATAAATCTTCAAGTCATTGTCGTATTGTCACTTTGGTCAAAAAGAGGGAGCAAGAGAGGGTGAAGGGAGCAGGCAAGAGAGAAGGACAGATCTTGCAAGTCAAACAGAGGGATAGAAAGCCTACCTTTCACTTGCTGATCTGCATGGGGCAGGTTTGTGAGGACCACCGCAAATCTCAGTTTGGTCTGTACTGAGGAGTCGTTTTGCTGGCAGCTGCTTTTGTCCTGGGCCTGGATTTAATCTTTCTTTCACTAAACAAATGAAAAGTATGTGGCAAGAAGTAAGTCACATGTTTCTGCAGTATACCGTATGTAACACTTCTATAACTCATTAAGTAAAAGTACACATGTCAATTTATACACAATCACAGATTGTGCGCATGAATTTTCAGGATTTTAAACCAAAACAACAGGAGACAGTAGGACTGTGCTGCATTCACATGCTCACCAAACCAGAAGCCCCAACCAATGTATTCAGGTCAAGGATTTCGAAATTCAGTAAATGCTTCTGAACATCCTCATCATTTATTTTATTGCCCCGAATAGCATATTCGTGAGAAAACATTTGAGAGAGAGACAGGGAGACTACTAATTTTCTACTCAAAACGGCAGCAGAAAATTACGTTTTTCTCCCAGTCCAATGACTCAGAATATAAATCAGGTATAATGTCAGCATGTGAATGGCTCCATTAATTTCCCTTTGAGAAAACTGCTCTTGCACTAGTGCCGGCACAGGAGATTTACTGCAGTGCAAAGGGTGAAATGTTTTTTTCTCTTTTCTTTTTTTGCCTGTTTTACAAATGCACGAGCTATTAACTTATGTTGTAAGCATTTTGTTGTAAACAAAAAATGAACAATAACCTAATGATATCTTTAAAATACACATTCATTAACCTTACATTTTTTGTTTAATCCACAATTTTAATCCAGACTGGCATCAACACTCTTTTCCTTCCTTACCATCTGTTTGTCTCTCTACAGGAGGCAATGTGGTGAGAGATCCAGCCCTAAGGAGGCGAGCCCGTGCCCCTGCCAAACCCTTTTTCACTTCCAGTGGGTCAGTGGGG
The DNA here is from genome assembly GCA_029783645.1 of Ctenochaetus hawaiiensis. NCBI lineage: Eukaryota > Metazoa > Chordata > Actinopteri > Acanthuriformes > Acanthuridae > Ctenochaetus > Ctenochaetus hawaiiensis. The sequence goes on from JAPZDY010000010.1 coordinate 13,485,013, forward strand.
GGTTTTGGAAAGGCACTGCATGGATCCTCAGCATCGCAGAGGACAGGAAACTTCGGCTTCTGGTACCAAACAAACATATTAGTAGCATATGACATTGTGAATAGTCAGCCAGAACTTGAACCTCCACTTGGAACTATTTTTTCCCAATAAGAGGTCCTAATAATTTAATGACTAATTTTAATGACTAATTTTATTATATTTGTCATGTCATATGGTAACATTATAAACCCATATATTAAAACCAGACAACCTTTAAGGTGGTGTATAAAGGTGTATATGCTCCTTATCCTATGTTTTATTTTATGATAATTTCATTACATTGTTACATACAAATATGCACTCAAGCTTAAAACAAATAATACCTTAAATTGAATCTGAATTACTTTTTAAACAGACAGTTTGAAAATTTACATGGATTATAGGAGAGAGGCGAGTCCCTGAGCCTGGCCTGGAGTTAGAGGCATCAAAATTTTGAGCATGAAGACTAAAGGAGAAAAGAAAAAAGAAAAAAAAACATAATTACTTTTACAAGTTAAATGAAATTCAGTGCTGTTCCTGATGACAAAAATTTAAGTGGAGTTTGTGACTGACCTAAAGGTAGATGGAGGCCTGTTGTCATGGTCTGCTCGAACAGAACACTTTCCGAAAAGCTGCCTGTGTCCATCTTTGGGAGTAAATGGTCGCTTGGTAGATTGGATTCGTAGGGACTGTCTGGCCTCACTGACAATTTCTGCAGTTGTTTTCCTCAAAGGGTTGCGCCGTGGAATGAAAGGACTGCAGATCTCATGTTTTCTCTCCATAGATGCCATTCAGACTTATGTGACATTTGTCAAGACAGTCTGCAAATGACTTCACTGGCTTGATTTCATATACTAGGGGGTTACAATGTGTCACAGTGAAATGAAACAACTGAAAATAAAAACAAGGCAAAACAATAGGATTATGGCCAGAACAGACAATGAATAATAAGTGTAAAATGCTTCTGAGGCTGCAATAAATAACATTTAAAGGACAGCAGGCAGGGATGAAAGAGTAAAAGTAAAAGTGATAATACGAAAGTGTAAAATAATGATTTAATGATTAAAAATCCTTCAGTCAACATTTTTAAAAGTAAAAAAGTAGACCTATTTAGGCAGCAGAATATCCCTTGTCAGGTGTTACAATATAGACTACAATATTGCATTTATTGCATCAAATAATTACTGCCAGTATCAACTGGACTAATCTGATAACTTTCTCAATAAATTGGTCAATTACTTATTCTGTAAATTGTTGTAATAAACAGTGTCTATCACAGCTGCCCAAAGTACAAGATGACATATGTTAATCTTAATCTGCAATGTAACCAAGAAACTATCAGGCGAAGTCAAAGTGTAAATGGCAAAGAAATATTCCATTAAAATACAAGTACCTTTAAAGTGCACCCAAGTGTGGTACCTGGAAAAAAATCACTAAGGTACATCTCACTACTGATGACAAGATAACATAAGATTTTAATCCAGTGGTCACACAGTGTGTGTTCATCGCCAGTCAGTGTGACAGTCCAAATATTTTCCAAGGGCTCCAAAGAACATCCTGGTTTTATTTTTTTAAGGGTCAGACTCCAAAATAGTTATGTCACTATGCTTAAAATGCAATTAAATCAAAATATTATTGAATATTTAGAGAGTTAATGAAACAAAAGGTTTAATTTGGTCGCTTTAGCGTTTTTTGCGTATGACAAGACCCTCTGCGCGTTCACGCTCCGTCTCCATGGTGACCAAATGCCGCTACGGTAGCTCAGACGACGGACCCAAGAAACTAAATAATATTAGCATATAAAAAGGCTAACTTATCGTTTATTTTTCCCTGTAGGCGCAGCTGAACATATCTGCTATGACGTTAGTGTGCCCAACGTTTACAAGACCGGACAAGGAGATAGTAAGAAGTAGGAAACGTTTGTAGAAACCTGGGTAAGAATGAAAACACTACACAGAGAGTAAGAAAAAACATCAGAAAACTTACCGTTAACTCAGATAAAATCCTCTGGGGACGATAGCCGGGGACAGTAGTTATTTCAAATCTTAAAGTCTGTTTCCGCAGACAAAACAAAACAATTTTGACATCGAAATGCATGGAAAACTGCGAAGTTTTCAGGCTTGCAGCACGCTAGCCCAAGGAAGCCAAGTGCACGAGCTTCACTTGAAGCCGGTCGCGCGTGAAAGGGTGACGCGCTTTTTCCAGTTGAGGAGGTTGGATGCAAACTTCAGCAACGCGTGGAAAATTGTAAGGATACTGAGATTAATTCTGGCAAATATGTTGATTAAGAGGTTATTCTAAATATCATGATAAATATATCCACAACATAGAGCCTATAGTGGATTAGGCGTTCAGTTCTGATAAGTTGCCACTTCTCATTGTTAATAATTGATAATTGACGTTATTAATAAATTCGCGGTAGTGATGATGGTGGTAAGCATTTAGGTTTCTTTGAGGGACAGGCTCAAAGAAAGTAGGGACAGTTTTAATAAGGCTCACTTTATACTGCTGACTAGCTAAACCTAAATACATCATAATTACTAGACGATTCTTTTGTGTTTTGATCATAAACTGCAAAATAACGAGTAACTGAAGCTATCGTTGTGGAGAAAAAAGTATAAAATTTGTCCCAGGAAGAGTTGAAAAGAGGTTAAAAGTTGCACACAATGGTAATACTCAAGAAAAGTACAAGTACCTTATAATTGTATACAGTACCTGAGTAAATTTGCTTTGATACATTTTATATGGCCTTTTTTAATAAATGCTGAATAACTAGGTCAGAGATAACATTTTCAGTTTAGTTTAGTTGATATTACAAGATGTAAAATGTCAAGGATATAAAAAGTCTATATTTACTTTGATCCCTTATCTAAATATGATAAATAGGCATGCATGAATAAAATAAACCAAGTCAATAAAAATATTATCAATTAAAAGTAATGAGGTACAAAAAATAATGGCAACTGTAAGTTCTAACATTTGAACTGTCTTATTCTCAAGCTTGAATTCATGACAGAACTAACAAAAAACTGAAAACAAAGTGAAAAAAAGATTTATTAACAGCTTGAACGATGAATTATTTTACATTATATTTTGAACATTCCCTTTAACCAAACTCAGGAAGAAGCAGAAAATACATTATAATACAATAAATACAGATAAGTGAGCACAACTCAGGCACACACTGTATATTTAACGTCCATGGACTGCCGTGTCTTTACTTACAATTTGACTGGATAGGTGTCTCTTGATATTAACCTTTCTTTTTTTTTAAAGAAATTAGAAAGATGCTAAAAAAGAGATGATGATATAAAGTGCTTATGTTGTAAATATTGAAATAGATCTGAGAAACTAGGAAACTTTTGTAAATGAGGATGCAATTTGCTGTCATTTAGAGGACTGTTACAGGTTCCAGTAACCACTACTGCAGTGTTATATAGACTATGGCAAATGGATATGTGTGATGAAAAATTAAGTAGTAATGTGATAAACACTGGTAAACAAAAGTCTCAAATTCAGCATCATAATGTAGGAAGAAAGAAACAGCCACAGTGACTGAAGTAGTAATAATTAAAGATTACATTGAAGCATAGAGATTACAAATAACTTAATAGAGTCAAACTGTGACTTTGATATTAAGCACATACTGTATACTATAGACATTTTTATTTACTTTCATGAAGCTGTACTTTATAATTTATTTAGCACACAAACACTCTTTTTTAACTACAACTTTCTTACTGCCCTATGGATGCCTTCGGTCAGTGAAGTTCTGCTGTTATCATGGTCACACTGTGGTTGTGAGGAACAGTCGTGACTGTAGCCTACTTTCACCTCTCCCTTTATTCATGCTAAAGATACGCAGGTCTTCCACTGTAATCCCGTAAGCCCTATCTGGCTTGTTCTATTGACATGTCTGCTCTCTGTGAGACAGAAAGTCGTCTTTATAAAATAAAATAATTTAGAACAAATTCTGACTGAAACATAATTCAAAACACAATAAACAGTCATCATTAAATTTTCACATTAGCATTATACACCAAAATCTAATCTACAACAATTTAAAATTTTTAAATATAAATTTTCAGGATTTTTGTGTTGTCATTCCGACATTCGGATTTGTCCGCCATTTTATTGACGGTATGACGTCTCAAAAAGTGAGTGGACACAAAATGGCCACAGACTTACGCTGTTCGGCAGCGCGAGTTTCACTCTCTAGTTGTGGTCCATCGCAAGTTGGTCTCTAATGCAACATTCCGGCTCCGCAAAGGACCAATAGCTGGCTGCCCCCCCGACACATAGTTGTACAGGAGAAAAGACCTCCAAGCTTTTACTTCCACTGTCCATCTGATTTTTAACGTGCCATCCCTGCTCTCTTCAAGCTTCACTTTCTGCGACCCAAGCATCAATGCACAGAAAGAGTAGAATTTGATCGATATTCATAAATAAACTGAGGGTTTGCAGGAGGTCATCCATTCAACTCACGTTGCGCTCTGGGTCTCTAACCCGTCTAGATGGGCAGACCACTTTTAACACCAATCAGGTCTGTCTGGATTTGCACGTTCGTCCACTCCTAAACCTTTTCCCCCCAGCTTTTTATTTTTTACTCTGTGAAATATACATCTGAACAATCTTGTGAGTCCCTGGTTGGATTTAAATAGCCTTACATGCTTCAGTCTCTTGGATACAGTGAACCTGATTGGCCGAGAGTACGTGCTGGGCATGCCCAATCACAGGGCATCACCATGGAGCTTTTCAACCAATGGGAGGAGGAAGATGGTCTCTGTGATTTCATTGTCACTAAGGGAGGAGGAAACGTACTGCCAGGACAGTTGGCACTGACATGCTAAGCAGTGGACTCTATCATAGGAAGAGTCTGTACGTTTGAGATAACCTGTGGAGTCGGATCAAGAGTGCTGCCAAGGAAAGAAAAGCACAAGATGAAGCTCCTGTCACCAGGAGCTACACAGTTCCCACTTACACAAGCTCATAGTACATTCACGTCACTGTTGTCAGAGCTGCTCACGTCACAGAGTGGGAATGAATGGGTTGATTTGTGAGAGCCATCGTCCTGCTTGAAGGTGGTGTGTCTCCCTGGCAACCAGCTCCATCTCTGGCCAGAAGCTTAGACTGACAGACAGAGAGCACTCAGCTCGCAGGACAGGGGCTTTTTTACTCTCCTTCAATCGCCATTCAGTCCTGGTTTGACCCCTGAAGAGTGGAATCTCTCCTTCTCTCCATCTGTTTTGTCCTCCATCCCTCTGAAAACCCCTTCATCTGTCTGCATATACTTGGAATCGATGTAATTAGTATAAAATCATTGACTTATCTGCAGATTGTTTTTCTTTTTTGTCGTTAAAGTGTATTGAAAATACATAAAATTGTTAATTACAATTCTTAAGATACCAAGTTAAATTTTCTTTTCTATTACATTAAAAAAGTACCGTATTTCATGCCCAAATTTACAATGTCAGGTATGAAAGTATTAAATATGGTACTAATCATACCTTACTAATTATTAATTGCATATTCTCCATTTCATACTTAATATAATTTTAAAACTTAGAAGCTTTGTGTATAATTTAGGACTCTCAATCCAAAATGTGACAGAGGCATGAGCATTCTTTCATTGATTTATGTTTGATTTTGCCTTTTTTCTGGCTCCAAAATATTCTTATTTCATCCTTTGCCTATACAAAAGGGATATTTCTTTTTTTAAAATGACACTCTCTGCTCTAGTTAAAAAAGAGATTTGTCAGATTACTCACAAGGCCACAACACTCCTGATAAGACAGAGGTTATCTGTTTCATCCAACATATCTGCTCATCTTTTAACAAGTAGCTCTTTATAATTCTTTAGTCAGTCTTTCCATGTGTGATGTAAATAACCGCCTGAGTAAAATTTTATTGGTCAGCAGGTTGATGTTACAAAATGACACGAGTTGTTCATCAGTTTTGCTCTTATTCAGCAGCTTGCTGGTTTCTGACTGACGCTGTGCGTGTGTTCTGACACCAAAAAAAATTCTGTTTCCTAAATTTTCTGCCTTTTTTCTTGCACAAGATTACACATTCAGCTTTTGTGGTTAGTCAGAAAATCTAACATGAATTTAGTCAGAAAATCTAACATGAATTCGTTCTTCAAGGCAAGTTTATAAAGCGTGCTGACTCATGCAGGATAAACAGAACTCAATAGTGTACATAATGGGTATTTTATGCAGATAAAAAGATGCTGCAGTAGCTTTTCTAACTTACAGCAAGCACTTTTTTCACTTAATCACTTTATTAGGGAAGATAAGGCAAAATGAATCAGTTAATCCCGCATAGTCAGTACATTTTATCCACACAATCATTGTCCTTGGCACTATTTTAATTTTTCTGGAAATGTTGAGCAGTACACATTTCTGTCATGAGACTGAAGTGTCTCTCTGTTCAGTCAGAGGAGGTGGATAGAAAGCCAGACTACTGCTGTCTGTAAGGACAATGAGTGATCTGACACCATACACAGACATTTAAATAAAGCAGACATGCTGGGCAGACAGTCGCCGTTTTATCACTTATCTCTCTTTGTGTGCATGGAAAACAAAATATCTCACACGGAGACACTCATATTACGCATAGATGAGCTTTTTGAGAGCGTCGTCCAGGCATGAAGAAGACACGCATACAATCACCTGAACATATGGGCATGCAGGTGTACATGCGGGAAAGAACAGTATGAAATGGAAATAAAATCCTAAAATTAAAAACAACTTTAAACTTATTCCTAGTACTCTCTAATGTATTTTCACTAGTACAATATTGATTAAACCATAAAACCTTTTCATATCTACGAAAGGGACAATGTATTAAAAGACAAACTCTTAGCTCGACTTGAGGTAGGTTTGGTTGAGCGCACGAAATCCAATCAAGTCAGCTTATTTTTATGATGCATGTAAAAACAACATAAGTGCTTTGCAGTTAGAGTAGACAAGTTAGGATCTGCCACCGCGCAGATTTGTGTGGTTAAATAAATAAAAGCTACAGAGGAAGTAGTAATACCAATATGCAATAATAAAGGCAATAAAAATGATACAATCAAGTCAAGTAATAACATGGGAAGGAAAAAAGATAATATCAAGGTGAGAGTTCAAAATGACAGAATGGTGTCTGATGTAATTATACAAAAAAAAGATAACACAGGTTATATATGTTGTTTGTTAAATCCATAGAAAGCCAAAGTGTCAAATTGATGAATTTGTTTTAATCCATTTCTAGTCGTAGTGCTGATTCAAGGTAACTGGCGGCTAGCTGTATTCATATCATATCATATTTCTGCCACTGAGAAGATATATTAATCTCCTTTTTCCTTTCTCAATAAGAAAGCATTACTGTATTTACCAAAATGTTAAGCTTTTTTCATTTAGATGTGTATTTAAACCTTTTCAGTGAACAGTAAAATTTCACACTCGCCCATGGAAGAACCGGTTATTGTTTTCCCCCTGAGATCTCCATCATTCTGACAGATCCCACTGAGGCATATCCCTCTCTTTTTATATGCAAATCAAAATGCAGGTGACTCAGCGCTATCTTGATGGAGTTAATGTCTGTTTCTATGAATAGATAAAGGGGTGTGGGTTCTGGCCCGTCTTTGTGTTTTTGTGGTTCCTCCTCTGCATCTGTCCTCACATCACTTTTCACCAAGGCCATCATACAGCACATAAACATCCCCAAACACATTTCCATTGATGCATTCTCACATGATACGCCCTTTTTTTCCATTATTTATCTCATCTATCTTATTTGTGAAGCATTCACAGATGCTGAAATGCTAATGTGAGTGTACTCTATGCTTTGCCAGAAATTTACTCCCTCCTTGTGCTGTTAGGCCTGAAAAAAAAAGATTCGGTTTATAAAGTGAGCATCAAGGTCTGTGTTTGGTCTCTCACAATAGACTTTGCTCAACAAGTACACACGGGGGCTGGTGAAGGCCATTGCTGCCTGCGTAGCTCTTTTTGCAGATCCTGTTCTTTTTCAGGCTCTAGTGTGTTTATCAGGGTCACACTTCTCTAGTGCATTTGTGTGTCCTTTTGCATATGAATGACAATATCTAACTCCCCTCTCACTTCTATGTCGATTGCTCATTTTATGTTGTACAACCAGTGGTGCAATTAGGAATAAAGAAAACAAGGAAAGAAATTAGCTTCCATCATCCAACAGCCATTCATCATTTTACAGGAAAAATGTGTCTGATATGATGTTTTTTTATGGGTTTTTCATGCATGAGCTGCTCTGGCAATGTAAGAAGCAACCAGTTGGATTAGAGAACCTTAGACTAAGACTTAATTAAAAAAGCTGAAAATTGTTGATTTTTCTCATCATAATGTTCTGTATGAAGTTCCAAACAGCCTCAGACAACTCGAAAGCATACTTTGTATTGTATTCTACCATGATTGCTCCGTAACTTAATTTTATGAGGAATGCTGATAAACATACATTTTAAATACTAAGGTTTCCAGGTCTACAACTGAAAATGACAATTGACTGGATTTTTATATGTTTTATATCTCTGATTGGTGTTGACTTTTGTTCTTCTCTTCTTAAAACCCCAAAAGTCTATTTGGATTTCTCTTACTGGCATTTGGTTTGTTCATGAAAGGTTTACTAGGAAAGGAAGTGCAAGTTCATTTATATTGCACAACACAGTTCAAAGTGATTTTAAGGGGCATGAAATTACCAAAAAAAAAAAAAAATTATAAAAGCCTATGTAACATATAAAACCTGGCATGTTTTTAGTTGTGCTAACAGTGCGTCACTTCTCTTGTGTAACCTTGGTTGAATGTGCCTCCCTATTTTTGGCAGGAGGAAGGGTTCAAACTTCATCACTTTATTACATGATAAGCTTTTATGGAGTCAGGAGAAAAAGGAAAGATAAATTTAAAGGAAAACACTGGTGGATTTTGCAATACAACAGTGTGGTTTATGGGATCCTAAACAACAAGGGAGTAAAACAAATTTCAACAAAAGACAAGGGTTCGTTTTTATAGACAAAGCCAAAAGCAGTTTGGTTTTCATATTTAAGTTTCAAGCTGCTGTTTTTCCCTTGAGGGGCTGAAACAAGAACTCATGCTTCCCTTTAAAGAAAACAAAACACATAATTGGAAAAAAAAAAGATTGTAATGTGGAAACTATGCATTTTAGAAGCAACATGGACTTAGATAAACAAGTAAAGTAACTGTTATGGTTACATGGTGTTCTTAAAATTGGCCTGTGAGCTGCGCCCTGCATGCTTGGTCGCTGCTGTTGGGATTGTGGAATGTAGTGGAAAAATATTAGGTACATAGGTGCACACGAGCCTTAAGGCAACAAATGCCAATATACAGTTGTCTTTCAAAGTGTACTAGTACAAACTGACAGGAGCATGTCACATAATTTCTGCTTATCACATGCAAAAAACACCTCTTTTGACCCCTGCTGCACTTGCAGATATGCACAGAAAGGCCTAACCGAGTCAAACACAAAAAAGGAAAAATACAAAAATAGGACACAACATTGCCATTTGAACCACATGCTTCCAGCCCAAACCACATATTTTTAAATCTAAAACTCAACATCCAGTAAACACCATGAACAAATTCTAAAGTGGTAAGAATATTCAAAAAAAAAACAAACAAAAACAAACTGAACCCACATGCACCAAGATGACATCCTGTGTGTCTGTAGCAGGACATTCTGCAGAGCATTTTATGGAGCTCTATAGTGACCTGCATTATATTAACTGTGCACACTCTATATCACCATTATTGGTAAGGTTTTCTCATCCGGCCGTCACCCCTCCCCCAAACCTGCTGTCCTTTGTTCCACTGTGAGGATCATCCACCCCTCTTGGGTGATATCTGCCAGTGAACGACCACACTGTCATAGCTGTCCCTCTTCCAGCTTTGTGATAAAAACCCTCTTTATTCCTTTTTCTCTTGTATGCGTCTTTTTCCTACATCCTGTCAAGATTTCCCGTGATTTATTGAGATGAACTTTTCAGCATCTGGACTCGCTTGGATCTTGCACGCACATGTGGACGTTAACACAAACAAAAACACAATCTTAGAATCAACGTTTAATCAAATACCAATCTCGTAAGATCGCTTAATGAAAGATACAAAGCATAGAGACGGTGCTGATTATTATGTGTGCATGAGCAGGTTGGCATGTTTTGCTTTCACATGAGGTTCTGCAGTCCTAATAAACAAAGTAAAAGGGCAGAGCCGAAAGTTTTTTTCTTTCTCTCTCTCGCTCACAACACACATGCACACATAAACATAAACATACAGCTGTACTCGTCAAAACCAGAACACACACTGGTAAACACATATGTAACACAGATGAAAACGAGGCCTCTAAAAGAAGGGTGGGAAAATAACTCACTGTCTCACAAGCATGAGCACACAAACACATGTGCATCCTGTAACACACATGTCAAGGACAAAAACACATTATTTAAAGACTCAAAGAGACCCAAGATACAAATTGAAGTCATCAGAGATAATTTTTCCACATTTGACTGGACTGATTTAGTGCCAGACATGTTCTGGTATGTAAAGTGGTGTGCTGCTCACGTGTGGCGTGTTTTTAGCGTGTTAGCATTAGCCGCACTGGTGCGAGAGTATTGCCTCTTGAGTTTTTCTTGAAGTATTTGGGCATTTTGGGAACTTTTAGGAATTGTATGGATAATAAATAAGAATCTATAGTGTGAGATTTATGCGTGATTGGATCACTCGAGTAACCTCCCTGTCAGCTCATTCTTTATGGTAGATTAGCTCGTCTTTGTCTTGCCGCAGCTCTCACATCACCATCACTACTACTTAACGCGTGGAGAAAACGGGATGGACGAATGGCGGGAGGAGGGGAAAGATGGAGAGAGGGAGTAATGAAGCTGTGTATGTGCTTTCCCTGGTGGTTTAAATGGTGAGTGCAGGCCATAATTCACTCCAACACACAAGCACGAAGGCACAAATGAATGCACATACACACAAACACACACAGACCCCCAAAGCAATACTTTTGACTCTCTCTTTGTGTCTTTGTGTGTGTCTCACCCCTCCATTTGGGCCAGTGTGTGGAAGATATATGGACATGTGGAACACAATGACCTTGACATTCTGTGTGTGAGTGTGTGTGTGTGTAAGATGGGGGTGGGTGATGGTCTATATCGATGGTGCACCAATACGCCCATCTATGAATCATTATAATGGTCTACTAGTACATTAATCTCAAGAATAAATCAACAATTATGACAAACCATTAACTATAGCATTTTCACCTGTCTGACACACCTATTTAAAGTTGCTGTTGTCATCACATAATTTCAAAGAATCATCCAAGCCGATATTTAAAATATAATTTATTCCATTTCAAATACATTCAGGTCTGTTTAAATTGCTTTACAGCGCAAATTTAAATTCAAAGGCCTTTCTTGTGTACATGGCAGGACTAATGTCTTTCTGGGACAAAGTTGGTTGTTGCTCACCTGTTGCGTTCAAGTTCTCCTCAAGTACAGTGAATACAGCACACTGTATAAAGGGTAGATACGTTGTAACCCTACAAACTATGTAGTGCTCCCGAACAATTGGACTAGTTTGTGGCAAAATGAAAGTAATTAAGATTTCAGATTTGGACTGAGAGACCTCCACAAGATTACACAGAACTGCAAGATTTAGTCACTATTGAGCACTAACTTTCCTTGTGTCTTTTTTTATTTTAGCACTGAGTATTAAATCCTTGTCTCCTCTTGTTCATTTTAAAAAGGGCGGCAGGTGCAAGTTGTGAGCATTTTTTATGTAATTCTGGAGTAATTACATTTGTAAAATTAATGTTACCTGAAGTATATTGTTAACTTTTTACACTATCAACTTTAGACTAACGAGCTGAGCAGAGCAGGGATTAGCCGTGAGAGACAAGACCAGTTAATCAAAACACACAGTGCAGCAGTAAACAACCTAAAACATCTCTTAGGTAAAGAGAATAATTCATTGCTAAGTCTTTTACACCTCAAAACCCTGTGCCTGCTCAGTGTCCTTGACAGTGATTGCTTTCTCCACAGCCAACAGTGCAGCAGAGAGGCTCTTCACTGCTGGAGACTTAACATTAATGACAAGTCAGTGAAGCTCGGCATCCCACTTATTTTGATGTTTTCATAGAGGCAGAGTTGTACAATAAAGTCAAATTAATCAATTAATTACTACAGTGTACTTAAAAAAATGGTTTAAAATAGTAAAAATAAGCAATTTTGATGCACTGAAATGCATTTAAATGTTTTTTTTATCACTGCATCATAGCCCTTTGACTCAGAATTGAATCAAGCCATTTAATCTGCAGATTCCCACCTGTAACTTCATTATTTTGTTTTCCTTTAAAAATTGTTTGCAAGTTACCTCATTCCTGTAACATAAGGAGTTTAAGGACACCACTACTGAACATCACGATAACAACTACTCCTTGAGTCAAGTGTTGAGTTGTCAAATCTGTGCATAGCGCCTAATTTATTTTTGTACCTATACAGACAGCTCTGCTTTGGTTTATTTAAATATACTGTGCATATTTTTCTCTCTGCCTTAGTTGCAAAAGGACGTTCATAAGGACAACAACAGTCAGAGGAGACTAACCGACAAGGAAGAGAAGTGATACATTTCTGCCACATTCACTGGAACAACCTGGGTTAGTTATTAGTTGAGAGTAATAAACACACTCTGTAAGATAACATATTTCCATGTAGGTCAGTGGTGGATGATGCAAGAAGTGTCCAAACACGTATACAGTATGACACACTGACACACCTCACTGTATTTTCATCATAAGGTATTTTAATCTAGCTGCTTCATAAAGCATATTTCATGAATAATCCTTCCCCATAGGAAAGCAGCCTGATGGAGCACAATATAATATATTGCGCCCTATGACCCAGAGCGAACACATGTAATGCAGTCACATGCAGGCACATGTTACAGTGGGAGGTAATGCTCTCGACCCAGAGGGTGGTGGGGGATGGAAACATGATGGGGGTTAGTGGGCTTTTACAGGAACAAGACTGAGAGCAAGCTGAGCGCAATGCCCACTCACAAGAGGAAATAACACAACCTAGGTCTGTGTGTGTGTGTGTGTGTGTGTGTGTGTGTGTGTGTGCATGTTGGTTTGTTTGAAGGATGCATAGAAGGAAGAGAAGGAGGCTGGACAGGCGGCTCTTCTGTTTCCTGCATGATTATTCCACCTCATCTCCCTCCCTGCATCCAGCCCAGCATCATCCTCTCTCTTTCTCTGTGTGTGGCTGTTATTGAGGTAAAGTGGGGTTGACAGAGGAGAGATGAGAGAAACAAAACATACTGGGAATAATATAGAAGAGAGGTGTGAGAATGGATGAGAGGAAGGTGAGAAAATAGAGTGTGCGAGGCAGAAGCTGAGAAAAACCAGATTAACCAGATTTGATCATATCATAAGCATGCTTTTATTTGGAAAATAATACTGAAGACCTAAACAGATAAAACAGATTTTGTTTACTGTGTGTAACTCAGATGATATCACATGCTCACAAGCCTGAATCAGAATCAGTGTGACAAATGAAAAGCATCAATCACAGCAATGATTTCCCCTCTTCTAACACTTCACTCCTGCACTGCTGGTGCGTGAGGTTGTTCAGTTCAGTCCCATCAGTGGTCGAGCCCCCCCATCGATTGAGACGGAAAAAACGAAATCATTTCGAATCCATGGCGGTTCTTCACTAACAGGGGTGACATGAAAGCGTGAGAACATCCCTCAGCCTTTACTGCTTTTATTCCTCCAAAACAACTTCTCCTCTTTTCCTCATACATGCTTCTTTTCTTTTATATGAGTTTTTTTCTCTTTAGCTTCATATATCAGGGTGGAAGAAAGTGGAAAACTACATAAAGAGACCAAATTCATCATAATAAGAAAAACAAAAAGTGGAAATAGGGGGATTAGAGTGTATAACAGCAGACACATTGTCCACTTATACAGATTTGAATACATGTTTCATTTTTTTTGTTTACTTACATGATTTCAGTAGTAATTTGTAAATTATCATTTATGTTTTCTACCTCAGACAGTTGATTAAAATTCTGTAATTTGTCTCTTGCGATATGTTTTTTAAGTTGTCTGATGATTTCATTTCTGTAAAATGATACAATCAAGTCCAAAATGTTTCTTAAATAATTTTTTCTTTCTAAAATTACTTACTATAAAGTTGAAGATGATTTTGTGCATGAGAGTTTTAAGTAGTTTGACCTTGAAAAAACATAATTCAAAGTCCACTTCAGAGCATGTAATCAATTCCTGCAGGCTCCATCAGCTGATGGAGGTTTTATTATATGTTATAATGGTTCAGTTGCTGATGTGTATAGTCACATCTGTCTTTGTTCAAGTTGCAAATGTTAAGCTATATTAATTATGTTAAAAAATACTGTATGTTTTATTAAAGATGAAAAAAGTAAGACAAAGCTACTATTCATTCATTATGTTTTTTTCTCTCTGATAGCTAAAAATTCTTAGTCTTGTCATTTAAACTAAATATTCTGCTTCTTTTAGATTACGCTGAAAAAAACCCAATCATTTTATTACACTGAACCAAAGTCAAAAGCTCTTTGTAACAGATTACTGCATTTTTTTGGGTTGATCCCTGTTTTATTTCATTTTATTTTTTTTAGAAAAGTTCACTTGAACAGTTTCGTTGTTCTATAATTTAAAAACCACTACAACAAAGCATGAAACACTGCAACCCCACAAGAACACGTAATTACCATAGTGAAGTGAATACAAAACCCACAAAACAACTAAACAATCAAAAGAAGAAAAAGAATTCTTGGTAAAGACATCCAGAAAAGTCCATAAATAATCAGAGACAAATGACAATATGGACTCAAGTGTCCTTAAAAAACCTTTTCTTTCCAGGACAGCTAAAACAGGGTTGAGTTTCTCTCTCTGGTGTTGTTTTGTTGGGTTCAGTTTTTATTGTATGGCTTAAGGCAGCCACAGAAGAAGCCTCAGGTGTTCCTTTGTATAACTGCAGGCTACATATTTGACTCTATCACCTCTCATGTTATCATTTTATGTAAAAATATGCCAGTTTCAGCACCCTGCCACATCTGAATCTCTCTCTCTTCCCACTAACCCGATAATTTCTTCTCACTTCCTCTCCTATCTCTATTCCTGTCATTTCATCACACCTCACCTCTGCCTATCACCTATCACTTTTCACACCCATACTGTGCATCGCATCCTCACAAGTTCATACTTGTGATGTTCCCTTATGGATCCAGACACACGGTAAATCACAAAAGAAAACAGAGGCAAAGGACTTTTAAAGGCCTGTTATTATGTAGGTACACATTCTTCCCACACATGTGTGAATCCACGATGATGATGATTGTTTTTCGGTCTGTTTGTGCATGCTCTTTGTGCTTCTGTGTGTGTGTGTGTGGATGTGTAATTACAAAATGTTATGTGCGGTGTGAAGCGATCTGTCGTCCCACCACAGGCTGTGATCCGAGGCTATAATCTGCCTCGATGACGCTGATCACAGCCTGTGAATGGAGGTGCTGCGGGACAATGCTCAACCGCTCTGTGCCGGTGTGCCATTACAGAGATGACATCATTCCACTGCAGCACTTAGCGCGCGCATGCACACACTCACACACACACACTCTATCACACAAACACACACACATAAGTATCATTTACGACTGCTCAGTTCTCAGCTCCCCCCCTCCAACTCCTCGACTTGTCTTGGATCTGTCCTTGTGTGGCCGTCAGCAATTAGTATGTGTGTTAGTGTGTGTTTGTGTGCATGTGTGCAGAGCAGGAGGTTAGATAAGATACAGAGATCAGGTGAGTGGTCGAGATTAAAGAGAAACCCTACAACACATCCATCAACAAAGCGGTGTCAGTGCTGGGGGGACAAGGAGACCTCTAATGACCGTATCTCAACAAATCCATCACATCTTAATCTTGTTTACACTTCGAACCCCACACCACACACTGATGACTCACTCCTCATTAGCCAGTCGGTGCATTTGAGCATCGCATTGAGTGTCTCCATTTGTGCGTGTGTGTGTGAGAGAAAGAGAAAAGCTCATGATTAACGAGCAATAGATGGATAGATATTCAGACAGATAGATGCCTACTCTGTATTTAGCTGTTTTATCTTCATGTCAGGACCAACTTGTTGCCCAACCTGTCATTATGACTAATACATCGCTAGAAGCCAGAAGCCACATTGACTCCTCACCCTGCAGGCTGGCCGGGCATGAGTCTGTTTTGTTAGTTTTTTTTAAATGCTTAAGTCTTTTGTTATGGTTGAAAAAAAAGATGTTGGATGCACTGTTTGACCACATCAAAAAAGTCAGGTTGGTTGCGCCTATTATAAAGAGCCGACCTCAAAGGTGGGGCGATAAACTGTCTGGACTGGGATTAGAAGAAAGAGTTTAGTCATAGGTCACAGGCTTTGAGAGAGGATTAGAGCTGGACATATTATAAGATATTATGATGGATAATATTGCAGTGTAATAGGTAGGAGACTTAATTTTAACCTTGTTTTTTCTTTTAAAAGGTTTAATTAATTTTTTCCTTTAAACATGTGAATATGAGCTTTTATATTGTCTGTACTGCTGATGATGTGCAGTGCATGCATGTACCAGATGGCTGAAAGACCTCCACACTCAATGGTTAAATTGAATTTCATTTTATGTTGCAGCTGCAAACTTATTGTTTCTAGAAAACAGGTTTGCAGCTGCTAACACGCATGCGATTAATTGTGACTTGTTGACAAAAATTGTAAGATGCTGTACACATCTAAATACAGAACAACTCTGATCAATCAGGCCTCAAAAAGGTTCAGTATTGTCTTTGTTGATGCCAAAATCAGGATTAATGTCACTGTCATAGTTTCAGAGAGGCAGTCATTTTAAAACATTACACCCTCAGCTTGTCTTCTTTTGTGGTTTTGCAGCTGTCACAATGGATGAAGCTATGACTCACATTCCTGGCTTCAGAAAGACACCATTGTTTGATACATTACCTGGTGAGTCAGAGCTCAGGACATCGTTAACCCGTTTCCCGGCCTCTGAATCACCGCCTATAACTCAGATGTGCTCAACAATTTAAAAAGACCTGGTGTTGGCTGTATTGATGGCTGCTTTCACAAGTCAGAGAAACAAGTGACCAATCAAAATATAGCAGGCAGAGAGTTTATAATGGGAACATCCTCCCCTTGAACAACTAAATTCATGAAAAATAGTGACAGAAAAGTGGCACCAAGCGTGGATGAGAGTGATGCAGCTTGTACAAGGTGTTGAGCTGCACAGGGTGTCTTAAATCATCATTATTCTTTGATCAGTGTGACAAACATTAAATAAACTGCTCTTGGCAACCACTTTCACAGCTTCTGTGTTGACCGAAAATGATGTTGGCAGGATCGATGTGTCACTTACTGCTGATTTGTTAGAGCAATTCTAAACAAATACAAAATTCGCCTCGCTACACACACGCACATACACATATAGACACGTGTGCGCATGTGTATGTGTGGAAAAACTCACATGACACGCCGTGCCTTCTTGAATTACATCCCAGTCTGACACTGGGAGTAATTTAACCACATTTTTGTTCAAAAGCAACACCCATGTCTCAGAGCCTGTAATCTCACTGTGCAAACACTCATAAATGCAAGTCAACATTAAAACACCTGTAACCTCTGAGTGACGAAATGTAACTGAGCACATTTACTCACGTCATGTATTTTAGTGCAAATTTCCTGTATTTTACTTAAGCATTTTCATTTCATGACACATCTTTGCCACTGCATCTTTGAAACGATTGTGCTTTTTACTTCATTACAATTATCAGTCAGTTACAATTATTGTTTACTTTAAAAATATAACACATAAAGAACTTCAAAAATATGATGCTCTGATAAAAATTAAAGTAACCAAGGGCATATTTAAAATCGCAACCTTTTTATTAACTGATTGTTTATCATTTCTTTGCAAAAATGCCAAATATTTCATGGTTTTAGCCTCAAAGCAACTAATATGAGATGATTTGCCTAATTTTACTTGTTTTGTATTACAGTAAATTGAATTTTGGGTTATTGGTCAAACAAAACATGGTTTAACATATATTTGGATTGACTATTTTTTTTAACATTTATATTTAAATACACTTTCCTGATAATACCTATGTCCTTCAATGCATGACTTTCACCTGTAATAAAGTATATTTACAGTGTGTGATATAATAACTTAAAAATAGGCAAAGGATCTGAATACTTTCTCAATCTCTAAACTTATGTCTGCTGTCACCCAAAAAACTAGTTTCTGACAGGTTAACAAAGGGCAATATGATAGCACTGGTGATATATATTATGCAAACCACAAATACATACACACCCCCTTACAGTACATGAGCACGCACTGCCATATACCCACTTATTTACATTATAAACCTCAACTATGGGTTGATTTCTGGTGGCTTACAGTGAGCAACAGGTTAATTGTTTCCTGTATTAAAACAAACTTGACATTTACAAAACAGCAGCCCACTGACATGGAACAAGGCAGAGGCGGATAAAACAGCAATATGTGGGCAAATAAATAGAAACAGTCCGTTAGCTATGACATGATATGAAACCGGCCAGCCAGACAACTGGTGCAAACAGGAAAGACAGTATTAAGCTGTTCATTGTTTTATAACCATTGTATTATACAAAAGTGAAACGATTGAGAGCCACCATGACTTTTCAGTCCAGCTAAAAAATAATATCTATGATCATGCTAGGATAAGGATCACACACGTAATTTGGCTTAAAATAACTAAATCTTGACTCTGGATGTAGCTGCTAAAATAGAGCTGAGAAAATATGAAATAACAGACAAGTTCAGGAGATTTTCCAGCCAAACAATAACTCCAGTGACCTCGTGCAGACTGGTGTGACTGCTGCCAGGCCAGACATGTAGCTGGTCAGGTGACCAGCTGACTGGGAACTGCTATTGAAATGTGGCTTTGGTATTTGTAGTTGTGGTAAGCCTGGGCTCTCGGTCATAAAACATGTTTGAGTATTTTGGAGCCTGCAGTCAATCCTGAGCTTTGCAGAGGCTTCCTGGAGAAGCACAGACAATTTATTTCTATTTTCCCTTCAAAAATAAGTCCTCTTCATGAAAGAGAGTTTGAAGACAGCAAGCAAACAGAAAGGTCTACGTGTTTGTTTGAGGTTCTGTTGTATATTTGAGTGAAAAATGAAAAGGCCACAGTGGAAGACCTGAAGTACCTGAGGCATATCCTGAGTTTGGCAACTATGAAAAACAGTGTGGTTACGAATGTACCCTACTGTATATGATGACACAACTTAGGTTTCATAAATCTTTCAGGCTGGTTTTACTTTACAAATAGTGAGTGCTGTGAATGCACAGTACAGTAAAGACCTGAGGTGGGTTTGGGCACACTACATATGTGGGTGGGGGCAGAACCTCTAATTTAACTGAGGTTGTCTAATAAGCTAATGTATTTTTGCTACTTTGGTGTTTAGCATTATGGTTTTGTGTAAAGGTTGATGACAGAAATTACCTTGTTAACAGCAGCTGATAATAATGATAATATAGAAAGTCCTGATTAGCAGGATTTTAGAGATGCTGAAGCCATGAGTCCAAATAGCTCACACAAATTCTTCCAGTTCAGAGTGAAAAACTCTGTAAAATGTTTTTCCTGTTCTGCTTTTTATTCAACTCTTCTGATTCTGCACGTTTTATCTTCCCACATGATGATCTAAGATGCAAAATTTCAAAGAATTCTCTGCACTGCCCGGGTTGCAGATATTCAAACCATCTTCAGCACAGTCGCCTCACAGCAAGAAGGTTCTGAATTTAAATCCAACCTTTCTGTGTGCACTTTGCATATCTCTCCTGTGTCTGCATTTGTTTTTTTTTTTCCATGTGCTGCGGTTTCCTCCCACAGTCCAGAGTCATGCTGGGTAGGTGAACGCGTGACTCCAAATTGACTATAGGTAAGAATGTGAGCATAAATTATCTGGATGTGTCAGCCATGTGATGAGCTGGCGACCTGTGCAGGGTGCTCAGTGCTGGCTAGGATCGGCTCCTGCTCTCCATGACCCAGCAAAGGATGAGCGTTTATGGATAATAGATGATTTTTTTTTACTTATTGAGTGAAAGGTGGAGCCTTACAAAATCCACCATGTGTATCTTGTTTGTAACTGAAGGTCGTAATCTCCATTAAAAAGGTCATAAGAATCTCCAAATCCTTAGAAACAATACTGAAACATGACATCAGTGTCCGTAATGACAGCTGTGTTTCTACTTATTAAATACATCATTTAAAGACAACAGATTAAAAAAGAAAAAATGCTAAAAGTTGAGCAACAACCCCAGTGATTCAAAGTTTAATTGAGTTTATTTATTTTAAGGTGTACATTTTTTATTGTTTATTAGTTTTCAAATGATGAGTTGAAGATTTCAATAAGTTAGAGGTGAGATTGTTTTAGGATGTAGGATTAAAATTTGCATTTACCTTGTAATTTTTACCTGTTTTGTGCTTTGTATATGTGGGCTCTTTTTGTGATACGTGACATCTTTGGGTGTCTTTCTCCATATCTACACAAAAGCCTCTGTCAGACAGTGAGACAAGATGTTCTGAACATGTTCATTATAGCATGATATTATTTATATATAATGGCATTCAAGTCCTCTTGTAAGACATTATAACTTTGAATTAACTAAAAGAGAAGCCTAGGTTTCTTTTATACAAATAAGATCAATATATTTTCTCTAAGAAGGAAAAGCACAATAGGTTACCATAAATGCTGCAGTCTGAAGGTTCCTTATAGGGTTCACTGATCAGCTAAGCCTTAAGACAAAGCAGCCAGGCACAGAAATACACTTAACGCACGTAAACTTACAGGATAATCCAGAGTAATCTTTTTATGATAACAGGCTGATCTCTGGCAGAGGGGCAACATGGCCCCCTGGCTGCTCTAAAGGCAAGAGAGGAAACAAGGAGCAGAGCAGCCAGGACAAGGTCTGTGTTGGTGTTTGGCACCAAAGCCTGGAGCAAGTTTTAGTCATACAAGCAACCTTCATCCATGTCTTCCTTTTCTCTTCATGTTTCGCAACAACTGAGGGAAAAAAACCCACAAAGTCCTGTTGTATTGGAGTGTTACTGCATCTCTGCTCTTATTAAATGCAGCCTTACAGAAAACAAACATTGCGCAAGAGGACTTCCAGGAATCGCAGAGGAACATGGAGTTGTTTAGCTGTTCCCTCTAGACTGACATAAGAAAGAGATTCATCATCTGGAAGGAGTGTGAGGTTACATTTGTTCACTCCAATACACACTGTTTTGGAAAAGAATTGGCAACTCAACTTGTGAATTAACATCACATTTAAGGCAGTGAAAGTCTGTAACATTTTCCTCATCCAGCTATAAATTCTTCTTGTTGCAACGTGAGCTGTTAACAGCGGCCCCTGAGCTTCCACAGCGCTCGTGAAATTGATGTTCTTGTAATACTTTTATATTTTTTTACAGCAATAAAATGAGCCAAGACGAGGAGACAGAAAGGGTGTGGAGCCTCACCGAGCTTTATTTACATGCGCACCATTTCTTAAACAAACTAGATTACAATTCAAAATGGAATACACAGGAAAAATACCCACTAACATCAAGTCAAGAAGAAGCAAGATTAATAAAGGGGCAAAGTTCAAAGGGCAAAGTTCAGAGGGCGTATGGAGGATAGCTGGCCCGGGCCTCTAAACAAGGATGGAAAAAGGTTGGAGAGCAGATAATGAAAAGGAAACGTCTGAGAGGTGATTAAGGTATCTAGTGGTATGTCTCTTCTGGGTTTTTTTTTTTTTTTGCTTCTCTTTGCTTTAAATTTGCATGAGTTGTGCTGTAGGCGTGTGTGTGTGTGTGTGTGTTGGGCACAAGAAGATATCGTCTGCGCCTGAATGAAGCAGTAGCACTGAGTGGTTTGGTGGAGGGACTGCTTCACTGTGACTAGGTGAAAACTGCCTTCCCAAACTGCCGAAACATTTTACACTGAATGCTCAAAAATTTAAGGAACATCTTCCTGTGACTGAGATTTGCAGTTTATCGAGGATCAGTAATGTCTTTTTAGATAAGAATTACATGATTCCTTGGATTCACCTTGTCAGTCTTCTTCACAGGGGAAATAGAGTGCTCCTAACATTGAGAACAGTCAGTGTAGATGAATGTAGATGCTAAACAGTCCAGGTGATGGCTCAGGATTCCCCCAACCAAAAGAAATGTGATAATGCTCTGGAAATCTTTGATGTGAAATGGTGATGGAAATTCCAGCATGTGCCAGATGACACTTAAACCAAGTTGACGTCATCGTCGAACGCTCACTGAGAGGGCGTGAACCTACTGTACTCCACGTGGAATAAAACAAGTGTGAAGCTGAGAAACGTCTATTAAAGAGGCTTTACCTGTGTCCGCGCCTCATGCACACACATTTGTAACAATCCACCCCGGTAATAGGGGGAGGATGGTGCAAGAGCTGCACTGTAAGCCCTGATTTTAAAAAAACAGAAAGTGTGTGTTTGAGTGCTAAAGACACAGGGCTCCTCTCTGTGTTACAGTTTCTGTTGCAGGACGGCACCATTGGAAGGGTCGAGCGGGGCACAGCTAGGTCATGCACTAAACCTCAGATAGCACAGTAGATCATTCTAGCCAACCATGCACACACACTGCTCTGCCTTGGCCTCAAAGTGATATACACACATCTGTACACTATTATACACAGCGGGGTATACACTTCCATACACAGAGAAGGGGATACCAGGGTCTCCGGATGCTACAACAATGGCGCTTCCCATCATTTAAAAAAAATCTGGTTCAACAAGTAAAGCGCTGGTAACAGTGTTCGCTCCTTCCCAATGTGTAACGTTGTTCATTATTTCTTCAACTTTACCTTCAGAGGTATCACAAAATCCAGGGGTCAAGTACTACATGAGCATATAAGGACATACGGACATACAGCGAGTATATATGCATCTCACACAATTCATAATGCATAAATACATACATGCATACAGTCGGCTTTGCTGTATGCACCATGAAGGATAGTGAGCGTATTACACATCCTCGTGAGATTAGTTCAACAGAAATAAACTCCACAGATACACATACGCACACACAAGCACACACACACACACCCAATACACATTGACATGTACTCAGGAGATACAGGAAGTCACCTGTAGGAGCACCAGGCATGTCTATGAGGGGGATGTGTGCATGTGTGTCACGAGTCCAACAAAAGGAAAAAAAAAGAAAAAAAAAAGAGAAAAACCTATGACAGCGAGACCAAAAATAAACAGACCGCGTGAAGTCTTAATCCTGACGTTAAACTTCCTTCCTCCGCTTCATCTTGACGGCCAAAAGTTCACAGGTTACAGGTTCACAAAACACAAAAACATTACTGTTTTTCATCAAGAAATGTTAAAATACCATTAGAATGTGACTTGATGTTACTCGAACAGGAAGCCCCCCCAAAACCTCCCCCCCCTGAGTGATTCTATATATGCATAACAAGCCGCACAAGCTCATGACAAGAAAACAGCAGAGCTTAACACAGATCCCTGGTATTATTTTTTTTTCTATTTAAGTTTGTGTTATATATATATTTATATATATATATATATATATATATATATATATGTGCATGTGTTTGTGTGTGTGTTTGTGTTTGTGTGTGCATATGTGTGTGTGTGTGTGCTGTGATTTGGCTGCCAGCATATCCTACTGTTTGTTTCAAGTAATTTGGCAATATACAGAGATAGCTTATTGTTTGACTCCAGAAACAAATGGCTTCCGGAGGAATGAGCCTAAAACTGTGCTACAAGTGGCTGCAGCTTTGGGCTTCTGCAGGTCGTGGGTAGAAACAGAAACAAAACAAACACACAAAATACACTGCTTGCTCTCCGGGCAGGATTCAACACTGTTTACATAGCACCTGTTCAGGTGTGGAAATGGTCACAACCCTAGGACACAGGTATTCCTTTTTTTGGCTACATCGTACGCAGTGATAAACGACCTCAACAGAACCCACCAGAAGTTAAGAAATCTAAGAGAAGACAGACAAGATCTTTTCTCCTGCTTCTTGGAATTTTCACTGCCCTGCACTGTACAAACATCCATGACAGAGATTATCTTCCTCTAGTCTTTTTTTCCCATTATTTTTACAGTTGGATATACACAAAAGATACCAAATATTTTTGTAATATGGAGCTAATTTTAATGAAACCCTCAGTATGTGGCATATAATTTATTTCAAGCAATTCATAAGAACAAAAATTTGAAGTGCATTAAGTTGAGTGACCTAAAACTTCTAATTGTTCTGAAATTCTGCAAAAACTGGGGCAAAAAGTGTAGCTTTGTCTGTTTGTGTGTTTGCATGTTTTGTATGCGTGGCCGCGCAGCAAGTAAGAAACTCCATTTCCATCTTTCCATTTCACCAAAACACCAAATCTTTTTTTGTACAGACATGTGTGATGCAGAAACAATTATGATAAAACAGAAAATCCAAACAACTGAACATTTAAAATCACTAAGTGAGAACAGAGGGAATATTTTTTTTTCGACATATCACATCCCAGGAAACCACTGGATCAAATTTACACCACATCACTTCTTGATGTATTCACTTTACACTTTTGTCTCTTTTTTTAAGTCTTGAACAGGAACAACTGCACCGTGCACTCCTTCAATCTTTGCTTGATATTTAGTCCTTGTGTTCCACCTGAAACTCCTTCTGATAAGCAGTGTCTCTTTGATATCAACAGACTGGGTGTCAAAGGAAAATTGCATAATTCTAAGATTTGTGAGTTTGACATAGCTCTCTTTTTGTTTTGTTGTTGTTGTTGTTGTTGTTTCACAGGAGGCTTTGAGGGCCGCTTGTGCAGCATCTCTAGAGTCTGTCGGATCGTTCATGGTTCACCAGTGTGGGAGCGAAGGTAAAGCTCTCGAGAGGAAGTCTTCTTCTGTAAACACAGGGTTTGTATTTTGCGTTGTGCTGATGGCAGGTTTGGCAAAAGGATGTTGTGTGTCTGATCTTCTCCTGCACTACACAGTTCAGACCTGAGGAGATAAAAGACAGGATGATTACATCTTATGAGTATTTGTGCTGTACTGTAGGGCAAGAAAAGCTCTAAAACTAAACCTTTCCACTAGAGATTAAGCAGATCAGATCTAGTATTGGTCAAAGGTCATCAATCTAGGGAAAAAATGTTTCTTTTGTTCTGCTCTGTTCATTTGCAGCAGAAGGTGAAAGTGCTTACAGCTGTTGCACTTGATCTTTCTTCATTAATGTGATGGGAGATTTGACAATAACTTATAATGTTATTAGTTACATGAACTAATGACCTTTTCTTTATAAACAGTAGATACACTTTCTCAAACAATTTTTAGGGTGTTATTTGATTGTTTACTAAAATCTAGATGAATGAAAATAAACCAGGAAACAAGGACAAATGTTACATTTTTTATGCAGTTTTGTAACTTCAACAGCTCAGTGCTTCTTGTGTCTGTTTACACCAGTAATTCTCAAGCATAAAAATTCTTTCTTAGTATTACATTTTGGCAGATTAAGAAAGATTATTAGGATGTAAATATTCCCACTTAAAAGAAATTAGTAGTTGCAGGCTCATGTTTGCTTTCACACATCTTACTGATTTCAACATTTTGGAAAAAGGGTACCAGTATCAGATTTGTTTGAGGTGGCGTCCAAATTGGTTTTATTGAGGAAAATATTGGATCAGTTCATCACTAATTCTGACATCTAAAGACGCTCAGCTTTGCTCAAAAACTACATGATCCATGCTCATGCAACAGCTCTTTAATATACACACCTGCTCCTTCCTGTCCAGACCCTCTCACCCGGGTACCCAGCTCT
>JAPZDY010000010.1:13538974-13554299 GCA_029783645.1 Ctenochaetus hawaiiensis
GCTGAATTCATTAGCAAGATTTACTCATCAGCTTTCCAGCTCTCAAATCTTTTTCCGGTAAAAAAAAATAACTGTCCGAAAATTATATAGCCAAAGGTCAAGTCCGTTTTTGCACTGTCAGCCAACACAAAGAGCTATGCTTATTAAATCAACTCGTATCTGGTGCTGCTGTGCTCTGCAGGCATATCTGCCCACACTTATCTGTCCCCCACCCCTCCCCCACTCTCCCTTATAAAACCCAGGTGTGCAAACACAAAGGTTTACCTAGGCCTCATAAACGATAACAGATAAGCCGAGAGGAGGAAAGAAATGAAAAGGAAGGAGGCCCAGCTCCTCAGATCCACAGTGACCTCCTAATCTGGGTTGTGACATGGCCTAGTTTTTTTTCATCCCAAGAGGACAAGAAGCATAAAAACCTGAAGTTCTTGCACCGATGCAAAACCAATACAAGCCCATTTACAACCCTTTTTTCTTCATGAGGTGAAGAAATAAATATGCTGACAGGAGTGTAATCAGTTTGAGAGGCCATTGCCTTCTGTATCTACTCTGTAATCAGAAGGTCACAGGCTGGAGCACTGATATGAGGCATCAATGACTCTGCAGGACTCCTGGCATCAGCCAGCTCTCAACAAGTCTGCAAGAACCAGCAGCTTTGTGAGGCTGTTCTAAAGAACAAGTGCTTTGAGTGCTTAAGCTGAAAGTTAACCAGAGTTGTTTTAATTTATCCCTGTGGGGACATGAATGTCTGCAGCAAATTTCCTGGCACCAATAATTATACAGATATTTTACTTAAAACCACATTGTCAACCTTATTGTGACAACAGAAGAAAAGTCAGGGGGATCATTAGAATTTAACGCCAAGGAACCACAAATGTCTGTAATGAAAATGATACCAATCTACTGGGAAGAAGTTATAATGATGACAACTATATGATGCGAGTTAACCAAAACATCAGAACTGGCGAGTGGATGTAAAAGACATCGGCTTGCAGCCCCTCAGAGCAGATGTACTCCAGCTTTTAAAGAGCGACTGGAGAAAGAAAAATTATCTAATTGAAATTCTACCCCTTGCGTGTTTTCCCTGTACTCTTGCAGTTAGCCTCTCGTGCAAGCAGGCGAAGGAAACACTGAAAACGCTGACGCGCTCACATTTGATACATGTGCAAAACAAGAGTTACACAAGACAAACAGGAGGGATTTTTGCTCTTTTGTGCTCGTGTGAAACCTTTCGCCGCGTTCAAATGCATACATAAACATGCGCTCTTTGATGTATCTTCAGCTGCTGCCATCAGCCTTGTCTTTCTGTTCCAACGTTCGGTGGCTAAAGTGGGCTCAACAATGGCCTGCTTTCATCCAACAGTAACCCGCCTCCACACGCACACACATGCACACATACACACATAATCTCTGAAGTCCACGGCCATAGTTGTGACTTCATGAAGAGTGGGATTAATGCTAAGAGGGTGGTGTGTATGTGTGTGTGTGTGTGTGTGTGGGACCTTGAGGGCCGACTAACACAATGGACTGTGTCGCCGCCAGCTACATGCAAACATCTGAGTGGGCTAACACACACACAGACGCACAGATTGTATTTTTTGTGCAGAGAAATCACCAAAGGAAGGGACATTATGGGAACTATTATCAGATGCCCAGAACAGAACAGAAAACATCATTCCCTTGTTTTAATGATGCATGGATGGTGAAGAACGCCAGAGCCAAGTGTGTGTATGGCAACACATCTCGAGCCGTGTAATTCATACCAGAAACTGACACGCTCTGCATGTGTGACTCCAGCCTATAGGATTTCACAGAGACAAGAGAATCCTGTGTGTCCAGATAGAAAGCCTGTGGGTTGAACAGGTGGCTGGCAGGCTGGCTGCTTGATGGCACTCTCAGTCTTTGCTTATCAAATCTGGGAGTGCCGTCTCTGTGGTTGGAGAGCCTCCACCAGCGGGTCTGAGAACTGGCTGCAGATTGTCTACATATAACAGACCACACTACAGGATTTAGGTCAAACATCTCTGGGAGCTTGTTTATTTCTCTTAAAGTGATAACTTCTTACATCTTTGAACATCAATTCTGGTTTAAATAAGTTTTCAAGGAAAAAATGTTGGCTCCAGCCCCTTAAATGTGAAGATTTAGTGTCTTTTTCTTTTTTTGTGAAAGAACCGTTAATATCTCTAGGCTTATAAATGGACAAAAAAAGCAATCTGAAGGCATTATCTTAGGGTTCCTGGAGTCATGCTAGGTAATTTCAACTACTTGTGGAAATTCTTTTACTTGATACAAGACATTTGATGTAAGACTTTAAAGTAAGGTGAAGATATAAGGTTTGCTATAAGACATTTAAAAGGGAAACCTTGGGCTCTGGGAAACTGAGACATGCAATTATCACAATTTTCTGACATTTAATTGACAAAAATTGAAATTTTTAGACAACAAAATACTGAATAGATCAATCGAAACACTGAAAGGCACTACTTCCTGGTTACAACAGGAATTTCCACGTAAGACTGACCTGGCATCAGGGATTTAAAGCAGTGACTTTATGAGTTTTTATTACCTGTAGTTAAGATGATAACTATTTGACCTCAATGTCCCCAGTTTGATTCTGACTGCAGTGATTTGTTGCACATTGTGCCACCATTTTTTCCCCCACTGTCTTTATCTCCACTTTCAATTACCCAATAAAAGCAAATACAATATAAAAACTTTTATGATTTGCATTTGGATTGAATTATGATTACTTTACAGATGACAGATGAAAATGTTTAAGGTAATGATGCATATTATTGCTTTAACATGAGTAAAAATGACAACTTAATCATGCAAAATGTAACAGCTCTTTGCTTTTTTCACACTAAATGAAACGGGTTAAATGACTTCTTTAGGGGCAGGGAGTATCACCACACATCCTTCGGGGGTACACAATATGTGAATTAGTTTCTTTCATTTTAAATCTCAACATGTTAAGACTTTGCTTGTGTTCTCATTACATACACAAGTGGCATTTAAAAAGAAAACTGCCTCAGCTGTTGACAAGTGAGGTTACAAAAGCAAATAATCTTGGTTATGAGAGCAAGTGTGAGCAACACATGATGACTTGTGAGAGTGATTTTTCCCCCATGATATATCAGCAGCACATCACTTTCACCCACACCCAGCATTCGTAGCTTTTCTTCTTCTTCTGTCTCCCTCCTCTGACACCAGAAAGCTTTATTGTAGTCAATTAAATCTTAATCAGGAACAGTAGCTCAGCCCGTCCTTAGCAGACTCAGTGATGCCAGATAGGTGGAGTGGTGTAATTGAAAGAGACAGGCTCAGAAGAAAACAAATTAAAGTTTAAAAGCCAAGAGTCGCGTTGGCGGTCCAAATTCAGAGATGATCACTTCAAATCAGCCACGCGCAGATGACTGTTGACAAGAGTTCGAATGATGACAGGGACCGAGAGCGAGAGAGTCGGATATTCACCTGCTTCTCCTTCTCACAAAATACACAAAAACATTGCTCTCGATTTCAATTCTACCTCCAGAAATATATGCCATACAAAAGACTTATGAAAGTATGGCTGAGCAACACACGGACAGGGTGTGTGTATGGTATGACGGTGTGTGTATGTGCGTGTGGTGGTGGTGAAGGGAGTCGATTACAGAGGAGGAGGAGGAGGAGGAGGAGGCCAAGAGGCAAGGGGCCCACTTCAGCAATGTGGTTATCGGAGAAACTGAGAAGCAAGGCCAGAATGGGAGGTATGTGCGTCTGACTGCTTATGTGTGTGCGTGTGTATGTGCGTGTGTGTGTATGTGTGCGTGTGTGTGTATAGGCAAAGGGGGAAGGGAGACGTGTTCAGTGGGTCACTCTGTTATCAGCTGTCATCCAAACCGTGTCGTCCCCCAACCTGTTTGACAAGTTATCAGTTGCCATGGAGACAAACAAGTAACAATCCCCCCCCCCCGTCCCTGTGAACACACGTATAAATGCTTCTATGCACACACACACATATATATGCACGCACACACACATATACATTCACACTCATGTATAGCTGTTGAGGGGGAATGGCAGCCATTAGCTGTACTCTCCTTTATTGCCCCGTGAGACTTCCTGTGCTCCAGTGCCCGTTTCCTGTATTATGTAAACTAAATATTTCCTTTACTGTGTTTAAGCCTGCTGTTTTTTGTTTTTTTTTTTGCTTAATGAATTCATAAAAGTGTTGGATAACAACTGGTGGAGGAAGACTTAGATGGAGGGGGGGTTCCACCAGATCAGGGGCAAAGACTAATTTTAATTCTTGTTGAGAGTTACATTAGTGGATTAGCTTAGCTTAGCATATAGTCTGAAAAAACCTAGGGTACTGAACATTATTTATTAGCAGGAGAGGTGAGAGGACTTGGAATTTTTATTTTTACTGAAGGAAGAATACAAAAAAATATCTATGCAAAAAGTTTAAAACAAAACAAAACAAAACAAAAAAACTCTTCATGCATTTGCTGTTTTATGGGGTTTATGTGCCAGACGAGACTGGTAACTTCTTGGAGTTGTCTTGAGCGACAAGTCCTGGCCAAAAAAAAAAAAAAAGGCCAGTACATAACTTCCTGTAAAACCACAACTTCTCATTTTTACACTTCTGCTTTTGTACAGATTAAACAAATGAGATATAGCACCTTAATTAGTAAGCTCCAAAGGTGCTGAATTTTATTATCTTTGGGCAGAGCTGAGCTAATTGTTAGCCCTGTTTCTTGTCTTAATGCTAAGCTAAGCAAAGCTTGAATTTAAGCTTCAAAAAACATGTTTAAAGTGGTATCACTTTTAAAACAAATCCAACTCTTAACAGGAAAGCAAAAAGGTGTGTTTCCCAAAATGCTTAATATTTGCCTTATATTTGTGAAGCCTTGAATAACACTTTTACTGTAAACACACTACATATTTAATGTTGGTCACCATTTACTCCCATCAATCAAAAGTGGTTGTATCTTATAGAGTAACTCAATGTAGAGTACAGACTGTAGTGCTAATGCATCAATTCAATGCTCAGCAATTTTCCACTTTCACTTTAATATCTCAGTACGCGTGCGAAAAGTGACCACAGATGTTTGTTTAGTAAATACTGGTGTTTTTTTTTCCACAGCTGACTGATAAATATGCCTCAGACAAAAAATACACCTCTGCAAACACTCTGTGCAGAAGTGTAACAGAGTCATGTGTTTTGCACATCAGCTATTTTGTTTTGCATATGTCTGTTTGCAGAAATGTTTTTTTTAGACATGGCAATCTGGGCTAAAGATGAGGTGTAATTGTTGGTTTCTTTCATGTTTTATTTTTCCAGCAGCAGACACACAGTATGTCTTAGAGCGGCGACATGTCCACAGCATGATTTTCCAGTCAGACTGGTGTTTCTGTATTTTTTTTTTCTCCAACTTAACTTAAACTTTTCTGCCCCTTATCATTATCGACGTTGCTGGAGAAAACTGCCTTTTCTTTAATGTTTCTCCTGAGAGGTCAAAGATCAGACTCAGCTACAGCACAGCAAGTCTGGAGTTGGGAAGAATTTAATGACTTGCTTTGAGGTCACTTCTGTGACAGAGAGAGGTTAAAACCTGGCGCTTCAGTTAAAGACTAGTCTCACTACACAAACAACCATATGCAACCACAGTGAGCTAGTATGTGATGTGTGTGTCTGATCTGTTAAAAAGAAATCTAAACATCCTGGATTTTCTTTTTTTTGTTTGGTGTTTCAGGGGAATTTCTGCTATTACAATGCACTTTTTCCCTATTGTACCTACCAGTATTTCAATTCAACAACTCTTGATGAAGTCTTGCAACTTCAGCTGTGTGCTTTGCTGCGGTTATCTGGCTGGAACACCAGTTTCGTGCACCAACAGTTGGAAAAGATCAGTGTAATCTGATGTTGTATAAACCGCTGAGCAATTGTTTTGCAGTGTGAGGGAGCTTTGATAGCAGGAGCAGAATTGTTGGTGATTCAAAGATACTGAAACGTGATAGTTCTTCTAGCTCAATTTTTTTTTTACACTAATGAACACTTTTAAGTAAATCTTCTGGGAAAATACCAGCAATGGGTTTTTTTTCATGCAAGCTGTGGAAAATTACAGCATCAGCATACAACCATTCACACTTAGTATAACTAATAAACTCACTATTACACCATAAGATGTATTTTCCTGCCAGACATTTTGCTTACAAACCGGATTTAAATTAAAGCAAAGTGACTAATAAAGCAGCTAATAAACCTCAAAAAGGCACTCTTATAGAACCACAACATGTGGGAGGGGACACGTTTGCAGTCTGTTTCCACTCTTTAAGCTAAGCTAAGCTAACTAGGCTGTTAACTGCAGCTTCATATTGTCAGTTCATGCATGACAGGAAAAATTTTGTCTTGTTTGGCTTAATGCAAAAATGCAGAAAAGCATATTTCCAAAAAATTGCAAATATAGTTAATGCTGCAAAAAGAAAATCTGTTTAAATGCAGCCACCACCTTTGACATGTAACGTGTGTGTGAGACACAAGTGTTTTTAGATGCTATCGAGAGTCAGGCATGTCCAGGCAGTGGATTTTTCTTTTGCAGTGTGCCAGCTTTGACACATTTACACACCTACAAAAACACACAACATATACATCCTGTGACTTGTCTGCCCTTGACTATTATCATCATGTTGAGCGTTTGTAAGCCATGTCTGAAATCTGCTTCAAACTCTGGGATTTCTGTTCAGCCTCAGCCCACATTGAGGTTTTCAGACTATTCATTTCTTTTACAATCTGCATATTTTCACAGCAACAACAATAGTGTGGCCATAATGTCTCAAGTGTCTCAAAAGAAAATGAGTTACTACCATGGCCACAAAAAGACGAGAAGGAGTCAAGGGAGTAGGAAGTGTAACAAGGGCAGAGGCCTGAGATTTATCTCTGTTCATTAGAGAGTTGGTCTTCTGAGGAGCTACAGGGGGACGGCTTGTTTTTGCTCACTACAGTGTTTTACATCCAGACAAATGAGGGAGCTGGCAGGAAAATAATGAGGGATGGCATGGGAGAAAGAGAGTGGAGTGAAAAAAAAAAGAGAGTTAGAGCCATGAAAGAGAGGCAGAAACTGTGAAAGAGGGTTAGCCGTTAGCCAAGAACAGGCTCTTAAAAATTAATACAGTGATCTGAATTCATCCCGAGCGCATTGAATAATTGAGAAGTGTCTTTGAGGAGAACAGATCGTGCCGAGTGTGACATGGTTGGGATGGAGAAGATGCAGAAAATTATGGAAAAACCAATGATGGAGACAAAAATCTGTTTTTCTTTCTGTCTTTTTTTTTGCTCATGCACAAATACATACACAAACATGCAGGAGGAATATAAAGCAGAACAGTCAACTAGATTACCATTTAAAAGCCTGGGCTGATTATGACAGATTTTTAATTTTTCTTTTCAACAAAATATGTGTCCACTATCACACACACACACAATGATGGACAGATAGAAATTGCGAAGAAGTGACAGAAAAAGTTTGATGGATGTAAACACACGAAGCAAGAGGAGTATATCTGCTGACCATGAAGGCCTTCTTCCATAAGCGTATATGATACTTATGTGATCTGTGGCTCAAAAGTTTGAAACATAATTATTTCATTTGTTGTCAAGAGTCAGATGATAAGATGGGTACTACTATTTGTCCAGAAAATTTCAGCTTAGCTTAGCAGAAACTCTTAAAAACAGGGGCAATAACTAAGCTAGCTGGGTCCTAAATTAACAAAAACTGCCTACCTAATCTGCCTATACAGAACTGTTCTTCTACACTAAGTGTGAAGGCACTTGACTGGCCTCCACAGAGTCTTGACCTCATCACCATCTAAAAACTTTAGGACTGGATCACGACCAGCAGTCAGGCCTCATCACTCAACATTGTGACCTTACTAATTCTCTTGTAGCTGATTGCAAACAAATCCCTGCAGCCAGATTCTCAAAATCTCATGGGAAGCCTTAAGGAGGTGAGAAGGTTGTTAAAGCTGCAGAAACTGGATGGATTCAACAATCATACATGGGGTTTAAGGCTTATGTGTCTGCATACTTTTGGCCATATGGGGTCATTTTCAGCTGTAAAATGTTGATGCAGTCAAACTCCTTGGGCATCTATAGAAAAAAAAATGTGTCCATTGATTGGAAATGAAACTAGAACAGAGCCTGGGGGTTTTCCTCCACACCGAGGTTGACTGCTCAGAATGACACTATTCAGACTTGGAGGGGTATCTGGAGCTGGTGGGTTCCCATAACCCATCGCCCCCTTCAGCCTCACACACCAACAAACCCCTCCATTGGGAATCACAGCCAGAGGGCAGTTGTAATACACCAATTTAGAGCGAAGCTTGTTAATTTACTCCCTCAGCTCCCCCTCCCTTCTCCTCCTTCTACTGTCTTCAAGCCCCCCCCACCCCACCCCGCCCCCCCCCCCTCCACTCCCCCTCTTTATTGCCTTTTTGCTCCAGTTCCTTCAGCTTGGCCCAGTGCCAGCTCCATCAGAGAGGCCTCAAGATTGTATTCTGAGTACCTGATTGCACACACACACACACACACACCCTTCTCTTTGTATTTTTTCCAGTATTATAAGAATTTCCTTACTAGTCAGTCATCTCATACGTAGTTTAAATTCCAGCCACTAGCAGCCATGTCTCACCGGGCTGTTCATGGCTGACTCCAGGACCTCATCTCGCACATAAAGCTCACCCCGCTCTGCATTGACTGACAGCCAATGAAAAGCTTAATGTTATTTACTTTTGTTTTTGGCAGCTCATTCCTTTTTTTTTATTTTTTTTGCAAACCCCCGTCCTGCTCTGAGAGGAACAATAAAAAATTTCAACCGCAAAGAATCAACACTTGGAATGTGATAGGCTATTAAAATGATAATCAGCGTGCCCGGTGGGCTTACGAGGGCCTACTTTCCATACGCCTCCAACAAAGTCAGAAGGGGGAGTGTGCGCAGCCTCCCTGTGTGTGTGTGTGCGTTTCTTTGAAGATTGTGCGATAGATGAACCTCTTCTTCTTGGTTTCTAAGTAAAACGACACACCAAATGAGAAAAGACATGTCAAAGGCTTGTGGTCATGACTCACTGTAGTGTGGTTTCAGCTGAACATGAAGTACCTGTAAATAGCCATCAATTTAACGAGTAAATGAAGACAAATGTAGGTGTTAAACAACAACCTCATGTTGACAGTGATCACTTACTTACTGCGACCACAGGGGTCTCAAAGATTAATCTCATCAATGAATCCTAATGAGTTACTAATTTCAGATCCCCGTATGGATTAAGACCTGCGGCACTCAGTCACTCACTCACAGCCATGATTGCTGGTGATAAGTCTGAACATGACCAGACAAATGAACTGTGTGTGTCTGAGCATGTCCGTTCTTGCGGGAATGTATGGCAAGTTTAAAAAAAGACACAAGCTGTCAACTTTATCTGAAGTCGAGAGAACAGTATACACTATGAATGTGAGCATGTGTGGCTGTTGAAACTCGTGTGTGTGTGTTTGCACGGATCGCTGTGACATAACTTGTTCTTGGCCTGTGATGGGCAGCTGCTCGGTGTTACAGCAGGCTAAAGTATCACTGGGGCACAAGGTTCACCGCAGCCAGGAATACTTGCACGCACGCAAGGATGAATACACCGTCTGTGGGCTTGCACACAAATACACACAGGTGCACCTAATCTCTCGATTATGCAAACACGCACAGGTGAAAGTCACACACACACACAGAGACACTCAGAGTGTTACAGGCGTGTTTACAGGTGCTATTTTGAGATGCAGTCCGTCACTCCCCCGCCATACCAAAGCTTCTCTTAGCACACATTTCATCAGCTCTGGAGCAGACCTGCCCCTCCAGGACTGAACTCCTGCTGGAAAACTAACATAATTCGTGTTGGTATGATGAGCGGTACTATAAAAAGGCTCCAATACTTAAACTGACAAGCTTTAAGGAGTCCACCAGACTAATTTTGATTTATCATGACTGATTTTCTTTTATGATGTATCACTAAAAGTATTAAAGTACATTTAATGTGTTTTTTAATGAGATCCAAACCCACTTTCATCCCGACAAACATGACACTCTGTCATCTTCTGATCAATTTCGAAAGGAGATGACAGCCTGAACAATGGCCACAGTCAGTAGGTTTATTGCAACAGGTGTGTGAATAGCCTCTGGTTAATGTTTAATCTCATAAAAGTACATTATTTTAATGTTGGCAGAGACCCACCTTCAATCTAGAGCATTTCAGATTATCCTTGAGTGCCGATAAACACCAGAGTTTCACATACAATTAAAATCTTTTTATGATACTTTGAGACACATTTTCTTAGTTTTCTTGCTGAGCATTTCTTATTCATTCATTAAAGGTAGTCACATTTCTTCAATTTTTTTTCCACCTAAACACAATTTTAAAATTGGCAAATTTTAATCTAAATCTAAACTATCCAATCAAAGAATAAATCAGTGTGATTGTGAATCCAGACAGACAGTTGACAGAGCTAATTCACAATTGTGCGTGTAGAGTTCTTTATTGTGCAACAACAAATAAAAGACCAAAGAGTGTGTTACTATTAAAAGCTAATTCAGTGACTTTTCTTGGTTTAAGACAAGCTAAGGTGATAAAAGGTTTCCTGGTGTTGTGCTTGGCTGTGTTAACCTACTTTTAGCGCAGCTAATTGTTAACTGTCAGAGATATGAAATAGAATGACGTAAGTGGGAATCTGGGAGAGAAACCCAGGGGGATTACTAGGATTTGCTCAGCAAATCTCCTCAACAAAGGTGCCCTGGCTCATGAAACTGTAGGTGCTCAAACCCGGCTCTGTGTGGAGGTGAAACCTAAGAGTCTCTGAGAGTGAAATGAAGAGACAAGGGGCTCTGAAAAAACTCCTCATACAGAGGTAGTCCTCTGAACACCTGGCTCCGCAGGCTGTCTTAAGTTACACAGGCTTTTAACTAAAAACTAACTGCAGCTTGTAGCATGCTCAGGCCTCAATGCTGAGAAACTTACTTGTCATTTCGAAGCTGCAGAGATACATCATGCTAAAGAAAACTTCTCTTCATGTGTGCTTCATTCGAACTGTAATCATATATGTGTTGCCACACCTCTGTGTTTGAAGAAGAGACAAATTAAGTCTGTAATGAAAAGAGTCTCTTATAAGAAAACTAAAAAAGGCATAGGCTGGGAGCTGCAGACGAGATTTATTGACACACCACGCGTAACACTAAACCACCGACAGCCTGGCCCTCATGCCCCGAATTCCAGGAGTAACAACCCTGCATGGTGACAGTGAACTCGGCCTTGACTTGGTGGGGGCTACGCACACAGCCTCCCGCTTTGCTTTTCACTGGAGCATATCACATAGCAAAACTTGAGAAGTCCTGACAGAATATGGCCCATAGGCTCCACACCCTAATGGGGCCGGTGCTTCAGCCTCTGATGGGTGTTAATCTCTGCTCTCTGACCTTCTGCGCCTCACTCACTCCCCGCCTCTTTGCATGGGCCCCATATGTCTTTTGGGTGACCAGATAGCTGCCTTAGAAAAAAAAAAAAAAAGCTCTACACTTAACAGCTAACCCAAACTCATGGCAACCCAGTAGTTATGTAATTCCCTCATGGCCGGATCAGCAACCTTGGCAGTTGCCTACCTTACCCAAGAGACCGACGGATCCCTGCCAAGGTTTACATAACAAACAGCAAACAGGGAAAAGCCACTGTGGTAACAGTAACATGGCTAAAATG
Source organism: Ctenochaetus hawaiiensis (assembly GCA_029783645.1). Taxonomy (NCBI): domain Eukaryota; kingdom Metazoa; phylum Chordata; class Actinopteri; order Acanthuriformes; family Acanthuridae; genus Ctenochaetus; species Ctenochaetus hawaiiensis. Next base: position 13,550,738 of record JAPZDY010000010.1, read on the forward strand.
TAGCTTCTAAATATAAATGCAAAAAAAAAAAAAAAACATGAAGTGATAAAAACCATAATGTCACAATAATCCAACCACTCACAACCACAAGAAGCCTAAATTACTGTAAGTGTACCACATGGGTTCAGATTACAGCAGAGGTTGGGCCCTTCAGGAGAGGTCTTTTCGGGATTGGCACTCAGCATTATTAGTTAAATCGTTTTGTTTACATGCGGCCCCTTGTCCTATTAATGGATTAGCTGCAGTTCAGTAAACTGTCTTATGTAATTGTATCATTTCTCTGAGTCTTAAACGGGGTTGCGTCACTCAAAATAGGCTACTGTGTTTCCAGACAAACCGGTTACAACGTTTCTCTTTGCTCTAAATCCAACCATGTGACCGGGGCCTCAGAGGAATTTTATGCACATCAGAAACGTCAAATAGAAGACAAAGGGAATGCATATAATGCAGCTTCAGTAAAAATGAAAAAAAAATTCCTATACTTCTTTTTTTCTGTCTAGTGAATGTCTGGGAATAAGTGCAAGCCATCACGTTTTGGACAATTTAAAAGATAATCGTGTGTAGGTCATCAAACCCATGCTGCTTAAAGAGATTAATGATCTCAAATGCCTCCCCGGTGCGTTTTTTTTGTTCTCATTGGCTCCATGTTTTCGGACTGATCTGTAATTTCCATTAGAATGATAATGAAAGGAATAATGAGTCCCAGACTTTCCAAATAGACGCTCGTAAAAACCGTGACTGCGCTGGCATAATTGCGTGCGTGTGTCTGTTTCTGCGTGTACGTCAGTGGGTTTACAAGCCACATGCTTTTTTGTTTTTGTTTTGATGGAGGAAGGAGGGGGGGCTGGGTGGCTGGGTGGGCGAGTGAATGGGACTTCTCTTACCTTCCATCCTGCAGAGCTGTTGCTGTCGCCTTTGTCTTTGAAGTACGGGATGGATCTCACCATCCAGTCATAAATTTGGGACAGTGTCAGTCTCTTGTCCGGTGCGCTCTCAATGGCTTTGGTTATCAGGTCGGCGTAGGACAGATTCCCCCAGGCGTTACGGCGAGAGGATGCTTTCCTCGGGGTCTGCTGGGCGGCCAAGCTGTTGGGAGTAAGTGCGCCGGAGGTGGCCGTCGGGGAGTGCGTAGAGAGCGGGGAGCCTCCGCTCTCCTGGCCGGGGGAGGAGAGCGCTCCATCGGCCACGGGGCTGTTGCTGCTCTGGTCCTCTGTTGCCAAGCCGGAACCGTTGATACTGATGGTCGTCGGAGTAGCATTGTCCTCCTCATCATCCTCTTCCTCGGGTATAATATCTGTGTCATGGCTCTCTGGTTTCACCGCGTTCGACTCAGGTCGTGGCAGCGGCCAGGTGCAAGATCTTGGCCGCTGCTGGGGCTCGAAGTCCGGGTCGATGACCACGTCCAAGTCCGGGAGTGGGTCGGGGAGCGGAGCCTCGGCCATTATCTCCTGCTCCAGTCACAATCTCACCCCCCGCTGCCAGTTAATAAAGTTACAAGACAAGAAATGAAGAGCTGTCAAAGTCGCGTCCCATGAATGCGCGCTCCCGTCCTTTGTTGCTATTCCACACCAGCGAAGTCCCAACAGGGCCAGGAGCAACTTAGTTGTCAGCGCCTGTTGAGGATAAAGACAGAAAAAAATAAACCAACAGATTCGGTTAGAGACAAGTTTAAATTCAGCCTGAAAGATACAACAAAGCGGCTGAGTGTGTCACTTGAGCCTATCCCTGTCAGTGATGCTACAATAATCTACTTCGTGAAAATAACGCAAAGACTGCAATGAGCGATTCCCTTCTCTGAGCTTCACTTCATTATAAAACACTACTTGCTCATGAATAGGAGCCCTATGCAAAATCCCGTCCTTGTGCGAGGGGACTGAATCCACCCGCTGGAGATCAATGGCCGGGGAGAAAGTGTTAAAACCCCATCGCTCTGGGAAATAAATCCGCTCCAAACACTTTAAATGAAATACCTTGCACGGCCAGTCACTTGCGCTCCGTGGTACCAACAATTTAAAAAAAAAAACGCAAAAAGCCAGAAGAGACTAGATCCCGGATTGTCCACGGTCACTTCCAGATGCCATCTTGACTCTTTTTCTCTCCTCTTTCACTCCTCAAGTGCGCTCTGTGATACAGAGACAGATAGGATGTGTGCAGGGCAAGTCAGTGTCGATGTGGAATAAGACTGCCACCTCACTCTGGGTTACTACTGTATCTCGATTTGCTCTCTCCACACAGCGTTGCACACTCATACACACACACACACACACACACACACACACACACACACTCTCACACACACATAGAGACACACACACTTACGTACACGCACAGACACGCGCATGCAAGTCGATCGAGGGCCAGCCCCCTGGATCCTGTGCATGGGATCGCCTTTTAAAGAGACACTACAAACCAACAGGACGGAGCGGTCTGCACGCAGGTGGAGGCTGGGACACGTCCTGACATGTTAAAGACTGGCACAGATACAGAGGGACACAAAAGAAGAAGAGAAAGAGAACCGTTACAGTAAAGTAGTTTATTGCCTTTAGAGGGTTTTTCACTTTCACACAAAATTAAGGGTAGTAGGCATGTTTAAATTACTACAGCGTGAATTTTTAGATGCAACTAATAGGCTAATTGTTCTTATCATGTAATTGATCAGCTATTTTCTCAATTAATCGATTTCCTGGTTGATTAAATGTCAGAAAAATATCAAAAAAGTGTTTATCACAGTTTCCAAGAGCCCAACTTGACTTTTAAATAGTTTGTTTTTACTATTAACAAAGATATTTGTAAAATATTACAGAAGACAAAAAAACAAGCCAACACTATTATTTGAAAAACGGGAAGAGAGATCTTCGGAGTCTCATAATAGAGTTGAGACAAGTAGTTGATTTCATCTCTTAAATCGACTACAACAGTTAATTACAGTATTAGACCAGACATTATGCCTCTCTAAAGACCGACAGTTACCATCCAAAGCTAAAGTTCAACTCATTAACTTTGTGCACTTTGTACTTTTTATGGATTTATTAATTCCATAAATGATGAAATATAGAAACAAACTTTTATTTTTTAAATATTATTGGAATCGTTTTGAATCTTTCCACATAAGTTAGGTAATAAATATAATAAGTTAGGTACTAAATTAAGTATATATTGTTAATAATGATTAAGGCTATGTAGCCTATTTTTAATGGATACTTTATAAATATGTGTATTTGCTTATAAAATAAAGGCTCATATTGTATAACTAACACCCATGTATTTCCATTCCCATCACTCTCAATGCAATGGTTGATTGTGCCTTTAATCAGCCAAGCAGGTTGTCAATCACGTCCGTCACGGCTCTCAGGACACGCCCCCTCTCTGGATGCCCGCCCGTTCCTCATCGTTCAGGATGACGTCATCCCGTTTATTAGCCAGGGAGGTAGGGGCAGAAATCCTAGATGGTGCTCCATCCTGTAAGTGATGCTCCGGACCTCCCACCCTCCCACCTTCCTCCTCCTCCTCCTCCGGATCAAAACAGCCACGTCCACAACTTCTTTGTTACACCGAGGGCTGC
>JAPZDY010000010.1:13567725-13583912 GCA_029783645.1 Ctenochaetus hawaiiensis
GTTGAGACATACCTAAAGTATCAGAGCAGATTCTATTCATAGTCTTGTTCTGGGGATCAATACCAAAGGATCAATACAAAAAAAGAAGAAACAGTCTCACGTAAGATCACAGTCTGAGCTCCTAAGCTCTCTTGAGAGATGCACACTCACTCTGCTGTTGTTGCCTCAGTGTGAACAGTTACCTCCACGTTAATTCAAAGATCTCATGCAACTAACCTTTTGCTTTTGCTTTAAAAACTGAGATAATAGCATGCATGTAATTAACAGAGTAAAGTGAAAATGTCTAAATTTTTGAATATCACTCGGAAAATTATTCAGAGGCCTATTTATGACGCATTGCACTCATAAGATATGACAGCGCATTAGCCGTTTTTCATAAGATGTATCAGTTTCGTGATGATGGCCTTGTCAAAATTAAATTTGATATGTGCCTTAAAATGTTTCTTTTAATTTACTGCAAAAAACAACAAACACAAAACACATCAAGATCTTCTGAGAGTTTAGTTTTTTTGTTTAAATAAGGCATTTTATTGATTTCATGTACTTCATCCTTGTATCTATGTCCTGATGCGAAACGAGGGCAGAGCATCAAGAGGCGAGGGGGGATGATCACGAGTGTAACGGAGGCAGAGAGCATAGTGTGTAGGCGAGTGTAGAAAAGAGGTTTCCATGTCAGAAAAACTAGAAGTGAGAGCGACATTTCTGAATGAAGTGATGCCTTTGGATTGCAGGTGGCCTGCTTAACAAATGAATACATGCAGTACAGTATGAAGCACCTGTGCGCATGCATGTCTGCTTGATCAAGCGCATCTGACACGTGCACACGCTTGGAATAAAACACTGGAAACACCGGTTAGGTTGCAGGAAATAACAAGCCAAGGTGACTACATCAACAAAAAAATGAGGCGATAAATACGGAGCCAGAATTCACCACTCGTGCTCAAAAGGAGCAAAGTCGATTTTTCCTTTATTAATTGCTCAGTTTTGAACGAGACACTGATATGAAAGAATTGAGGTGCGCCCCTCGAGGCGTACAGTGAGTGGCACTGCCCTGCCATTAAATGCTCCGCAAGACAATGACAGTCATCAAACATAAACATCCATTTGATTTGAGCTGGCAGGCTGCCGGCTCTTCACAGGCAGTCCTTCTCACCAAGGTCTCCACTGGAGGACCACATCCCTCTCGTTCCTCAATTTTTTTTTTCCTTTCTCCTGTATTTTTTATTTATATATTTCTTTTTCTCCCTAAACACCGACTGCACAGCATATAGCATATTTTTAACAATGACACACACGCGCAAAAAAAAAAGGAGAAGGAGAGCAGATTAAAAGAAGGGTTAAAAACAGCAGGAAACCCAGAGATACTCAAAGTTGGATCAGGGTTTTTTCGTCATGTTTTTCCCCCCCTCGGCAGCATTGTGTGCAACTGCAATCGAACAAGCGCAGGGAAAATAAAGTCACTATTCTGCTACCAAAATACAGGGACCTGACCTTGGGTGAGTAAAGCCAGCGAGCAGAACAGGATAGTAATAGAATAAAGAGCTGGGATAGAGGGGTAGAGGGAGAATGGGTGATGAAAAGTGGAGTGGAGAGGGAGGACAGTTTGTGAGAGAGAAAGAGTGTCTTAGTTACAATACTCGCAGTGTCCATTAAAAAAGCCCTTAAACCCTGTATTTTACAAAACTCTGAGCTTTGCCATGGCTACAAAGAAAAGAAGCCTAAACAACTGAATAGATTTCCTGATGGGGGTCTGCAGAGATGCTAAAAAGGACAAGAAATTACAAACGACCTGGTAAATGAAAAAACTAGTAAACAAACTAAAAAGTGAAAAGCAGTCAGGGACTTAAAGGTTCAGGGAAGTTTAAAGCTTTCCATGTCTGGCAAGTATATCTACTTAAAAATCTGTGTTTGATCTATTGATTTCTTATTTCTAAGATTAGGAAGCTGGATGATTTTTGGGAGGTGGTGGGGTTTTAAGGAAAAAGGGGGTCCAAAGTAATCAGAAGTCAATAGTTAAATAAAGACGTCGACTCAGTTGGACAGAGGTGGCGGATTAACCTCTACCACTCCGGCTCAGGTGACAGGGAGGAGAGGTCAGGGGCTATTTTTTCACTTTTTAACACCCACATTCACTCCCTGACTCGCTATAGAAACACACTCAGTCACGCACAAACTGGAGCTGCATCAGGGAGGAGGAACCGCACCATCGGTCCCTGCAAGCATTAATTCAATCTATTAAGGGTCAGCTAGTTAGCAGCGTGACCCCGCTAAAACACGCTTTAACTTTACAGAGCAGGCCGCTATAGAGAATGCATCGCACCCCCCAAAAAAACCCCGACCCCGAAAACCAGATGGCCTCACAAAGAGGAACATGGGACCCTGAAAGAGAGGAGGTAGCGCGGGGCAGAGAGGGACAACAGGCATTCAGGGCCTTGATGAGGGTGGATTAGAGAGGGCAAGGGTGCTGCTGGGAGTGTAGGTGGGGAGCAGGGTGACTCCAAGGCCTCCCCGGTTGTAGTGTGTTTATATTTGTATATGCCCACATAAGTGTGTGTGTTCTTCTTTTGCACACAGTTATACTCGAACTCCGATTTACGATGTAACAAATTGCAGGTATATGTAATGGGATTATAAAAATATTCCAGCAAAATGCTGATATTCAAGCCAAGAGAAGTGACTAAAAGTAAAACATTGATACTAATTAGGCTAATGATAATATGAGTTCTTACATTTGGTTTGCAAAGAGTTATGCAAAGGCAGAGTCTAATTTATAGCTAAAACATACCGATCACAACGTATTAATCTTAGGAGATGCACCTAAATATTCTAAGACTGGATGAGATTTATGCGATTTTTGTGAACAATAAAAAAATATGTATTTTCAAAAGAGCTTTTTATTCTTGCATCGTGTGCTGCAACATTTCACATGATGGATGTTAACATATCCTCAGTTGTGGTGTATACAAGCACCAAAATACAGTGATAATAATAAGATAAAATACAATGTTGATAATATTCAGCTTCCATACGACCTGGTGGTCCGTATTCCTGGTTTTCACTTATGTGGCCTGTGTTTAAGTCATGCTATCGGAACAGTTTCACGTTTTTCAGTCAGCATTCTTGATGCGGATGTAAACTCGTTAATTCCATGGCAACTAGGCCTCAACTTTGCATATACAAAACACATCACTAATCTGACCTCTAAAAAGGCATTGCACTGCAAATTGGTGTTCAAATGTTACATATATCACCTTCAATAGAGGTGTGTTTTGCAGTTTATCAGAAAGGCTTATTCAAATTTGACTATTACAAACAATGACTGATAATACTTGAAAAACTATTCTCTTTATTCAACCATAACATACAAGTAGCACTGTGAGTGATGATTTTTAGGACTTTAGCCACAAGGGATCATTAAAATGCTACATCATGTTGATTGAGAGCAACTCAAAGAATACATCTAACTTTATCTATTCTGAAAATATTTATTTTGCATACTTGAAGGACAGGACACTCGAAAACAGGTCAATGCTGACAAGTAACATTTCTGAATTTGTGCTACACCATTTAATCAAACGATTTTTGTCATTAAGGTGACTTTCATTATTTGCTAGTGGAGCTAATCCAAAAGCATTTGGGAAATCCCTCATGTGCTGTGCGGCTGAGGACATACTACTTCTCCTCCGTGACAAAACGATGCCAAGTCAGAATTTACTGTTGTTATTCATCAACTCTATTACAAGCAAGTTTATTGTCATGGTTTATAAAGAAAGACAACTAATTGCCTAATAAGACTGTGTGTTAAAATATGTGAGATGTGGAAAGAATGAATGGCCCTCTGTGCCAAATTAAATCCTTTTCTTTTGGCTGTTTGCCTCATCATTTTTCCTAATGAACGGTGAAGAATAAGCTGCGCACTTGTGGCCTGTAACCCTGCAACTGGACTTTTTGGACGTTGCTCGCCTTGAGCCTTTTACTAAATACCAATAAAAGGTGCAAGAATGTCGCTCTCCTGTGTTGCAAAATGCATGACAACAAATTATTATGCAATTATTTATGATGATCATGATCACTCCAAACACATCAATGATCATCTGAGATGCAGGCGGGATAATGGTGCAACCTGCTTAAATTGCAAAGTAGATATTACGCAGGAAATGCTCACCAACGTGTCGCTCCTCTCCTCTCCCCCGCACTTTTGAAATGCAAGCAGTCTGGGTCAGTCACTCAGCCCGTCCATCCATCCATCTTGCATTCACATTACCTGCACACACACACACGCATGCACGCACGCACACACACACTCTTTTCTATGTCTCCCTACCTTTTCTCTTGCTCTCTCTATGAGTCTTTTCACTGTGCCCTGGTATGATCAAAGACAGCTTTGTGACACTGTGCGAGGCATCCAGGAAGCAGAAAACATCAAACCGCTAAAGAGCAACTTGCAAAAAGACAGACACAGAGGGACAGAGGCGCACATGCAAGTGTGTGAAAGTGTGTTTGTGTGTGTGTGTGTGTGAATAAACAAATGAATAAATTAACGAAACAAGAGAGAAGGATGACTTTGTCTCTACCTTCAGCACGTCGATGAAAGGTAGGAAGGTGTCCCTCTGAAGTCCATTTTTGTACAGATCTGAAAGAGGAGGGGAGGGCCTGTATTAGAGCTGCTGTTTAGCCTCCTAATAATGTCATTCCCCCGCCACAGATTGGCAGATAAAGTGGCTATTGATGAACTGAAGGATGGGTGGGGAGGCACGACAAAAGGACTGGGACCAGGAGAGAAAAATGGATTTCTCTACCGGCAGCGGCAGCAACATAAAATTCATTACATTCCCAAACAATGGTGGCGGGAGAAAGGACTGTCGCCTTTTCAGCGCGGACAATGTCCACAGCAGCTCGCTGAATAGAGGTTTCAATTAGCTCGGCTGGAACAAATTACATCTGAAGTAGCATCCCTGATAGACAGATAAAACAGATAGGGATGCACACACAAACACGGACAAAGACACACTTGCGCAGACACACATCGTGGCTAACGCTCTCTCCAGCTGCAAACAAGTGGTTGTTGTTGATGTTTGGGCTTAAGCTTATTACAGCAAGACCTAACACACGAACAACACTTGCTTGATAACTCCTATACTGTAATGGACTGTGGCATGTATGGGACATGACTACTTCCAAGGTTAAAGGAATAGTTCAATATTTTGGGACATGCACCTATTTAATGATTCCTGTTTTTTAAGTGGATCAAAAACATTTTAAGCGTGTGTAAAGTAAGCATGAAGGTTGGGAAAACAGGCAGTTAGCTTAGCTTAGCACAGCACCACAGTAATAAAAGCGTTATATCTTGTTTGTTTAGCCCATAAAAAGCCTAATTGCAAAAATTTACCATTGTAGTTTTTACAGGAGGTTGTATCCCAGACCTTTTCTTGGCCAGGAGCAGTAAATTTCTATAAAAGCACAATGTGGCGTTGTTAGACTTTGGTTTCTGTGCAGATTAAACGAACATCACATGTTATCAAGTGAGCTTAAGATGTATTTTTAGGGCTGATATTTTACTTTTGGAGGAGTCAGGAAGTTTCACTTTCTTCCGTCTTTTTGCTAAGCTAAGCTGGCCGGCCGATAACTATGTCTTCATATTTACTGTTAACATATGGGACTGGTATAGATCGATCAAATCGTCAAGCTGTTTCTGTAAGACAACAGTGTGTCATGTCTGATTTGAAAAGTGTGCTTAACCACACCAGCTTTTTAAAACAAACTTAACAAAACCATGTGACCATTTCTCATGTTATACTGCTGACTGCTATGTGCAGATGTAACCAATGCCACCTTCAAGGAAATGTATCTGTGTGAATTAACTAATCGGTAATTAATTAACACTCTGTATTAAGACAAACCTATTCATGGTTAACAAGTTGCTTATAAGCAAGCATATTTGTAGCATATTAGCACTCATTAATGTTTTATTCAGCATGATCATATTATACAACTCCTAGGTAAATAACTAATAAGTATCCCTCATATACATTCATATACACAGTCATAACATACTCATAACTGTTTATTGATGATAAGGAAGGAAGTTGTTTACAACCTTACTAACTTAACTCTCTAATTAGCCTAATCCTGGGAAAAAGATATTAAAATTTGTGTTTTAAGGACTATTTAGGAGCCAGTATGCTACTGATTTGCACACTAATAAGTAACTAATAATATGTTGAATATTTGTACCTGAATATTAAGTGTTACCAAGTTAATCAAAATAAGCTCACACAGAGTTAAATCCATTATCGTAAACTGGATCTGAGATCCAGTGCACTGTGGTTGTTCCACTTGAAAAAGACACCATTTATCCCCCTAACCCTCCACAATCTCATTAAAATCCATCAGTGTATAAAGACAACAGAATGCTGCTTTAGCTGCTCGGGTAAAAACCCGTCTCTAAACTCCCTCTCCAAACACATATAGAGCCTTTTGATAGCAGCATCTCCACATCAATAAAGATGGAAAATATATGCCTTTCATGTCCAGTTGTCTCTTACGGCTTTCAGTGTTCCATTAACCATGTAATTAATACCAAGTAGGTTCTCTATCAAGTTTGCACGGTTTAGCTCTTTGTTCTTAATATCTTGTAAATATCAGAGACATGCGTCTTTGTCTGCGAGAGCCATCTTGCTGCCATTCACTTCGTACCCACTCGAGACTGTGAGACATCAACATCTTCCCGGAGAAAGAAAGACACCAGATAGAACATCATGCATTTATCTCCACCTTGATCACCGCCTTGCTCATTCTTTCTCTGACGTTGCTCCGCTTACACTAAATGCAACATCAAAGCCTTTTTAATGGTTGTATCATGTCAGTGAGAGCTGTATCAAATGTTCCCTGTCTTTTTCTCCAGGTAATTGCTTTAAAAGGTGTGGTCTTGTAAAGCTCAATTGGTTCTTATTGGATAAAAGTATTAAGTGAATAATGTAGTTCTATGAAAAGTAACTGAGAAATTTGCTGGTTCAAGAGGAGGTGAAGCAAACACTGATGTTCCAGGAAAAATACTTGTCATTTTAGCTGCAGGCAGATGGCGTACTGTTTGCTTTTTTTTCAGTCTTACTTGCATGGTTGTAATAAGTGTTAAAAGAACAGTTCACCCAAAACTGAAAATTCAGTCATTATCTATTTAACTCCATGCTGATGGAAAGTCAGGTGAAGTCTATTAAATCCAAAAATATTCTGGAGCTCTGCAGCAAAACAGAGTTTCAGCATTCTCCGAAACAATTAACGAAGATGTGGGCTTGTTTAAAAGCTTAAAAAAGATACAGTTGCTTTGAAGTAAAGCTTAGGAAATCCTATGTGGATTTAGAAACTTCTTCCAACTTTCTATTAGTATGTGATAAATAAACCAAATGTCATTTTTGGATAAACTGTTCCATTAAAACTGATGTGCAATAACACAGAATTAGCATCAGAAAACATTAATGTTTGTGTTGCATTAGAATTGAAAAGGTTGTGCTACTATTTAAGTTGAGGTATCCATAATGCTTCTGTTACAAAGATGCTCCTAATTTCTATTGGTTGTAATTTATTCCGTTATTTTCAGTTGAGGTAATAAGTGGAATGGGCAGGAGACTATTCTATGTATCTGAATCTGCAATTTTCTTTTGATAGTAAACCTTTAAAATACAGTAAATTGGTTTCTAAAGACTTATTTGCCTCAGACTTTAAATCCATGACTTAGATCATAGTAGCAAGTTCTGAGAAACAGAGAAGAACAGAAAAGATTGCCACTACAGTGTTACTGATGGCTTGCAGCAAACCATCCCACATTTTTACTAAACTGTGTGTTTATTAACAACATAATAATTCATAAGCTATAGCTAGAGGAAACACACCGAGAAATACAACACATATGTGCATAGATACTCATCGTCGTACCATTGGGGGGTCTGTTGGAGGTGGCCACCACCACCACTCCGGTCTTGAACAGCGTCTCAAACAGCTGCTTCAAGATCATGGCATCAGCAATATCAGTCACCTGACAGAACAGAACCAGAGAAGAAGAGACACATTCATGCACTGTATAATTTACCTTTTTCCTGCCACAACACATGTGTGTGTGTGTGTGTGTGTGTGTGTGTGTGTGTGTGTGAGTCTGAGGTCAAACCATGCCATCGACACTCCATGTTGATTAGTGTCATTCAGGTGTGCTCATTCAATCCTTTGTATCAGGTCACGGCCATTCACACTCCACCCAAACGCACACGCACACACACACACACACACACACTCCTAACCACTTGAACTGACTGCAAATGGTCACGAAGCAGCTTTTTGCCGAGAACAAGTAGCTGAGGCAAGGCAGCGGGGCCGAGCTAATCAACGGAGCAGACGTGAGAATGACTGAACGCCAGGGAGAACACAAGAGGAAGAAAAGAATAATGAAAACGGAGCAATGTGAATCCAGACCGGGGTCATGATGGCACACAAAGCTTCTATCCAAGATGACCATATAAGGGCATATAAAGGTGTGCTTGTGCGCTGTGTGATCTCGACACAAGGCTACGGGGGGTTATAATACATCAATCCCATTCAACTGTTTTGCTGCCTTTTTCATCTACATCTCCATGAGACCACAATAAACAAAGGTCAATGATAAAACTGAAGCAAGGACATGCATGAAGAGCTCTGACCTTTCTATTAGTAATCCAGTGCTCTCACTTTTGTTCTTATTCTCTCGTTTCTCTCTCTCTCTCTCTCTCTCTCTCTCTCTTTCACCTCTGTTGTTCTTTTGAACAATCATGAAGGGAGACATCATGTTACCTTGTGATGAACGGTAGTCAAATGGGCACGCATGTAACGCGCCTCATTAAGCGCTGTGACGAACACGAGCAGATCGTCAAAGGGACTGACTTGTTTCAGGCTTTTGTTCTTACTCAAAGTCGTCAGTCTCACACTAATTATCATTTACATTGGGCATATAAATCAATTAAGTTTTCTTTCATCATGAGGAGTAAGGACCCAAAGACCATCCACATTTTCTGTAACCTGAAGGATAAATTTCGTGTTGCTTTGCTATCGACTTCAGAGAAGGACAAGAAATCTTTCTAAGGAGGATGTCTTGAATAAAAGAAAGACTTCTGTCCCGCCCTCTCCTCTTACTCCCTCTTACCTACTTTCCTGTCTATAACAGGCACTTCTGATGGCCATACCCACAGCATATGCCTCCTTTCATACTCTGGAGAGTCTTCTGCTTTTGCATATTAGCCCCACTGCCCTTGCCAATACTTGATTAACATTTGTGTTAAAGCCTTGATTTCGCTAAGAAGAGGTGGCTAGGGGCATCAAATTAGTGTGTGAATGTGTGTGTGTGTGTGTGTGTGTTTGTGAGTGTGAGTGATTGTGTGTGCACGTAATGAGAATCAACAGAAAGCCAAGGCTCTGTGTCTCTCTGAAGGGGCCCCCATTTCCTCCGACCGCAGGATTTTATTTTCATTTCAAAAGAATCATTTAAAAATGACCTTTTATACAACCTGGATTTGTTTATTCATGTGCCCTCAACATGGGCATAGTATGAGGGGCAATATTGATTGCTGAATGAGTAGGGGGAGAGGGAAAGAGAATGGGTACCCACAGAATGAGAAAGGTGGAGGGGGACTGATGTAGCACTTGTGGAACACAAAAATAATGGTGCAATCTCCCTCAGCCAATGCCGATATTTAAATGAGCATCCAATTACTCAAGCGGCTGTCAGTTTACCGCGAGGCACACGGGTGCCAAATTAAACCTCTTTTGATGTTACACCTCTTTATGTACACAACCTATGAGCAATTTCACAGAGGCTGCACAGTGACTGAGGCCCTGAGACAATGACGCTCAAGCGTTTTCTTCTCACTCTTCTTCGTCCTTTCTCGCTCTCTTCCCATCTTTCCATCTCGGACCTCTCAATGGCGAGTATTCATTAGGGGAGCCGGGTGGGGGCCGTAAAAGGAGAGAGGGGGGCTACAAATTACTGATAATGGCACGGCGCTAATGAAGAGAATGGAGAAATGTCATTAGCATTTAAGAGGATAAGATCCATCTGACCCGCCGCCGCCAGTCGCTTTCTAGCTCCACTCACTTAAGGAAGCAGGAGAGTGCGACTGATACCCAGAGCCTCATTTGCATGCCTGAGTGGAGGAGGATGCTGATTGGTATAGACTCCCTCCCCTCCCTCTGTCCCCAACTCTCCCAACCTCGCAACCTCTTGTTTATGCATCACAAACAACGCGCACATGTCTGCTTGTTTCCCCTCCATTCACCGGTAGCAACAGTCGACAAGCGAAAACAGCAAAGCTGGCGACAGCAAACAAAACAAATCAATGAGAATGCACAAACAGCGCCGCAGTTTAAAATGTGAAAGACAGGCGGATGAAAGGAGCAGCTCTTGATCCTTGCAGATGCATAGAGAGTGATTAGAGGGAGCAAGCGCACCTTCCGTGACCTTTGACCTGCTGGCATTAACTGTAATGATATCAGTAAAAAGAGACACTATTGTGTTGCTAACAGATGTGTTTGGCTAATGATAAAGACAGAAGCAGATGTCTTTCTTTACTGCGGTGAATGACTAACTACTTTACAGAGAATACAGAGAGCTTCGGTAGTGGCTCTCTTCTTTGACACCAAAGGGTAAAATACTGAGAAGCTCTGCATCACTAATGGCAGAAGGTACCTTTTAGTTGTGCAGACCCTGCATGCAAAAACTATGCATGACATGGTTGAAATGGTTTAAGAGTAAATCAACTGTGTGAGTGCAAAAACAAGCAAGAGGAGCAGATCGCTGACTTAACTGGCTGCAGCAGCTTCAACATAAAGACGGTAAACTACTATACCTTGATGCATGTGAGTTTTTATGTGTTTATTAGTCCTGTACTGGTATATTACTACATGCTAAGAGAAAAAAAAAGTTTCATTACTGTTAGAAGTCATTGCAGAATTCTGCTATGTTCCAAAAAGGCCACTAGGTGTCCCCAGTCCTGTTTTTGTGGACATATCAAGAACAGAAGCATCCAGTTGACCAGTCAGGAGAGACACTGGCTGTGACTGAACACAAATAATGATCACGGATCGACAACTAAGCCCTGAACTCTGAGCTTTTACCAAATATTCTCCTGTCCCTCCTCAAGCAAGAGAGAAAAGTACACCAGAAATCAGTTACAGACCCATAAAAATGTAAAATATCATGGCTTGCTTCTTCTTTTAAAATCTGTGATCTATGAGTTTCTACATAAGTGAAGGATTTTTATCATGTGACTTTCTACTGAACCCTGGCTTTGACTAATATCATATCTACTGTCAGCTTGCCATTCTCCCTAAATGTCTTCAATTCTTATGTATATTTTTTTATTATAGGTCTATTCTTACTGTAGTTTCATAGTCTTCTCATTATTTGTTACATGCTTCTTTAATGTATCTGCACTTTTGCTGTCTTTGTGCTTCTGCAACAACCAAAATACCCCACAGGGAAAAAATAAAAGGTTATTTTATGTTCTACCTGACCTTTATACGCCAGTAGAAACACATACAGAGAACTAAAGCAGCATGTGTTAGAATAATGTAAAAATAATTACTTCATAATCTTGTCAGACTTCTGCTATTAGTATTTGACATAAAAAGCTTTAGACATCAGAATTTTACAGCATCCTGGTTGTTTGGGATTTTTTTTCTCTTTATCATGTTTGAACCTTTAAACTACCTTAAAAAATAATCAGATGTTATTATGCTTTATACACAGTATGCCCCAAAAGACATATTCACATATTTACTTCAAATCCTTAGCACATTTAAAGGACTTAATGTATATTTTACACCCTCTCAGCATCATTATAACATAGTTTTATTACCAGTTTGATGGATCATTTAATACCATTGTCAGAGTAACATAGTTTTAAGGAAATTTTTACAGTTAATATGAAGCTTTAAAACCTGCAACAGTATTCGGGATTCTCATTGTCTAGTTTGCTACATGTTGCTAATATTTAAGCAGCTTTTAAGGACAGACAAACACACACACACACACACACATACGCTGCCTGTAACACAGTTGCTCACCTGAAACTCGTCAAAACACAGGAGGCAGGTTTCATCGCTGATCTCCATAGCAACAGGCGATATGGGGTCATAGGTGAACATTTTCCCTAGCCTCCGTTTTGGCAGGCTTTGTTTCCTCCGATGGATTCCTTTAAGCAGTACACAACGTCAGGCACATCTTAAAGCACACCTGCATCGGCAAACCCAGACCCAACAACAATACTGAAAAAAAAAGCAGTAATTTCACCTGTAGGCATAATGGTAGACAATTAGCAGGAGGGCTTCAGGACAAACAGAGGGATAAATATAGGATCTCCTGCACATGAGGAGTCAGAGAATTTCCAAAAAGTCATGCAAATCCTGCCTTCAGCAGTTGGTGCCATGGAGTGAGAGGATAATACTAACTTTTGTGGATATCCAACATGAAGCCATTGAAGTGGACCCTCTTTTTACGAGTGTTTTCCACACGGGAGTAAAACATATCCATGAGCATGGTCTTCCCTGTGCCTGACATGGAGAGGGATTAAAGAAAAAGCAATTATTTGGACTTCTGTCCTGATTTCAGACATTGTGTAGATGATTAATACCATAATGTCATTCATTTCTGTGATAAAAACACCTTTTTTCTATGTGATCTTACCAACATTTCCATAGATATAGAAGCCTTTAGGTGGTGGTGATGGTGCTGGTGGTGATAAAACAGGTTCCTCCTTTGGGGGCAAAAGAGGAAAATAAGGAAATGACTGAAGTATGATGTTTGTTTTTTTATTGAATCTTTTAACAGCTGGTCGTCATTATAAACAACAATGCATATCAGTTAACCGCAAATCAATTCAGTTATTCAAAATAAATGCACACATTAATGTTCCATTAAAAAAAAAAAAAAAAAAAACACAAAACACTAAGGCTGGTGACCTAAATAAACTTCGTTATATTCATTACCATATAAGACTGAATCATCGTTTAATAAACAAAGTATGCTGAGGCATTAAGCCACCACTACAGTGTGAGGTTTCACATTCTGCGGACTAGCCCACTGCCTGGGAGGAAGACAAAGGGGATCTAATCAACAAGACAAGCCAGGGTTCCCACGAAAGAAAAGCATCATCAGAGGAACAATGGGGGGATTTGTCAGACAAAACGTAGAGGACTGGATGAGGCTCCATACGAGATGGAGTGGACTTGTCTGTGCAGCCTGTTTAGCGCTGCTAATTGTGATACGGTACTGTTGCATTGAGGTGCTGCTGGAAGTCATTGTGCTGCCTGCCTCCTATCATCAAAAGGTCTTTGCTTCAAAAAAAAAAAAAAACTGTCTTCTGTGTGACCAAGCTGAGAATAACGAGTAAAGCCAAATATCTCAAAAGGGAGCCCGAGCCATGTGAACGCATATGTCATGAGTTTAATCACTGCGTTTAAGAATAACTTAGAGCATATTTGTATATAGAAGGACAGATGATGTTTTATAAAAGGTTTATCAACAGTGTTGCTGAGGATTGTTCATCTTTGTAACTGGGCAACGGCAAATAGCTTTGGAATTAACTCAGTGCTAAATAGAAAGGTTTGTCCTCTTAAAATTTAATTTAGCAACTCCTTCATGGAGACGGTACTCAGTGTCCACTGCACTTGGTGTCCACCGCACAAGGAGCACTTGACTCTGGTAAATGCAGACAATGGCCAATTGAAAACCAAATGAAAAACAAACTTGTTACCCATCCTCTCTCGCTTCCTTCTCTCCGATGCTCCCTTGTACCCCCTTCATCCCCGCCTGTCCTGTGCTGGAGTGAAATACGGGAAAAGCAACAAGCCTTTCCTGTCTGCTCTGGCATAACAGTGTGTGACTTCTTCCTGACTTCCCAAGCTGCCCTCTGGCATGGTGGGGTAATTGTCAGCAGTGGCTGGAAGCCATTCTGCTACGGCAGAGTGGAGAAGGACAAGGCTGTCCCTCAGCCACTCTGTCTAGCTGAGCTTTGTGGCCTTGTCTCACCTCCTGGTGGAGGATATAGACTGGCACATGAGTGGAAAGTTCACATGCAGGACATGGCCACTTTGGCTTTGAAATGACTTCAGGAAAACTGTGTTTGAACATGTTTATCTACAACCAGGGATGTCATGTCTCTCGCTAACAAAGGTTAATGGAGTGACTGTGGGAGTCTCTGTTTGGTTTAACTGGTTCAACTGTCCTGCTGGAGACCTACAATGTACAGGAGGACTCTATGCAGGTCTGACTTGAACAGGGTGGCTCCCACTAAACAATGGTCCATTGTTAGCCGACCATCCGCAAAACCACGCTACATTGGGTCAATATTAAGTCAAGTGTACTCTCCTCACAGACTTGGTCAGTTAGGGAGGACAATGGCGGCACTTTCACAGAGAGAACAGACACCGAAAGGACAGCGGTATGACCTGATTCAAACCAGAATAATTGCATAAGTACTCCAGTCAGTGTCTATGTGTGTGTGAGAGACAGAGCAAGAAATAAGGTGCAAAAGGAGAGGGGGCGGTGGTGTTGATAGCCTAACACCAAAGTATTTGTCAGAGTCCCGAATCAAAAGCAAAAAGGACAAGAATGGCCCAGACAATGGGGATCCCCTCATTACTGCATGGGGACGGTGAGAGAGTGAGAGGGGTGCCGGGACGAGCCCAGCGGGAGGTCTGCCCTGCTGCCTTCCAAAATCTCTGCCTAACCCTGTGTGTCTGTGCCAGCCAACTAAAAAAAAAAAAATACTCCCACCACCAAATACTAGACAGTCAGCTCCTCTGACCTAAAAACAACAACAGCCCCCCACACAACGCTGTTCCAAAACTCACATGCACAATACTCTTCCCAGACCCCTACCCTCCCTTTGACCTGAGCTCCACGGCCACCACCAGCGATACAACTGCAGTACAGTGCAGTGGACTCTGTGAAGTCCCTCCATATGTTAGACGTCAACAGGGCTTTATGACAGAATGAGAGTCCAGATGCCACTTTATAAAAAGGCTTTAAAGAAATCCATGCTGTTATTTTCATTGTAACTGTCCAAAATCAGCCACCATTTTATACCTGCTGACATATTTTACTTACTTACATTTTACATCAGTGTCAGAGCTCTCTGAAATGAATACACATCTTTACTCCTCAAATTCCCTCAAAGGAAAAACAACCACTGTCTGCAGGCTGTACACCAACAAACCCTCAACTGTAACCCTTTTACTTAGATTCAAAAGCATTTAAAAGTATCCTTCATGCAGTTTTGCTGCAAAATGATGGTGATTCAGAAGTGTCCATAATCTCAACTGTATCCTCATTCTTACTTGCTTATAGCATGGAGAATCAGAGAGAGTCTATTAGAGAGTCTATAAAATGTTTTCCTCATTAATATGTTTCATCCTGCTCCTTGTATGCAATGAAACCTGGCAAAATCAGAGAGACACATCAGGAAGTTGTTTGCATTTGCTGCCATTGTGGTCATGTCTTTACCCTTGTCTTAACTGGTTGTCCTTAATTTTTAAAGGAGACTGGTTACATTTCAAACATCTTTTAATACAATTTACTCCCAATCTGAAATCTAGATGATAATCACAACAATCTATCCAGACTTGATTTAGATCAGCCTTTGATATAATACCATTTAGTATGAATTATGCATGGGTTTCATTAAAAAAACTTGAGAAAAATCTAGATAAAAGTCTGTGTATTTTGTGGGGGATCATTTATAGAGTACATTGCATTCTATCCGGTGAAGATTTGATTATCAGACAACGCGTTGTTGTGTTATGACACTTCATGTCAATATAATAACCCCTTTACCTCAGCAGCGCATCCACCACTTCCGTCAGCCGATGACATGTGAGGGTCTTTGTCTCGTGGAAGCTGACTATTGTCATCTTTTGAGTTTAGCTTCGGTGGAGGTGGGTTCAGGTACACGCTATTGCTGTAGTTCTTCAGAATGTGCTGCAGCTGAGCCAGCTGCTGGATGACACCTCTCTGCTGAGCATCCACCTTCAAAGAGCCACTCTGAACGAGGCGATCATAGTGTTCAGTAATGTCACTGAGGGCAGGAATATCTGCTGCTGCTGCTGCTGGAGACTCAGAGGAGCAAGATGATGCAGATGAACTGCATGTCCTCCAACTAGTGTAACCT
>JAPZDY010000010.1:13585641-13621075 GCA_029783645.1 Ctenochaetus hawaiiensis
TTTGCCCCTTCCCCCCCCCCCCCCCCCCCACACACACAACACGTTTCCTTCCTCCTACTAAGAACAAATGCTTTTCCTCTTTGAGAACTTCTTGCCGTCAGTCAATAAACTTGTCGGTGGTTGGTCTAAATGCTTTTATAAAAAAATATGTAAGTTGAATACCTAAGTGCTTGTTCATTATGACATCTTAGACAATTTGCTTCTTTGCCCAGAAATGTGGCAGTATTACGCAATCCATGAGGAAAGCAATCCTAGTTATTGCAAAACACAGATTCTGTGTCATGTTCATTTTTTCTCTCACACAGACACACTGAAATTCAAAATCGTCAAGCTGAATCAGCTTCAAAGATCTTTTTCGAACAAGGTTAGAAGGGGGTGATATGGCCAAAACAGCTCTGATCAATGGAGGCATAAACACAGGACCTTTGGTGGTGTCCCGATTTTTCTGGCACCAGGTCACTGTTGGCCAATCCTCTGATTCCTGTGGGTTGCTGGGTCGGCCCTCCATGGATCAGCCTCCATGGATCGGACTTGCTTTGGCACAACCTGCTGTTTGATCAGATTGGGATCCAGTGAATTTAGTGGCCAATAGTTTTCTGATACATAAATTATATGGCACCTTTTGATCAACCCATTAACCCAGCTTTCACCACCCTTTCTGTTATTTGCATGTTAAATGTTTTTTTTGAATCCCTTTTGCTGCATCTTGGGCTTGAGGAATAAAGTAAACTTAAGCAATGTTGGCAATACTCAATTACAATATGATTAGATAAATCATTATCTCGTACATATATGACACAAACAGAATAGAAAGTTGTATTACTCATTTAAAGAAATGGCACCATTTTGGGGATTTTCAGCTTTTTTCAAATACAATTTTTATGTGTTAAATTTTTCAGTATATCTGTCACAACATACAATTTTGCAAAAATTAAGCTATTCCAGCACTGTATATATTTTAATGTGCAGGCTTTATTGAGAGTCTGTATTTGTCATGCACTAACTAGGCTCATCTGATTGCCTCATTTCTTGTCTTCATATTGTCACTTCAATGGACTGACACCCCTGTAGTTAGCAGTCTGGAGTATTTAAATTGGTGAGCAGCCCTAAAGTATTTATAGTTTCCCTTTACCTTAAAGAAATGGGTTGAGGGAAGAGAAGCCGTCTCCAGGCATTAGCGTTGAATATAAGGCTACTGTACTTGATTAGCGTGTAATAATTAGCATATGCGTGTAATCAGCATTATTGTGCACCTCATAGCCCAGTGTGACCCTGCTTTGCATAAGACCACAGAATAAGTGGTGCATCCCTCACTTCTCAACAAACGTGGTGTCAACTTTGCTTTGCTTCTCTCCTTCTCCTTTCTTCAGCTTTCTTTAGAAGCATTTTACTCCATCTCCAGCATGTTAAGAGCGTTAGCTACAATGCCTCTGCCTGGAATGCGTAGCCTATTCTCTGCTCTTTTTGTTGTTATCTTATTTTTATAATTTAGAACTATTCTCATTTTATCTAATTGTGCTATACAGTTTTCTTTGGATATAACTTATATCTTTGTCCCATATTCCCTCTTACTGCTGTCTGCCATCCATCTGTAATCGAGAGAGCCCTTGTGGCCACACTGAGAGAGTCTGCCTAATCCCTTCATTGAGAGAAGAAAAGAATGAAACAGGCCAGGGTGTGGGGGCGCTGGAGCATTTACTCCCCATCCTTACCCCTCACCCCCAAGGGAGGGCAGAAAGCCACCCCTCACTAGCCTTCACCCAATATCCCACTTATCCCATTTCACTCCCAGCTGTGTGCAGTCATTTATCTAGTTCATATATGGTCACTTAGGTCCCTATGATAACAATATATTGTTTACTGTACATTATAAACAACAGTGCAAGGGCTTATTCTTTATGTCAAATTGCAGAGTTTTGAGGTAACTCTTTTTAAATGAATTCCAGAAAATGCGTTTAGCTTGTGACTCATGGATAGAGTCGGTGTGTTCATGAAGTTGGTGGTGAAAGAAACTGCATAAAGGTTAGTTTATCATTTATGATATGGACTGATTGCAGTATTTATGAGGTTACTCAGTTACTTGTTCACATCCAGACCTGCATTCGTGTTAAAAATCCATGGGATCAATCTACCTCTTTGAGTCAGGTTTTTAAAGAAGTGAAAGCTAAGTTCATACTGAAAG
Organism: Ctenochaetus hawaiiensis; assembly: GCA_029783645.1. Classification (NCBI taxonomy): domain Eukaryota; kingdom Metazoa; phylum Chordata; class Actinopteri; order Acanthuriformes; family Acanthuridae; genus Ctenochaetus; species Ctenochaetus hawaiiensis. The sequence continues at coordinate 13,587,824 of JAPZDY010000010.1, forward strand.
GAGGTGGATATCTCATTTTGCCTGAGCAGACTCGTAATGTCCAGGGTTGTGTTGAAACAATGGATTTTTGTTCTCATCTAAATCCCCTCATTTTAAGTGCAGTTTCTGTATTACTTATTGATCACAGTAAGCTGGTGGATTTGGTGTTTTTCTGGTCTGCCTCTGCACATGTCTTTCTTGTTCCTAATGGACAGAGTTATTCTTCAGAATTCTATCATATCACCTTAATGTTTTTTTGGTTTTTACTAGTTTGAGAGGATCCCCTCAAGCAGCATTGTGTATTTGCTTGGACCCTCAGCAAACAGGAGGTTGGAGTTGGAGAGCGTGTGTGTGTGTGTGTGTGTTTGGGGGGAGGTATTATTAAAAATTCTTGTCTTCCGTTGGTTCCCATCTCATCCAGAGAGTACATTCAAGGAAGAGAACTTTGGGATCTCACTTTGTTTATGGATAGAAGTACATAAAAGGACTCTTATAGCTCTGTTGCTCACTCTCTCTCAGTCTACTACCCCTCCTCTTCTTAACTCCCATAGCTTCTCCCTCTCTCTTTCTTTCTGTTTTCCATTTGGGCATTGGGGTGGGGGCCTTTGGTCATTAATAAAATGGGGAGAGATGGGGAGTGTATGTGTGTGTGTGGGTGGGGGGATGGGGGGTGGAGGGCTTGTCAGGCACAGTCAAGTGTAATCCAAAGTCTACAGCATCCTCTTCGACAACTATTTTAATGGAAATAGGGAACATATTGTATCAAGGCAACCATATCCTACTTGAAATGACAGTATCAAAAGTGGGAGTTGATACTATGGCAACAAAGCAGCTTTTTGCCAGCTAGGCGAGTCGGAGAGAGGGTAGATTGTCAGGCCGCAGGGGCCGGCGAGCGAGAGAACGAGTGTGAGAGTACATGGAGAGGCGAGAGCAAAAGACCTATAGCCCCAACGCTTTTGTTCCCTGTCTTTTTTCCCCCCATTTTAGAATATGATGCAATGAGATGGTATTATGTTGCCATTTTTTATGCTATTATTCTGAAAGGAGAGCATATGGGAGGGGTAAGAAGGCGGCATGGGGGGAGGTTTAGGATGCACACTCAAACTTTTAATCCATCCTGCTAAAAGCTAATGCATGGTGGCCTTGAACTATTCTCTCAGGAGATGAGTGATCTTTGTCCCCCACCTCCCTTCTCTGTCTCGCTGTTTTTTAAGGGTTCTGCCTCTTTTCAACCCATTTTCAATAAGCCTAAGGTATTGTGTCCCAGACATTATGAGTCACATGCTCTTCCTATGGAGCATAGATTGCACCTTGCACACTCATAATGGAAAGTGAAGCTAGGAGGTCTACTTTGAAGGAGGTACATCAAGCTTTATGCTCCTTCTTTTAAAGATACAACATTTTTTTCTTTTACACCTGATTCTAATGTGGCCATTAATTCCTTATTTGTGTGTTTCTTGTTTGGCTTTCTGTAAAGCGATTGTTCAGGTTTTTTCAAGTGGGGTTGTATGAGGTACTTATCAGCTGTCTACTGTAGATGGTGGTCAGCACACCTCCAGTTTGGAAAATGAGAGAGTAGTATTGACATGGAAGAGGAGCAGTGGACTGCACTGTACGCTGCAGCTTAGTGTGCTACTTGCTGCTTCAAGCTATCACCTAACCTTGGAGATTTTAAATTTCCTTTTTTGCCAACTTTAGTTTCTTTCTCCCATCTTATCTTTTAGTCTGTCGTTGCAGTGGCAGAAAGGCAAAGTCTTCCTTTTTGGACAATTAATGAAATGCTAAGACCTGACTGACTGTGGGCTGGTACCATGAACTGCAGGGGCCAGTAAGTTGAGACACCCTGGCCCTAACCTCTAACCAGCCGTGAAGAGAACAGAGGCCGGGGAAACCTGATCTTTGACTTGTAGAGCTCTCACGCACCGCCTCTTTCTGTTTGTGTGCACGAGAGAGCGAAAGAGTGAGTGAGACCTCTCATTTTTCAGTTCTGTCGTTTTCGTTCCCTCCCCTTGTCCTGCACGGCCAATCTCTTAATCACAGGGTTTGAGAGGGCGAGAGGATTGAAAGACCAGGTGACTTTCTTTCCTTACACTCCCACAGCTTCATTGTGTGTAAATGAGTGGTCCAGGTTCAGCTGTGTATGCACAAATAGGCTTGAATGCTTTTGGCTATTATATTTACATTGTCGACTGTGTGACTGGCCAAATCCATACTTAACACCTGTGTGTGTATACTTCATGTACGTCAGTATGTGCTTGCGCGTGGTTAAGTGTTTTCTGTGTGCACATGATGGGATTAGAGTCACGGCAGTGGCAGATTACCTGTAACTGTGATCTGTTGTGGTCGGGGATTAACTTTGTGGCGCTCCATGCTGTGAGGTAACATGACGCAGCAGGGACAGACCACAGTGAGGGGAGAGTGGAGTTAATGCTAGAGCACTGGGGTGATAAAGCTAAGATAATCCTCTTCTCCTGTGACCTGAGAGAGAGAGAGAGAGAGAGAGAGAGGAGGAGTAAGGGGCTCATTGACAACTTCACCTGGAGAGAACTTGAAATAAGTGGGAAAGGAAAGTTTTTTTTAAGGGTTGGTGAGTCTCATAAAACACAATGGGAAAGAGGGAGTGGCAGTGAGTTTACAGGCACTTATTTGATTATAACCAGAGTAAGGAAATGCTCCTATTACTGCAACTGTCTGTCATCTTAAACAGGTTATTTCATTGGAGTTAAGGCTTTAATCACAGGAAATGTGACCTTATTGAAAAGCACTGTTGTAGTTGGTAGTCATATGAATTATTTTTTTGCATGTCTACAGTGACGTCTGGTTTCTGTTTGTTCTTTGATGGTGTGCATGCACCTCAAAGGTCACAGAAAGATCTGCTTACAAAAAGGCTTGTTTGTTTAGAAAAAGGGCAGTGAGGATAAGGGGTGTTGAAAAAGCAAAAATTGTGTCCTGGGGACATAGAGCTTCTAATGTTACAGCTAACGGGCAAGCTAAGGCCTAAAAACAACAGATTTTGACATAAGGACGTATTCTGCACAAATATGACATAAGTATCAGCTGTTAAATCACTAAACACAAGAAAAGCAGATAATTCTTGAAATGTTTCATTCTGATACACGCTAATCTTCCTTCCTTTCTCTCTGTTTCTGCCACACTGTCATATGAATGTTTTTGCTCTCACCTTCAAGTTTCTCTTCCTCTTTGTAGACCTGGCAAGATATGACTGTCTTATCATATCTTGCCAGGCAGATGACCTCTAAAACTATAACCCCATAAAAGTCTTTTCTCTGACTGCTTATTATAAATTTTGTCCTCTCATAAAACAGTGATGTTTGGTTAAGAAACTTGCTATTATCAAACAAGCTTTAAGTTATTGGATGCCCCTGATTCTGCCTGGTTTCAGTTCCTGGTGTGAAAATAAAGTTTTTATTTCTTTGTAATGGACCATTTACAATAATAAACATGAGTTTATCTGCATGCTCATTTAAACATTAACACAGTGATAAAACAAAGAGCGCATGTCACAAAATTCATTCCTATCTGTAAACCACTCACATTGCCTGATATTCTGCTTCAAACACTTGCAGTGACCAAGGACACATCAGTCTTTTCCACTGATTTTCAGAGGGGAAGTCCAGGTAAATTTGCCTGAATATTTTGTAACGGAACCCTGACAAAATACAGCTCATGATATATTGAGCTATTGATTAATCACAATATAAACAACATGAAAAATGTCTCAGTTTTTATCAATTCATATCTGCAATTCCATTGTAGGCCTCCATTATTCTGTGTGGTGATAAAAGTCAGACTTCTGATTTAGGATTGATGAGGTTCTTTACAAACCAGTTAAACACTTGAATCAAATAACATTAGTAAAATTATCTGATAAGGTAATAGAGAGCAGGCTGCTGCTTAAATAAATAACTCAGATAAGAAGTCTAGATCAACTAAGGTAAAATTATTGACTGAACATTCAGTTAACATGAAATATTAGGTTCACATAGTTAAAGCTACTGATTCGACTGTATGATCTTTTCAGATGATGTAGTTTGTGCAGAGAGGGATGTCTGTTATTTAGCCCACCTTTATTGATGTAATGGGATGGAAAAATAATAGAAATCTTTTACAACAATATAATCCAGTTTAACAGAACCACAAACTGCATTCCCCCTAGTTTAACCATACAATTAAATCAGCACCTCTCCAAATAATTTAAACAGAAACAGAGCATTATAACCTTTACAAAGGGACTTTTGCATTAGGCTGCATTAGTTTTAATGAGGTGTACCGAATGAACTGACAACTGGGTTCGTGCTGTGACGCACAGTGAACTAGGATTCTCTCTCAATAATTTAACTGTGTGACATTTTTTTACAGTCATACATGAAGTCTACCATGTTAGTCAGCTGGCAGCTCACACTGTCATTGTGAAGATCTTTTTTATCAAATTAGTTTGCTCTTTGCCAACAAATCTGGGCAGGAGCCATAATTTGAAGAGTGAAGAGAGTAGAGAGCAAAGAGGGAGGAAAACGAATGCCTGTGTTTTCCCCATTGAAACCCCGTAAGAGGAGTCTCAAGGACAGCAAATCTGACTTATTATCGTAGAGCGAGGGAAATAAAGAGGAAAAGGATGGAAAGGGAGAGACCATGAGAGCGAAAAGACCACTCTTGCTCTCCCTCCTCCTCAATTAGTTCTGCACAGACCAGATGAAGCTCCGAACCTCTCCAGTTTTTCTGCTCTTCCTTTATAACCACATACACCCACTCCTTTCTCTTTTGTTCAGCCATTTACTCAGCCTTCTAGTTAACTCTGCATCCCCACTACTGCGCACAGTCACAGTTGTCTGCTCATCGATCAGTCTGCTGCTCACACTGTATTCATACTGCACCTACTTGCTCAATTGCTTTGCTCTTGTGATTTCTTCTTCCATGAATTCTGACCTTCTCTGAATGTGGCCTGCCAATGAAATGCTCATTCACTCCCTCTTTGTTTGTACATTGTCATGGGATGGCCATGTGCTGTCAGGACTAGTGAAGAGGTTTGGCATTGTGCTGTAATGTGCTGTTTGCTCAATGTTCTCTGTCAATGTCGAAACATCTCCCCTTTTTAATATGAAATTCACTCTCAAGTGCTTGTCAACAGCAACTTAGAATTGCACACACATCTGTGCATTGGCGTACATAAAAACACACAAAAAAATGGCAATAGATAAATGCGATAGACCTTGGTGAGCAAAACATAAGTGAACTTTTTTGCCTGAAGGCCAGTTTAATTTTTCTATTGAGTTTAGTTCAATTTGATGTGAGTCTTTGTTTTTTTTGTTCTTTCTCATCCTCTTTTTCTTCAATAAAATCAGAGTAGATAAAGCTAAGGCTGTGCCCTAAACCAATGACTGCATTAAGATGGACGACATGACGGTTCCCCAAAAGTGAAGTGAAAACATTTCGATCGCCTCCTGGTGTCTGGCTGCAGTATATGTTATGAGTTGGGATAAAATTGATTGCTAGAAGCATCGCGATGTGGATGTCAATTTTACAGAAAGACAGCGGCTGCATGTGTGTCTTGATTTAATGTCTATATAAGTACATTTGCAAGACTGATGTCATGTGAAATTTGTTGTGAATACTTTCTATGCAATCACTCAAAGATGTTTTTATTTACTTATCTGTCTATTGATATAACTGTTTTTTCAACTGCAGTGTGGATCATAAACTTATTTTACATAATTACGCTCTGTTTCATTTTAAATTTGGATTTACTTTTTTTAAAATCTAGTTTAGCTAACTCTGATTACAACTAATCTTAGATCACTTTTTGTTGGTGCAGTCAAATGTAAATCTTCTCTCAGGTAACTAGCATCAGAGCCAGGTCAAATTTTAGTAGATTTCATCGACCAATGTTCAGTTTGCTTATTCTGGCCAAACTATTCACACACAGCCATTGTGTGTGTAAGGTTGTTCCCAGACATTAATTATTTGCTATTACGAGTAAGGTCTCAAGAGAAAATAACTGTAGCAGCATTTATTGCACTAATTGTATTACACATTATGAACTCTCTTTTAATAACACAGTGTGTTCAATGTAGTAATTCCTTCCAGTTGAATTTTTGGTGTGCCCAAAATGGTGCAAATTGGATTCTATTTTTTTTTATTTCATTTTTTAAAATGAAAGATTCACTTTCTCTCTATTATGTCAGCAAATGTAAGTTTTGGGATTTATACTGTTCTTAGTGTCAATAAGCAATTTACAGACATCAACATGGTCTTGTTTAAATTGTGGAGGGTACTTTTCTTATTTTCTCATATGATACTGTTGAAATTGATAAAAAAAATAGATGAATTGGTTCTGAAAAAATACAAATTAGGAGCTGGACATACACTACAATGTGCACACACACTTTATGTCACTTACTAGGCTTTAAAGCACTGGCTAAATGTGGGATGAAATTAAGAAATTAAGGCTAGTTTATTTTTACTTCTTTCTCTCTTCCAACTGTCTGACAACTTCAAGGCTCTAAGGACAATTTCCCAGTAAATCAAAGCAACAATTTGAAAGCGGCACTTGTGACAGTTTGTCCCCCATGTTTGTGTGTGTCCACAGACCAACCTACCCATCTTCAAGCTGAAGGAGTCTTGTGTACGGAGGCGGTACAGCGACTTTGAGTGGCTCAGAGCGGAGCTGGAGAGGGAAAGCAAGGTGAGCTATTGACGTGAACTCAACACAAAGGGTTTTGAGTACTTGGCTTTTCAAATTGGCTGATAACATTGACCACATCTGCAATGTTTTTGTGTGTGTGAGCAAGTTGTTAAAAGATCTTCTGAACCTTTGCATTTTGTTGAAGGATGTACTTTTTCTTCTTTTAAAAAAGACCATAAAATATCTGCTTTTTAACCTCAAGAAACATCATAAAAATGTTTTTCCCAGATCTTTTTGTACTCAGCTGCTATACGATCAAAGCTCTGTGAACTGTCTTTTTAAAAAAGTTTTACTCTGTTGATTATAAACACTAAAGTCCTCATTAGCGAGTTACTTATGCCTATATGGTTTTCTGTGGGTGCTCTTTTATCTCAGGTGGTTGTCCCACCTCTCCCAGGAAAAGCTCTTATCCGGCAGCTTCCGTTTCGAGGGGATGATGGGATATTTGATGATGCTTTCATCGAGGAGCGGAGACAGGGCCTGGAGCAGTTTCTCAACAAGTAAGCCTTTTTACATCTTCGCCGTTTTTCTCTTCCTCCACTACTTTGTCATGGGGTTAAAACAATTTGTTCTTTACAATTTCATTCTTTGTCTTCACAGTTGTTAGCGGCTTTTTGCCTCAGCATGGTATTATTTTAACTCTCAGGAACAATACAACATTTGCTCAGTGAAGTGATTCAACTTTTTCACTTCTCTCCATATTGTTAACGAACTGAACCTGCAGAAACAGACAGGTCTTTTTCTCACTATCCTTCTTAATTCTCTTTTATAATTACCTCACAAAGGCTGAGAACAACCAAAGAGGACTCAAGTGTGCACCCCCACAACTTAATTTTCCCACATTTGTTTTATTGTTGATGTGTAATTTATGATAATTGCAGCTTAAATTACAGCGCGTGGTTCTGTGGGATGGTGTGTGCACCTCTGCTTATTTTTGATCCAGCATGTCCCCCGTTTTCCGCTGCTGCACAATAAAAGTTACAGTGTGATTGTAATTATTTGCTTTGATTGCAGACTTGGCCATTATCTTTGTTTCATGTGCAAATGCATCAATGTTTCCTGTTGGAATATTAAGTGCGCAAAGATAGTGGTGAAAATTAAAATCCATAAATATGTTTTTTTTGTTTTTTTTTTTTAAAAAGATGGGAATGTGTTCGTAATTAAGATTTTTTTCCCCCCTTGCTCCCTGTGAATGAAACACTGCTGCTGATCATATCATTGTTCAGACTTAATGCTGGCCAATGTGGCTGGCAGCATTGTTTAAACTGTGATTGAGAGCATTGTGAAGAGGAAATCTTTTGGAATGGTAAACATGATTGTCGCTGAGAAACAAGCGAAAAGGTGGAGAGGAGATAACCATCACTTTTTGATTAGGCTAGTCAAACATAATGCATGCTTCAGGTAAAAAAGAACAGCTCACATCCCCACTTCAAAAAACCAAGCAAGGCCTTGAGATGCTATCGTGCTGCTGCTGCACCTTGTTCTCAATGTCAGCATTTCCAAAAACCTATTAAACAGGATTTGTTGGGGGCAAGCTTGATCTCTCCAGTGATTGCCCAGGTGGTTGACCTGTGAATGCCTCGTCCTGGCGGCTCATTTTGTCCAAATATTTCCTGTTAGAGGTTAATATGCATGCATATGTACAATGTCATCATGTTGACCTCATTTGAAAAATTTTGTGGTTTTTGAAAAATTAGATGTTTTAGGGTCTCAGGTGTGCTGGCTCATTCTCGTTAAGCTCCTATGCGTCATCTGCAGGGACATTCAGGGAAGCCTGATGTCAAAATGACTTTAGCAGAGGTAAATGCATTCCCAAATACAGATTAATTAAAGTAACTCATACCAGGATTTAAGGAGAGATGTTTAAAAAAAACACACTGACCAAAGCCTGAGGGAAAATCAGATTTCCCCTAACTCCTGTTCTTTTTACTTTGGACTTCTTCACCTGTTCTCTATAAAACAGAATGTGTTCATTTGCGAATCCCTATCAGCTTCAGTGATTTATTTAAGTATATTCTTATTCTGGATTTGATGTCAGTAACATGTTTCAGACAAGTTGGTACAGGAACAGTAAAAAACTGGGAAAGTTGTGGAATGCTCCATAAACACCTGTTTGGACCATTTTACAGGTAAACTGTTTCATTGGTGACAGGTCTAAGTATCATGACTGGGTATGAACTGGCCAACCTCAAAAGGCTCAGTCACTCACAAGAAAGGATGGGTGAGGTTCACCACTATGACAAACACACTTAAAGGAAATTACTACGTAGGCTCAGGAGCACTTCATAAACATGCTGCTGGTAAACAGTTCATTTACAAACTCTGGTTATATTCACATTTTACACAGCATCAAAACTTTTTGGAAATCTTGTGCCATAAAGTAGTAAGAGCTTGTTACTACAACTGCACATTCACATCCATAAAGCAGTGTGTAAAGCGTATATTAAATGCGCAGTAATTGTGAGGATGATTTTACTGTTGGCCAATCAAATAAGCTCAAAATATCATATGTCTCGTCTCATCTCATCTCATCTCATCTCATCTCATCTCATCTCATCTTATCAGCAAGCCTTCCCCAGTGATACACAATCACAAGTCATCATACAGTTAGCATATCACCAATAACTTTACTTATCGATTGACTATAAATTACAGATTATTGCCACTCTCTTATAGAGATTTATGAAATCTACTGATTCAGGATGTCTTTAGGTTAGATTAAAACCCATTTAATCCCAACATCTCTTGTCCATCTGACCTATTTTGCCCATCTACTCTAAGCAGTTTCGGAGTTTGCAGTGTCTTCATACTAAAAAACTTTTTTTTTTCATTTAGTAGTTTGTGCCTTTTTATTAGGATATAGAGAGATAACAGGAAATGAGAGAGATGACATGAAACAAGGGTCCCCAGCATCTCATGGTCGGTACTTCAAACCCCGAGGCTAACAAGATGCTGCAAACTTTTTAGTTTTGAGTGTGTGGTTGATGGACTCTATTCTCCCACAATGCTTTGCTCAGAAAAAAAATATTTTTGGGATGTAAAGTAAAAAGTGGATGTTGGAACCTCTCAGAAAATAAAAAAAAATGGAAAATAACTTTAATTTTATTTGTGTGTGTGTGGGGGGGTATTTGGTAGTTGCATTCTGGTGTCACAGGTTGACTGATGGTCAACAAGTATTCAGTCTCTTCCTGTTAATATTAATTCCTCAAATATGTTCCTTTATTGTATATTAACTGCAGAAAAGATATGCTGAGGCAATAATTGTAACAAACATAATGTTAACAATTAGTATGAAGGCTTTTAAATTCAGACAGAATGGGTTAGAATAAAGAAAATATCTTCAAGTTTCCACCTTTGTAAGGGCAGGGTAGGTAGAGTATCTGGTTTTGCATCATTTTTGCTCTGAATGACAGGATGACTCTGAACGTAGTGAAAGAACTTGCGTCCAAGCAACATGTGCAGTTTTGTGTATTTATGGCATCATGTAGGTCTAAATCTGAAAGGTGTCTGAGATGGTTGTGTTTGATTCTGCAGCCTCTGGTTGGCAAATCAGTGAAATGAAACTCAGTCATGAAGGAGTAAAATATCTTAATGTAAACCACTTTTCTTTTGACACTTTTGTTCTTACTGTTTATTATTTGTTCTTATTAATGCTGTTTCTTTGATACGAAGATATGATTCACAAACTATTTTTTCCTCAAATTTGGTCATTGGAACTAAATCTTTCACAGATTTCTTACCTTAATGTAAATTGATCTCTGCCCATCCTCCATGTCATCCAGCCCTGTCTTTGTTATGCCTACTCGGGTTTCAAACCTGGCTGTTCTCTCTTGTGTGTTTCAGAGTGGCCGGCCACCCTCTAGCTCAGAACGAACGATGCCTGCACATGTTTCTGCAGGACGAGACTGTGGACAAGAGCTACACCCCCTCCAAAATCAGACAAGCCTGAAACAAAAAAAGATTGCTCTGCTTGGCCTGGTCTGGCTCAGCCCAGCTTGGCCCGACAACCCAAAGCTCTCTTCACTACTCCAGGTTTCTCTCAGACAATAAACATTGCAATGAAACATGAATCCCTCCCCAACCCCCAAAGTTATATTGTTCACTGCCTCTTTTAGTTTAATTAGTGACCCTGATCGGTGTTTGTTTTCACCTTCTAATTGAAGTCAAGAATGTTCGACACATAACTGTGGTTGAAAGTAATTTATAGTAATTTCTCTTTATGTCTGGAAATGCCACTAACATGGATATATTATGTATTTATCATTTAGCTATGTCTTGAATATATTCATTTACGTATTTAGTAACATTGAATGAGCGTTTTATGTATGCAAAGCTCTCGAAGAACCACAGCGTTTACCATCATATATATATCCTATACTGGCATGTTGCTCACCATAACTAGCAAATACACACACATACACACACATACACACACACACACACACATGCACTCATGTATTGGATGGGCCTTGACTTTCAAATCACACTTAGTTGTTCCTGTCTTCAAAAGGAAGCATGTGTGTGTCTATCAACCAGCACCTGACCAGTTATCACAATGATTTTCTAGCGAGAAAGAAGTAATTTACACAGAGGGAACTGCAGTATTTCTACTGGCTATATGCATTTTGAGATTTGTATACTGCTGTGCCATTTTTGTTTATTTTGAAGATTTTCCAATAAAATAGGTGAAATGTCTCCACGCATAATTCCGCCTGTTGATTTGGACTGTTCTCCACACTCCACACGGATAGCCAGCTACTGCAAACTGCCATCCTGAATGTATTACCATTTATTTTTCAATAAATATATCTGTGATCATCGTCATTAGAGAAATGTTTACACCTATGGCTCATCAGAGAGTTTATGAAAACAGTCCTGAGTTCTTATTTAGAACAGATTAGTTAACCTCTGACACTTTATAATAAGGATGCAAAACACATGTTTAAGTAAAGTATAACTAATTTATGTCTCATGATCAGTTAATGCATGAATAATTCCTTACTTATTTAAACCACTCCATTAGATCAGCCCCTCACTTGTAGTAAATTTACCCGAACTATGCATTTGCAAACAACCATCTTGACATGACTTAACTTGAAAGGACTCGTGCCAACGAAGTAACCTACAAAATATGACGTCATGTGTGAAATGATGACATATACTAATAACGTCTCATTTATATTCAATGGTCATTTAATTCAGAAAGCCTCTTGCCATTCTGTCTGTCCATTAAAAAACTGTTATTAACTCTAATGTGCCACCTCAAAGCTTTTGGTTTAAGCAGCAATATTTAATGCAGTTTGTTAAAAAAAAAAAAAAACATCATATATCTATGAGGACAGGTGCTGTTTGGCTGTCAGAGGCCAATCAAATGGATCTGAAACTGATTTCTGTCTAATTTAATGGCGCATGAATTTGTGTATCAATTAATTTTAAATTAATTAATATTCTATTCAGCATCCACAAATGACAGAAACTCATAATAGCAGATCACTCTGTAAGCAACTGGAATTCATGATGGATCCTGCATCAATCATCATGAGTCTTACAGTACAGTTATTAATGACTTAAGCATGTGTTTCGTCTCTTTATTTTAAACTCTGATCGGTAAAACCTTTTAACATGAACCTTTCATTGATAATAAAATCAGGTTTGAGAAGATGTGTGTTATAAACAAGCTTCCAAACTGCAGCTGGTAGTTTTTATATCTAGGTTATTTAAAGGCAGATTAATTCAGTGTCTTTTATTCTCTTGGTTACAACTCTAAATAGTTATAACTCCAAATATTTACAACAGAATGAGAACATCACAGGCTTCAAAAACATTTTTCCAAGTGCTGAATATTATTTTATCCAGTGTTAGTGTCTAACTTCACAAAGCCGACCTAAACATTTTTAATGCTGCGCCTCAAACAGGACACACCAACACAAACGGGACAGTGACCACTTAAATACAAACACCGACTTCAGATAAATTTAGTTCTACAGTCAGGAGGCAATGCAAGCATATCCTTTAAAAGTCCCTCTTAATTCTTCACAGAGTTGGCCCCTGTCCTCCGTGTTGCCCTGTGCGTTTGGTTTCAGCACCGGATCGAGGGACAGCGATTTCACATCCCCCATTTACGCATGCGTCATCTTTTTTTTTCTTTTTTTGGTTTCCTCCATTGGGATTGAACACAGCAGTAAAAGAATGAATTGGTCTTCAAAGCTCATTGGTCTCAGAGACACTTGAAAAAACTTCTTTATATATAACATTTCTTTGTCAGACATACTTGGCAGGTGCGCTCTAGAGTCTTTAGGCAACATTTAAACACCGCAGACCGTCTGCGCCCACAGCAGATTGCAGTTTTTCTGTATCATACAGGTAATTCTACAATGAGAGTTACAGGCTAATCCTTAACTAGAGCAACTGTTAACAGGCTACTTGGTGAATTCCGGCTGTATTGCAGTCTTTGTTTCAATGGAGCCTAAGCCTAAATAGGCTATTTTAAGACAGCCTAAGAGATTTTGTGCTCAGCAAAAAATTCAACCCATGGTTCCACCTGCTATGATTTGACATTCTGATGACTGCTGGGTGGGTCTCTCTGGGCCTTCAGCTCAAGTCTTTTCCATGGACCAATGGTGAGAATTCATATATCGCTGGACTTGTACATGTCAGAGAGGAGCCTGGTAATTGGTACATTGCCGATGGTCTTTTTGAAGAACACCTCCTCTATGGTGGATGGGCCGACGGAGCGGAGCGCCGGTAGGAGCAGGAGCAGCTTCCCGAAGCGACATGGCTGAGTTGGGTACCTGGGAAGAAACCAGTGAGGGTTAAAACAGCTCATCTCATGTGTGCAGACTAATGCAGCCCATTGAAGAAACACACATATGTGTCATGTAGCTGCTATTTAAATTTGAAGCTCAATTGTTGCACTGGTGCACAGTTACAGAAGACAACAGTTACATATAGCTTCATTAGCTTAATAATGAACCTGAATCTTGCATACCGTGCAACATGCATGCACAAGAGCTTAAGGTAGATAGAAAGACTGACTGATCGAATAACTGACGAATGGACTGATTAATTGATTGATTAATTGACTGACCGAAAAGTTGAATCTTACCTGGTGTGTATGTAACTGTTGAGAGTGAGCTGTGCCTCGTCTTGTAGTGCAGCGATGGCGCTGGCATTGCGAAAACTTCTTAACTCAGTGTTGCCATGTGTAGGAACTATAGGACAGAAGCAGGGTTTTGACTGTTAAACAGGAGGTTTAACAAATAAGCAATGACATACTAATATTAATGATGATCAACTTTATTATGGACACAGGGTGCAGTTTAAAGGTAGAGCAGTGCATAAAAACATCAGAAGGAAAACTAAAGAATGTTAAAGAATATATACACACAGATGTGTTAATCGAGCTGTTGCTAAAATAACTTTTGTTCCCCCTCCTGCAGGATTTGGTTTAAGCAGCAGAGAAGTTCAAAAGCACTTAAGTAGAAATAATGAATTCCAGTGGAAGACTTTTAACCTTAATTCACTGCATGAGCATGCAACTGTAAAACACCTGGTAAAATAGTTGCACTCACCGGCCTTGAATGTCACAATGCATTTCAAGCAGGCAAACTCTGTTGCATCAAGGCGCATCTGTCTGAACCTGGTTACCACCTCCTGAAGTGCTTGTATCTCAGACATGATCTTATTCATCCGCTGAGACTCTGTGTTTTCAGTGTTCATTCCTGTGAAGAAATGTGGAGAAAATGTCATAATGCAGGAAAACACTACGGCAGAGTGCATCAGTCACTGACTTTGCAGCTCATGAGGCCTTTTGATGGCCTGTATTCAGACAGCCCTGCACTCTCCAGTACATTGTCACATACCAGAAACAGCAAGAAGAGTGGTCGAGTCCACAGGAATGGCCCACTGCGCAATGCCCAGAACAAATAATTCCCTCCAAGCATCCTCCAATAGAATCAGCTACAAAGAGGAGATGTTTCATTGTTAATCTGTACACCAATGAAGCAATGACTTATGCCCTTTTAAGCAATTTGAGTCTTAGTAGATAGCATTACAATAGTAACTCTTCCATAAGACACCATTGGTGTGTTTTATTCATGTTAGCAAGGGTTCTTAGAGTCTAAGCTTAAAATATAATTTGACAAAAAAAGTGCTTAACTCAAATTAAAGTAAGCAAAAGATCTCTGAAGCATCATGACCCACATCCATTGCTGATGGTTTCCTTTTTCGACTATTCCTGTTAAAAAGGCGCTGCAGGATTGAATTTTGGACTCAAATTTGAGTCTTCTCTCTTTAAAAAATGAGTGAAAAAGGTGTACCTGATCGGATAAGGGCAGGGTGGAGAATGCGGGAACACTTTTTGCCCACTTGATGCTCATGAAGAGGAGGCGCGCCGCTGACTCGCACACAGACTCCGTCGCCACCTCGTAGAGGTACATGGGGGTGCCGCTGACTTCATGGGGATACTGGAGGAGGTTAGAGAGATCATCACCGTTATGTATCGGCTTAGATTATAACGAAACACAGTTCATAAAATGGTGAACAACAAAGGTCAAATTCCAAGCCCCAGCACCTGGTTTTATAAAGCTTAGTGTTGCTTGTGGTGGATTTGCAGTGAGAAATCTAATAGGCGGATTTGCGGCTAGGCTGCTAAATCGGGACAAGAATTTCAACTTCTGACCCTCACAAAAAATACTGTAAATCCTATAATATCATTTAGGAAGGCTATAATACAAATCATAAATTATAAAAATAATGGATTTTAGAATTATATAAATGCTCTAAAACGGTCAGCAAAACTCTTAAAATCCATGTGGGAAATAAAGCAAATAAATCCCAGGAGGTAAACTAGTTTTTTTTAAAGACATCCCAAAATATAACCTACCTTCGGGGTGGGCTGTGCCAAACCCACGATGGCTTGTCTCTCCGGTGTGGTGGCTACTGTGCTCATCTCCAGGTTGTGGGGCTCCAGTTGCGTGACCGTGGTAAAGAAGGGAGGGCCGGGCAGAGAGGATCCCGGGAAATGGGTCGATGATCCGTTCACCTCTTTGTGACCCCGGAAATATAGGGCAACCTGTTTCCGGATGGTGGACGTCCGGGGTCCCCTCTCGTGCTGAACGGCTGTGAAACGGGGGCAGCAGGGACACAGTGAAGGAATGATCACACTAGGGGCAAATGGCTAACTATTAATTTGATGGTTTTTTTCCCGCGATTAAAATAACTTTTTTTTTTTCAATAATATAACTAATCTACAACTATTTCTAAAATTAAAAACACAAATTGCTCATTAAATTGGTTGTAATGAGTTAGCCATCAATGTTTCCACATGTTATAAACAAATAAAATTTCCTTTTAAATAAGCGAAAAGTAGCTGATAACCACCCTGTTACTTTTGAGCTTCGATTAACAGCATTGATACCCTTTTATAATCGAATTGTTCACTTTGAACCCAATCGCCACTGCATAGCGTGTCTATGGCCAAAGTGATAATTAAATTAAAGCCCATTTACCGTCTTTATTCATGTTCACTTCCAGACACTTTTTCAAACGGCACGCTCGGCACTGGTTTCTGTGAGTTTTGTCGACGGGACAACCACCCTGTACGGAGACAAAGACGGGGAGAGACAGACAGTTACAGCCTTCAGATGAATTCCTCTCAGCTTGCACAATACAAGGCTTCTTGCTATTATCTTCCTGGGAGGCCAATCTTCAGGTGAAAGATCGTGCTATTATCGTGTAGTTATCGACCTGCTCCCCTGCGGCTCCAGTGCGGCCTCATCCCGGAGGATAAGTACTCTATCCCGCCCTCTGCTGCCTAAATCCTCGCCGTGGAGTCATCACATTAGATTGGATTACACCTGCCGTACTATAGCAGCGCGGTGTTTAGCAGAATACTTAATGGTAGAGGCATGACACAATTAGGCTCATCAAGGGAGACTTAACTCAGCGCCAGAAGGGAGAAGCAAATAGACTCTGTGCGTAAAATGCGCACGCCGTGCGTAAAGCTGCTAAGGTTTTTAGGATGAGAATGAGGGACATCACGTCACTTAAATGTTGCTTCTAATAACACTAAGAATATAAATCCCAACTTATAAGTACAGTAACTGTGACATACTGAAGATATTATTTAGTGAATGTGGCAGATTATTAGGCGCAATTATTGTGAAAAGGAAAGATTCCCATTAAATTTCCTATGATAACTTGTATTTACAACTTGCTTGATTCGCCAAATATGATGCCAAACTGACACAATTTAAAAATGCACTAAGATGTTTCTCCATTTCAGGCAAAAATGATCAAATTAGTTGATAGTACCTAAACTAGAATAAATTAGAAATAAGGGCGCGGCCTCCTCACCTGAGAACCAGATTTACAGACGTAGGTCCTGTTTCTGCGGATGCTCCTCTTGAAGAATCCCGAGCATCCGTCACAGGCGTAAACACCATAGTGTTTCCCTGAGCTTCGGTCGCCGCACACTTTGCATGGGATGTCCAGAATCCGACCTGAGAAAGGCCCATACTACATTTAGATATCATTCACAGGCTCATCAAGCGCCGGGCGTCACTCGGCTCAATTTTAAAAGAGAAAACATCATGGAAAATTGTGCCAATTAGTCCATTCATACATAATCATTAATATAAATCAGGAGAATAGTTTCCCAAGTTGACTCAGAACTTCAGAAAATTGTTGCTTTGCTGCTCTTTAAAAGAGTTTTGCCGTTAAATTCTGTAATTAATTGGTCAGCTGCTTCAGTTGGCACAAGGCACATACAGTAAATGCCAGAAATGAACTCTTTTTGGACGTTTTACACTGTTGATATGGACAAATGGTCTACAAATTACTTGTTTTTGTCCTACAATCCCACAAAACACACAAAACACACACACACAGTCACACACACTGGCACACACACTGGACAGCGCCCCGCGCTTCGACCGACCATGGGAATTCACGGCGCACATTTCAAGAATAAAGTCCGGTGGGAAGCGTCATATCTGAGCTCTCTAAGACAATGGCCTGAGGGCGCACAATGGAGACATTAGGGGAAAGTGTTAACTTAATGATTTTCCCCCATTGAACCTCGTCTGACTGCCTGGATCTCGACAAGCTGCCAACTCCCCTTCATAATGGGACTCGACAGCTGCTTTATCCCGCAGGTCTATAGGCCCCAGGATTAGGGAGTGACACTGCACCATGAGAATAATGCGCACCAACTCGTTTCACCAACTCAAATGAAGTGTATGTAAATCGACCTTGGTGTAGATGAAAAAATGTGATTTTTTTTTTCGGTGAAGATTTTGTATTCAAATCTATAGAAGTATATTTGTATGCATATGAGGGAGCCTTTTTTTATTCTGGAGGGAAAAGCCGTCTATGTAATTACACTGACGTTTTGCCACCTGCTCATTGATTCGCCAGTGACCCGTCAAAAAGGGTAGCATGGGAATAACCACTGAGCAGCAAAAACAATGACTTCAGGAGAGAGTTACAGGGCTTCAATTGACAGATTATTAAGAATCAGAAGGCCATGTAGGCTTTTTAACTGTTGACCACAGCCGTGTAATTGCTAGAAAATGGAGAGAACCAACTTTTTGTGAGGTATTTATGTCTGCTAAAGATTTCTGTATAAGGAGGACTTTGCTGGTTGATGTTCATCTCATCATCACGGGAGTAATTTAAAAAATGTCAGCCCTCTATATAATGAATATATCTCAGTTTGGCCAGGTAGAGCTTAGCATATGTGTACATGTTTTGTTTTGTTTTGTTTTTTATCAATAATTTAAACGTTGACTTCACCCATTAAAATTATATGTTGATCAACAGATACGTTAAATAAGTTAATTTGTGCACTTCCAATACCAAAAAAAATTGAAGCTTTCGTAATTTTTCTTAAATTAAAGCGTGCGCAAAATTTCAACAAGAGGACCCCAAACTAATATAAAACTGTAGATCGCTTGAGAGTCAATTAAATAAATGACACACAATTTTGTTGTGAAGGGGGGGAAATGTATTTAACTTTCCGCCGTGGGGGTCCAATTCGTCTCCATTGTGTGCAGTAATTGCTTGAAGATATATGGCATATTCTATTAACGTAATCACCATCAAGGCGAAAACCTGCTAAAAGAACTGGAAATTAAGTTTTACTAGGTGCAGGAAATGTCTCTACTGACCTCCCATGATGTAGGTTTGAACTTGAATGACAGTTTTAGTGAAGTTGTAGTGCGTGTTGTTATTTCTAATTCAAGCCATATTGGTTATCCATAGAAATGTGAATATTTTTGAGTATAAAACAAAACAGAAGCAGCTGTATGACGGGATAACACATATTTAGAAATGCTCTGCTTTACTTAATGAGAATAAGTAATCTTTATTTGACAGAAATATCCTATCTTTGAAACAAAACGATGATATTTATATCAGTATTATAATCTAAGTGTGATTTTATTTGAATTAATTACGTGGCCTACCAGAGGGAAAATTGCAAAGGTTCAGATTAAGACACAAGCTCCAAATATGTCTAAAATCTTTAAACTCACGAACATTTTCAATTATCAAAATAAATAATCACCTATTTAATTTAAGATCACTAAAAACATTCACGATTAATGGAATAAATTGAGTTTTACAGCTTCAGGCCTACAGAAACGCGCGCCCGCAGATACGCGTTTAATAATTTGTCTAAAAGCGCAAACCAGCAGTAAGAGAAGAGTGTCTTAAACAAACTTTAAAATGATAATATGCGTGATTAAATATGTCGCCGTTTAGTGGAATATTACTTCTTAAAGACACTGCATAAAAATGAAATTACAGGCAACAAGTGGCATCGAGTGGGACGCAGGGAGAATAATCTGAGCATGAGCACATTATTAATATTATAATTTAAATGTCCAAACTTCATAAAAATTATATTTCTTGAAAAAAATGCCTTTCCAATCAGACTGAGGGCGCTTTAATTATCGGCCATGGACAGAAATTTACGCAGCCAACTGTGTTTGTGTGCTCGAAAAAAGACAAGAGCGACAGTTATTCCCCACGAAGCTCTACTCGCATTTTTAAAGACCAGTAGCAACGAGCGGACTAATTTATTTTTACTGAATATCAAGTCTTGTAAGTAGTGTAACAGTAATTTTTTAAGACCTCATGTCAGACAAAGGCCTCTTATAGATTATTATTCTAACACACTGAACACTCAGTAGTCTTCAGAAGAATCAGGGAAGAGAAAAGCGACACTTACTTGATTTGACATTCAGAATATCCAGACAGCCACTTGTTGAGCCGGTAGGTTTGCTCATCATAGATACTCAAGTCAATTATAAAGTTCAGGATGAAAAAATGTCCCCCTTTTCTTCTTATTCTTGCTGACAAAAAACAATTTAAAAAAAGGCGTGAAACCGCAACACTTTTCCTCAAAGTCTCTGCCAGCAGCGATGAGATAAACAGGTCAACGTCCCGAGTTTACCAACTTAACAGATCTGCGATCGACGACCCCAAATTAAGACGCACGGTTGTACATTGTTTCAGGCAATGATCTTCGCCTCAGGGTCGGAGAACCACACTGCAGCCCCCGGGGACAGCGGCTGGTTAACGGCGACAGCAGCCTTCCAGCCGGTGCGTAAAGTTGGAGTTAGAAAAACGTTGCCTGGAGCGCGTCCGACGGTGCCAGGCCGGTGGGAAAAGAAAGAAAAATCAATTTTCGGATTTTTTTTACAGGTAAAAGCTTGTTAAAACCAGGACACGATGTGACTTTGTGGTGCGCGTTCCTCAAATAAGCCTTGGTAATATTTATGAGAAGTGTCAGGGGGAGGCTGGAGGGTGGAGATCTCCACTTCCTTCATCCACTTGGCTTTCTACTCCAAACTCCAGTCTGACGTCACTGGCGTGTGAAGGGAGTGTGTGTATGTGACTGACTAATGGTGTGAATGTGTGTGCAACTGATGTGAAGTGCCTTGCCCATGGATCAAGAGGCACGGAAAAAAAAACACGTGTTGCATGCATATTTAATTTCTTATAGTCCAGTTTTTTGTTAAGGCTACGTTTCTTACAATTTCTAAATAAAATGACTTGAAGAAATCTAATTTTGAATATCATTTCCAAGAATAGGAATAGAATAGGATGAATAGGATGACATATTCGAAATTTAAAAAAGGCATCAAAATTTCTCCTTTATCTCTCCATGTGGCTGAATATGAAACGCTGCTGCAGAAAACTTGCATTCATGACCTCCATGCAAAATATCAGGGCTGCTGCAGTAAAAGTGTTACTATATGCAGGAGGGGTGTAAGGGGCTCAGGCATTAAATAGTGTCATGCTCCTCGTTTCCTGCGCACACAAGCACAAAAACAATTGTGTCCGGTTACACATGCGGTTGGTTGGCAGTCCTTACGATTCAAGGATAAGTGCCTGGGGCCCACTGAAGACACCGATCAGTCAGAGCAACTGTTTAACAGCTGATGTTTTCTTGTTCCAATGAAGAAAATCATCCAGACTTATTGTTATATTATACAAATATTGCTTAGTTCTAACGTTGTTGGATATAAAGTGTCTTTCCATTTTCAAAGGCTTATTTTTAATCTTTGTTAATCACATTGTCTTTCAACCTGTTGCAGGTGTTTAAACGAGGCTGTTATTTTGTCTAATTTACCAGTTTCCATTCAAAGGATTTGCCATCGATTGACCGATGTGGTCAGTGCAGCTTTTTATGTGGACATATACAGTCATAAAACAGATATATTTGGCATCATGCACTGTGCACTGTGAGGTAAAACAGGGTTAACTGAATATGATAAAATGATAAATTAAAAGCCATTAACTTTGATCAGTTTAACCAATTAATACACAAAAACTGCAATGTGCACCTTCCACTTTAAACCAAGCGCACCGAATAAACTGAAACAAAACTAAAAATAAATGAAAATGTGTAAGTATTTTTACCAATTAATGTATGAGAATATCAGTCATATATTTTTAATTTACTCTTGGTGGAGTCGTTTCATGTTTACTTATTTTAATACCACACAAATATTAAACATTACAGCTGCACACACTGCAACAGGTATTTCATTTTTAATATTTTAATCTCAGTTGTTACTTTACTCCCATCAGTTACTTATTCATGTTATTTCTTTTCATGTTACACACACATTTACCACTTTTACGCCAGTCGTATAGACAAGTGATAATTGTGGCTACAGTTACAACACATCGTTACCAGAAAAGTATTTTAAAAAATATTAAAATAATTTTAAAAAAGATATTTATTTTACAGTTTAGTGCTTCATTGTATTCAGCCAAATTGATTGATTTATGATCTGTCTTTAACTGGTACAGGTAAAGTGGTTGAGGGTGGGTTTGCCGTCCACACCTCCCATCATCCCCTGCAGTCAGTGATCGGATTTTGGACACCGGGGTGCAAACAGTGGCCGGCTGTCCGGAGGGCCGGGGTTGGGCCGCAGGCCGCGTTCACTGACACCCTGACCTTGACAGCTTGCTGCGCTTTCGCCAGAAATCCATATTCTGTTTTTAATTGTGTTCATTCCCACGGTACACTGAAGGCCATATGGACTCACAAAGTGTCGATTTAAGCGGACAGGGGCGAGGCGGAGAGGCGTAGTTAATTGCAATCAGCCATTGTTGTGTCTTTCAACCTGCCCTTTAGCTGAACAGCCAGTGCTGGAGAATAACAAGCATGAGGGGGAAATCACCATAATATCCCTTTGATTTTGGCGCAGGAGCAAAAAGAAAACGTCTGGTCCTTAATGGAGATTTATTGCCTCACAATTTGATTTTTTTAAATCTCATAAAGTAAAAGCTATAACGCACTTTTATCATGTTTGCTTTGGCATTGCAACCACTTGTCTGATCGTTGATAAATTACGAAATGAGGCCTCAGGTGAATTAACGTGTCCTTTCTTCCAGATCAATACCATTTTCAGTTATTTCTAAGTGCGCGCGCTTGTGTGTGGTGCGTGTGTGTGCATGTGTGTGGGTGGCTGCCGGGGTGGGTGAATGGTGAATGTGTGACATAATCTCCTTAACTCGTCCTAATCCTCGTCATTCACTGATAGCCTTTACACAAATATAACCAACATCATGGTTGCCCGGGTTGCCTTCTTTCACTTTTTTTTGTATTAGTGACTCTCTTCTCCTCCAACAGTCAATGAAATGACACGAACAAAGGGGCCAGTGGATTGTGTATCTGGTTTTTTGGGGAGCTCAGCATCAGTATGCGGATACTTGACATACTATAGGATGGACTTTAACAACAAGAAACGAGTGAGAGTCCAGCAGAAGTCACTAGGAAACAATACAGAGAGTCGATGCGTGTGTTCTGAACGTCCTGACGTCTTTTCTACTTTTTAACAATAAGAAAGCTCAATGAAAACCACCAGCTAAGTGTCTGTGCGTTTGTTGTTTTCTCGGTTTACACACTTGGTTGACATTTAAATGTTGGGGACATTATTCTAACAGATGCATTCGTTCAATACCGCATTTAAATATAAAAAAAAATATCTGCTTAGAATATTTACAGGATATTTCTCCATCGTATTCCTGTAGACAATCACTGATTAGTTGAGCCATCCTTTTACGCACGGCTATCACTGTGCAGGCCCCTGACCGACCAGGCGTAAACCAATTGGCTTTAGGGAGAAGTCACAAAGCTCCAAAGAGCAAATAATGAGGAGGATTCAAGCCGACCAAAGACCCACGCAGCCGTGAATCCTTTAAAAACTGACCGGGGAGATCATAGTGGGTCATCTTTAGGCCGCAGACACTGCTGGCGTTTGTATTAACAGTGAGGAATCTCTCTGTCATCAGTTTTGACGACAGATTCAATCAGAAAACGTGATTAATTGTCGCAAAGACTGCAGAAACCAATAGAGAGATTCCACATAAATCATATTAATTCAGTATTAAATATGATCAAACCTTTCAAAATAAGTGAAAATATGCAGCTGACTTTCAGCACCACGGACAGTTCTGCCAGGAGTCACTAAAGAGCTGCAGGCTACCTGTCCGCGTGCTTACCTACTCCAAAATGAACTGCAAGTCATTAGAAGGTATTTAATTAAGACATAGTTCAAATTTGATCATGGTAAAGTGAGTTACATGTAAAGTAATTGTATCTGAATTGATCCATCTTTACTCTGCAGTCAGCATTAACTGGGTTTGATCTTGACTGATTCCCCTAATCCACTAATTGCTCTGATCCGGTGAATTCAGCCAATCAGGATCCAGTATTGTGACTGTTTCCCCATCAGGTCTAAAAAACAGTTAACTTAAACTATAACATCATAAATAGTCAAACCTTGAAGATAACCAGGTTTTATTTTGATAGCCTAATAATGAAAATTTAATTATATGGGACATAAACAAATACCAAGTCATCCAAGTGCTCATCAACATACTTTTAATGTGTTTTAATTGTCTATTTGTTTTTGTTTATTTCTTGAATGCAGGATTAAATGAAAAGCAGTGTTAACCCAGTGAATAATCCTGGAGATATTTAGTAAACTTCATAGATTTAAATTCAGCAAGAATGAAAAAATTATTAAAAATAGCTTATTTTTAATTTACTCCCCTGATATTTCCTCCTATTATAGAAAGAGAAGTGCACATTTTGTTGAAGCATTTGTGCTACTATTTTTTTTAATCTTTACATTCTCACTTTGGTAAATAAATTTGCTCTTCATTTCACCCAGCAAACTAATTTAAAGACAACCACAGAGAGATATACAGCAGTTTTTTTATCCTTAAACATCTTCAATTACTCTTTTTTTTCTACAATCCATATGTGGTGCTGACATGCCTATTTATTGTTATAAATTAAACCACCCAACAGGACATACAAGTGCTGCTGAAACTATAATTTGATTGACAGAAAAATTGTTTGCAACTGTTTATAAATTGTTAAATTGTTTTTTCTATAGAAATCCAAACATTTCATGATTCCTGTTTCTCTAATGTGAGGATGCGCTGCTTTTTTCTTCCACTTTATTCAAGTTATTAAAATTTATTTCAATAATTCTAAGGTCTGTATTGTTGGCTGGACACAACATGCATATTGAAGGTGTCACTCTGGAGCTCAGGGAAAAAGTAATGGCATTTGTCATTGTTTTTAAAAATTTTTTAAAGCCAAACAGTCACTAGAGTCATTAAGAAAACAACCAGCAGATTAATCTGCTATGAAAGTAATAAGTTAAACAAAAAAACTCAACAGTAATATGTTGCTCCTAAATTATTGCAAAAATAACTCTAATGCAATCATAAATATATAATAGGATAACTGTCAAAAGGGATGTTTTAAAGCATTCAGCACTTCACCCCTGAAACTAAAAGTATATTTTCCTGATGTTACTTCAACACAATTACACAGGTAACATTGCAGAAAGACTAACTCAGGACTTAGACTTGTAATCGAGTACAAGTATTTTACAGTGAGATGTTAGTACTTGTATTCAAGTAAATGATCTGCATACTTTTGTTGGTGGTTTCAGTGGGTTTTAGATGTTTATCTCTGTCGGTTTTGCTACCAAACAAACGTTTAAGTACCAAGAAGCAGAAAAGTTTCATTTTCATTGTCAGCAGTTACAGTGAACCAAAAACACTTGATCTCCTCAGGTGAGATCCTCGCTGACCTCATACAGTCTCACCGTCCCCTTCACCTCTGCATGCACACATGCAAACTCATGCAAACTTACACTTTTACACACACATGCCAAGGCCTCACCATGCAAGAGTCCCCTCAAAAAACCTGGACCCAGAACCCAAACCCAGAAACCCACAAGTCGGTGCGGTGCAGTTGGACGCTCTGACAAATCTATTTGGGGCAAATTGTCAGTGAGAAACTTCCGCTCGAACTGCCTTGGACAAAACTGGCTGTTGGGGAGAGCAAATCCCGCTGCATGAGGGTGGGGGACAATGGGGGGCGAATGTGTTGATGTGCGGCCGGTGGCTGGGGAGGGACAATGGACGGATTAGTCAGTCCTCTGGCTGACTGATTTGAGATGGCTCCTCTCAGCCTCTCACCGTGGGGAGTCCCATTGTCCCGCTTCTGATTCCCACTTCTCACAAACTCCAAACAAAAGTCAATCTCTTTCTCAAGGGAGGGGGGGAAATATCGACCCGTGTTTCAGCTGGGGAAAGTGACTCAAAAACTTATTTGCCGGAGATGCCTGACTCTCTAACTCCTCTTCTACTCTTTATGTCTTTTTTTTTTTCTCCTCTTCGCCTTCATCCTCCTCATTTGCAGTCTTCATTGCCCGGTGGTGGTGTTGGATGGTGGGACGTTGAATGATCTCGGGGTTTTCAGACTCGAGTGGGGCTGGGGCACCTGTTGGAGGCTTAGAGGCGGCTTTGCGGCCGAGGTCATTAATATTAAAATATACAGAGATGCCATCACGGGCTGGTCTGAAATCGGTCTGATGTCGCCCCTGGGTTCCCTCTCTGGATGGACCTCTGCTTTCAGTCACTCGTGAAGAGCCTTCTTTTCTTTTTTTCTGTCTTCTCTTTTTCTTTTTTCCCTCCCTGAAAAGACTCGTTAACAAATTATGACAGCTGAGTAGAGGGGCTTAGTCTGTTCACACTGCAAAGACAAACATGTGAGAGCCGAGGAGCCCGCTATGTGATCAATGTATCTACAGTTCATTTGATATTCAGTCTGCATGAGTGTGAAAGTGCCACATTTTGACGACGTTGACCTGATCTGTTGGCGAAATATACGCATGATCAAATCACTAAGTATGTGAAGTTAAAAATATCTAAGATTTTTACTTTCAGGAGTCATTTAAGAGCTCATTCATGCGGTGAGCGGACATGAGCCATTTATCTGTTTTTGCCTGACTTTGGTTCAGTTTTCACCAGTGAAGTTTGGGTTTTAAGGCTTTTCTATAACTTCATGTTGTGTTTAATGTCTTTTCACATCTTGGGACCATGTTGGTAATAAGTGTTCTTTCTTTAATCTTAGGGATTTGCATCTTTATGTATGTAAAATCAGATTGAATAGAAAACATGCAAATATCAGCTGCCCTCACACCCTCCACAGTTCTCTTACTCAGTCATTTACCAATAATGACAATAATATTTCACACAATTCATTATTGCAACTTAAAAAATAAGAGGTCAATCTATAATGGACAGTGTCAACAAACCTTAATAACACCAGTTCACTTTGTATTGTGAATTTAAGTTTATATACATTGAAAGAAGGCAAAACAACTTTGTAGGAACAATTTATGATAAATTTATGGTTATTGATCTTAGGTTTTTTCACGTGATAAAGAATGAACGTTTGTGACTAGCATAATAGTTATAACTGATTATACTCACTCATTGTACATGCATATCAAAATTTGTTTTGGTTTGTTGCTGATTAATATGGCTAAATAATTCCATTAGATTGTATAAAGAATCGGACACACATATTCATTCATGCAACAACAGAAAAACATAGTTTAAAGATCCAGCCATGTTCAGGAAAAGATCCAGATGTGTAAAATCTCTTTGCTTGGTTTAATACTTTGTGTATGACACACAAAAAGGTTCATTTACCTCAATAAACATTTTGAAATGTCTGCTCTTCATGCAAAAAAATAAATAAATCCAGAATTTATGAATATGCAAATATTCAAGCGGACGTTTTTACATCCAATCTGCCTAAGATGCACATTGGACCACAACTGGCTCCAAATTCTAACATCACACATTTTTCCCTTAATTGGCTGATGGTGCAAAATTGTGCACATCCATCATTCTGCACAGTGTTCAAACATCCAAGTGGAGAGACAGTAAACAAAACATTTCTGAGTGGAGGAATTCAACAGTTTGTTGCATCAGTTTAACACAACAAAGCAGGTAAGTCATGACAAAAATGTTGCAAATATACATTTCTAGAAAACCACAGATACATAACATGAGTACATTTCAAATATATATTAGCGTTCCAACAATATACCATCAAAGTGATTTAGTTGGCTAATGGCTGCCAAGCAGCAGACCAGATCTAGATCACATTGAGGTCGACAGTTACCTAATAAACCAGGTAATTTAAACCAAAAACATGATTTTTTCCAAACAATAACAAAGAAGTTTTTGTGCTCAAATCTAACTAGATTTTAACCACAGGAACTTAAAGTTAAAGTTTCAAACCAGCTGTGGTTTGCAGAAACATACAATCTAATTCTGGCAAGTAAGTCGGCAAGTAAGTCGAAAAAAGAAAGTTTCACACTCACACACACAGAGCTTCTTAATGTGTGTCTTCAAAAAGCAGCAGCAGTGTGTGAACAGTGGTCGCGGCCGTCAGACAGATTAACAGCAGAATGGCTGTCATCAGCAGCCGTTCACCTGGAGTCACTCTGACAGTCATTCTGCTGTTGATCCTGCTCTGTTCAACAGTCAGTCTGGCTTCTCTCGATGTTGTCCTGCTGGCTCTCACAGGTCAGGTTCAGCGGTCACGGTCTCGGGTCACAGTTTCCACTTGTCGGGGACCCTGCAGCACAGGAGCTGTCATTAGGAGCCTCACACTCACCTCAGGTCTTAATACACACCCAGACACGCAGGGAACTGGTGATTCTCTGATAGACTCGGAGCATGTGACCCCTCCTGCATTCAGACTGGGGTGTAATGTGTGTGATGAGCAGATCTGGGTCACTCTGTGACTCTGTGTCAGGTGAGATGATGAGAATATTGATGAGGATGAGGCGTATGTGTTTGAGTGACTCATACTTTTTGTGTGAACAGCACTGTAGTCTTTATCATCAAACCCAACAAAATTTAGGACAACATTGCTGTAACTTTTCGAAAAGGATATTTTCAGTGTGAGTCAGGGGAGACAGCAGCACTATGTGAGGTCAACTGTGCAAATGATGAAGGTAGTTTTCTTTAGAACTGCTAGGCAGATGCATCTGATGTCTGTTAGGCTACCACAAAAACTGGGTTGAGAGCAGCTTTGTTAAAATACAAAATCTAAGCTTTGTTTAAGTGAATCAAAAATGAAATATTTTAAAGAAAAGGATTGAATTCCTGCACACTGGACTTATTGGAGATATCACATTTTGGTCATATACAAAGACTCAGAAATCATATTTCCATGACTACATGATTACAAACAAGGCTGATGCTCATTAACTGCACAGTCAAGCGAAAATGTGCAAGGTTCAATTACACATGTCTGCCTGTCATTTACCCCAACTTCCTCCACGCTCCTCTGGCATGATCAATAAATAACACTGCATCATGTAGTCCTGAAACATGGTGCAGATATGAAGTACAGTAATACTGAGGGTCATGACACACATGAAATACATATGCATGAGCGCAAACCTGTTGGTATGAATTTTATCACTATTTAATGAAATGAGGTGAGTGGTGTTGCAGTTAGTTGGGAGGCATAATTTGCCACAGATTTTAAACACGTGTGATTTAAGTTTGTACGTATAGATTAAATTGCCTTTCTTCTCTAAAGTGAATTTTCTAATACTGAGTATTTCAAGGCACTGTTGCAAATTGTCCTCATGCCTGAGAGTCTGACATTGAACAGTTTAAAGAATATGAACAATATTTCATCGCTGTCATTCAAACAGAAGTAGCTCCAGGACTTCTCAAATATGTTCCTTTACTGTCGAACTAGTCTGGGATTAAAAGTAATGTGAATGTGTGTTGCTCTCATGATATATGTCTTAGCTTGCTTTAGATTTTCTGTTTGCACCAATAAAATTACAAACTTAAAGTTACACTTGTAGTTAATAAATAAAAACACCTAATTTTTTAATGAAACATGTTGCTAATGAAACACGATAGTGCATTGCGTGTTGTTGCTATATGCGTCCAGTTTTAAGTCATGAAATGAACATGGCAGTAACATGTTACTTGATGGCCTTTGACTGATTTTTTTAACTTTGAAAGATAAAGATGAAGAGTGATGAAAGCAGCTGGGAGACACCGGGTCCTTTAGAAACACCCAAACAATGACGAGGGGCAAAGAGGCACTTGTTTTTTTGTATTTTCTTTTTCTCATATTCACCACATTTTCTCAATCATCCACCCCACCACCCTGCAGCTTTCCCATCCTCAAATTCCCTCGAAGTTTCAGATGCTCACAATTCCACAATGCCCAGATGCTGTCCTTTGGCCCTTTACCCCCCCTCAACCAGAGCTATCATTCATAACCTTTCTGTGGAGCTGGGAGTGAAAGAGGTGGGATAAGGGAGAAAGAGGGGGAGCGGAGAGCAACATGGCAGCTTATTTAGAAGACTTCCTTTATTGGAACATGTGCAAGCAGTTCACTCACAAAGGACTTAAATAGGATATTTTCTGTTCCCTATAGTTGCTTTCCCCTTTTAAGTGCCGAGGCAAAAAAAGTAAGTTTACAACTCCCTCCTCAATGGGGGCTCTTCACTCTCAGGTTGCGGGGACCTGAGTGACCTAGGAAAGTTAATTAGGAGGCGAACAAAGAGCGAGCTGGAGCAGAATGCCTAGCCTCTCCTCCAGCCAAAGATGTCATCCATTAATTAGGAAAATCTTTAAGGTGGCCTTATTGAATTTACAGAAAGCCCTGTGGTTGGCGGGCAACAGTTTTTTGATCAAGCCCTGACTCAAACAATGCCTTTCTGGGGGTTAAAAAAGAAGAAGAAGGGAGGAGATTGGTGGTAGGAGAAGAGAGGGAAAAAGGAGGGAGGGGGGGAGAAACGTATGGGTTTGCGGCGCAGTACAGTTTAATGGGGGGGTGGCTGCTGATTGTGACAGCTCAGATTCACATGGGTATGGGGGGCATAGTTTGGGGATGATGTCATGCAAAGGCAACCTGGGGGCTTGGGAAGTAAGAAGGAGGGGGTGCTGAGCTTGAGCCACAGGGGCCACTCAAAGTTAACATCGCTGCCTGCATCTGGGCCAAATCCTTTTCTTGTGGCCCAGGAGAGGCTTTCCTGAACGCCAGGCCCTCCACCACTCCTCCCACTCCCTCGTTCACAAATCAGGACTTGCTTTAAAGCTAACCCCTTGCTAACTGACTAGCTAACTGCCTTTTCTTTCCAGTCTAACTGCCTATTCATCCCTGGCCCACCATGAATAATATAGTCGGATAACATGGAGTTGCAGTGCAGCTCTTCTACTTTAACAGATCTCGTTTATTTAAGCATCAGCTTTTACTTTGTGTCAACAAAATCTAATACTTAAACCTTTATTGTCTTACTTTTATTTTATACATAAAAGATTGACACAACACAGTCAATTTAAAATCACCTGGTCAGTATCTCTTCTTCTAATTTCAGGGTTTTCTTGTTGTCTTCTTTGTGATTTCATTGAAAATTAAAGACACAGTTGCAGGAGGTTAATGCAACTTGTACATTACATCACTGTAACTCTACTCTTGTGTGGCCGAAGGTGAAAGCCTGTATTGTCTCACTTTTAACTGCACAGCAATTCAATTTCTGTTCTCCACTGACATTTTTCCCTCCAACAGTTGGTTTTAAATTAAAAATTAGTTTTGCCTTCAGTCAGTGTTAAAGGTGCCCTGTGGTAAAATAACAATGCATATAACGTGTTGGTCTAGCTGTACACATGCAGTACACAACTTTGTTAAGGAATGCCAAATGCAACTCACTTAAATCTTTTAATTATACATTTAAATTTATATTTGAAATAATTGATCAAAATAGTAAAGTTCATGTTGTAGCAGATCTTAAACATAATGCTTTCAAGTAAAAGTTGCTTAGAGGTCTTGATGTTTTGTTCGTGGTTCAGCAAAAAACAAAAAAAACTTGGAACAAGTAGTAGTAGTCTCAAAAAAATATTGTTCTCAAAGAAAATGTGAAGTCATGTGTTTACTTTCAAGTGTGAGATTATGCTTCTGATTTGCCCTTAAACATGCCATTTTACAAGAAAATAACATGATTTTAATCTGTTCTCTCACTAAACTTTCCTCCTGTGAGTTTACCTACCTTTTTAAGCAGGTAAAAAACTTAATTCCACTCATTTATAGCCCATACTGTCATATGGGAACCATTTAAGAAGAGATACATAAATTAACTAGGCTTTCTTTACAGTGGTTGTTTTCTCTTTATAATAACTAGACCTACCATTTTTATCATAGTACTAAAAACCAGTAAAGAGCAAAGAAAAAAACCCAGTAGGTCTGGCTTAGATGCTGTCATGCAGTCCCATGGATGCTCATACTATATGCTGGCATGCTGTCCTGTCCATGCGTCTCCTGGGACATGAACCCCTCACCCCACCCCCTCCTGAGGGACTAATTTGAGGGGAGGGACGACGTGTTTTGTTGCTTGTCAGAAACAATCAGTCCCGGCCCATTACATTTACAGCACGTCGTGCTCTCATTGCTGTAACTCACTGAGCTCTGAGAGGGGGAAGGTGGCTCCCAGAGAAATCATTGATTTACTCATCAGGGATATAAAAAGTTGACAAACATCTATAAAAGTGGGCCGAAGCAGGCTAAATGCAAATGCTGCACAGGTGGTCCTTTAGAACTAGACACATTAATTTTTCAACTAATTTGCAGCTGAGTTTTGTGTGCATCCCCTCTAAATGTGAGATTAAAGTGAATAACAACTTTATTTAGAGTGCCCTGTGCCGCCCCCACCCCTCTCTTGTCCTCTGTCCCGGCCCACCCGTCCTCTCCCTGTTCTGTTTGGGCACTGGAGGTTGTCGGTCGGGGTTTATGTCCAGTTCACTGGAGCTGAAAGAAGTCAGTTTCATGTCTTGTTATGGAACAAGACGTCTCTGCCTCTCAGGAGTGATGAGAAGTGGTCTGGGTGAGCAGGGTGAGCAGGGAGCGGGGCCATCCTCTGGAGGCGACCAGCAGTGAGGAAGTCAAAGCGGCTTTTGTGTCGCTGCTGTCGGCTGCGTGTTTGGTAATTATCCCCCCTCAATATGAGCGCAGACCGGGCTTTCCAGGAGAGATCCCAAACCAACCAGCCCACGGAAGAGTGCACAACACACCGTCAACAAAGATTAACTTCTCACAGTGCTGCAGAGATGCCTGATTGGGGGAGACACAGCAAATACATGAAACCCTCTCTTGTGTGACATGCTTGTGATGAGCAGATCTGCACAGTCAGGCTGTTCAAAACTGTTGCACTGCTTAGAAACTGACACCTGTAGAGCTGATTGATTAGTCATAGTCCTTCTACTCTTATTAAAACTATAATCTAGTGATGGGAAAAATTTTCAAGTCCTTTACATGAGTAACATACCAACACTACTCTGTAAAAACACTACAAGTATTGTATTAAAAATCCTACTTTAGTAAAAGTACTATGATATTTATACGATATATACAATATATATATATAGTATAATACGATATATTTTCTAAGTAAAGTACAAGTATCACAACATTGTAATTGAGTGCAGTGCTAACTGCACTTTGTTACTCTTCACCATTGCTCTTATCTTAGTGTATTAATTATACTTGAACACTAATCTATGTACATATAAATATTCCAAATATCCCTCACCCAGTGGCTCACTTTCATCTGTAATCCTGCTGTCTCATCGAAGCAGGCTGTGCATTAATCAGATGTGCATTCGTTCATATACTATACATAAACCACGTAAAATTA
>JAPZDY010000010.1:13646125-13662880 GCA_029783645.1 Ctenochaetus hawaiiensis
AAGTTGCAAGCCAGAAATATGAAAAAATGCTTTCAGACTACAGTAGAACTGAAGCGAGGAGCAGATTTGGGTGGAAATCATCTTTGGGTTCATCACAACAAGCGACTCCTTTCACATACACGCGGTCACTGTTGATATAAAAACACTGATTATAGCTGCTTTAACAACCTGTTGTCCATGGAATTCAGTTTATTTCAAATTGCCAAAAAAAAACCAAACAAAATAATTATTGCACACATTTCAACAGATATATAAACACAAATTCATTGTAAAAACAGGCAAGTTCAGTGCAAACAATAACTCTAACTGGTGTAACACATAATCACAAAGACTGCCACACAGATGAGGTCGAGCACAGGCAAATTTGAAAGGGAGTATCAGACACTGCAAACAATGCCATCTGACACGGAGACCTCCTGTCATCGCTCCACTCAAGTGCACTTTAATCATGTTCTCACATTATCTGTAATGTCTAAGATAACAGGTTCGGTGATTTGGTTTGTGCCGAGCTGGAAAAGACGAGTCATGCCAACACACATGACCTCAGTGGTCAGTTATCACAACGATGCATGCATATTGACACAGCCTACAAGTCTAGATTTGAGTAAAAAAAAACAGAAATAACCTTTGGGTGCTTGTTGCTTTTGAAGACTTCAATCAGTCAAATATTTGCAAGTAGCTTTTAATACCCTGTGGAGTTTTCGGTGAACTGAAGAACATTTCCGCACTTACACAGTAACATGGGAATATTGACGAGGCAGAAGCTGTTCTGACCCAATCGACTGTCTGGTCCACATATTAATTCACACATGTGATAAAACAATTTTTTTTTAGAATAATCATTTGCAAATACTGTTCGACCCAAGTCTGGCTCGGTTGCTTTGATCCATGACATTAAACATTGAGCATCGCAAATAAAACTAAACCCTGTATTAAGCTTCTTAATTATTCAGTTAATTTTTACGTAATCTTGTTCTACGTCTCATTGAATTTCATTAGGAAAATAGATATCTTTATTTTTGTTTCTTCATTATTATTCTTGAAGTGTGCAAAGACCGCAAGAGCTATAACAAAGTAAAAAAAAAAAAAAAGACAACACTTTGCGTCAACCAACCTAACCAGCATTTATAGGCAGTCTCTATACATGGAATGAATTATAATGCAGTTATAAACAAATACAAGTGTTTATCAATGTATTTGTTGACCACTATAACCCAGAAGTTGAGGCTGCTCGGTGTATAAACATAATGAATGACAAAGTAAAACACATGTACAATTATATAAAGTCAAATACTATACATTCATAAACACTCAAGTCCTTACATCTGCTTATAACTACATTACTGTGTGTTTTATTATAAAAAAAAGGCCAGATGTTTGTATCGTGCCATTAAATGCTAGGCAGGGGGAGTGAGGGGGAAGCAAAGTGTCGCCAAAAAAACATTGTTCATTTGTTCCACATTTACCTGAATTAACAGCAGACATTTTAGCAGTAATGGGGGATCTTACAGCATCACTTGAAATGAACGTCCATGCAATCGTCTGACCACTAACACAACACTTCAGTTTAGCTTAATAAGCTGTATAAACAGATAAAGAAACATTCATCGTCATGTGACATTGCTTGAAAAAAAAAAAAAAAAAAAAGGAGAAGTGGTTTCTATGTGGCGAGTGATTGCTTTTGAGTCAGTTCAAGGATGAAGTCCACACACTGAGCGTTAGGTTTGTTAGGCTCGCTGCAGAATGGATGGAAGAGAAGAGCAGACAGGTGGTGTTTTTCTCGTGACTTTTGGGGGACCCTCCCTCTGCCTCCCTTCCTGCGGGTGAGACTGAGGGAGACTCCTGGTACTCGTCTCCCCCATTCACCAATCCATCCATCCCTACGTCTGTCCTGCTGGCCACCCCCCCCCTCCCAGTCCTCCCAGTGGCCTCTCAGGCCCCCAGCAGCTTCTTGACAAGGTATCCCGGCATGCTGTAGAGGAAGAGGCCCAGCATGATGAGCAGCAGCAGGGCCAGCACGATCTTGATGATCAGCCACTTGTAGCGGTTGCACACCAGGTAACGGATGGCTTTCAGCGGGCTCAGGAACCACAGGAAGGTGGTGTCTGGGCGACTAGAGGGAGGGATGGGTGGGTGAGCCATGCAGGTGGATGGAGGGATGAGTCAATGAGGTGATGTTAGTGAATGATGGGGGATGGAGAGAGGGGTGGGAGAGAAATGGGATGAGACATGGGAGGAGAGAGAAAGCTGGCATTAGTGGTTAGTAAGTTGCATTTTGGAGATTTAAAATGTTCACGGCAGCATGCTCACAACCAACATTGCTATAAATATGTTTCAGAGGCCCAAAGATCACAACACTGAGTGACAACTGAACAATAGAAAACACATGAAAAATGTATGAAAATCAATGGATTGATGGATGATTGACCAGCAGCTCCAAACCCTGATTCTTTTCCTCAGATGTTTGTTTCTGACCATTTTGGTGCCTTTAAAACCAGATCTCTGCTTTCACCTCAGAGGGGGTTGGTCTTTTGATTGTCAATGATTCAGTTATATTTTTGCTTAATTCACTTTAATTATCAAAAAACAGTATGAAGTTGATGCCTTTACATGCACACTAGTTGTCTTCATGCTGGCTTTAACCACAGTAAGTATATAATATTGAGCATAAGAAGTCTAGTTATTCATAATCCTTACTGATTTTTACATTATTCAGATCCTTAGGAGGTACAGACTCTGCTTACTGTTATTAATGAGGTGGTTTTAATTTTTTTTCATAAAACTTAGAATGAACATTAATTAAACAATTCAGATGTGAATACTTGAACAACTCTGCATTTAAAAAATATATCACAAGATTTGGTACAGCGTCCTGTAGTGTTTTGTTCCATACCTGGACAAGGATGTGTTGTGTCGTGATCTGGAAAATATTTGGTCTTCAACCTCACTACTAACAAAAACTTGGTTAGGTCTTTTTGTGTGATAAATTCTTGCGTTCTCTTTTCAATTATAAATAAAATTTAGCATCAAAATGTTACAGAAATTGTCAGGAGCTCAGCTTGTGTAACTCACTGACACTTTCTCATCCTGAACAAAAACTAAAATTTTTGTGTTTTTGTTCAAGGACTGGGCATCTAAAAGAATTACAAAAAAGAAGAATGTGCGTCTGCCTTGGGTGTTTCTGTCTTAAACAGCTGGTCAAATATCAGATGTGTAATGGCACTTGGTGGCAAAAGACACTGACACTTAATCTATAGTTAAGGCAACAGACAAGAGAGAAAAGTAGAGAAAAAAACAGATTTCAAAGAAATACAGAGTTTGGCGGCACAGGACAAGAGAATCCAGGAAGCAAAGGGGTCAAAAAGAGAAGCAGAGACAGCGAGGAGGGGGCGGAGGCTACCAGCACATCAGGCCCCCAGTATCTTCTTGACCAGGTAGCCGGGGATTGAGTAGAGGAAGAGGCCCAGCATGAGCAGCAGCAGTATCAGGCCCAGGACCTTGAGGATCAGCCAGCGGTAGTTGTGCCAGATGAAGTAACGAAGGGACTTCAGGGGACCCAGAAACCACATAAGACTGGTGTCCGGCCGACTTTACAGAGGGAGGTAGAGGAGGGGGAGAAAGAAAGGAATGCAGATGGAGGCAAAAAACAAGGAAAAAGGGTCAGGAGAAAAGGGGGAGTCACGCACAAAGGAGGGAAAGGACGAGGGGAGGGAAGAGACAGAGGGAGACAGTTGAAGAGATGATAGGAGGAGAAACGAGTGCGAAAGAGTCACAGTGGTCTTTAACAGTGCAAAAAGCAGTGCGAAGGTCAAGACGACCAAATCACATCCTTAAATATTAAGTCTTGATCTGTGGTGACTACAAATGCAACACGTGATCCACTGCTTTTTGCACTGTGAGAATGATTTTCTTGAAGAGGAAATTTAAAGGACAGTCATGTCTGCACCTTTTAATTGCTCCACACAACCATCCCCAGATTTAACTTGTGAAACAATTGTGTGCTTCTAAGAATTCAATTCTATATATACTGTAACTAAAGACAAAATATGAGTATCTTACTTTGGTTTCTCCAGTGGATCCGGCTCATTTCGTCCAAGTCCTACAGGACTCTTCTCTGCCTCCTCTGCTGTCACCAGATGAAGTTCAGCTTCTACTTTACCCTGCAATTAGATCATGCATTGAAAATAAATGATTAATAACATCATTTCCAAACTGCAGTGGTAACTCTTCACATACTCAGTATATGACGACTGACTTACTGTGAGCTCCATCTCATCGTTCTCATCTCGGGCTACAAACGGCCACCAGCCCTTCACCCTCTTTTGTTTGAAGATGGAAATGGTGGGCAGCTCCTGTTCGTTTCGGATCATGTCAAGAGAACACTGCTTGGCTGTTTTGGCGCCACGGGGGAACCGGTTTAAGTCCAGCTCAATTGCACCTGGTAGTGACGACAGTCAGAGCAGTCAGACAATAAGGATGGTGATAATTCAGCTAAAAACAAGCAACAAAACAGACAAAAGGTCCCATCAGTCCTCACCCAGGAAGTCATCGGCAGAGAAGTGGTCGGCATCCCAGACCTGCAGCGTGAGACGAGGAGGAATCTTATATTCAGTCTCATCCCAGGAGAACATGGACTCTTTCTTGGAGATGACGATCTTCTCCTCAGCCATGAGGTAATCGAAGGGGAAGACGAAGCGCCAGTTGAAGTTGCCCTCACCGGTCAGGGAGTGATAGTGCACATCTGTGTCCTGCTTGTCCTCCTGCTGCCCTTTCAGCCATCTGTATGAAGGGCCACAGGGATCAGAGTCAAGTCGCCCTTCCACAGATCAATGTTTGTTCAAATGAGTGGACAAATTTAGTTATTTGGTTTTGCCAGTCATGCACTTGAAAGGCCTAACATGTAGGAAAACTGGAATTCCCTGTTAGTTACTGCATATTAATTTGGTTGTTTGTTTTTTTTTTAACAAAAGCATTGGACATGTTAATTATACCAGGCTGCTAACAAGAGAGATGATGCTCATAGGTCAAAATCAAAACTTATAACGTGGCACCCCAAAACCAAATCAGATTAATTCATACAAGTGTGTGAGATGGTGTAAAAAAAATGTTGAGCGATACATAAAAATCTGATTTGATGTTGGAGCTTCACTCTTATTCCAAATGCCATGCAAACACAGCTTGCAGAAAATGCCGCAGGGGAAAATTATCTGAAATTTTCCTGAAAATTAATTTTTATCTTCAGAGTCTGGATGCAGATTGCAGACGATCAAGGCTGGAGCTCTTTCACTAACAGCTTGGTAAGTCTGGCTTCATTAGTTAAGAGGAGCAGGAGAAGGCTGCACTCTCAGTTCACAAAATGCAACACTAACAGCATGAAGAAGCAAGCTGACAACAAAGGAGAATCAGCCCGAAACATCTTTGTGAATACTGGAAATTGCTAGAGAATGTGCTGTGTTTTGGTAACTGAGATGCTTTGGCATAAATTAGGCTGGGATTAAAGTGGAA
Source organism: Ctenochaetus hawaiiensis (assembly GCA_029783645.1). Taxonomy (NCBI): domain Eukaryota; kingdom Metazoa; phylum Chordata; class Actinopteri; order Acanthuriformes; family Acanthuridae; genus Ctenochaetus; species Ctenochaetus hawaiiensis. The sequence goes on from JAPZDY010000010.1 coordinate 13,651,631, forward strand.
AAGCATTTGGATAATGTCACCAAAGCATGCCTGATCTCATGTGACCCAACAACTAAGTCATAATCACTGTATAACAACATTGGATCCATCTGAAACAACCCCATCCTGCTGCCTTTACTGCCAAAGTGGACGGTTGGGTCAGCGCTGGTTTAAATTCCTCCAGGTAATAAGGGTTGTTTGAGGGTGACATCAGGTCAGCAGAAGGATAAATGACTTTGGTTAAAAGATGCAGGAGTGAGGAAGCTCCGCAAAACACTGACATTAATAACTCTGAAGAAGATAAAAACATCAAAAGAACTACAGACCTTTTCCAATTTAGACATTTTGGATGTTATAAAAGCACAGGTACAGTTTTAACATTTATAGTAATTGCATTACATTTAGGAATGGAAAACCTTAAAGGCAAGTAAATTTTTTTGAAGGGACGGTTCCATTTCTAAGTCGAATCTCTTTTGTGTTTATGACTTAGGAACAGGTGACAAAGAAGTTTTGCCGTGACAATGTTTCTATGCACCATAGTTTTATGTTTTCCATCTGTAAAAAAGGTGGAAAAAAAATCAAGGGGAAAAAAAAAAGTTTTTCAAAACTCATTTTTCCAAATTACTAAGTTTTTTATTTGCCTCCCAGGAATTCCACAGAAGTCAGCTGCAAGAAGCTGATGTTTTTGTGCATGCTGTGCTGCCACGTCTCTCTGGGACACTTAGTGAAATAAACTGTTATTAAAGTTATTAGTTAACACAATTGCGCATCCATTCTCCATTTTGGTGCAACCTCCTTACCAACACTATCTTTAGGATTGGGGTGTGAGGAAATTTAATTGGATGGAAGGCAAATAAAATGCACCTTTATAATAACAAGTCAAAATGTCTGCCATGAAGAAGGTCCAGTTCTGGGACCAAGCTGCAACAGGACAATGTTACTGAAAACATTGGAGCTGTCATGCATACTTTCTGCTTATGTACATGCAAGAGGCTCCAAATACAATTAAAGTAAAAAATATCCAACATGTTTCCATGTAAAGTCAGATAATTTCTAATGAAATCTGCAAAACAGGACCAAACCACAAAAACCTTTAACAAAAGATAGTAAAAGAAATCCCTCCCTGATTAAAGGCCCTGTAGTATCTGATGAGCCCAAAAGCTTCCTTTGACACTGGAAATAATATTTTAAGAAAAAAATTGAATAAAAAACTCCTTAAAGTGATTAAAGTAGCATGAATTTAAAGCTCCAGAAAAAAACAAAAAAGTGAACGTTTTTTTTGTCAATAAAATTTGAAGTTGACAGAACAATTACACCAAAAGGTTCACTTTGGAGCTTATCATTGTATCATATGATTTTTTTAATTTTAGTTTAATTTCATTTTAGTTTAAAGCAAGACAGATTAAAAACATAAAATACTTCCTCAGCAGATGGAGTTGCCAATGTGTAAGGACAATGTGTCAATCTCAGAGCATTTTAAGGTCCATGTTTGCTCAGATTTTCTGCTGTTTCCAGGGTTTGGAACAACCTTTTCAGTCGAGTAAACATATATCATTTAAACAATAAGTACATTCATAATTTTATTAACGCAGTTGTTTATGTGGTTTGATCCTGACTGAACTCATTTTTCATTCAGCAGTCGTTTTTTTGTAACGTGCTATTTGGAGAGTTCAGGACAAGCGAGGTTACGTGCTGGATGGAGAGTCGAGGCAGGAAGCGGGAAAGGGGGAGAAAGGAGTGACATCAGGGCTTCAGGATGGGGGGAGGGTGGTACTTGTACGAGCCATGCGATGGAATCGTGTGTTTACCCCCTGACATAGATGTCAGACATCTTCTCTCCTGTCATGAAAGCATCGTCCTCTAGAATTACGTCATCAGTGTTCCAAATAACAACACGAAGCTCAAAGCTAGACACCAGCAGAGCATTGACCAGAGGAGAGAGAGAGGACGACAGACAGACAGACAGGAGACACACCACAAACACAAAGACAGACACGACACAAAAAACGCACACAGAAAAAAATGGAAACAAAACAAAAACAAAAAAAAAATAATGGTTAACTGCAAAAAAAAAAAAAGGTCCACACACGGCTCACACCCACGTGACGAAGCTTAGTCACCGCGTCCCTCTGTACCTACCCCCTGACAAAAATGTCACTGGACTTTTCCCCAGTGAAGTAATCATCGTCCTCCAGTATTACTTCGTCTGTATTCCAAATAATCACCCTGAGCTCATATCTGGTAAGGGGAGGAGGAAGGAAGGAACACATACACACACAATTGGACTTATATATATAGAACAGTAAATATTAGTTCGAAGCTTCATTCATAATGTTGACATTTGAAGTTTAATCAACACCTGAATGCTGCACGGCTCTTATTTTTGCACGTCTGTTTATTTTGTGTGATCCCTGTGTTTCTGCACAGTGGTGGGTAAAAATTAAGCTTAATAAACGTTATCAGTGTCATACAATTTGTAGAATAAGCTTAAAGTTCCCACTTCAGAGTGTTTTAAAGTCCCAAAGACAAAAATTATTAACAAATAATAGACATAACTATGTCCAAAATTTACAACATGTTATTATATGACAAAATATCCTCTTGTAATCCATATTTATTGGTATTAAGCCTCCCATGGAACAAGATTTTCACTGCTGTTTGCTCTCCTGCCTCCTGTACACTAAGTGCAGGATGCACCTGTATTAATGGGGCTGTACAGCAGAAATCTAACAGCAACATAAAATACATTTATTTAACACAATAACAAAAAAAATTATTTTGGCTTTGATGCTATTTCTTTTACTTGAGTTGCTCCAAAAAAAAATTGAATTCGCTTCACACTCCATCAAGATGAATCACTTTCTTACCACCAAGACCTGTAGAAATTGCAAGCTGGAAGCATTTTAGGATTGCTGATGGAAATCAGAGAAAGTGCAGTGTCATTTATGCAAAGTGAATCTGGTGTAACCCCAAAAAAGTGAAAGTCACCCTAGCCTTCTCTCCTCGGATAATTTAGGGTGATAATGTAAGTAAAAAAGTTGATTTAATAACAAAGATTAAGTCACTGAATCAGAGAAATTACTTCATATTCAAATATTTATATATATATATATAAAAAACTTTGATAGAAGCCTCAAACACAAGCACAGCCCATAAAAACAGAGTCAAACAGACTCACCGGCACTGAATCTTGAGATAAAACTACACATTCTGCTGAAAAAACTGAAGAAATTTAGGCAATTTTAAAGCAAAGAACATGTATCTTTCTAGGGCAACTTGCATTGGGATTACAGCTCTTTAGACAGATTTATTTGCTTCAGGCAGCGCTTACCTCTTTGGTTTCCGTGGGGATATGTCGATCGCAGGTCCAGGAGCAGGCATGTCCATAGGAAACATGTCCACCCACATCTCGATACGACCCTTTGAGCACACATGGAAAAAGATACAGTTTTACTCTAATTCCAGTCAGCTTCGTGACTCCAGGCAAAGCTCGGCTCCTTCCTACCTGTTCAATCCCGGGTTTGTCCGGGTTCAGCAGGGGTCTGGTCTCCACGTGTTCAGGGACGAGCTTGCAGCCGACCCTCGGGATTTCCTCCCAGTGGTTCAGCACTGTCAGAGCCAAATGCTCCTCAGTCTGCTTCTTCAGACCTGAGGCACAGACACAAGAAGAGAACTAATAACCACTTGTTTTTTTTGTTTTCCATCATAATTAATTTGACGGTTATATTGATGTTTACAGTTTTAGAAGCCAAACCATTTTCATCCTCAATCTCCGTAGGTCCCGTGAAGATTCGATTTGCCACCTTGACTTTGCCTCCCGGCCCATAATGAGGTCCATCGATCTTGCCGTCCTTACAGAGCTTTGAAAGGATTTGACTTGGCTTCAAGGGGTCCCGCCAAACGTTGTACCCATGGCTGACAACGATAGATATTAAAAAGGATGAAATGGATCAATGGATGGATTCTTAGAGAGGTTTTGGTGACACTTTAACTAAATCAACAACCAGACCTGTGAATCATAAATACACATGAAAGCTCACACTGAGTAGGTGGATGAAATGCCGCAGGTGGCTCTGTATTTGCTGTAGAAACGATTCTCCAAGTCAATCTTCGTCTCTCCAATCAGGTCATCGGTGCCGACCAGGTCCCAGTCGTACACAGACACCGTTAGCATTGACTCCATGGGGAACGTGGCTTCGATGTCGAAAGACCTGAGCACAGACGGTGGAGGATAAACAGAATAAATGAACAAGAATTAAAAGTTAAAAGCAAACATGAGAAGGGAAACAGATTGAACATTTTAAAACAGCAGTAGGACGACTTTTATTAATAAGACCTGAGCTTAGCTTTTTCTTTCTTGACAAACAAGTCAACCTGACTTTGCTCCTGCGTTACCAACACATGACAAGAAACTGAAACCAAGTCAGCAGCTTTCTCTCTACGCACTTGCCAAACACAGGATTGAGCTGTTTGGAGATGTAGTTCTCTTTGTCCTTGACCTCTGACTTGCCCAGCTTGATGACAATATATGGATCAGCCTTTCCATTGATATCAGCAGGATGAAGATCTGTAGCCTGAGGCAGAGAAAAGCAGAACCAAGGAATTTAGAGAGAACATTTATTTGTTTTATATATTATATTTTGAATAATAAAACGTTCTATATTAATATCATAGCGCTGTCTGATGCTACTTTTGCCTTATGAGTGTCAGAACCTGTTTCCTGTGGCTGATGTTTCTTCAAATGAGGATCATTTTTTCGACTTTTTAGACTGCAGTATAGATTTAAATGGTCACTCACTCGGACCACGTAGACACGGACAAGGACGTTAATGGGATCGTTGTGTGGAATGCTCTGGAACATGCCCATGTTCGGATCAAATCCTGCCTCCCTCGTGATCTCCTCAGACAGAGGTAGCTTGTACATACATAAGGATCCCTGGATCACAGAAAACAAAAACAAGTTCAAAGATGAGAGTGTTGTTTTGCTCTAAAACTTGTTGGGATGTGCTTGGTTTTGTTTTTACTCAGTTGTTTTCAAACCTTGTATCTCCCAACAATCCTGTCGTCATCCAGAGCGTGTTCGTCGTCATCTCCGGCCTTTCCTCTGTACAAGTTGAAAGTGTGGAGCCAGTCTTCAAAGTTTCCGTACTCACTCTCCAGCTCTTTGTTGTACACCTGCACATCAGCAAACACATCACCTGTCTGTATTTGTGTGTGTTATTGGTTTGTTTTTGGTTTCTGGGATATGACTGATATTCTCACCAACAGCTCGTCCACTTTTGCTTTTGTCGGTCGTTTCTCAGAGCCGTCTGCAGCCTGACCCTTCTTCTTGTCTTTGGAGCTTTTCTTCTCTTTGCTCTTCTCCTTTGTCTTGGTGCCTTTCAGAAGAATGTCATCGGGTTTGATGTCTGATTGAAGGGGTGAGTGGAAATGGATGTGGACAAAGTGGGGTTTGAGTCATGAGGAGGGATGGTTGGGTCACACACTGCACTGCACTGCACATTACATTCAACATGAAAGTTAACAGATTAATTGAGGGAATAAGTTCCACTGAAATCATGTTCTAAATGTGGTAAAAGGCACTCCAAGCACAAAAAACACCACAGAATTGTTATCTCAACACCACCTGAAAATCTTGTTTTTGGCAACTTTCAGTGACTTCACTGCTCATCATGCTGCAGTGATGCACAGGTTTACTCAAACACCCTGTGACATCACTGTTTGATGTGGTTACTGATGCAAAGGAAGTATAATTTTGATCAAGTATGGCGATGAGTAATGTTGATGTTAGAGGTGGAGAGGACAGCTTAACACTTTCAGCCTGGTGTTCTGTCTCTCGTAAGGGATAAAAACAAGAAAATATTGGAAGGAACGTCGGAGAAACGTGTTGGAATTTTACATGACAGCTTATCAATAACAGATTATTGTATTTATTTTAAGTTTCTCCGCAGTCACATGCTGCCAAAGCTCATCCTGACAACAGAGACCTTTGGGGTTCATAGGAAATGTAGTTCGATGCTGAATCTGAAAATGATGTTTATTCTTTTGCTGCATGTAGCATCTTCAAAAAAGTGTTATGCTGCATGGATTATGGTGTAACACTAAATAAATTATATTTTATATGTAAGAATGTCTGATAGTGCAAATGCAGGCTAATTCAGTAAGTGTTTAACAGCCAACTTTCATGTGTTCAGCAGATTGGAGGTCATGCACATGTGGAAAATGGTCATGGTTTGCCTCTTGTTCAAAATAGGGCTGGTTGATATGGAAAAAAACATAATATTTTTTGCTGTATGCCTTGATATCAATAGTGCCATTATCATGATATAACTTTATACAAAATCAAAGATCATATCTGGTCTTGTGTCACGATAACGATACAGTATCTAAATATATTAGCCAGCCCTACTTCAGAGCATGGACGACAGATGAATCCATGGGATGAAGGGGATGAAGAAGCTTCGTTCTACAACTGACATCTCAGACAAAATAAGTCACAGTCTGAAATTACTCCCTCCGATAAAGCATACTCATCAGCTTGCTTCATAATTGGCACTAGATTAAGATCTCAGACATTTATGACTAATTTTAAGTCATCATTTAAAACTGTTATTCTTGCATCTTTAAAATTTGATGCAATGCATTGTGGGATTGCCAACAAAACATAACCCCAAATCCCTGGCATATACTGATTCTTATCAAGTGTTTAGTATTTAGTGTGCAAAACTGTGCGTAAAAAATAGTTAAATAAGTAATAAATAAGTATTAAGTAAAAGTAAGTAAATGAGTAACAATTTTTTATACTATCAAGATAAGATGTATTTTGTAATGTATGTAATTAGAATCAGAGTTTAAGAGCACTTCATGGAATATTAATGCAACACTCAAGACATTGAAATTAAACTGAGGATGGTAAACATTGTGAGTATATATAGTATATAGAGTAAACAGGGAGTGATTTCAGATTCGTACAGAGAGACTCTCATTTCATTCCCACAGAGCACATTTCTTTGGCATCTCATGGAGCACAACTGACATAACAGAACTGAGCATTATTCTTTAAAAAAGCAAAACCTAAGCGAAAACAGTAAGAAAACATGTCCACTCTTGCAAAATCAGAACTTAAGATCCAATTCTTTGAAATGAAATCAGGACAGCAGATTTTCAGGCCTTCTGGCAGGCAGCCTGGCAGATTTGGTGGAGTTCAATACCTGCTGCCTCTGCAGCTATCTCAAGGTCCTCTCTCTCCTCCGCCTCAGCCTGAGCCGCCTCCTGGGCTCTGAGGTTCTGGAAAACCAGGCGAGAAAAATGTTTTCACTCTAATAGGATTTTAAATGTGAGGATAATCCTATGAGACTTGCAAAATATGTGTATATGTAAATAGAATAGAATACTCAAACCTCCTTTAGTGTCTCTATTGAGGCAAAATATTTGGACCACCAGTCCAGCACTCTCTCATCTGTCTCATCCTCTTCTTCTGCTCCCTTCTTTTTCTTCTTCTTCTTCTTTTTCTCTTTGTCACTCTCCTCCTCAGTCTGTTAAAAGACACAAGTGATTCTCAGTGGTTCATTTTTTTAACTCATGACCAGGCACTTTTTAACTCTAGCACACTTTTTAATTGCCAAATGTCTGTAGAAACTATAACTTACCATGTCAACTTTTACAACAGCGTCAGACGTCTATAACAGGGGGGCGCCACATAAAACAACACAAGGGTTAATAGACACAATGAATGATGCAGGTAGGAGCGGCACAAATACAGAGGCAGGTAAAAAGGACTGGGCACAAAGCAGTGCTGCTATTCCCACCATGAGCATATAGAAACACACACATAATACAATAGAAATAAGCTCTACAGTGCATGAAGGCAAAGAAAAGCTTACGGCGTCTAACTTCACGACTGTGTCCATCTTTCGGACCGAGGGCTCTGAGTCCATGTTGACGACGATGTCACCTGCAGGGCGAGAGAAGGTGCGGGAGGAAAGGCTGGGTGAGGAGCGAGGCTGGGAGCCGCCATTGGTAAGGACCATGTAGCCATTCATTAGCTTAGCTGGAGTGAGGCCAAGGAGGCAAAGACAGCAGGCGACAGGAGAGGACGGGAGAGCCAAGGACATGCCAGAGAGGAAAAAAGGTAACAGATGGAGAGAGGACACACGCAGGAAAAGAGGTCAGGGCAGAGAGCAAGCAGAGAATTCAGCAAAGTTAATAAAGAATGAATATTCATTCTTCAGCAATCAGAGAGATGGATCAGAGGTATTTAAACGTAATTCTTTAAGTCTGCTTTAACCTTCTGTGACATACAGTGTCTTGTTATTATCTAACCTCCTGTGAGCTGAAAAAGGTTAAAACAAAGTTTAAAACTTATTACAAACATTGTGTCACCAACATTTGATGGGACTTTTGGGTCAAGAAACAAAGGAAACACAGAACCGATGAAGAAGTGAAGAAAGAAACACCATCTGCATGTCTCAACTAAATATGCTTTTTACTGCAGAAAGAGTTGAAGATCAAAAATTCATGAACGAAAGGCAAATAAAATGTTAGGTTTTTAATTTTTATTACCGAGCAGCCTCTAAAGATCAAGTGTCTCTACAACTTCTTATAAATTAAATAAAAGAAATTAATATAAGAGTAGCGTTTCTTTATTAATTTCTGAAAATGCTTACATTATGAAGCTCTGACACGAGAGGCTTCTCAAAACAAACTTAAAAATTGTCTCAGTTAATAAGCCCGTCATTAACTATTAAACATCTCTGTTCCCCCAAAACAAAGTTGGGAAATGGGAAGCACTCAAGTGGAGAAGAAAGAAAAAGAAACCACTTTCTGAATTTTATTTTTATCTAATGGACTGATAAAAAAAAAACTGCTGATGTGTTCAGGCTTGAATCATTCAAGCTGTCAGCTCTCTTCTCGAAGGACAGATTGTATCATGAAACTCATTTTTCAACTGGCATCAGAAACACAGTTTAATTAACAGTTAATGAACTCCTCGTTATCAATAATATGATATATCACAGTCACATGAATACAGTCCTTTACCTGCAGTGGCCCAGTTGTTGGAGGTCTTGTCTGGGGGGCTGTAGATGAAACGTCTCAGGCTGGTGACAGCGTGGGACCCCACCAGGATGTAACGGCCAAATGCTCGGCAGTCCACCACCCGGATGTTGAGAGGAGGATGGAGAAGCTCATTCTCCGGAAGATCCTGAGGACATAATCAAGACATGGAGTGACTGAAGTGATGTGAAGGATAAGTTTCCAGGACAGACAAGTGTGTGATGTTTGTTAAAGGAAAGTGGATGTTATATAAAGAATATCTGAATATTTAACGGACAGCGTCACTTACCACCTCAAACCATTTAACCAGGGTGCTGAAGTTTGGGTTTTTCTTGTAGTTTTGGATGAGGGCCGACTGAACGCCTCTACCTGCACACTCTATGTCCACACGGGGCCGATCCACTTGAGCCAGATTGATCCTCTTCAGGTCCCTTAAGCCCCAGAACAAAACCTGAACCAGAAAAAAAACACAGTGGGGAGATCTCTAGAGATAAAACACAAACAAATAAACAGAGCTGGTGGTTAAAGGCTCACCTCGATGCGGTAGCGACTCAGTACGGGTCGAATGCCCAACGGCACAGGTAAGATGGGGCCACGCTCTGAGTCTGTCGGCCCCTCAAGAGGAGGAAGATCAGCCCTTCCTCCCTGACCAATCTAAGTAAGGAAGAAAGAATGGAAGTAAGCATCTGTAGTTTCCCTGTTGGGACACATTATGAGCGTCATGCCACATTGCTTTCCTACAGTCCTGATATTTCTCTCAACTCAGTCTAGCTGAGCGTGACAGTTTTGAGGAAGAGCAGAGAAGACGAAGGTTAATGTCGTGTTAGCAGACATAAAGTTACTGAAGTACACTGACGACAGTGTAATAAAAGAGTAAGAAAAAGAACGATGAAAGAGAGAGAATGAGGGAAAAGAGCACCTTTATTTGAGGGACAGCAAAGTTATGGACAGCGATCAGAGCTCGCCTGATCTCCTCGGCATCGAAAGGAATCTGTAGACCCCAGGAAGAGGCACAGGAAGGAGAAAGAGACAGGCAGAATGGATTTTTCAGAGGACAAAAGAGAAAAAGTGAATTTATAAGTAAATGAGAGGAGAGGATGGTGGCAGAGAAAATTGAGGAGATATTAATATCTAAAGGGAAAATAATTATTAATAAAAGGGTACACGTTGTGATGATGCTGGTGGGGTGATTAGAAATAAGAAAGACTGACTGTGAAAACAAAGAGCAAGAGATGGAGAGACTTACACAGAAGCATGGCGCTACGAGAGAGAAACCATATACTTGCTTGTTTACATATGTGTATCCTGCATATGTTACCTGCAGCAGCTCAAAAGCAGCCAGGAGTTCCCCTGCAGTGCAGTTCCCTCTGTAAACCTGGTAGTACTCCAGCTGTGGTGGGAACCTCGGGGGGCCGTAGTGCTCGTCACACATCTTGATCGTCGGTTTTGCAAACGTCCGACCTATGAACTCTGCCTTGCCCTGAACACCATAATGTGACAGCAGGCAGCCGAGACAGTCAGGGAATAAGGGATGGGAATTAAACATGGGTTTCGGAGGTGCACTTTCCACAGTGGCCACTTGATGTCAGTATTGGTAAAAGTGGTCGAAGGTAACAAAAATGTGAAGTTTAAAAAGAAAGCTTGTAAATAGTGAAAAGACAAGTATTGTGTAACACCAAAAAAAATCTTCAACTGGAACAAAAAGAGATGTACTCATTACATCTTCATAAGCACTTTGATTCATGAGTACCAGGAGGCAGATTTTCTGTACTGCACCACTACTACAAGAAAACCATTAAAGGCATAAAACACAAAAATTTCCAAAACAACGATGTAGAAACTCATGCAAAATTAATCCTTCTCAGTCATATTTCATGAACCACTGGAAGAGTGTGGCAGTGTCTGTATCTGCAGAGCCTGCCTCTTGCCTGTATTTTCTTATTTTTTTCTATTTTGCTCAATTCTGCTGGCAGAGGTACGGAGCCCTCAGCCAAAAACAGCACAAGGTAGGGACTTCAGTTTGCATCGCTGTCTTGATTCTATCCCAGCAGAAAGGCAAGAGGCAAGAGGTGCAGAGGGTGAAGCGTGCACTTCCGCTGAATGCACATAATTTTTCTTGATATCTTTATTTTTAAACTCCATATATAAGGCTATTTTTCTTATTGATATCTCTCTTAAATTGTTGCTCTCCTTCTGTCATCTGTATCTGAGCTGTTG
>JAPZDY010000010.1:13672367-13714756 GCA_029783645.1 Ctenochaetus hawaiiensis
TACTTTACCAGGCTGAGAGTAAACAGTCCCAACATCCATCTTGAAGGTTCCTACCAGGGTCCCACTCCGAAGAAGATTTTTAGAGTGAATAACCTTCACAGACGGGGTTGAGAATTAAATATTTAAACAAAAAGCAAACTCTGAAACACTCACCACTGAACAGGAAACGATTATTAATAATTAAAAAGTCTGAGTGTTTGGGGAACACAGATGGTTATGGACTTCGTGTTTAGCAAGGAGTCGGTTATTGTCTGCACTATTTTACATTAAACGTGTCCAAGTTAATCTCTCAGATCATTAATTAATCAAATAAATGTAATAACCATCAACATCCTTTTGTCTTCACATTTATCTATGCATACTAGAGGGAAATAATATTTTCTCTGCACCAAAAAGCATCATTTACTCAACCTAACTTTGATTTTCTGCACCAACACATACAATTATGCAGCAAAATACTTTCAAATTTTGCTGCAGGGGAAGATCAATTCAGTTTGACCCTTTGGCACACTCACTGAGAGCTTGATGATCTTGTCGAACATCACATCGGGAGGGACGTGGAAGTCAAAGACAAAATACTGAGAAGAGAAGAGAAAATGTTAGATCCTGATCTTTTCATTATCAAGTCAGCCACATCTCAACTTTACAGCCCCTCAAGCATCCATGCACAGATGAGTAGCTTAAAAAGAAATGGATAATTAAGTTCTACATCAAAGCTCTGTCATCTTTTTGCTGTGTGTGGTGTCTTTAGGGGTCTGTGTGTTGGTATGGCTTTGCTGCAGCCTACAGCATGTTGAACTCTACTAAAGGTTGGGGCTATGCAGGGTGCAGGGACGCCACGGGATTTGTCTCATAAGATCACTTCAAATTCCCCCCTAAGAAGCGACTCCTGCATCACTCTGTGTGTTTTGCTTTTTTTCTGAGGTATTTCTAAGATTTCATATCTCTGAATTCGTGCTTGTGTTAAAAAACAGTTGCTTAACAAAAGTTTTTTGGTTCATAGTGGAAAGGCTGTTTAAATCCTTTCTGAAGTTTCCCATCACAGCATCTGATCCACACAGATATTTCCATCCATAAATATTATGAAATGTATTAAAGTGTTATGAACAACATATTACAGGAAACCTTCAAAGAAAAGCTGTGGTGCAAGTTATTTTTACTTAAAACAGAGCTGTTGTGCTTATGAGGATGAATCTTGTGGGAGAGAAAGAACTGAATTATGATGAAAAATAAACTCGAGATCAGGCTCTGTAATAAAACATACTCAATAGTGAAGGATTAGGGCTGTCTTCGGCTTTTTAATATTAAATGTCAGTAACAGTCACTTTGTAACTGCCACAGTGCATCTGAACAACACTCTTTTTTCACTTGTTTGCCCCAAATGAGGAAACAGAATATTTGTAGATCACAAAATAATTATCTGGTTGGAGTTGATCAATTTTGTAAGCACTTGATGCGATCACAGATTATATGTCATATGAAAAAGAAAGAGATAGAGAGAGAGAGAGAGAAAGCCAACACGTTAAGCTTGGTCAGCTTGTGCTGTAGCCACAGTGCCTGCAGGAAATGACATCTAGCTTATCAGTGTTTTAATAGTCCAACCTAATGAGCTTAACCTCTTCCTGAACTGCAGCTTTTCCTCAGAATGGACAGTTTGAACACAGCTTTGTTAGCTCAGCACAAGCAAGTGACATAAATCATTCAAAGCACAGACTACCTGTTCATTCAAATCAAATCAAATCAAACTTTATTTATATAGCACTTTTCATACATAATAAAATGCAGCTCAAAGTGCTTCATTCACCTATATTACTTAATGCCATGCTAAGTACAACATTCTGAATCCATGATAACCTCAAATACTTCTTAGCTGGAATGTGGGCTGGCTGTTGCATAATATTTTTAACATTATAAAGCATTTCATAAAGTCAGTCCAACATGTAATCATGTGGTCATTTATAGGCAAGATGGCTAATGCATGATAACTTGCTGCAGTAGGAACAGTGGTAATACCTCATAACCTTTAAAATGAGCCACGATTTAACTTTGCACGTACATGCAAGCAAAGGCATGATAGGTCCACTTTGGTGCTCAAACAAATAGCACTACACCTGTCTAGTGCACCTCTCCCCAATTTCAGGTGATTATTCTTAAGAGCTGTGAAGCCGTCTGAAGCAGCACTGACTCTGAACATTCACTCCCTGCTGGACACGAGGAGAGAAAGCTTAGAGGACTATTATCTCGATCACTCTGGTTGTCTAGTTTCTCTGTCCACAGGGGTTTTTCAGGTAAACAGGAAGAATCGATAGCAGACAAACTGTCACTTTCACTTCCTGCAGGACACAACTCAGAAGCTGAGCTCTGCATGACCTTCACCACCACCAACACTCCCTACTGTTCAGGAACATTAGAAGCTGGCAAAAACTCTCCAGTAAAGAGTGTTATTTGAAGTTATTTCAGAGTCAATAAATCATTAAAACACCTGATCATTAGAAAACACTGGCAGTCCCTTCATTGCGATTTACTTTTACATTTTCTCAGAAACTTTTCTGGTTGTAGGAGGATAGAAAAAAGGTAGACTATTGTCTTTGTGTGGAGAAACACTGTTCTTTCTTACTTCGCCACTGTCATGAGAAACATTTACTGTATGATACCAATCATTCTGCTTATAGTCTTTTTTACTTAGATATCTGCAGTTCATCTAGTTAAGCCTCACCAATCTGTGTCATTGCTCTGAATTTAATCTAAACCAGTTTATACCTCAGTGTTGGCCATTCTGTGATTTTATATAGTTTATCTTCACTAAAAATATGAAAGTAAGAGGTTATAAGGAGAACAGCCTATGAAATAAATATATTTTTATGGAAAAAGCAATATATATAGAACAGGAGGGACAAAGTGAAGATGACACTCAGTTGTAGAAATAAAACTTAATACATATATATAAAAATTTGATGGTTTTCTTTCAGGAGAATGAATTTATAAAGCTTCAAAGGTCTCACCTCATTGTAGTACGGGCAATTTGTGGACTCTTTCATAGACGTGTACTTCTTGTCGTCTCCAATCTCCACACACACCACAGGGTCCATGTTGAGGCCTATGAGCTGCCGGGCCTCAATCACTGTGATGCTGATCTAATGGGAGACATTAGCACATCAGGTATGAGGGCTGAAACAACCTGATGATACTCAAAAAGTGAGTTAACCAGCTGCAATGCCTTTATATAAATCATTCAACTATGCAGGAGGAGATTCCCCTGAGTAGAATTCAAAGGAAAAAAAAACCTCATTGATCTTTCACAAACTCTAAGGATGCTGATTCAAGGTAGTGAGAACTTTTCCCAGACACGTTTTAACCTGTGATTTCACTCAGACTTTCCCCCCAGGCTGAAGTAATGTAGCATTTGATAAACAAACCAGATCCAAGGTTCCTACATCCCTCTGGTTTAATTAGTCGCTGATAAGGAGGAACAAAAGAGAGGAAGAGAGGATGAGTCTGAAGCCTACAATTGCACAAGATTGCAGTCTGGTGTGTAAATGTATTCCTTTTTTTTTTTTTAAATAAAATAGGTCATTAAAATAGGTCATGGGCTCGCACAGAGGAACATTAAACCCTATCCTCAAATATTTCTGCAACCTGCTTTCAATAATGTTGTGTTGTGCAAAGTTACTGTGGTACTCACAGCAGGCAAACAGCCATTATGCCATTATTTGCATATTTATGATAGACAGCTTTTTTTTTTTTATGGATCAAAAGAGATATAACCACGTTGACCTTTAAAGTAATGATAGAATTTGTTAACAGATAGAGCCAGGCAAGCTGTTTCCCCATGTTTGTAATATTCAGGCTAGACTAAGCTAGTTAATTGTCGACTGTAGCCTTACAAGATGTTAACTAATGGGCTTCAGAGGTGCTGGTAGGCATTTTGTTTTAAATTAGTATTTATATTAGACATTAGAAACATACAATTGTCACAATGAAAAAATCAGTTAAGAAAAATGTCTCTGAAGAAGTAGATTAAAGTGGAAATCAAAGTACTGATATTTGCATTTACATCAGTGAACCTGCTCACTTGTATGTGCAGATATGCAGGTTTTAATGTGTATAAGTCACACATCCACAAACAAACATACACACACCTGATAATCCACAGGTCGTCCAGAGCTTGGCTCCATCTTGATATCTGGTTTTGACCTGAAGAAATTCAACATAATCAGTGATTTTTCTACAGCTGATAAACTGAGAAGTATATTGCACACACTCAGTCTGATTTTTGAATCTTAAATAACCAATTCTCTCATTTCTCCTTATTTCCAGGTTCATTTACTTATTTTAAATTATGCTATCAACTGATACCCCTCTGTAGCCAGCTTAATTTGCAGCATCTGCACTTTAAGAAGTTCAGCACTGACCGAGCTCATTAATGCAGTGAGCTTTGACCTACTGAGAGCTGTTGAGCATATCTGAGTGTATTTCTCTACGATGTGTGTGCTTGCATGTAGAAATATAACACCTCTTATTGGAGACATTGGTGGTGACGGCGGTGACAGAGGCCAGAGAGATGGTGTCGGGGTCCAGCGATCCTGCAAGACGCATCGCCTTCCTGTCCATTTCCTCCATGTCAAGGATCGCTGGTTCATCTGGGCAATCGAAGTAAATCAAGAGTGAAATGCTTGGTTGGTATTTTTTTTGACTGATTCCAGCATGTTTTTATATATATTTCCAATGATATTTTAATTGCTTTCAGTGAGACAGAGGCTTGAAGCAGATATAGCTTCACGTTGAGAAAAAAACAGACAATATACTTAAACAGTTCATAATTAATCAAATATTAGTTGTAAAAAAAAATTCTAACAATCTTAAAGATTTATGACTTTGTTTCTAAGTCAGGAAGGAAATACATTTAAGACAGGATGTTTCTGTTGTGGCTTGTTTCTAAAATGTGTTTTGTCAAAGAAAACTTGATAAATGGGTTTAAGTGTGAATTTTCCAGCCAACTAGTAATGGGATTTATCAAAATCAAGTTTTGTTTTTTTGGGTGAAACAGGCACTCTCTCATGGGCATTTTACCTCCTTTTTTGTGATCCTCTTTGGAGATCTTGATCTTGCCGAGCTTCATGGCTGAGAAAACTCCCCTCCCTGCTCTGGTGGTGAAAAGGAATGAGAGGGAACTTAAATTATAAAGGGAACTTGTGTTTGATTCACTAATAATCCATCCTCAAATCAGTCAGTTTCATGTTGGTCTCATTGAGTTCACTCTGCTTTAGCTGACTCAAAAACTCAGCCACAAGTGCCAAACTTGACCTGAAAAGAAAGTCTCATTGCCCACTGCATTAGAATCAAAATGAAACCCAACACCCCAATGTTGATATATCATGGACATCTTTGAAACTCAGCAAGACACCCAATTCCAGTGGATTTAATCCCCCCTCTAAAAGAAACACACACACACACACACACCAGTTTGCCAGACCCTCAATCACAAAACAAGAGTATCCAGTGTCTCCGCATTGATATTAACTGGATCACATATCACCCCAACAACAAAGAGCTGGTGATGTCATCAGCAGAGTGACAAATGAGGACTCTTAATAATTAAAAATGAGTGTGACCGTCCAATTTGCTGCGGATATGGATACATGTCAAGGAATTAATGAATACGAAGGGTTTCCTTTTGTTTTCTCCGCCATTCAGAGTTGAGTGTATCAGAGTTCATTTTCCTCTTCGATCTTTCCCCAATTATAACCGAGGAAACCTTGAATCTCATTCCATGAGATGTGGAAAAACTGCTTTTGAAGAGAAACATGTCAACATCTCCTTTGGCGAGAGAGATCTGAAAGTAAAAGCCTTGAGCTGCATGAATTGGAGCAGAAGTTGAGAGAAACAAATGGATCACTTATCAACACTAAAGGAAAAAAATTTTTCCAGTCAAATCAAATAAAGGCCTTTCACACTCAAGGAAACACTCAATGAAGTCTTAAGCCATTTCAATACTTTTAAAGCACAGTTTGACCAGCATATTGGGTCAAAACCAGATGGGCAAGTTTATTGAATTATTGATGCTCACATGTGAAAGGTAAAGGAAAAATGTCTTTGAGAGTAACATCTGGAAAATGTGTCCAAAACAAAGCAGGTTAATTCACAGAAAAGTGACAAGCAATTTAAAAACATTTCACTCTGGGAAATTGTGAAGGGAAAATGTTAATATTTTCTGGCATTTAATAAAGCAGACAATTAAATTGAAGGATTAAAAAAAATCTTAATAATAAAAATCATTTTGGAATGCAGCTGTGGTTAATTTAAAACCAGTTAACCAGTTCACCTCATGTCTCATTTAATCTTTGTTTCTCATTCAATAAGCTATTAAACTGAACGACACTCCCCTCACACACGTGTCAAAATGTGTTTCATACATACCAGGTGAAAGATGCCACTGATGCTATTCAACTCCACAGAGTGGTTAAATCACCATAAATCCACATTAACAAGAATCCTGCCCAAGCTTCCTTCGATTTTGCACTATGTTTCCATATTGTTCACCTGTCAGGTGCAGAAAGTTCAGACCAGCCAGAGCAGTAACAGATAGACAGGTGAGTGAGTGATGGAGGAGAGAGGAGGGGAGTGTGAGAGAGAAGGAGGTGAACGTACACGGCAGGAGATACAGAGAGAGGAGGAGGAGGATGGTGTGGGTTGGGCTCTATACACCACCGAAGAAGACTGCAGTGTCCAGACAGAGTTTAGAAGAACTGACATGAACTTTACTTGACATTTTACAAAACACTGTACTAAATACATGTGGTTGATATTAAATAAAATGTTAAATCATGTGTGTTTGGGATTATGCAACTGCAGGTGTACTATTTCCTCAAATAGTAAAATTACCACTTAAATCAACCTAAGGGTTATTGCTCCTTGGAATGTGATCTGACTCACACCGTAGCTTACCTTCCCTAAACGTAATTATAACTTTGCCCCTAAAACAAGGTGTTTCCCTAAAAAAAATGCTTAACTTCGTAAGAAACAAAGGTAAATAAAATCCACACTGACAGAGAGAAGATGCACATGAAAGTTTTTGTGCAACAGTCACTTCCTACACCCAACATCCCCCCCGGGCAGGTTTCAAGCATTTTAACAAGGTCATCCCAGTTTTGTCTTTCCTTCTGAGAAAATTTAACGGTAAGAGGTCAGTGTTTATTCTCAGACAATGGTGAGCACAATTGAGTGAATCTCCTGCACAAGAACAGTGATTTTCAATCAATAACAGGAGAAAGTCATTGTCAATTCCAGGAAATACACAATGGAGCCACCAAACACTTGACTTACTTGTCTTTCACTGCCTTCACTTTCTTTTCCCTTCCTTTGCTGTGCAGAGTAAAGAATAAATACAAGGACAAACATCAGAGACAGATGCTTTCAGCTGAAGGCCGCGTCTGAATTTAAAATGAGACAAACCTTTAAAGTTTAACAAGCCAATCCTCTATGCTGATTTAATGGCAAAATGTAACCTTCAAAGTTGTCACAGAGAAAAAGCAAAGGAAATCACAAGTGGGGTTTCAAATTAGAGTAAGTCAACTTTGAAAGAAAGAAGAGAGAAGGCAGCTTGTTGGGAAGTCAAGGCTTCAAAAAAAACACTGTACACATTTTTTCTCTTTCCTTCAGCTCCTATGATCTGAAAAAAGACTGTTAATGGATCAATAACTATCATGTAAACTGTAATCTCTAAGCACTGCACAGCAATCAAACACACAAACACACCTTGAATGAGATGTGAAGCCCATTTGAGCTTCGTACTACAGAGATAGCAATCTTACTATTGTATGCCAAGCTAGCTTTTGCATATGTGAGAAATTAGGCATTATGGGCACTTATGTAGAAATAGATTGTAGTCCATGTCTTGGGGTGATTGCATAGCAATCAATAATACATGAGAGCATGAATAGACTGCCTTGTTACATGTGTAATTTTCAGCAAAGATAAACGATCTGAGGCAGTATTATTCCTAAGGTTACCTGGCATCCTGATTTCCATCTCCTACATAAAACAGGGGATTCAAACTTTGCATAAAATATTTTCCTTACAGTTATGAATTCATCTCTAATGTGCATGTCAAGCAGTGGGATTAGGAGCAGGAGATGGATGTGTAGGTTGTAGTTTTCTCTAGAGATCAGGCCAAATCCCTCAAGGCAAGTCTCACCATACCCAGGCAGTTATTTCAGTCTAAAGAGAGCAGGCTCCGATCAACATAAACGGAGAGAGTTAGATAAATAGAAATGACAGTCAAATCCTACGAAAAACTCAAAAAAGTTTGGTGACTTTGCCAGAAAAAATGGCTTAAAATGCCTTTTTTTTCCCAACAGAATAAAATTGCACGTGCAAGACCTTACAACACCATGGTTTGTTTTTCATGGTTTGGCTGTTGTAAGGCAGGTGATTGGCTTTCAAGGAGAAGGGGGGTGATTTATGATGCAGTTTTTTGTCCTGATAACTATTTAAAGCAAAATTACCCAATCATTCACTTCAGGGCCTAGTCTAAGCAGCCTAAAATACCTACCCAGCGGCCAGACAGAATGGCTGATGAGTGGCAGAACCTGCTAATATCTCATTGTGAATATATTCCACTACATGTGAAAATCCTGGGAAATCTTCCTCTGGTAAAGTTTTCACAGTTTCAAAAATGTCTGCAGTACAAACCCCGAAGGACAGGTAAGTATTCAACCTTCACTAGAGGAGTGTTAAGCTTGCTGCATAGCTGTACACCTGCATAGAGGATTTAGTCTTGACTATATTCTCAGTGTTGTCAAAGTGTCTTTTTTATTCATATCAAGAAACTTTTCTAAGTGTGACACATGTTGTAAAGAATTATGGTAGAAATGTTTTTGTTTCATGTGTTTTTTAAGTGTGTGGAACTTTCTCAACCACTGTACAAAAACTTCGATGTAGATAAAAATAAATGAGTAAAGGGAGGATAAAAAAATAATCCGCCACCAGGAATCAATAATTCATTGAGATATACTGTATGTTCTGCTCTGAGGGCTTTGCTGAATGGAGGTCAGGTAGATATCCTGCACACACCTGTTCTCTCTCACATACACAGACTGGATGCTTCCAGGAGCCTCTTAACCTGAGCCAGACAAAGATCGGCTCCATTTGATAACACGGTCGAGGATGAAGACTCCCACTAAACCAGAACTCTCTGCCCTGAAGCCTTATTAAACACTCTGCAGTCCTCTCTCTCCCTCGCAATACATCCTTTTTTTGGCAAGTTTTACTCCTCTGCTGCTCAAGGCATCAAATCATGTTTTGGTAATATACTTTCAACCTTGTCTGCAGTGAGAACTCTACTTACATCTGACCACAACAGATAAAATGGAACATCAATATTATTTATCCCTGTGATATTATCTCTTCTGAAGTGCTTTTGAGCTGCTGCTTTATTACAGGAAGGTTAATTGATATTCTTTGCCTGTGATCTCGCAAGTGTTAGCTCATAACTTTAGCCTCATTAGAGTCACATAGATAGAAGCTTATGCAAGTTTAATATTCTCACATCTAAAAATAAAAGACGTCTGTTTTGAGCTTTCATGGCCTACATACAGCAAACAAAACATGGGGGAAAAAAATCCCTGAGCCATTTTTGGTGTTTATTTATGGTTCTGCATATAAGTGTATGTGCGTTTGTGAGCTTCTATCCATAGAGGAAAGACAATTGCGTGATATTTTTAAGTGTGTCTGTGCAGATGATGCGTCATTTCCAGACAGAGAGAGAGCAAAAAAAAGAAAGAAGATGGTAGGTAAGAGGAAGAGGAGGGGAAGTGTAGGAGAATGTACTTCACAAAACAACCAGTTTTTCTATTAAGGCCCATCACTTTTTAAATTTTAATATTCTCTCCAAATAGCACTGTTGCATTTTTTACTCTGTTATTGCATCAACAAGACTATAAAAAATAAATCTCTAGACAATATACTTTTTGGACTGCTTCTAAGGCTTTTCCAGTTCCTTTTTTCTCGACATCCCTGATGATGTTGTGGGAATTCCAAAGACGTTTCTTTTTATATAATCTAACAAACAACAATCTCTAATGATCAGCTCCTCTGAATTCTAGTTATTTACAACTCAAAACTGGGGCAAACACACAGGTGATGCAGAAACCAGGTTTTTACCCCAAGAGGCATGTCTTCATGTCGTCACTGTCTGCTCCCACATCCGGGCTTGGAATAGAAGAATAACAGAGAGGGGCTCTTACACACTCACTCACAGTGTTCAGCGTTACACACTGCAGTATCACACACAAGCTGAGCAAAGAACCACAGCAAACCACAACAAAACACAACAACATAGCTGATAAACACAAACACACTCCCTTGAGAGAATGCAGGTACACGAGAGGGAACAAAGAGTGTCAAAAATACAGAAGGCAACTGCTTCAATCCAGAATCTGTCTCAGCAGAAGGAAACAAGCAAGAAAACAACTGAAGAGAAAAAGCAATATATCCCTCAAATAATGTAAAACCCTGCATGAACAAGCCGATGGATTGATGATACAAAACCCACATCTTTATTTGATTCTGGAGATAAAAATGAAACTTCATTTTCTTTTTTTTTTTAACGCAGCTTGTCGATTAATCTTCAACAGAGATGGATTCGGTAAAACCTTATCTGTGTTAGCAGCGTGTCAGCAATATCTTGACTCACTGATCTGAAGATTGTTCATTTGCTGACAAGGAGTTACAGGCTTTCATACTATTTCAAGCACTTGCTAAACCAAAACACCAAAAGTGTCAGGGATGGATGAACTGTGTGTTTCTTTGCTTTAACAGAACTGGAAATATTAGCACGCCTGGCTAACTACTGTACTACCAATAAAGCTTGGGCGATATCTAATTCCTTACAACTTCATACTGTCCTGGAATTTCATAGAAAGCCGGTTCTGGATGCTGTAAGACTTCATGCTAACATTCTTGGTCCTGTCATGCTTTTAATGAGCCAGTGTTGCCACAGAGAACATCAACTTAAACACATCAGTAAGTAGCTAAGCAGCTACCGTTAAATGAAGCAACAGTCTGTTTCTACTTTTCTGTTGATGCTCCATGATGATACTTGCAGTGCACAGACTGAGATAGAGATGAGTGAAATAAAAAACACACCACCTGCACCAGAGAGCTATGTGATGATATAGCATCAACAAATGATGCCAGAGCTGTCTTTGAAAAGACACAGCAATCTACACTAAAGTGAGTCACACTCTTGGCAAAAAATCATAAATAAATCAGCACTTGTTTCAGGTAATTAGACTTTCAATGGAAGCTTTGTTAAGGTTGAATTGTCCCCTTTGAGTGCTGATTTGATGTTATGCTAATGCATCATGCATATTTAAATTGTTTGAATAAACACAATGACTATTATCTCAATGTGTTTCAGCGTGTGTTTTGCATGGGGAGGGGGCAAATAATTTTAAAATTGTTGTTACAAAAAATAAATCCAGTTGTGCGAGCCCTTTGCACCAGTGTTGTATGATCACACTGCACCGTGCAATCCAATTTCATCTCATTGTTTGTTTTCCAGTATTTGATGTCTGCAGATCAAATGACAACTGGGGCTTTAAATCCATTCTCTTAATGTCTGGCACATGTGCTCCTTGGCATGCACTATTCAGTAGATCTGCTTCACTGGCAGTAAAACCATGCAGAAGGTGATTTATTTATTAGGAATAACAAAACCCCTGCAAAGCCGACTCATTGTGGTGCACAGATAGCACAAAAAGCTTCATAGGCACTGCAATAAATCATCCTGCAGGACGTGGAGACGTGGAGGGAGCCAGGGGCTGCAGAAATGAGAGGTGGTAGCACTGGGATATTCAAATTTGGGTGCAATTTCATTTAATTAGCAGGATGAAGAGGGAGCAATATGGCTTAACAAGCCACCTACACTCTATTACGGTCATGTTGTACAGTTAAAATTAAATTCAATGTCCTTTAAAAAATTGCAATGAGCACAGACTCTCTTGTGAGGTGCATACATGACCTTTAGGGCTGCAGGTGATATAACAGAAATAGACAGGAGTGGATTGAGCTTTGTGTACCATGCAGACAATATTCTACTGTTTGTTCTTCCACTCTGCATTCATGAGTATACCGAGAGCAGCTATGATACTGCAAGGGAATAATCCATTATAGAGAAGTTTGTGTTTGCATTTCTCTCAAGTGTTTTAGATTCTGTTTTCACACATTTTTAAGTTTAACAGAAAGACTGTTGAAAACCCAACAGAAATTCTGTGATTATAATAAGGATGCAAAGCCCTCTATGTCTGACGTATTTGTATCTGTATTTGTAATGAGATGATATTGCTGGAAAAAGTTGAATCTACGGCGAAGAAAAGGTAAGAAAAACACACAAAAACCAAAAAGGGTAAAATTTAGGCACACAGGAAGGATGTAGGAATTATACCTTGATGTTAAACTGTTTAGGACATTATCCTTCTCTTTCTCCTCCTCCTCCTCTTCCCTAGAGCAATCAGAGAGTCGTCCTCAGTTATCATCTCCTGCACATAACGCGTCATTATCAGGAAAAGGAACAATTAACTAGCCATGGAGTAACAGAATTCAGGACATAATGAAAAAAACTTCAGAAAGTTCAATTCTGAAAACCTCTCAACCAGAGATAAATTGAGCATCTGGTAATTCAGGGATAACGGCTTTGGATGAGAAGTGGCAAGGCCATTAAAATCTTCCCCAAGCCCATCAGTCTGGCCAGCACTGTTGTCAGGCTGATTAGAGGTGGATTTGTTGGCTTGGGAGGAAGTTGTTGGTATTTTCTCTGCAATTCATTCACTTTTTTCAGACTAAGCCCCCATGGAATCACAAACAAAGTGAATGACTGACAGCCCTCTGCAACCACAGCAACTAAATGACAGGCGCAATCACCAGGCAGCAAGGACAGACAGCTTGTTAATGTAAGGCAAGGTGAGGGAATTGAAATGAATGTGCTAGAAATAGATACTACACGCTGAATATAAGTTTTAGCTACTCTCATCCCACTTCTATTGAACCCTTTTACAGTATTTCTCCACAGCTTTTTTTTCTTTGTCGACCGATCCAAACACTGTATATCTGTTATCTGTTATATAACACCCGTGGGATGCTCTAAAACTTAGTCAACTTCTCTTGTTGTCCTCAGGCTGCTTCCAGTCTCATGTCAGCAAACCCTGAACAGTTTTTTAATTTTATGCCGTAGGAAAGTGCAACTTCAGTGTCAACAAACAAAAACAAAGACAAGCACACCACGGCATTTGGTCCCACATACGCACGACTTTTCACACGCCCATTATGCATGCAGTATAATGATGAGCTTCGAGGTCTGGTTGTGCAGATAGTCTCAGTGCAATCGATAACCACCCACAGATTATTTCACGTACTATTCAGCAAAAAACACGAAAAAGCAATCCACAGAGGAGACCAACTAGCAGTGCAAAGAGGAAAAGAACAGCCATGGGTCTTCTAGTTTTTCATACTAAATCATACAACCCTGTACAGTCTGGGATTATTTGTCTATCATTACAAATTATCATAATCAATGCAGCCTACAGTGTACAAGCAGACCATGCAACTTAAGCCACAATGTTTTGTTCTTTTTAATTTCAGTTTAAATTCTGGTAGAGAAAAGCAAATCCACACCCATGCATTTTTTGGGGATTTCAGGACTCGCTGTGTTCAGCCCCAACTGACGTCAAACTGAGGTGACAACACTGGAGGCAATTCATTTGACTGCACGACTTTTCTCAGTTTTGCATTGGTTCTTCAAGGCACCTGTAAACACACTTTGATGTGTGAAATTAGTGTAGTTCTCTTTATCTCCTTTCTCTTAGTTCCCCTCTGATGTAAACTCTGTCTTATGAAATAATTATGAGAACAGATAGTCAAAGCATATTTTAACATAATTCAAAGTCCACTCCTTATTGCACTTATTACTTAGTTGAAACTCCTTAACTTTGTTTTGCATATATTTGCTCTTAACAATGGTTTTTGGGCATCTCTGTCCAACCACCACCTGCTTTGGTGAGTCTGCTTATTGTCAGCACAGAGATCCCCACGAGTGCACCTCCACAACAGAGACAGATGTTTCATCATCTGGACAGCATGAAACCTCATCAGTGCATCCTCATCCTCAATGCATTCAAGTTGTTTTCATACCTTTGCATGTCTCAGCAGCACTGTTACTGTTAATGATCTCTTAAAACACAAGTACATAATTAAAACAGCAAATCTTTTTAATGTCGTGGAGAGTCATCAAATTCTTATAAAAATACAAAACAACAATGTAATCGAGTTATATTGGAGACAGTTTGCTTAACTCACTTTCTGAAGGTTGGTATGGATCCCTGTAAGGATCGTCCAGGAGACGTCCCCGAACCGTGGCTCTGTCCTGACAGCAAGCTGTCTGTTTCAAAAGCAAACATCCCATCACGGTCGTCAGGAACATCCAGGAACTCCCCGTCACTCCATCCTCCCACTGTGCCATCCATCGACTGGTATCTGATCTCAATGGTGACATTTGTCTGAAAACAAAACAAAAGCAGTTGATAATGAGCTTATATTATCTGCAGATAGTTAAAAAAACATAGCATTGGCAAAGGTCACGGTGCAGATGTTCAACTAAATGTATCACACATTTTTTAATGACAATAAAAGGTACTAAATTATTCAACACATATCATAACCCTTAGGTGCGTTTTGATTTGACAAAATCAAATCCTTGGATTTTTTGACTTGTCTATTCTAAAAACTCTCACAGCGGGTTTTTATCCAACAGCCAATCAGGCTAACATGGTCTGTCAGCTCCACAGGAAACAAAAACCACTGCAGCCAATGTAGCAGACAACTTCTTCAACAATGGCAGAGGAAAGCCAGGCCAGCTTGCAGCACACACAGCCAGTGTGTCCCAGTGGTCTTTGCTAAGTCATGGCTGCTTTTGGTATTATACTTAGCCGATTGTATCCCTGCATTTTGACTTTTGTTGTCTGTTTTTATGTAACAGGAATTTTGAGAGGCTCAAGCTCCAAATCTTGGACAGTGTATCTTTTGCAAAGCTGTGGCGAGGACCAAAACAAACAAAACACTGGCAATCACAAATAAATGTTCTTTTTATCTAACGTAGGCCAAATTGAAAAAGTTTCAGCTAGAAGCCATTATCATGGGGATTTGTGGGCAGTTTGAATTTATTTCTGCGTGCAAGCTTTTAAACTTTAATTGCTTAACTTGATATAGATCTAATGAGTCAAGTCAAATTACAACAAGCCAACATCTTAAGGCTTAATCTCGATTTATCTGTAACTATCATTTTAATTTCTTTAAAAAAAAGCTCTCACTATCTGCAATACGCTTAACAGTGTTATAAATCAACTCTTCTCCCTGGTATTTGCAGAGGGAATTCAGATCGACAGTGAGTGTTAGTTTAATCCAAGCCGGAAACATTGGTCACGCTGTAGTTTGTCTTTGCTGTCTTCAGGGGGCTCATGTTTGGACAAATATTATCCTCCTGACATTGACCTCATCTTTATTACAGACTGACCAATTTATTCCACTGACAGAGATAGATGAGGAAAAAAATAAGCACAGCGCTCTCCCTCCTCTCTCTTCCTGCCTCTCTCTATGTCGTTCTCCTCTTCCTCACATCCTCCCAAGGCGAGGAGATACATTTGTCACTATGGCAACAACACCAGTGCAGTTGTAGGTTAAAGTGCTGCTCTCCATTCACCTGTTTATTTTACAGGGATGTGCAGTGCTGAGAAAATTCTCTTAATCGTGTGCTTTGGTGTGTGTTCACAGGAGGCCACTTGCACAAATGTCTTCGTGCATGTAAGTGTATGTTTATGTGTGTGTGTATAAGCCCTTAAGCAATGATAGTCTGTGTGTCATCATCCAAAAAACATCCCATCAGCACTCCCAAATCCAATAACACAAATGTGCACCCCAGGGCGTTTTAAAAAAACCTCAAAAGGTTAAGCTCTCCCTCACAGTTCTCCTATTGTACCATGCTATTTTTCACTCCTACATAATGCATTCACAATTAAAGTCATTCTCACACTCAGCTTCTCCACTGAGCAGCTCTCAATTTAGTTGTCCTAGACATCATTTTCAATCAATAGAGAATATATGGATTAATGTAAACGACAAGTGTCCTAATGTGCTGATGTTGCTAAGAAACTGATGTGTTTCCATCTGATTCTTGTGGAAAGCTGGTGCTTTGTAGGCTGGATAAGAAGTGTTATTTCTCTCATTACCACCAATGTAGGTGCCTTCAAAGATCGATTTCTTCATTTTAATGGTCCATTATTTGCTTGTGAATGCATTTTGCTAATAACATCTATTTAGTTTTTATTGCTTTAAGGTAAGACATATAATTTTGCAACCATGCCTCTTTTATTTTGTCCCTTTTATTTTTGTCTTATTTTTGTCTAGATTCAGGGTTGAAAGAAAAACACTCTTTTCAACCCAACTGTACATATTATGTATTCTGTATCTGCTTGTTTGAGTCTTTATTGAAGCTAGCTGAGTTAAATATTTAAAGCTAAACTTCAGAATCTCAAAAGTATACGAGATAAAAATCATTTTCATATTTTAAAAAAAATTTAAATCACTTTCATTTTAGATGTAGTTCTCTTCCTTTTACAGCATTTGTTTGTTCTGACGGGTTCAGTAGATGTTATTTTCTCCTTTTGGGTTTCCTTATAATTTATGTATGTTAGCTTTTGAACTTGTGTGAGTATTTTTGTGCTTTATGTCAAAATTGTAAAAAAAAAAAAAAAAAAGCTGCCTATTTTCACATTTAAGAGAGACATAGTGACAGAGGATTCAGTTGGAGTTGTCCCACATTCACTCTGTTTTATTCTCTGCAGCACATTAGAGTCCCACTTTTGTCCAAAAATTTGCTTGGTGTCATGCTTATACATTCAGTAAAATTAGCTAATTTTCTCAGCTTTGTGTTAGCCAAGAGAACAATAATAGCCTGCACTGATGAGGTGAGGGCCACAGGGTGGAACAGAGTGAATATTACAATTGTCCCCCTACTGGAGTACAAGGCACAGTATGTTGCTCCCTGACACTTTGAATTTTGAATTTGGACAGACAATTACATGTTTTGCTGGGGGACAGCTGTGAAACTCTCACCATGCTACCATCTGTTCATGTGGTGCATTGATTTTTACTGCAGTAACAGTAACTGCATTGCTTTTTAAACGTTTAAAAATCCGAAACATTGCAGTCAAATGATCAGGCACTCCATAAATTTTAATCTTCTCACAATATAACATCTGCAGATGACCTACATTCCAGTGTGAGAACAGCGTTTAGCTTCACCTTTATTGACGTGTTGTTGTCGTCGATGAGTGTGTCCGTCAGCTCCAGATGTCCCTCCTCAGCCACCTTCTGAAGCACCATACAGAAAGTCCCAACCAGCCTGCAGGAAACACACCAATGGAACCACTCAACAGAAATCAATGAAATCAATACATGAGATCACATCAAATGTGGTGTGTTTGGGCTTTGTTTCTCCTCTGCTGCTTGAATGTTTACCTTTGTTAAAAATCCATAGTCTCATTGTCACACACATCTACCTATTCAGTCTAACTAACAAATACTGACAAAGAGTAAGCATCTGTTTTTCCCCTCTCTGTCTCACAGTGTGAAGGTGAGTCTGTGTTTGTCAGCGATAGACTCATGAACAGGCTGCTGTGTGGTGACTGGTGATGAATATGTGCTGTGACAGACATTGGGAAAGTGCCATACTGCCTTTTCTCACCAGCTCACTACAGTTTGTCACTCCTCAAAGCAATCTAAAGGATGTAGATAGCAGCTCAAAAGGATATGCAAACACATACGCACACTGAAACACAGTCAGTCTTTGTCGTCATTGTGTACACATCTGTGAGAACTTTCAGTTTTACTAAATGTAACCTCATCCATGCTTTTGCTTTTTACAGTATATGGAACTGATGTTAACAATAGATATAAACTATGTTAAATTGTTAGTACTTTCCTCCCATTTATCAAATTCAGTAGCTGTATTGCTTTTGCTGAGTCAGAAACCAGATAAAAGCTGGTCAGTGTATTCAAGTTCTGTTGGAGCTTCTTTAATTTCCATCTGAAAAGGCTTTGTCAGCCATTTTCAGCAAATATAAAAACTTTATGCAAGTATAGGAGATGATTGTAAAAGGCTACCAAGCGACTAACTACGATGATGACAGTTTGGCTGTGTGTTTTTGACTCATTTTTCAAAAACTCAGAGCCAATGGATTATCTCCCAATTCTATAAACTTAAAGAAGCTCATGTTTTTGCAGTGTCAGAGCTGTCAGAAAACTTAAAAAAGCCTAAAACTACTGCTACAATTCTCCTTTTTGGTAGAAACTTAAAGCAAGTTGCAATTCTAGACACACTAAGTGATGCCAAAGTCTTTTCCTATTAATAAATCTTGGATAACACTATGTGGGTTTCTTTTACTTTGCCACTCAGGTCTGCAAACATGTCAGACAGTAATTCTCCAAAGCTTTCAACAAATTTCAGCACCCAGCAGCAGTTCTCAGCCACTTTTCTTAAGCTTTTACCAGTGCCCTCAAGGACAAGTAACTAAATGAATGAGCACTCACTCACCATTTATCCACCCAGCACACTAAATTAAAATGTTGATTTTCTAAAGTTTCTGTCTCTTGGAGTTTCCAAGAAAAATAAAATGTTCTAAGTTTGTTTAAATTCAAAGCCAAAGGTGAAGGCTGCAGAGACTTGGCATGTGCATCACGTTTTACTTTCAAATTTGCATTAAAAGAAAACACCTTTACAAATTGAGTTACATAAATTAGCAACAGCTAAGCCAAGCAAGCTAAATTTAAAAAATATGAATAATTCTGGTCACCAATCACCAGCAGTTTCTTTTCTCTTTTTGTGAAATATAAAGTGAATTAATATTTTAGAGTTGATGTAATCACCAGTTTTGGTCTTACTAAGAGTTTCTTTATCATCATCAAATTCATATTTATAACAAGCTTTTCAGCTCAAATAATTTGGTAGGTGTCTGAAAACTAAACAAATAATAACACCTTGTGTCAGCAGAAGTCTGTCTATCAAGGTAATTAAAACCAGATCAATGGATACTAAATAATATTGTAAAAAAAACTCAGCAATCTAAAAAAATGTCCTGAGCTTCCCAATAACTTCTTCAAGCAAATCATGAATGTAAAGCTGGTAAATCATATAACATTAGTTAAGGTTAGGGTCTATGCAAGAAAAAAGGCTTTACAGAAACATTGTGGTTTGGGCAAAAAAAGAGCACAGTTAACATGAAGGAGAATCTTCATTGTCCTCTTTGGCAAACACAGCAAATGAGGACTCTTATTTTTTTGATATAACTTACAGTGCATGTAAACAGCTTACTCCTAAATGTTCTGTCTGGAAAAATTCTCTACATATAAGTAGTCTTGAACATTGTAGCAGAGAATAAACTTGCTAATCGCCCCTGATAAGATCATTAAACATGGTGAATTTCTATGCTGCTCAAGGATCCTTCATAAAACAAAGCAGTGAGAAGAAACCCAATGCAATCCCCATTCAACAAGCCAATTAGAGCTGCTGAATAATTGAAAGAGTTTCCCCCAAAACTGTGTGTTGTTCACAGAGCAATCAGTAGTCACCCACAAAGAGCGTGCAGCACAGCCCACACAGTCATATGTCTCTCTGCTATCATGGTCACAGGCTTTATTTGCATATGTGCAAACACACAGACCTGGGTATCATGTGAACTGCAAATAAAGCTGCTTTTTTACTTTCTATGCAAACATAACAAACAAACAGGAATACTCATATAACATGGAGCAACAAGACAGTCATTTAAAAGAACAGACAACTAAATTGCTTAACTTGACATGAGTCTGCAGGGACAGACAATAAGACACGACAAGGAAATACGATCGATAGCATACAACTTGGAACACACACACAGATGGACACAAAATCCACAGCAAATTTTGAGCTTGTCAACAGGATGACAGAAACTGACAGCTAGACAAGAGGGAGCTGGTTGATTTTACACAACTTTCTGCTCACTCAAGGCTACCTGGCTCACAAACTAAATCAATTAAATGTAAAAAGAAAAAGAAGCTGCTCATGAGCATCACATATTGTTCCTCTTCATGATACTATGTTTTTGTTTTGTTTTGTTTACATTCATTGTCTCGAGCGGTTGGTACAGCAAGCTACTTGTTGGTAGAAGATTGCAAATTTGCATCTCTGCAATGCCAGAGGACATAAACAAGCTTTCATTATTCTTCCACATTTATGAGCTATATTCTTGAATGAGGATGAGTCCCACTCATTGTTTTTCTACAGCAAAGCTCTTCTGGTGTCAACATGTTGTTGTCATACATAATATCCTACAGGAAATGCATTCTCTAGTCTCTCTCTCTCTTTTTCTTTATCTCTGTCCTCACCTACACTTTTCTGTCCTCTGGCACTGGCGGTGATGAATTCATGGTGCAGAAAAAAGTGAGGCTTCATTTGTCAGCAGAGCTTCAAAACTTAATAATGAGGTAAATTTAGACTTTCAGAACTCGACTTCACTTTGAATCCCAGTAATTTTAAAAAAAAGTATGCGCTTCCCCTCAGGCACTGGCAGATGCTTTCTCTGTGAAGGTGCATATCTGCCAGGCTCCCCACTGGATTACCCCATGCTCAAATTTACAGCCTTGACATGACTCGAGAAGGTCTGTAAGGATCAGTGGATTTGTGCAGTGAACTTTTTCTTTGAAGATGAATAGAAACTTCTGCACCTCCGAGCAATTTCACCCAAAATACTAAACTACTGCGTAATCCACTCTCTGCTTTCCTGGACAGTTGTGATCAATATGTCCAAAGCTACTTAGAGGAGCAAATGGTCTGTCATTTCCTTTCAGCCATTGTAACGTGCGTACAAGCGCTGAATAATTAAACCATGCAGGGCGTATCATGTTCTGGCTCACTTTTTAGCACTTCAAAAGGTGGCATTCATTATTGATTGAAGTTCTGCAAACAATTTACTTTCATCTGTTGTATAATTTAGAACTCCCTTCCCTTTCAATTTGTATTTTTTTTCTTTGTGGGCCTTGAGTTTCTCTTACAAATGGAGGCATGACTATGACGAAATCTCTGGCTCAGGTGAATTTGAGAAGAGGTAAGCACAGCTTTGAAATGTAAAATATTTTCCAAGTCGAACAGAGTTGTTCATTCATCAGCATTGCACTAATCCAGCACAGCTGCAGGTAACTCAACTGGAGGACAGTGTGAAATGAAGATGTTACAGCTGACAGGTGTGTGTGATTCGGCCTTTGATGGGCTGAGGGGAAGCGATGCACTGACCCACATTGGTAGACATTCATTGATATGAAACATAGGAAGATTTAGCAAACATGGCTTCACTTGTGTTGAGGGATAAATGTCTATTGATTGACATGGACAAGATCAATATTTCTTTCGCACACACACACCATGTGCACCCACACATTCACACACACATGCAGGCATGCTCACGCACACACACACACACACATGCACACACAAGCATAATATGATGTTTTAGCCATAACAATAGAAAACTATTTGATGATGTAAACACATGTAAGCACGTCATACAGTCTGGGTTTTGTTTATTTTTCTACATCCCCATTAACAACACACTGCATAAGAGCAGTAACAATACTCTTGCTGTTGTCATGTAAACAGGGTACTGTCCTAGCCTAACAACAGCCCTTTTCCCAAACAAATTTATCATTATTAAAATTAAAAAATTCTATGTAGACACAGTATGACCAATATTTGCTTATTTACCAGTTTGGCACATGAATAAATGAGAGGGAAAAAAGAGGAAGTAATAGGGCTGTTAACTTTTTATGACATATAGCAGGAAACCTTTCATTGGGTGTAGTTGTCCATTAGTGTACTGCAGTATTTACTTTGGGCTTAGGTAATTAAGGCTATTTGCGATATCACTTAATCAAATCACTAAATCGATAAAGTGTTCATTCATAAAATAATCAGACTACTGCTAATGCAGATAACAGTGCTCTATCAGATTTGGGCTAAATATTACAGAAAATCCAATATTTTCATTGAGCAGTTCTGCTTATTGATTTAAACCTTATTAAACCTGTGATGATAGACAGCTTTGAATTAACACAGTGGAGCCCTGGATGAAATGTCGAAGAAGTTGAAATATTGCTCTACTTCATTTCTATTTTATTGATCCAGCAAAGACAAAACATTTCACTTTCAAGTCACCTGTCAGCGTAATAACGGGCCATGCTAGTGGCTCTGCATTGTGATTCAAAGTTGATGGGAATGTCATTAGTTCTGCAAGTGTTTGGTCATAAGCCAAAGTGCTGGATAGATTAAAATAATGGCCTGAAGTCATTCTCTTTCCAAACATGACATGAATGCCTGTACCAAATTAAACGGCAGACTACACTATAGTTGAGAATTGAAAATAATCATGCTATGCTTTCACTAAAAAACAAAATTTAAAAAAGTACAAAAATCATAATGTTTATTCCAGTGCTTCAAGCATCCAGCGTTTCAGTGTGTAAGCTTGCATTTTGAGACAAAGCAATACATCCTGGAGTCTAAATGTGTACAGCATGACAGGATTTCATACTTTTGAAGCCAGAAATTCACCGTTGCAGGCTACAGTTCTGTGTCCTGTGCTAAATGAAACCTGAAGATAAACAGAAACAGAAACTCAAAAATCACGAGGAGAGAAAGAGAGGGTAAAGCTTATTGAGCAGGGAGCACCAATGTGTGATGAAAACAGTCCAAATTCATCTCATGGCTCCAACTGATCTCTACAGCCGCTCTCAGACTGCAGGAGTTTAAAAACCTAACCCACTCAAACTTACAGACACTGCACCATTTGAAAGTAACAGCACATCACATACTACAGGATATTATTAAGATTATTGTGCCAGGTAAAGCAGTGCACCACCTAACATGAGCTCTCTGATGTAATCTAATAGAGAAGCAGATGCTAACAAACTTAATGTAGTAACACAGGTTGTCTTTTCTTCATTGATAACCGGTGATGATTTTTTTTACAGTTTTGTTGTCTGCTAACAGTATAATGCTAGCTAACTAGCTAGCCTCAGAGGCTAGAACACTCACTGTCAGCTGCTTAAGGACAAACAACTTGATCTTCTAATTGGCTATTGTGGCCCTGCTCAGAAAGTACTGATGTAATCATCCAGATTTTAGCACTACATGTTTTTTTTCATCATTAAATGTGAAGTAAACAGCAGGACCAAAGCATTCACATTACAAAGATAGCTACCAGGAATGTTTTTTTTTAATACTGATTGGCCAGCAGCACATTTTGCCAGATAATGTAATAATGTAGGGCATTTCTTTGACAACGCTGCTGCATCGATGAACCGTTCTCATTAAATGTAGGGTTAAAGTTGCTTTGAATGTCACCTTACCTGGCTCCCATGTTCAAACTTAAGGGCAGAGAGAGATGGCTGAGATTTACAGTCATAGATCTGTGTCTCCTTTTATATTTTCTTGATGTAACATAATTTTGGCCCCTCAGAGGAATCTACGACTCCCCTGATCTAGTCTATCGAGTTATAAAGGCCTTGTTAACAATTGTATTTGGGCTGGAAATGTGGACTTTAGAGGATTCAGCTTCTAAATTGGGACAGTGCCATCATGTAATACCACTACTGCCACTAAAATTCCAAATCTAATTCAAAAATACCCCCTGACTTTCCTTGATCTCCCCCTCTGAGAGTCACTGACTTCATATAATCATATAACCTCCTGTTTGCTCCAGTGCTCAGTAACTCATACACAGTGTTCTCCACAGCCAGCAGAATATAAAAGCATATCTCTCAGCCTCAGGGGAAAACAGATAATAAAACATGGTCTATATGCCACTACAGCAGCACAGAGACCATCATGCATCATTGCTTCTTCTATGTGTTGTGGTAATATAATCGCACTTGTGGTCTCTGAGTGTGACACACTGGCCTTACAGTGTGTTGGTGCAATAGTGAGATGGATCAGTTACTCTGGTGATGATGCTGCCAGTGGACATATGGAGCAGGTGTGAGATCACAAGCTGTGACTCACCTTGAATAATTTACTAATTTAAATGTGTGAGGGTTTGTGTTTATGCGTGTGTGTCTTAATGTGCGTGGGTTAAGTGTTTTTGCATGCAAGAGTACCTATTTGTGTACTGTGCATGTGCTTCAGAGGCTGTGGTGCTGCCAAGCTGCTCTTAGATGAAAACATTTCTTTATTGCATCAGGCTTAAAAGAGTAACACTGTTTACTTTTCCTCTTTTTGTTGTATGATTTATCTCTGTTCTTGAATTGAAAACTGGACTTTTGCTCTCAGAACTACAACGTTCTTTACATATTTTTTAATTAGCTTGAGTAATGTGTTTGTGTTTGCCACAACATAATGATTAAATTCAAGTGTAGCCTGGTTCAAGACTGCTATTCATGTTTCTAATTTTACAGAAATTACAAGAGGACTGGAGTTGTGCTACATCTGTTTCCCCGAATGGAACCAATCAATCCTACATGAGAAGATAAATACTGTGTCAATTGTGTTAAAGTAAGAACAACAGCAACAGAAAACTTGAGAAAACTTGAATATGTCAGCATGAGTCCGATGTAAATGTCATTAGTTTTGTAGGTATTTGGTCCTAAACCAAGTTAGTGGCAATATGAAATTTTGATCTGGTGAAATTTTAGGGGATCACAAAAATTATTACAATTGTTAATGTAAATATAAATGTGAACCTGATGGTGACACTTGAGGAAAAGACAGGGTACCACCAAATTCATCCGGATTTATTCTGGGGTCTGTAAATGTCTGTTAAAGTTTTGTACTAGTTCATCAATTAGATGCTAAGATATTTCACAGGATAAGCCATAGTCAGTAAGAAACATCCTTTGGACTATCCTAAGGTTCTCAAACATTCGGATCATAGCATATCTAAATGCTGAACAATACAACTGGACTTGTTCAAGGTCCTTGATAATGTTTTAGCCTGTAACAGAAACATGTCTTCAGTTCAAAAGGCCTTATGGCAAGTCCCTGGCAATTTGATCTCTCATGAAGTCATTGACCATTTTAGTAGTTAGAAATCCTCTAGGCACCATGAATTGCTGCAATAAATTTCATGACAATTTATTGTATAGTTTTTTAGGTATATCACTAAAAACCACTCAGGCCCACATCATGAGGCGTAAAGAGAAAAGTCAGAAAATTGCCAAATTTGTTTGGTATCATCCTGTGGAGACCATGAGTGTAAGTAGAAATTATATGGTTGTCGATCTAAAATTTTACAGATATTTCAGTCTGTCCTATTCTGTTACATTCTCTGTAAATTATCACGTGTGGCAATTAAATTCTCATCCTGTAAGTGTTTCATCTCCAACTTAATGACATTGGAAATATCAAGGTGACAGCTAAAAATTGCCCTGATGTAGAACTGATGCAACATCTGTCTGTACACTTGTCACCTGCTTTTAACTCCGAGTTGTCTTTGTAAGTGTGTCACCAACTGCAGCACACACATTCACACACAACTACATTCACAAATGGCAAACAAGATTAGGTCACAGATAAAATGTAAAAACAGCACGACACACATCTGTTACTTCCCACATGAACAGGAAGACAAGCTGACTAAGCTTAAATGACCGTGTAGGCAATACGATGTGTCCTTAGTCTGGATACATCAACCAGTCAACCCAGTTAAACTATCTGTAACAATCTGTTTGGATTTGTTATGGACACAAGAACGTCCCAACACAACTGGTTTGCATTTTTTTTAATTTTGGAAAGGAAGAGGAAGAAACACAAGGAGAAGGAGAGGAAGATAAGGAGGAGAACAGGGACCTTACTTAATTAGCCTGCCTCCACTTCCAATTATCTCTTACAAGTAATGGGAGTGCTGTGCCCTTGAAGAAGAATTTCAGATTGGTGTGTTGCTCTAGAGCACTTTGGTCATCAATGTAAAAGCAGTAAATGGCTAATAATTGAGAAACATCTTCCTAATCTCGGGATTTGTCAATAGAAGAAATAAAAACCACGGAAGCAAAATTTGTCTGTATAGTAAATATTTTCATCAAGACACTTGTGCAGCCGGTATTATATTAAACACTGCGAATAATTACAAGATAAAACACAATTAAGATCACGATGTGATCCCAGTTGCATCATTCACTTGAGCACCGTCTGTGTTTTTCATGATCTTGTTGTTTGGAGAGTGTGAAGTGATAAATGTGCCCATTACTGGGAAAGCTAATGCTGTTTCATTACCTCCAGCTTTGCCGTTTGGAGTCCGTTACACACACAATTGAGTTAATTTAGAGCAATCTTTCAAAGACGACAAGCTTATTCTCCTTCTTTTAAGAAACATGAACCATGTGACAGTCTGAATTGGTCACAGGGAGTGACATGAAGGCAGTGAGGGCAATGGAACTGCCAACAGTTTGCTCTGAAATGCAGTTTGGTGTGGTTAATGTGGTTAATAAACTGGCTAGGAGCAGCAGAAAATCTTACCTGTTGGAGAAGACTTTGCTGTAATTGTACACTTGGATCTCCAGCATCTCGTTTCCATCCAGCTTGCTGGCAATAGGCCATCGAAATGTCTGACACAAAAGAGAAAATGGTGTGATTAGAAGACAGTGGGAATGTAATTTTGGATTATATATGTTTTCAGTTAATCCATCTATACATTTTTTTGGTTTATATAAAAATTCTCAGTCCATAAAATGAATGCAATTACTTTTATTTCTAGAAACAGTTTGACATTGACAAATTCACTTTGATTCACTTGGTTTCTTGCAGTGATCTAGATGTTAAGATCGATTATCATTCTCATATCTGTTTAGTATAAGACGTGATGGAGAGACGGGCTCAGACATGGAAAGATCCTGCCTTAATAAATCAAGCCAAGTCAAGTCCACATTCATACTGTCATGTCAGCACATATGTTTCTCCGAGGTGTCCTTGAGTTTTAAATAATCCCTGCCAGCTACGAAACGGCTGCTGTGCAGGAAATCAAACACCACAATATTTTATTTATCACATAAACATCTCCAGGTTCCATAGTGCTGGCTAGGCATACTAATAAGCTTTTTGCTATACGTAAAACAAGAAAAAAGAGCAGCAAAGCACAACTGTTTGGTAAAAAAATCATCTTGCATATCCTTGAGAAAAAGGCCAGGTTTCAAGTGAGAAGACAGCTTTAAAAGGAAGCTCTCCTGTGCCATTTTCACTTTAATTAGCTCTGAAACTCTATGTAGCTTTGACAGGAAAAAGAAAGACATAATCACATCTTTGTTCGAAATCATATTCACCAAGACTCTCCTCAGTGATGTCTTCATACTAATTGGATTTGTCAGGCTGATCGGACACTCTGTGTGATACTTTCAAAGTTTCTTTCACACCAGTAAGAACACCAGCTCTCTTGACAGTTGTTAAATTACATAAATCCTGAGTCTGTTATGACAAAGGATTTATATACGTTCCACCCTCTAACACAAATATGGGCATAATGGCTCCTTTTATTTCTTTGTATACTTTTTTTACCTTTAAATCCTTAAAATGTGTCAAATGTGTCCAAGCAAAGCATTGTGACCAAATTATTAAATATGACAATGATGACTTTTGGCAAGATTATCAGAACATACAATCTGCATATTTATAGTTTGATAAAACATACAAATCATGTGTGCTTATGTGTATTTATGAAAAAAATAAAGTTCAAGAGACATTAAAAAAAAATCTTTTAAGAGACAATACCTAAAGTACCGCTCTCATGTGTAGGATATTGAAAATACTGAAAGTCCAACACATTATGTGTTGTTTTTCCTATTTTAAAAAAATGTTTGTGGAATTGTCTTTAGGCCAAAATACATTTTAATTTTAGGTATCTCTGAAATAGTTTCACAGTTTAAAAAAATTAAAACAAGCACAAAAAACCCTGATGACCCTCTGTTGCTAATTACAGCTCATCTTAACAAGGAATTATATCTCTAACTCCCCTCAGATTTGTTGCTACTGACATTACTGACAGAATTATTCATTTACCATGAATCAGTTTAATTAACACAGAGGCTTTAGTGGACTATGTTTCAGAATATCATTTGGATGTAGAGAGTTCTGAAATATTAAGCAACTAATATTTATAAGAAAAGTATGTTATGAGCAATGTTTTAAAAGCATGTACGCAATTCCAATTCACAAGACCCGTCACAGGTATTAACACTCTTATTAGTAAAGCCTGAAAGTGTCATGTATTACTCAGATCTCATGTGTTGATTACAAGGCATTATAAAAACTATTACATGGCATTAAAAATTAACTTAGGGAGCAAAAACATTCATTAGGAGAGTTAGATAAGTGATTTTATGTGTTGAATCACATTCAGTAAATCACCTCTGAGCCCTCTGTTCTGTACTACGGCATCTTGGGAAAGAGGCTAAACGAGGGCAGAGTGTTGAACAGGTGATTTTAAACTCATTTGCCCCCTGCTGATGTTGGCCCCTCGTTGAGGGAAGCACTGCAGGCCGTCAGGCAAGTGATCCATCAGGACTGTCCCATTACTGAATCCCGGAGTTCCCACCTGCTTCTGGTAGACTCGCCTTTAAGGATCGGTGTGTATATGTGTGCATATATGTGTGTGAATGTGTGTGTGTTAGTACTGCATTCAACCATTACTCTGCCTGAAGCACTGCAGTCTGTGGTTTCTCTTTCCTGACCTCAGCCAGGCACAACCAGCATTGGTAGCTGTTTCCCTTGTCTTATTTTCTTTCTTTTTTGGTGGAAAAACAAAACCATTGTAAAACAGGGAATAGTGAAATACAGAATTTGATATTTTATGTAAGTAAAAAATGTAGATTTTTTTTTAAAAAAAATGGGGGGGATAAATCTGCTAAATTTGGCTTTTGTGCTTATGAGTATAATTGTGCCTGTATCTGAACGAATACTTATAATTGATGTACTGAAAAAAAATAAAGGGGAAATTGAAAAACAAAGGTTGTAGTTGATATTTCAAAATATCAGATAGTGTATTTTTTGATCCTGAAAGAGCTTTAAATCAAAAAAGGTAATAAATATAATAAAGCATGTTAGCCTATTGGAAAATACATATTTCATATGCAGTAATAAGGAAGTGAACAATGAAAAATAACAGAGTTCAAAGTTGAGAGGTTTTTTTTTAATTGCCAAGTTGGACAAATGGCCTGAAATCTACTTGCCTTAAGTAATGTTTTAACTAAACTCCTGTTTCCAGGATAACTAAATAGTTTTCTTGTGTTTTAACTAATAGAAGACCTTCACTCACTGCCCGCTAGCTACTTAAACCATCAGCTCTGGAAAAATGGTGTTTTTAATTCCTTTTAACTCACTAGATCGAGGGGGCATGTTACTTGCCTCGGGCAGTCAGGCATTTCTAATTATCAAGTCCTGCTTAATAAACAGTTTTTAATTGAAGTTGGGGGCGCTGATGGCACCAGTAGTTGGAGGAGGTGGCAACCTGGGTGAGGACGTGTCTATGTGTATGAATATATATTGGTTTGTCTTACACAAGTAAGTAAGTTGATGAATGGGGCCCACCGTCTGTAAAAGGACTCTATTTGCCTGTTATTTTTGTATCTATTTTGGTTGGTTGTTGTTTAGCTGTGTTTTGCTGGTAACATCCAGCCCTCAGAGTGTTAGTCCTCTGCAGAGATCTTTGCTAATAGCGCTGCAGCATGTCTCATTTACAACTAAGTCTCCTTCAGTGCCTTTGAAAAGCCTAAATAGAGAGAGAGAGAGAGAAAAGGCCCCAGCATGGTGTTAATGTTGCACAGAAGACAACACACACAGTTAATGAAGGAAATGACACCTAATAAACACATACCAGAGCATGACACACACTGTAGCTGAAATGATTCGTACACACCACAGCAAACATGATGATGTTTCCTTTATCCAGCACAGGAGACACTGGGTAGTCACATTAATTTCCTGAGAGTGAGGAAATTATTTTATTCTGTGCCTGCACAGGCAACATAGTCACATGGTGCAAGTCTTCCCCTTTTTTCCTTCCTCTTTCCTACACAAACAAACACATTTGTACCAACTTTAAGCTTCCACCCACAAACATGTGAACTCCATTATGCATCTTTCAATGCTTCTCCGCTATCATGTCCAAGACTCCTTATCTGTGGAGTAACATACATATAGAAACCCACAAAATGTAGGAATAAGCTGTTTATCTTCACGGTGACAAACAAAAGTGCTTACAGTGGGTTAAATACCAACATAGTGCAGAAAAGTAAAATGAGGGCAGGAAATCCATTAAGGTGAGAAAGTGAAAAGGTTTAGTGAGCTTCAACTATGAAACAGTTTTAAGCAATCAAACACATCTTGGCTTACGAAAATCATGGACTTGTATTGTTTATTACTGCATTTTTGAAAAAGGTGTTATTTTTCTCAAACGAAAGTAATATGAGATACTGCTTTGCAACATTAAAACACATATGGAAAAGCCATACCTATATCTACTTATATGTCTTACTTTGGAATAAAAGAGGTATCTAAAAGCCAAGTTTACAACACACAAAGCTTATACTTTTTGTAATTCAAAAGAAAGTGCCAATTATTTTTCAGCCTCTCTACTTCTCAGGAAGGCTATATCATGCTTTATCAGGCTGCTGAATGGCTGCAGACACTTGAGCAAAACACACAGGATAAAATTTATGGACAGTAATTATGTCTTATTCACTGTTGTCATGGTTACCCCTGATAAATACTTTATAGGGTGACTATATTGTCATTTAGTGGACAATTGTTGAACAGACAAATAAAGCTCCTGGTGACAAATGATGACTTTTTTCTCTGGGGAGAGGAAAAGATAAGACAAACTGAAATGAATTTATAAAGAGCCCAGAGATGGTATGACATTTTTTAGAGTTTGCTCTGACCTTAAGGCTACAGATGAGAATGAGAA
Source organism: Ctenochaetus hawaiiensis (assembly GCA_029783645.1). NCBI lineage: Eukaryota > Metazoa > Chordata > Actinopteri > Acanthuriformes > Acanthuridae > Ctenochaetus > Ctenochaetus hawaiiensis. The sequence continues at coordinate 13,703,390 of JAPZDY010000010.1, forward strand.
GAGCTGATGGAGCAGTTAAATTCAAGTGAAAGGGATACTTTCATTAGATATTCAAAGAGGTATTGCAACAATTTAGTACTGCACTTCCATGAAGGTCAGAGACTTGCAACAGACCATCATGTGGAGAAAAAAAAATCACTTAAATTGACACAGTATAGGTCAAGATATGGATGAAACTCTAAAAATCAAAGATCCTACACTTCCTGTGGTGCAATGCAATAGTTTCTTAAAACTTAAAAATGCCCATCTCTCGCCATAACATCTACTCTTATAAACTGCTGATAAAGAACACAACAAACATGAATTTAAAAGGTAAATAAAATGTTTTGGGGAGTGAGGTTCAGCACATACAGAAAATCACAGTAACAATCATACTTGCTGAATGTTCACTTTCTTATCTCCTCATAAAATATTAACACACAATTTTGTATGTACATATTTTATAAATCCGTGGTATTTCCATTTAATTTACTGGAATACAGCCAATGTGATGTTTCATCAAAGTTTGATCCCTACCAACACCCCCACACATGTTGCATATTATAACAACTTGGACTACTTCTCAGGGCTGTCTGTTGTTGATTAATTTGTCCCTCACTACCTGCTAGCTTTGCTGTACCTCTAATGGCACTATCAGACCGAAATATGAATCACATTAATCTCTATGTGGAGAGAGGCCAGACACATTTGCCTCTGGTTGCGAACTGACTCACCTCCTTCTCTCATTTAGGAAATATTGATTGTTTATATCTATATTTTTGAGACTACATAGCAAAATAATAGAAAGCAGTTAAAAAGGAAAGATATAAGTGCAAGGATACCAACAGTAGTTGATGACTCCAACTTTTTAGAGAACTTTTCTTAGCCTGCTAGCCATGCTTGCTCCCTAAAATTTATGCACAACCCTATGGCCACAACATACGAGTACATTTCACCTAGTAATTTTCAGACTGCAGCTTAAGAGCGAAAAAACATTGTACTTCTACCATTATCATTATTATAAATCTCCACCTAACCTTAATCTAAGCAGGTATAATTTGCTGTAATAAATGAAAACAGCCATGAAAATCTGCAGGACCTTAGAATTTAAAAAAAAAAAAAGCACACAAACAAAAGTAGAAAGTTACACTTTTTCTTGTTCTATTTTGCACAGTTTTTAGTTTTACAGTGATTTAACTTGGAGCTGTCAAATAGTCACTGTGCCTCAAACACAGACTGACGTAAAACTGCTGCAATGCGCCTACTCTTCAATTCAGTCTGACTGGCTGTATCAAAATGTATCACAGATTGTGGGGATAAAGAAATGTGCTGTAGCAACCTGAAAAGCAATCACCACTGCAATGATAAAAAAAAAAAAAAACACAACACTGGTCTTATTTTAGATCCTCCTCTCTATTTTTTGAGCCTCACTGAAGAACACACAGTACTATTCCCAGAAACCCCATCTCACCCTCTGGACTGTAAAATACACTAATTGGCGGAGTGAGGCTGCTCATTAAAAGTGACAGGTATGATCTTACTAACCGGAAGCCTCCAGGCCTCAGTGGCCTATCAGAGGAGCTAAACGCTCAACTGAAAAGCGGCTAATACTGCTGTGATCCCACGCTTTAGTATTGTGGCGAGCAGATGGATGACCGGACCGCTCTCAGTTTCCCCCGCTCACCATCCCTTTGATATCTCATGACTGTTGCCATGGACACAGAGGATGAAAACACCTCTACGATTAATTATTAAGATTATGCTCTATCTTTGACACTCACTAACTACAAGAGTTAGGAGGAACGTGTTGTATTTACAGTAGGAGCATTCTTTATGCAGTATGTAGCCCTTTTTCTGTCGAGTTTAAAGGCTTGTTATGATGCCGTCCTCTGCACACGGATTCAAAAGGCTTAGATATATTCTTAAAAGCATAAAAAATATGAGGTCGGACTGCTGAAAAGACAATATAAGCCATCTTCTCAATACAGCAGGCTTAACCAGCCAGCTCCATATGCTAAATAATGATTAGGATTCTAAAAAAGGGATTTGTCTGGATCCTCTGGATTTCCTGTTATGTACGGTATAAGAGAGTCCACCTCTATAACAGCAAATTATTAAATCCTGAAACCTCACTCACCTACACAGAATGACCTGATATTACCTCTCATTATTCTGCTTCTTCCAATCCCTTTTGCGTTCTATTTTGACCAATATGAGTTTTTTTTTATTACATAACAGTTTTGTCAGTGTGAAACCCTTTAACCTCTAATTTTGGTGATATTCATTATATTATTCGCTCTATAAAAAAACATGTTTTATATATATATTTAATGCCACCAAGTTCAGTTATTGAAACACCAACCTGAAATATTTTGTTAAAAAAAGCTGTTCCTATTCTCTTTCTTTTTGCATGTGCACTATTACAACATACAAAATATAAAGAAAAGGCATGTTGTGTCGATCCTATGTTTCATGTGTCCCTGTAAATTACACAGCAATCCAGATTGAATCAGATGTACATTACAGTTATTGATAGAAATGCATTCAAATACAAAGTATCTGCAGTTGATACTCTGGTAAGGCTCAGTTTTTGTTTTTCTATTGGATTGCATTATGCGGGGTGAGCTGTGCAAAGTTTGCAAGCACACAGGGCTTGCACCTGGCCTATCTGCACAGACAGTACACAGTGATCCTCTCAGCACCTCCAAATCTCCTGACATAAATGCACTGGAAATCTTCAATGAGTTGAGGATACTTGGGAAAAGAAAATTCCAAAGGGAACAGCTGCAGCACATCAAATACTTTGTTTAATCAGAAGGATTGAAAGAATTTTCCAAACCTCCGAGATTGAGGTCAGGATCCTGTTGGCTTTCCAGTTACAGTGGCATCAGTTGGGTAAAGATTTTCAAAGTCCAGTTCTAAGCTATTTGAGCACCTCAATATCACAAGACAGACAATGTAAGCTTACTTTTGTAGCTGCAGGGATGACAAGGATTTTTATTGTTGGGTTTGCAGCCAAGTAGCCAAGGAAATTTACTTTAACTTAATCCATTTCAGTGTATGGTAAGTCGTATTTTTTTGCAGTGATGTGCTCACTTTTAGGCTAGGTTGTGTGTGACAAGTACAAAAAAATAATCCTACATCGTTATGAAGTGCTGACCTGACATCTCAAATGAAAACTTTTTCCTTCTTATATCAAAATAGTGACAGAGATGATTCACCAAGAGGTGTAAAGCCAAAGGTGTTATTTTTTACTGTTGCTTTTTTCTCATTTAAAGACTAACAATAAGTAATAAACTTAGACAATGTCCACATTATGATACAATTTTCAAGCTTACATGTTCAAAATGTATTGTCTGTATAGTACAGTACTGTACAGCCTGTAGGAGATTTAGAGCAGCTGTATTCATGTGACTGTGAGTGTAGACCATGAACAATCCGAAATACTTGAATAAATTATGGACTGGACGCGTAATACTGAATTGTAACATATTTTTATACTTCAGCATGCCAAAATAACGCAACAGCTTAGCTGATCTGATAATGTAAAATCAATAGTTTTACAGTTGATGTTTTATTTTGTCTGAGGACTGCAATACCACAGTGTCATAGCTGATGTGATGTTCAAAATGATGGTGTGCTATTTTTGTACAAAAACTGCACTGCAGTAAAACTGGGTTAAACGTGTGCGTGTGATTGTGATTTATGTACATGAATGTAACCGAGAAAGGCATCACATGGGACATTTGTAGTTGTTTCTTGAATCTTTATGGATGTTTTTGTCATTTTTTGGGGCTCATTTTAATTTATTAGTAATCCTTCCATGAAGAATAGAACTGAGCAATTAATATGATTTATTGATTATAAATAAGTATGTTTTTATTGCAGCATTGCCACTTTACTTGTATCACTGCAACACATACACCATGTGCATGTGTGTTTGGCAGTTTCGATGAAACAGCAAGTCTGATAAGCTTGTTCAGCTGAGAAACTCGATCTTGTCCAACTGACTGACATCGGTGCGTGCCCATTCCATCTTACATTCCCCCCCTCATCTCAATTTACTTTGTCCAATTGGACTGTCTATCCCTGTTTTCATTGCCATCCCTGCTCTGTTTTTCAGATGACTTTTAATCGGAATGCTCCGATGTGTCAGCAATGTTTCTGCCACATATTGACTTATCAATTCAAAATCTGTCATTCCCTCAGAATGTAATTATCACTGCACTCATACTATGTAAAGCTAACTGTTAATAACGATGTATACTGACACTGATTGAATATGTTTTACTTCAAAGAACTTCAGCAACTTTAATCTGACAAAAACTTAGTCTTACTTTACATTAGAACAGAGAACAGTCAAACCAAATGGTGAATATTTCAATTTAAAATGAAAACTCTTCCCTCTCTCTTGCAACTGAGTGGCAGCAGGGACAGGAGTAAGACACATTAAGCCAGTTAATTCAATAGAATCTTATTTTGTTTCAAGCTGGACTCTAATAAGACTGCAGCAGCTCCCCACTTTCTGCTGCTAAAGACCAGATGGCGTGGAGATAATGAACAATGCATTCGTCGAGTAAGCTGCTCCACAACTTTTTGAAAATAAACTGTGTTGTGCCGGGAGATAACACTCATGCCTCAATTATGAGTTTCAACTAAGATCAATTTTTCTTTCTTCTTTTGAACAATAGAAGCTGAACCTCATATTCATCTGTTGCCTATTTATCCAAATCTGTTCTATTACAAGCTGGAAAACAAAAGAAAAGAAAGCTGAGAGCTAATTAAATTTGTTAACTGAAAATAAGTTTTTTGGGAAGATGAAAAATTTTTGAACAAAGATAAGTTACTGTTGGACTGAAGTAGCTCTAAAAACTAAGCTTCCTTATAAACATACCTCCAAACTGCTAGCGGTGATAAACTCTTCACTACCTCTGGAGTAACCTCTGATAATAGCTACAGTGCAGAATCCATCTATCCATGTATTCAAACTGGGACACAAGAATATCTTTTGGCTTTGTCCCAGTTGCTTTCTGGTCAGGAGGTTAACATGGGATGTGACAAACTGTTGGGCAGATTGCCATGAATTTTCATACCGACTTTCATGGTCCAATGAAATGAATCCTAATTACTTTGGTGATCTGCTCACACTTCTTCCAGCACCACCATCAGATAAAATTTAAATTCCTTTAGTGCTGCAGTTCATGTCTAAATATGTATAAAGTACTAAGTTTCAGCGCTCATCTGGAGATGGTAGAATGCTATCACTCTAAGCTAAAATGGTGGAAATGAAAAAACATAATACCTGCTACACATTAGCATTCTACTAGGGTCATTGTCAGCATGTCAGCAAGTCTGATGTTATTAAGCTCAATTTAGTGTTGTGCCTAAGGGCAGCCTCACCAAGCTTAACAAGTGACTGTGTAACTTTTACCATCACTGTGGTTTGTTGATCTAAGCTGTGCTTCAGATAAACAAAACCACAAAACAGTGACTTGACAGAAAATCTGTTGAGTTAATCAACAACTGAACTTGTGTTTTCCTAATCTCAAGTTTTTGAATATACTGTGTTCTTACATTGCCAGATAAAAGTAGTTATCGAACTTTTTCTGTGGGTTGCTTTTCTTCGTTTTATTAATATATTTTTGTCAGTGTTCGGTGTTGTATCACTCTTGAGAGGGAATCCTTAAAGCATTGTAGTTCCAAGCTGATGCACATGAACACACACAGAAACAGCAAAGGGAAAGAGGACGCTTATATATTTTTCTTCTCTAGAGGGCTTGCATAGCTTAGTAAAAATACAGCATTCCCTATTTGGTGTATGCATTTGTTGTACATCTCTGTCAATACACATCAGCACACTTCTCTAAAACCCCAATATTAATGTGTAAATCAGACTAAAAACATTAAGTAATTAAGTTCTACACATTATGTATGCCACTTGTAAAATCTACTGTGCTCATTTTGACTGATCAAAATTCAGATTTCAGCTCCTCTCCAATTCTGAGTTGGCACAGAAAATATTCTGCTCAGATCATCATTTATTTAGTATACTCAGAGATGGGAAAGCACCTTCCTGAAGCAGCCCAGAATCTTGTAACGCGGTAAAATTCATACTATTTTTAGTACTTGCAATATTTCAGCTTGTGTTAAGACCACAGGAAAATGCTAATACTTTTCTCCTTATTTGTGGTCAGGTTATATGATCTCCAGAGTAGTGTCTAAGCATGAAGTTACATTTTTATGAGTCTTTATTCTTCAGTGGTTCATGGTTATAAATCCTGCACTACTAAGCGTGATGTATATTAGTTTAAAAACCTCACCCTGATAGTGGTATGTTCTTACGTAACAGATATGCCTGACTTGGGCTCACTAACTTCCCATGCCTGATTACTAAGGGAAGCTTTGTGGAAGTGACCTCACAGCGGTTGCTTCCTACTTTCTTTGGTTAGCCGCAGCACGCCCTTGAGTTCAAAGACTGATTGGCCTGACAAGGCTGTCAGTGGTGACTGACTGTAGGAGGACTGAAAGTGACATAACAAAGAATAAAACAGCAACCTGTCCCTACAAATTGTGTTTATAAACTGCTAATTTCTTCTTAAAATAGGTTTTGTCAGTAAATGGAATTACTATATTATCTCCAATGCCAATGTTCGTTGCTAAAGAAATCCTGTCTGGTGCTGCCCACAAGTCATAGAGAAGGTCTATGGTTGGCGGTCAAAACACAGGATGCCCTAGCCGAGGGTTCATATCCTGAGTCTCTTTGGTGGTTAGGTTTAGGAAAAGAAGAGCAATTTGTTATTGGTTAGGAAAGATCATGACTTGGGAAAAAGTTCAATACCGTAAACATGCCCTGTCTTTTGCTTCAAGTCTTTGTTGATGTTAATATGAAACAAAGACCAATACATTTCCCTAAAGTAAGGAGTTGTTAGTGCATGATTAATAAATGTTCAGTCATGCATACGCTGTTACATGCCAGTAGGGGAAATTAATAAAATATGTTTCCAGTTAACATTTTGCTGATACGTTCATTATAAACATTTCTGAACTTGGTAGATGTTCATTGAAGGAAACCCAAAAGACTCTACACTTCAAAGTGTGTTTAGGTCTTGGTGAGTGTTAATGCCTATGTGAAAATTGTGCACAAAGCCTTTTTTGGTCCAAGAAGGATCTAAGAGAAGTTTGATAAATTGCCTCAAGTGATGTCAGTTGAGCCTAAAGACTATGAGTCTGAAAACAAGCAAAAAACAAGAGTTAAGCAGTTAAAAATAATTCATCTTACCAAACCTCTAGAGCCATCTCCTATTCTCTGCTTGAGGCTTGAAACTCAAGGTTACATCAGCTGATACTAGCATAGCACACCAAAAAACCCTGACTGAACTGTCAGTGAATAGGTTGCATTTTGAGTAATTCAGCGTCCAGTTTCAATGAGGAAGATGAACACATGAAATAAAAAAGACAATACTTCTGGCTCTGCGGCATTGGTTTTGATCTATTGTTTTAATAATCTATTATGAGTTTGATAATGTTTTAAAAGTTTGATTCTAAATTGGCACAGGACCAATGAGACTGCATCCTAATTATGGTGATAAAAACACAATGTGGGTGGCTATCAGTTGCCAGTTTTATCAGAGGTAGTGGAAGTAGCATAAAAAGAAGTTTAGAAGTTTGCATTGCATAATCACAAGACTCTCATTAAAAAGTCAGAATGTGCACTTAGCACGCTTTTTGGCTGTAGAAGCTGGAAGCAGGTGGAGAAGGAATATTCTTGCATTCATTATGTTTGCATAACAATTCCCCTCACTTTGTCTGCACAGTTCAAATCTCTTGACATCTTGTCTGTAAACTAAACAAACACATTCCCGCTAAAATCCTTAGATTAAGCCCATACGTCTCTCTCACTCTTTTGCACAAATGCTGACATGGAGACATATACAGTAGCTATATGAACAGTGAACCCTGTGGCCACAACAGTGCTGGCAGGGCTTTCTGTTCTCTGCTCCAGTTATGTCTAACTAGTGTGGGGAAAGCCCTGGTGTACTGCAGCTAAAAGCCAAGTCCCACCATGGAATGAATAATGAATGCAGATTCCCCATCCAGTCTATCTGCAGACTAGTTCAAAGGAGTCCTGCTAGTCCATGCATAAAGCACAAGACACACAACGCTATGCTAATGGCCCTCAACTCCAGGGGCTGGACTAAGCTTACTGAGCCATGCAAATGTTCCTGTGCTGAGGATGGAGATGTCAGATGAGGAGGATGTGATGAGGAATCACTCAAGTGTTTGTTGGGAGGCAGGAGAGGCTACACCAACAGAGCATGTACGGTTTGGTACTAGCAACATATAACACACAAAGACTCAGGAACCACTGGAAGCAGAAGTCATCCCAAGGGAAGTCTGGACATTTTATTGATGCTGAGTGATGCTAATGACCTCCCCAGCACTACAGGACTGAGACGAAAGCACCGGGTCAGGCTGTCACAAGAGATCACATATCGTTGTCAGCCACTTAGTTCTATACCAGTTACTGCAGTCAGGTCTCATTAATATAATACACTATTATAAATATTTCTGACATTATGTCTTCCTTTGTCTGCTTTTCTTTCATGCTCTTCACCCATGACCAAAACAACATCCTTTCTGCATGGACTATGTACATTTTTGTGTGTAAGTGGGTGTGTGTATGACTATACAGTCATTTAGCTTTTTCCTGATTAGACTGAAAACAAAAGCCCTGCTTATCAGAAAAGGAAGCAGCACTCTGCATGTGAGCCTATCAAAGGAAAAAGTGTTTTTCTTTGCAAAAGCAAGCAGCTCAGAGAGAGAGAGAAAAAATGTAGTCAAATGTCCCCTGGGAAGGTACCGTAGGTGTCTGAGGCTGTTTTTCTTTTGTTATTCTTATTTCATTCCCTGACTTTATCCCCCTACTCTGTTCTGTCTCTTTTGCTTTCACTCTGTGTGGATTTCCTCCCTTGATCCCTCAACCCTCATCTCTTTCATACTCTCTCCCACTCATATATGACTCTTTGCATTTGAATCCATCATAAGACTGGTTTCTCAGTGTGACAGGAGCCCACAGGAATCCTATTGGGAACATTTCCCAGGATCCCTAAGCCATGGAGAAAAGAGGCTGAGCAGCCAGCACCAGAGGGGCCGAGCATCCTGAAGGCTTACTCGGGTCTCTGCTGTTCAAAATATGCTCTTTTTTAATAATTTCCTGGCCTTCAAATTAAATTTTACAGAGCTTATACTAGTTGAACATTCTGTTTATAAGGAAAAACTTTTTCTAGTTCTACCAGGAGAGCTATTTAGGGGAACAGCTCTTCCTCGTTTCAGGAGTGGAGTGTCTAGTTTAATTATAACAAAGCAAAGGTCCAATGTCATGCATGGATGGAGGTCACTCACTACCTCTGCCTCGCTTCTCTGATTAGCCATCAATGAGCAGGAGAGGGCCATTGAGAGACACTTGGCAGGATATCAGCCATTTGCATACCAGGATCAATAAAATTTGGGGTAAAAACGTTAATTAGATGATGAGTTGGGATCCTCGCCTAGCACAGTGGCCCTGTCACCACACAGCATGAGGGTCCTGTCTTTGTGTGGATATGTGTATGTGGGCAGTCGAGTTTCCCATTAGGGCCATAATGGATGATTTTAAACCCTGCAATTTATGTGTAATGCTGAAGTTAAATGCCTTGCACTCTCAGTGTAGCAACCCTCAAGATAAAAATGCACTCTAAAGTGAACATTACTTCACCTTAATTGCTTTCAGAAGTGAATTTGAGGGCAATTACTTTTGTCTGACTGGCAACCTGTTTAAGGTGTTCTGTGCTTCTGACACAATGCATGCTGGGAAAGGGGTCAAAATGGATGGACCTGATCGCCTGCAGAGATTCAGAAAGAGTCAGATCTCTCATATAGAAAGAGCAGCTGAACAATATATGTGTTACAATAGTTGGGAGAATTATTTAAGAAAATTAGTTTAATTAATTTAAATCCTTTGAAAAAAAAAACTTTTTTATACTCCACCTTTTTACAACTTTATTATAGATTATTTAAAATCTAAAAGAACCTTGTGGTGGCTATGGAGATGGCCATGTGGCCATGTTTTACAACATCAAGTGCATGAAATGTTATTTGTGAGAAAAAACTTTTTTTGTATATTTGTGTACTTGAGATAAGTGTTTATGAAGCAGAAAGTAAGCAAAAGGGTTATATTGAATTGTGTCTTGTGCACACAACTCAGCATATTCATTGGTCAATGCTGTAAAATATGGTCTTGATATATATTTTCTTTGTGGCTCCTCTGGGGCTTCTTTGAATTTATTGTACTGTACAGTAACTCAGTAACTCTTAGAAGCCCTACAGCAAACTCTTGAAACAATTTGCGTTCAAGAAAAATGCTCTCCGCAAAGACATACTTAGTGAGAATTAAACTATATTGCTGCCATTATATCGTACTGAAAGGCTATACCACATGAGGTGTAATAGATGTTATTCTGAATGTTAAAGTATATTTAACATGAACTGTTTTTCATGCGAGCTTTTTTCAAATATCAATGAGCGGAAATGTGCTTTTGCAAGCCTCATTTAACCGAATTCATTACTGAACAACAATCAGATTTAGAATTGCTTAATGGCATTGACATTAATGAACTGTATAGATTTAAATGTAACATTTGACTGTACTCATATAAGTCTAGTTTGAGTTGTCTTAACGTCAGCAGTTACATCAAGGGACTGATGTATATTTAAAATAAAAATTGAACCCAATACCTACATAATGATAACTAATTAATAATTTATCAGCAGGTTAATTAACAAAACCTTCAGCCCTGTTATCTGCAGTTTGGACTTTCAGGTTGTAGTTTCTATTAAGTGGAGAGATATCTGCTGACCAGCCATTATTCAGGTGGGTTAGTGTATCAGAGAGGAAATGAAGACACTGACCTCATTAAAGTTGGCCACCTCCTCACAGTTCTCTGCCACACGGCTGTAGAAGGAAAGACCTGGAGACAAGGAGGAATTTAGATGTTAAAAAACAGAAAAATAATTTTCTTTAATCTGTAATTTATCCCTTTTGCATGTATGCACAATGTACACTTATGTTTACCTAATATCCACTTGCCATCCATTCATGTTTACATTTGTCACTTTAAACAGAAGCAAAAAGACAAATTGTGCCTTGAGCACCTGAAAAACACACAAATGAGGCAGTCTGTGTGGAGCCACAGGAGACGGAAAAGAAATGCAGGCAATTTAATAACTATAACATGACTCACTATGCGACAGGATAAAAACAGAAGCAAACAGAAAGAAAAAAAAAGACTTCAACCAACTTGAAAACAACATAAAATAAGTGAGAGAGAGAGAGAGAAAATATTATTGCAC
>JAPZDY010000010.1:13715739-13741103 GCA_029783645.1 Ctenochaetus hawaiiensis
GAGAGAGAGAGAGAAAATATTATTGCACAGAATTTCCACTTGGTCTCCTTAATTGACCGTGAAAACAATTATCACTTGGTGCGATGTGTATTCAAGGTTATATACGGGGCAGAGAGCCATTCACAGTGCAGTAACCTGACTCACTCATGCGTGCTACAGCCTGTGTTCACCTGTTTTTTTTTTTTTGTAATGCTCATGAATGGTGCCAGACTGCTGTGTGCATTCTGCTTTGTTGCGGTAGTTAGCACTGAGTGTTTGAAGCTTTGTGTGGGTGATGATGTTTGTTCGGTGTATGTGGACAGCTGATGTGTACTGACAAACATTTATTCATACATATATGTATACATTACATGCACACACACACACACAGGGACCTTCAAAATTAATTACAGCCCCTGTCAGTTTGGATAATAACCAAATCTTATTTGGGGTGAGGGTATCTTTCCGAATTCATAAAACAAGCAATCTGTGGAGTTTACTACGAGAAAAAAAACAAACAAGCAAACAAAAAAACGCAGACGAGGAAAATATGTTTTACAACTGCATCCATAAAATTTTACCAATTACACCATTTTGCCTTATTCTGACCTCTTCAACAAGTGTTAATATCCCTTTATTCAATCACTCCTCTCAACATTTTTATATAATAAATATCACTTAAATGTCAAAGAGGAAAATACTAAATTCCTCCTACATTATTCAAAACTGTGTTTTTTATCTAACTGAGACGTGGGTTTAGAAAAGCAGCTCATGTGAAACTTATGTAAGGTGCTCCATGTCAAACTAAAACAATATTCTGTTAATCAGGTTGCTCTTTGGCCTTGGGTAGGAACAGTAAGAAATAAAAGCCATCAAGAGCAAAGAGAGGAGCAGCATTGAAAGAATCGACCTGTGGTGGAGGAAAGAAAAGGGATGCAGAATACATTTCTGTTTCGAGCAGACAGACTGAGATGAAAAGACCAAAAGGATGGCGAACACTGTGAAAGACTCGTGCTAGCACAAACGAAAGGGGCACAGAGGTGTCATTTTTAGCTTTTCTTCAGTTTTACCTGGAGCTACTGAACAGAAAAATGAGTGAGGAATACAAGAATGAAAACCTTTTTGTGGATCTGTCCCAGTGTTCAGGGTGTGATCACAGTCTGTCTGTACACTTGTGAGCGCCTCATCTTTGTTGTGCCATCCTGTGATTTAATTAAATTTACTGATAAATTTACAAGCCAAGAAAAGGTGCACATTTTAAATTGGTACCAAAATTTAAAGCAGTATGTCCACTCCAGCAGAGAATGTGTGTGAAGATAAGAGAGTTTCAATGTGCTACAGAGAAGAAAGGGAATTTAAATGGTATGTGTAGGATAAGGCAGACTGCAAAAATGCTCTGTTTCAGTCCAGAGAATACTAAAGATTTAGACTTTAAAAAAATGAAAAACTGTCCGAGCAGCAGCGTGGATGTCAAGAAGTTTGATATATCGTAGCTGACAGACAGAAGAAGAGAGTTGGACTGAAAGAGGCAAACTAATGGAATGTCTTAAAAGCGAGACATCATCATGTATTTCTATTTCAATTCGTCGTCCGCGTGATTCTGCAGGCTACTGTGCAGAGGCCCAGCCTATAAGCATCAAGAGCTGGAGTGTCGCCGAAACAGCCAGGAGCTACAGATAACACTGAGATTTCATCAAAGACTTGTCATGAAGTCAATTAGGTTTTGATGCCTCTCCTTTGAAGACGATTTTATACATAGCCCATGACACTAGATAACAACGAATCAGTTTAAGCTTGACTAAACTGGGAACTCTCTTCTTTATTGCCTTTTTTATATGGTAGCTTGGATGCAAGCAATTCGCTGATTTAAGGCTTTCATTTTTTCACAATAAAGATGCTTGATTCTGGATTATTTGTGTTGTTAGACACCACATTTGGTGTCTTTTCCTGTCAGATAAAACATGTGGGGTCAGCCTTGCATACATAAGATCTCCCCACCAGCCTCTTAAAGTGTCATATGTGGTTTGACATGCTCAGATGGGCTGGGGTTTCCTGGCAACCTTTTCCTCTCCAGACAGGAAGTTGTTTGAGCTGAAAGTACTCAGGAAGTTCTACTGACAGTCTGCAGAGGAAAGCATGATATAAAAACCAACAGCGATTAAAGAGGCAGGGGACACATAATAATGTATATGCTGTAAGTAGCAGAGCTCCACATAATATGTAATAATTTTAAATTTTGGCTTTAATAAAATTGCACGTTTCCATGTGTTAAAATGCAAATGAGAACAGGAAAAAATAGGAAGACATAAATGAAGGAAGAAGTAAAGGCTGGACAAATTATTTTTAGGATTTAATGAGGGTGAGAATATTTCCCATTTAAAAATTTTTCAAAAAGTCTTAGCAAAGTAATTGAAAGTGAAGACATCAGATGCCAAATCAACTGGATAATTATACATTTTACTGGCAGTTTTCAGCAATTACTAAACTGAAAACAGTACATTTTTAAATTAAACCAATCATATGGTGGGCACTGTGGTGATTCAGTGTACAATGTGTTTGATCCCAGCTCATATCTGTTGTTGCACTGCTCTCTCGCCCACCTTTCCTGGGATTCTCCACACTTGGTTATCCAATGACCCTTAAATAGCACAATGTACACTTAACACACTTAACAGCTGCCCATTTAAATGAAGAGATCTATTTTTCCTTTTTTTAATTACACCTCATGTCTTACACCACAGGGTTTCACTTACAATCTCTTGCTAAATTAAGAAATCTTCCAAAAGTAACAGACATTACAGTAATGCAAACAAAAATTACAGTGCCCCAGTTTGCAAAATAAGTGCATAGCCAAAGAAAGAACAATGCCTGAAGATAACAATAAAACTTAGCAATTCAATGATGTTATGGAATATTTACGGAGCCTACTGTAATAACCTGTGGCAGAGCTGAAGAGAGGGACCCAAACTAGGAATACAGTTCAGATATATAAATGGGTGTTTCTGTACAACTCTGATCCACTGTACACCACTCATGTATTAGCTTCCAGGTCACAGACGAAATGCTAACAATTAGTTTCCCTTAATTACCTGGCAAAGTTATGAAAAACTAGCCCAGGAATCTACATAAGTCTGCAGAATCCCAAAGACTCTTCTAAGTGGACAAAAATGTTATTCCTTCTACAGTGAAAAAATAAGAATAAATCATATTTTTCAAAATGTATTTCCTTGTAGCAAATAGTGACAGTACCTTACCCCGAAGAAAGATGGCGCCTACCCTGAATAGAAGTAGAGTCCCAGATTTAGAGACGGATAAAAAATACTTTCATCATTTTGACTGAAATTTTTCGTCATTTTGGTTAGAGTGAAAGAGCCTCTGAAGGTATCATTACTGTTTAAGCAGTGTCGAGTTTTTTAAATGACCTTCAGGTAGTTAGGCAGCAACTAGCTAACCAGCAACTAGCTAGCTAACTAGCTAGTGAACAAAGTGTAGCATTTTGTAGCTGTAAGGCCAGATATTTCTCTTTGGATACCAACAAAAGAGATAAAGAGAATGACATGCTTACTTTTATCTGGCGTTCAGAGACAAAACTCCAACTAAAAGATGATGTTGTTCTGTAACTGTTAACTAACGTTAGATATGTAGGGAACGATGTGTATGCTAAATAGGCTAAAAACGGTGTCAAACTTGTTACCGCCGCCCCCAAGTGGTCAAAATCATGAATGACACCGAGATTAGGATTTTCAGATATTATGTATTGGTGGTTATTGATGGTTTAATTTTAAACTGGTGCCATGCAACGTTACTTTAACATCTGATTTTTTTTTTTTTATAAAGTCATAAAGTTCTGTAGCTGTAATTTCAATTTCTAGGAATTTTGATCCTTAGTATTAATTTCACTTGTAAATTAAAGTACCAAATTGTCAAACAAACGTAAGCCATTTTTTTTTCTTTTTTATGGTTTGTTCTATTAGGTTTATTACAATTTGTGACTTTTTCTGTAATTAACAAGCTTTTCGAGTACACAGGCCTAGGGCTAAATTTTTTTTGATATATCAAAATTATTGGTAAGTGTAACATATTGGCAATAGGCCAACCCATTAGAATAAAGTATGTGGAAAAAATAGACCTATGATAAAACTCTGACCCTGACAATACAGCTGAAATGCCTATCCAGGTCACATTAGCTGATGGGTCAAAAAATACAGTGTAACAGTGATTTAACTAGGCAGCTGTATATGGTGCATGTAATGTAATAGCCATCTATGGTAACTACTTTTTGCAAATGCTGGAAACCTTTTTTCATTTTTCATTGCTGGGCATGTGTCATCTGCTCAAGCCTTTAACTCAAAAGAAGATTGGATATGCCCTTCTGCCCTTTAAAAAAATCCTGTCATATACAGAGTTTGACAGAAGTGATAACCAGCAAAAGTCCTTTGTGTCTCGGGCCAGACAGGATTTGAAAAAGCACCGACTGAATCGGAGACTGTAGGGCAGAAAAACTGTGTGAAAAAGGCACACATACATATATAAACACACACACAAATATCTTTGCTTCAGCTATTTAAAATTACAAACAGATTAACTGCAGCTCCTCTGCTGACAGTTGGACCATAGGGGACGATGTAATTGTTGCATGGGATGACACGGTTCATATAACATCAAGACCCTGGTGAATTCACTGCGGCACAGAGCCCAACACTGTCACCCATCCTGTCTTCAGTGCACATACAGATACACACACACACATAGCCACATAGGGAGGAGGGAGGAAGAAGGGGTGGTGGTCTTGTAACATCCTACATGATCCGGCTCACAATCAGCTGGGAATGAACACCTGTCATCCTGCAGAGAGTGGACCGATCGCTGTCCAAGGTGCTGAAACAATATGCTTGTCTCTTCCTCTCTGTGTCTGCCTCACACACACACACACACACACTCTCATACACACACAAAGAAATGTATAATGTAGATGAATGAATCCACTGAACTCCCTCAAAATGTCCCTCCAATAAACAGAGAGCCAGGCAGCTCTGGTGGGAGGTTGATGACCCATAGGAGCTTTGAAATACCAGAGGATGAGAGGATTGGCAATTATCCCAAAGGTATATTAAAGGAGACCCCCAGACCCCCAGCTTTAACACCTTCTTCGATAATCAATGCAGCTCAGTCAGTTGTAACATGCTGGCTTCTCACTCTGTTATTGCTTGGTGGGTTAAAATGAACCATGGAAACATAAAGGAAAAACAATGATGAGAAATCACTGTAATGTCACTATTCGCAGTGATGCACACAAAGTTACACACTCCTTTTTATTTTTGTGGATATTATATATAATTAATATTTTAGTGATTCTTGATTAGAGAAGTTCATGACCTGACAAAAAGAGAAGATATATTCCTGTAATGTTACATCATTAATCATAATTTAATACCCTATTTCAAATGCAGTTTGTCTCAGATTTAAAAGATGTTGGAAAACACTTAAGCATCATATTACGCATATGAGGGTAAAAATGCTTACATAATAATTTAAAAATGATGATATAAACTCCCATTGGGGTTTGAATTTTTGTGCAGTTCCTTCTTAAATCATATATAAGGGCTGTGCTTCAGATTTCTCTGTTTCCCTCTGATTTGAGGAATAATTTGTCCAGTTTCCTTCTTTGAATAAAAAAGGTGGGACATCGAAGCGCAGCGCGTCTGCGGTGGCCACTGATCCAGGAGGGCTTTTCCCAACTTTTTACGCAGGCTGGACCGCTGATTATCTGACGTAAATCAAATCCGGACGCATCTCACAGGGTGGTTCAGTTTGAACAAATACGGGCTGTAATAAAGACGCAATGTCCTACCTCTGAATGTAACTTTGGCGATCCTGTCACCTTTCCCACGAAGGTGAGCGACCGTCTTCAGGTGAACCGATAAGGACATCATTAGTCCACACTGGTCTGGGGGAGTAATTTTACTCCGCGCAATGAAAACTTGAACCGGTTTGGTGCAATCTGTGTCTTGCTGGTCTTTAGGTGAGCCTTTCCTTTGGTCCGGACACAAAGATCCTTTCCCACACTGGCAGCATGTAGAGTAGTTTGTGCTCGTTTTATCCCAAAGAAACAAACAAAAAAAAAGTAGTGAATTAATTACAAGCTTCGGTTGCCATTTTTTCTCTCGCTCCGTGCTCCGCGGCTGCTGGGTCTGTCGCGCATCTCCGGGCTGGCACTTGGTTTTACTCTGCCCATCGTGCAGGAAGGGTGGGGGGTGGGCTTCAGCTCCAGCGAGGAGAAGGTGGATGCTCTAATTGTACATCAGATTAGCCCAGGCCAGGGATTTATGGCTAATTTCCTTCTTCTTAATAAGTAATAAACGTTTATAGTTATGAGCTTAAATGCCTTAAAGTCACATTCTTATCTTTACTGTGGGCTTACACATGATAAATACATTTATTATATCACTGAGCTGTTAAAATAGATTTATAACGAACAGTCACAAGGTTTCATAATGTGAAATCTTTATCTTTAAATTTTTATGTGACACGAAATTTTAATACTGAAGTCCCTTTATATTGCTTGTCATAGGCCGGCCCCATGTTACAGTATGTCTTCTTTAATATTACTGTAAAAGCTTTCTGCTTGACTGGGACCCTCTATAATTTAGCCTACAGTGTCTTCTTTAGCACAGATGCTGTACATGTGAGAAAATTATAGCTGCCAGGCATCTCTTTGTCCCGCTATGAGCTGAAAGTAACTAAAGTAAGGGGATGAGTGAACATTGTAAGTTGGTCCCTGTCCAGTGCTGGGCAGTGGTCCTTTTTTCTGCTCTGGTAAACAACAACAATAACCACATTTCACTTGCAGGGATGAGGCACTGCAATCCATGTATCTGTTTCAGGGAAAGGCCAGCAGGTGGGCAGCTGTGCCAAGAGTTTTCAAGACTCCAGTCTACCTGCCAGGTCCTAAAGGTGTCCTTCAGGCAGAGAAGATAATTCAGTGGTTTGTCACAGTGACATGAAGGTAAGAGACCAACTTGAATCCATGAAATGTGACTATTTAAAGAATTTGTAGTTTAAGAAGAAAAAAGCAGATGCAAGTCTGCTCTTGACACCGAATTTCTCCTCCTACCACATACAAACTGTGAAGAGTAAAAACCGAATAAGGTTTGATTTGAGATTATTTTTCTAAGCTTTGCTGTTATTTCCAGGAGAGTCACACCTGCACTGTTGGCATCAGGAATCCACCTGACAGCGCTGTGATGTTTCTGGTCCTCAACAGGTATGTTAGGGGACACACTCAGGCAACACACAGCATATTGGTCTTGTCAAATTGTGGAACTGACTGTCAGCTAGGACAGAAAAAAGGCTTAATACTCACTGTTTGACAGTGTAGTGTACTCTGACACTTTGGTGAGTATAATTTGCAGCTGTGTTACTGTAGCTTGGCTGATATGGCTTCAAATCAGAGAAAGATCTTCATGAAACACAGATGTTTTTTTATTGTTTTTGTCTACCCATGCTAATATGAATTTGTGAGCAAAGGAAATGGAAACACCTATCAGTTTAATACAAAATATGTTAACAGCACCAACTACAGCTTTGAAGATGGTCATATAACTGAATCAACATCTCTTTAAATCAGCTTCAACAAAAACTGGACATTCATACCTTAATAAGAGTGAGAATTATTGCAGAACTGTTGTTGGCTTCTGCTAGGTGAACTTAATAAAGTGGCAACCCAGCGAGAGTCTAAGACCAGATTTCTTTCAAAGCTTTGTACTTCTGCTTCCCGAAACTGTTCTTTTGGTGTTTTTTCCTTCCCTCAACTCTCCCAGGAAATTAGGGACAGATACAAAGCCAGTGAGAGGAGCTGGTTCAGTAATTTATCATCTCGTTGTATGAGGTACCCCGAAGGAGCAACAACTGACTTTACGCTTCATGCATGTTCAAGAGGAGCCTAACAGCCAAGAGTAACACATTTCCTACATACAAATGACAAGATGATGAAAGAAATAAAGTAATCCTGCTGATGGAACTGGAGCAACAACACTCATTTTTCTTCAACATCATTCATATAAACTCGGTGAGACAGTCAGTCTAAGTGGATACAGTATATCAGCAGATGTGGCCTAATTTATCACAAGCATCTTGTCAGCTCGCACGAGGGAATTATAGCAGGACCTGACATCAATAATCTCAGGCGTGCGAGTAACAAGACGAGACAACTTGTATGTACCTGAGGAGCAATATTATATCTCTCCCTCTCTTTGTGTGTGTGGTTGTGTGTTTATGTTTTTGTGTCTGTTTGTGTGTGTGTGTCTGCATGTAGGTGTGTGTGGGTGTGTATGCGTGGGTGGGTGTGAATAAGGGACAGTGTCTGTGAACATTTTTTCAGGTTTGCAGCGAGCTTCAATAGGATTTTTTTTTTCTGTTATAAAATGTATTATGTTTTTGTGCTGACTCATGCACTATTGCAAGCTGCTGCAGTAGTGTTTGTATGTGTTAGAAAGAGAGACAGAGGGAGGGCGAGAGGGAGAGAGAGAGGGAGAGGGTGGATGGGGGCTGCTAGAGCCTCAATTAGAGGCAGTAATAAGTTTATGATGTTAAGGTTTTCAGTGCAGAATCATAAAAAACACAAACTGCAATTACTTTATTGGCCTCTTGGGGCCACGAGGATGACTACTGACACGTGTATTGATTCTGCAGTATTTCTGACACTTTGTTTTAGCACCAAATACCAAAAAAACATCCTGCAGAGTTTGAAGTGTTACCAAAACGTTCACAGAGCAGTTACTGTGTGGAGAAAATTTTGACCCAGTCATTATATTTTACACCACAGTTTCCCGTCTGTCCCTCCTCAAACTGACACCTAACAGTCATTCATGAATTTGTTCATGAACAAATGATGACTGAAATCTTTTTCCAGTGTAGGTGAAAGTCCTGGCCAACAGAGGGCGATGTTCATCCAGAGTAAAACCACCTTTAGAAACAAAGCTGCAATTTGTAACTTGAAGGTGCTTGATGAGCCCATGCAGATAGATGCACAGATAGATAATTCACAATGAAGAGCCAGTAGCTCAGCACTGACAGATCTGAGCGTAATATCCAATTATTTCTGTATGAATGAGAATATTGCTGGATAGATTAACCTCTGGGCTATGAAGAGACTCTGTCAGTGGAGAATGGATTCAGTAATTGCCCATCTGTCAGACTGCTGCTGGCCTTGTGGGACATTTGCTGTTATGGCAAAAATAGTCCGCTGTTTTGTTTCCATAAAAAAGAGCTCTCACATGCAAACAGCACTGTGACTCTGATGTTATATTAGCCATGAGAGAGTTAACAAGCAACAATGTTTCTTAGATGTTTACTTTCAATTACAATCTTAGAGCTTTATAGAACAAGAAAGGATATAAAACCATTTTAAGTCACAAATACGTATTATTGACAGATGATTTTCAAAATGTGTGAATTATTTTTTACTATTATTAAAGCGCAAAACATAGCCTAAACAATAAACAACTAAAAGACAAAGAGACTGTAGCTTATTAGACATGCATTATTATTCAGTCATATTAACACTGAATTACACACAGATAACTTTAAATAAAGGTTAAACTCTTATTCTACTGCAAAACATCCAATTATCACCGTTCTTGCACCAGTTGACTATGTTTATAAACGTGGTTTGCTGCTCCATCTAGTGGTCAAACTACTGGATGTAACTTGTAACTTGGCCCTCATTCTACATAAATCGTTGCAGTCTTTTCCAACAGTACAAGTCTGGTGAAGTCATGGTCATGAAAATGTAAATTTGATTGAAGTGGATCAAGTTTGCAAGAAAACAGAGCCGGACAGGTGAAAATGAACTAAGCAAGAAAGACTCTCAGATAATCAGCTTTATCTACATTAAAAATAACATGCTTGTGTTATAAGTTTGCAAAAGTGTTACAACTCTTAAAATATGAAATATGAAAATGGACAGCATACTACTTTTGTTCAAACCAGCCGCTTACACTCTGCAGCCTCTCTTTCTCTTCCTCCACCTGCTACCAGACCTCCAGTTTTGAGTAAAAATCAGTGTGGTTTCCTGAAGAGGGAGACATTTCGTCAATTTTAATTTTATTATTCCATCGAGAAATCATTGACGCCCTGCAGCACCTTGTGTTCACGTATAAAGACCTGATGAGCATAAGGCTCTACTGAAATGGAATAGAAAGGAAGCATTTGGATAACTGAATGAATTAATTGATGAGAACAGTTTTCTCTACAGCAATATGACTCACAGATTAAATGCTTTATAAGCTAACTTTAGTATTAAGTCTTTCAAAAGAAAAAATGCAGAAGTTTATGGATGTGATTAACTAATGTCATTCTGAGAGTTTTTTGCTGACAGAAAGAAACTGAGAGAGTTGACGGTGAAAAAGCAACAGTCCCATCGGAAGAGGGGAGGGCAGGGCTGCTGTGTCCCAGCCCTCTGCATCTGCACCAGCTGGTGCGTCGCTCCTCAGCAGTAGCGCCACACTCACTATGGCTTTAGCCGCAAGCAGGACGCTCTTGGCGCTATTCGTCACGTTTTGCGCACCAGGATGCGGATGGACAGGTAAAAAAAGATTTGTTTACTTTCTCCTGAGCAGGTGCACGTCATGCACTAATGTGTTAATAAGTTTGTTGATTACTTTGGTACTGTTGCCTCCAGCTCTTGTCTTTCAATGGATCCAGTTTGAGTGATGAGACAGCTGCTGCAGCTTGTAACTTTCAGATTCCTTTAAACTGCAAATGTAATATTTGTAGTGAGATTCTTGACACTGTGATTTTTGGGAAGATATAAACCACTTTAATCCGTGTGTGCGCGCGCATACCCACGTCTGCGCGCGCGTGCATTACACATTTCCAAAGCTCTAGTTGCTGCAGATATAATTTTTTGTTTAAAAGACACAAAATTTTAGTAAGTATTTAAAAACTATTTAAAACATTACAATATCTCACTTAAAGTGCATAGTTATATTAATCTTATAAAATGTGAAAGAATTTGGTTTAATGAGCAACTACAGCAAATATGGACTTGCAGTGAAAATACTGTCATTGTTACTTTATGGGGGGAAAATATGATGCTGGCCTTTAAGCAGCGGTCATAGAACAAGTCCTTACCTCATAGGCACATCCTGGATCAACTGTAATCAGCAATAAGAAATATGATGACAAATATTAGGCGAAATTATGAAAAAAAAGTGCTGTGCTTTCCTTGAGGTGTATAAAGCCAAAGTGGTGACTATTTCTCTGATGGTTGCGATAAAAGTCTTGCCTCTATGATTCAGATTCATGGGAGACTAGAAGTGTTTTCTCTCACACCGCCTCTAGACAGAGCTACTTGGCTACATATGAGTGTCCTGTCAATCATCAGCTAATATATGAAGTTGGCCAAAATGATTCAAAGTGAATGAAGAAGCTTGTTTATTACCTCGAAAAAATATGTTTTCATTTTTTAATTTGTTTGAGAAGTTAATTTCAATTGGCTGTAACATTTTTCACAGGCGAGGAGACCAAAGTACACATGTTTATGAAGTTCTTAAGCGCTGTTTGTAAAATCAATTTCAGGGAATGAAGCCCACTTTCTCCAGACAGTGAAAATATCCAAAAAATGAAAGGTGCCATGAAGCCGGAGGAGTTTTGGAAGGCAGCAAGCAAACTCTTTTGGCTGAGATTAAAAAGCCACATTACAGCCAGACTTTTCTTTTTTCCCCCGCCTTATTTTTCCAACACACTCAGTCCACTCATGTTGTCAGTTGATCTGTAAGTCTCTATATGCCTCCTGCTCAACTGTTAGCACTTAGTGCATGAGGTCATCGGTTTCTCTGAATGCAGGCAGCTGCTATTTGTTGTGGTCCCTTTCCTCTGCGTCGTTTTCTTTTCCGTCTCTTAGGAAGTGTTTTCAGATCAGGTTGTGTGCTTTTCTCTGCAACACCCTGCTCCACATTCACTCACACCTGGGAGCTACTTAAAGCAACCACAGTTGACTGCTGCAGGGCCACTGAGCAGCTCCACTGGAGCAGTTTTGGAATTAAATGCCTTCCTCTTGGGCATTTTGACAGTAGTTGTTAAGGAAGAGGAGAGTGTTACTTATTAAGTTTCTCCACTCACATGTCATCAGCCTGTCAGTCTAAAATTCCTCAGAACAGTGGATGAAACTGGGCCCTCGGGAATATCTGGACACCTAGGCGGGGGCAGCGCGAATAGAGAGAACAGAAACATTGTATATTTGGGTAATAAATAATGTCAGCTTCTTCCATGCAACCGCAGTCCGTCAACTCCTGGAAAGTGTAGAGTGGAGAGAGTAATTGGGACAAGAGTGAGGGGAAAGAGGGAATCATGTCCTTGCAGGCCAGTGGAATTTAATTTCCCTGCTCTACTTAACATTCAGCAGAAGCACCCCATGACAGATTTCAGAAAAAAAACCTCCAGAATCAGGAATTCAAACACACACAATACATCATTTCTGCCACTAGGTGTCTCACTATCAAACAACAACAACAAAAGACATAGTGGCGTTGGATGATGGGATTTTTTTTTGGTTTATTTCAATGTTAAACATTCATTTCTGCAAAAGAAAATCTATCCGACTGACTCCGACTAATATTACCAGACGAGATAATGTACTTAAGTTTTATTAACGCTACGTTTAAGTCACATTTGCCAGTTTACTTCCTCACTCTGACTGGTTTTACCCTGGAAGTTAATGACAAGCAATAAAATGAAACCAACTGCAATCTTGAATTGCTGAAAACATCTGGGAAAATTTAAGTACACAGCTTAAAAAAATACAATAAAGATACAGTCAATTTGAGACATTTTAATGTGGAAATGGCACATAATGTCAGTTTTAAGTTCCCTTCTAGTAAAAAAAAAAATCATTTTTTCCATGTTTATAATGCCTAAATTGTCAGACTTTGACCATACTGACTTGTATCAGTGCAAATTTGTCACTTGGGAGGTGTTCTTACATTCCTCTTCTCTGTGTCTGTGCACTTCCAGAAAATCTTAAATCCAAATGAACAGCAGGCAAACTTGATTTAGTGTGTCACAAATTCAAAGCCAATCATCAGAGAAGAAAGCCAAACCCTCCAGATCAGAGTGGACGTGTCAGTACAGAGAGCGAGAGTTTGTATTAGCACAACCACCGATGTTAGCAAGCTAACAAGCTAAGTAAAACATATATAAAAGATGCTAGCTACACTTACCTTTCTAAAACATCTGCTAGTTTCTGATTTTAGTGAAAAACAAACACCTCATGTGAGTCACAAACATTGTTGGGAACCAATCTGAGTCTCAAACTTGGAGCCTGTTGCTGAAGATCTCAGATGTTTCCTGTAGTTGGCCATCTTGATGTGCATAGCTCTCTCATGAGTGAACCTCGCAGTAATGATGGGAAGAGGACTGTGATTCATAGATTCAGTGAGCGAGAAAGAGTAGATGTGCTTCCAGCCCCGATTTTCAGCTTTTCTTTCCTTTTAATGTAGAAAAACAAGAAAATAAACACATCAGAAGAGTTTTACGAGCTGTAAAACAAATCTGGAGTGAAACTTAAATAACTTAAACGTTTTTTTGTTGAGAAAACATGTCAGTCACAGAGAAGCAAAAGCAGCAGTATTTCTAGTTTCAACGTACTAATTTGATCACCTGACACAGATTGACCCGGCCACATGCAGCACGGCCACCTGTCAAACCTGTAAGTAATGGCTGCCAGCGTGTCATGATGTCATCTCTAGGCGCCGATCCAGTTGTTTAAACGAGTAGCAGCTGGGCCATGAACACACCTGTCACAGCACATATATGTCTGCAAACTAAATGTGTTGCCAGAAGATATAGCATAAACCAACAGTTTAAAGTGTCAGTCCTCATCTTCGTGATGGGATATTTGAACCATTTGGGAACTTTGTGGACTCAAGTGAGCTTGAGGCCACCAACACTGAAATGCAGTATATGTTTTTAAACTAATTGTACTGGGAATGTGTAGGGACTCATACAATGACTCACCCTAGTTGTCGTTTTAGATAAAAATGAATTTCTCAGTCACTCAACCTGGTTAAATGAGCCAAAAAATGATTGCCTTATCCAACGGTCTGGTGATTGATGTGCCGGTCCGACTGACTGAAGTCAGAGTCACGAAAAAATACCATAAATGGTCTCAAAGTTTGTCTGGTGTGTGAAGCTTTATGACAAAGTTGATTACTAGAGAGAGTTTACTGAAGGTCAGAGGTCAGAGTTAAAGACAGACAGAAGTGTACCAAGAATCTTGTAGCCTCTGGCAAGATTTGACACCATAGCCGCACTGAGAGGAATCCATCTTTATAAAAGCAGCTCAAACCTGTTTTTTAAGAAAGTGAATAAGCATATTTCCAAACATTTCTAAATTATTCCTTCAAGATATAAACTCAAATGACAAAAGAAATGTGCTTATGGCATTTAAAACATAAAATCAACATCTCCTCCCAGAATCCTGTCCTGGTTACTCGTGATAATCCACAGAGCATGTTGTCAGTGTTTTCATGGGACTGTAACATTATTTTTAAACTGACGACTGCAAAGTCTGTGAATTGTCCTGATTAACTTTGTTTTTGGAAAAGACACTTTGCTGTTGAATGTTCTCAATGCTGTGAAGACCAGAGATTTAAAAAAAAAAAAAAAATAGTAGCAATTTTTAAATCTGATATTTGGACAAATGAAACTTAAGCTATCTGAAAATCTGACCTGTGGTGAATGATAACTATGTATTTATTAATTTGGTCATTTGGGTGACACGGCCCTTTAAATCAGTTTTATGGGTGGTCGGAATGTGATTCAACTCCCAAATATGAAAATGTAGCTCAGTTTGACCGATCAGACTGAGATTTAAGTTTGTTTTTTGTTCTAGATAAGAACCAGTTACAGTACAAGTAGAGTCAGAACAGATAAATAGACAGAGTAAGATAAACTTAGATGGAGAACATGTAGGTTATTCCTTCACAAACTAAAACTAACATCAAGACTGCTCAGCTAATAGTCATTATGCCGACATCTTTGAGGCTTCGTTCTCATCTGTAGAATAATAATTGTGCTCTGATTGTTGTAGAAAATCTCAAAAATGGGAAAGTTCAAAGTCTCCTGCCTAAGAACTCGAAACAGACAGTTTTAGCATCCTTCCACACTCACACACACACACACACACTTTCACTGGTGATCCTGGTTATTGATGGGAGTTTGTAGAGGAGGACAGTTATTAGGGGTTAATGTCAGACTTATTAGGGGTGATTTTAGGGTCAGCGTCTGTGATTTTGTGGCGAGGTGAGAAGGTGCTCTTGTAAAAGTGGAGCACGTTGCAGGTGCAATAGCACAAGTATTTTCTAGAGCAGTTTTATGGGAGTCCTTTGACCTCAGGGCTTACCTGCATATGCTTCTGTACCAAACAACACATGCACACACACGTGTGTCTGTCTGTGAATCTGTATTCATCTCACACACACACGCTTACTCTCTTTTTTTACACACACAAGTGTTTCTTTTATCAAAAAAGACGTTGACATAATGACCCTCAGGCCCTGCTCTCATTCTTTGCATATTTTATATTTTCCACTGTCTAACTCAATCACACTCTCCCTGCTTGTCTTTTTATTTCACATTCACAAACGCAGCATAGGGAATGCTACATTATTGCTCTGGTTTCTCATGGTAAAGCCCTGAAACCAAGCATCTCTCTGAAAGATTATGATGTTACAAAGACTCAGTTGCCTCCCAAACAGTTTATTCCTGAATGGAAATAATGCATCTGCTGTGCTCGAAGGAGTCTTGATTTAATTAGAAATATCTGGTTAGTCCTTGGATCGTAATTTTTTTTTCTGAGAGGCCAAATCACAGGATGATGTCTGGATAGAGGAGCAGATCCCTTCCTATGGAACTGCCTTATTGGAAACAGGGTGGAGGTGACTGAAGTGTGTCCAGACTTGTGTCACTGGAGTCTGCTACAAACAGCTGATAAAACTGATTCCACTGTGACTCCGCATTAATGAGGAAATAATGAGGAGTGATTGTCTCTTTTTTTATTTGTTTTTTCACCCGGGCACGATGTGATGCTAGTCTGGATCTTAAAGTTTTGCACCGACATGACGCTGTCTAGAGTTTGCAGAAACGTCAGTGAGATGATCTTTCAGCACATACTAAAACTCAAAGTTAGGCAGAAACAACTCTTCGGCCCTCTGAAGAGCTGTGACCATCTGTAATCTGCAGCACAGGAGATTGGAGTAGCAATTATTTGTAAATGTGATAAGTGCAGATCCAGCTGGGTGCACACCTGCAGACAAAAAAAAAGAGTTTAAAGTGATGAAGTGATTTTGCGAATGCTAAAGTGAAACTGCTGCTGTAAACCTATGGGGAACACAGGCGGTCATAAGAAACAGCTGTTTATGGGATGCACAGACAATACTGACGATTATATGTGACAGCGATGAATGACCAGAATGCTCATAAACCTTGCACTACCTTTATTTGAATCCATGCATATCCTCCTCCATTGAGCCAATGCTTGAATATTTACTATTTGGATTTAAATCTGCTATCACTGATACTTTTGTTTTACCGGTTAAAATAAAAGCCCAGACTCTGCCGGTCCCCTGAGCTCCGTGGAGCATTTTAGCATCTTTCGGTTTATTGTTTTGGTTTTATGGCCCTGCAACTTTACTGTTATGGTGCAGTCACGCCAGCATTTTTTCCAGCCATAGCAGACAGCTGCTTCCAACAATGAAAGCTCTGATAAACCTTATGCTACCTGTCTGGAACACAGAAGCACACAGTCACACAAATTAAACTCTAGCTGGTAAGCGAGGAGCAATATTTGACCACAGGAGAGCAAGAAATTTTCCTCAGGACTCAAAAAACATCTGAAGTGAGAAATCAAAGTGATATTGGGCTGAGGTTCATCGGATGGAAAGAGACAGGTGTCCTAATGAAAAGTCTTACTCTGTGCTTGTTATCAGGCAACTTTTTGCTAGCCATGTAGTGATTAATGGAGCTACAGTATTAAGGGCCTACGCTGTCTTCTCTTAGATCTTTTAGAGGCTTTTTTTCTTTCATAAAAGCTGAATTCACAGTTTTGCACTGTGCTCATTTTAAGCTCAGTGCTTTACTTTATTATCTGGCTGTAATGTCAAACTATTGAATAATTGCGCTGTCATTCCTTTATTGCATTAATTCATCATGCAAACCAAAAGAGGCAGAGCAAAGAGGCTGTTGCTGTTTAAAACTGAGTGATGGTTACTATTTTCTCCGTTTTGTTTTGAATGAATCTCGCCAAGAGGGAGACTTAGGTTTGCTTATTATCCAGAGCTTTTAGCATTCATGCAAATCCTCATTTATTTATTTACCCTTGAACTAGTTTGTGTTTTTCAGGGCCTCCTCACACGTCAGTTTATGCTTCTCTGTAATCAAAGTTCCTTCCAATGCTAAGTATAACAAATACAGAGGCAGTTGTGTTGGTGGTGCTTATGACAAGGTGTATTCACAACTCACACAGCTTGGACAGTGTGTGGGGTCAACAGGCCTTTACAATGGGGGGAAGAACAAACTTTATACAGATGCAGTTTATCTTGACGTCATTTGTTTTGCAGCAGAGAAGCCCCTGAGGCTACACAATGGGAAACAGACACCTGTGGAAAAGGGCCTGAGGGAAAGCTGGGAGCCTTCAATCCATCTGGATGGAAGACCTGTTGACCGTTTTGTCATCAGCTCCAGCAAACCCACGAGGTCCCACCGCTTCACCAAAGCAGGAAAGGACAGTCGCTCTCATCTACTGGAGGATGTAGGTAAGGCAGAACTTGAGAAAAGGTCAGAAACAGGAGGATGAAAGCATGCAGAGGATGTGAGATGTTTGAGCCTGAGTGATGTGAACAAATGGAGCTGGAGCTAATGAGGGTGTTTCCGAAGAGCCTAGACAAAAAAGTCATTCAGAGAAAAATAAATGGATGGAGAGCAAGAAGAGAAGTTTGGCCTAAACTTAAGGAGTGAGCTCTCATGTCCCAGAGCTCTGTATTTTCTCAAGGCAAGGGCCAAGAATAAGGAGGGGATGAGCAGAGACGCCAGGAGGTGAGATAGACACACACACATGTGTGTGTAAGTGCAAGTGTGATTAATTTTTGTCAGTGGATTAGTTCATTATTGGATGCGCTGTCACCCCAAGCTTGCCAAAATGAGATAAAGAACACTGAGGGAGTTGGTGTTCATGACTGGTGATCATCATCCCACCTCAGCAGACTGTGGTTATTTTAGACTTTGGATTATTTTTAGGTCTTAACAGTGTCTCTAGTAACCCCTAAACCCACCTTGTAAAACATCAGACATGTCTTTATATTTCTATACACTCACAGCTCGCAGTGCTGACACAGTCTAGTCTGCTTTTGTCATTATTCCATTTTTCTCTGTCCTTGGCTTCTTACAGCTATACTTCATCAGCGGCTGAATGTCTGCAGCCAACCTTTTTTTTTTTTTTTTTTTTCCACATGCAAACCCAGCCCAGCTCCTATAACCCAATCCCCTGTGTTGTGGTCACATTTGTGTGTGTGTGTGTGTGTGTGTGTGTGTGTGTGTGTATTTGCAACATGTGTATGGCAGTGATCGTGGTGAAGGATTGGGTGGTGCCAAGCGTTGAGGTCATACATTGTCTTGCATGGTGTGTCATTGTGCTCAAACATGCATCTATAGATGCTCTTGTGTTTGTGTTCATGTGAATATGTGTGTGTGTGTGTGTGTGTGTGTGTTTGCATGCATGTGTGTGTTCTGCCCAATGTGTGCTGTGGTGGCAGCCTTGTGGTCTCTCCAGCTCCGGTGCAGTTTGCCATAAATCTCTGGCAACCGAGCTGCATGTCTGCGTGTCTGCGTTGCTTTTCCAGAAATTCCTTGCAGATCGTGCGTCGTTCCCTCAGCAGCATGAGAGCCGCATCAGTTGTCATAAATAACACCACGCTGTTTGCCTGCACATCATAAATGTGTCTGGCCAGCTGCTTTTAAAACAACAAAACACAGAGAAGTACTGTTGGGAGCAACAAAGAGCGAGATGTGTGAAGGAAAAGGGGTGATGTCCTTTCTGACCTGCTTCACAAAAAAGGAAAATAATATTTCCACTTAAAAATGTCTTTTTTAGAAGCAACTTTCTTTCTCTTAAAGGTAGTTTAAATTACTGATTGCTTACTAGTTTCTATTACCAACATTATTTCTTCAGATTCCGTGTTTTATTTCTTTTTGTTTCAGACCCTGAATGGGTTAACCTGGATGGCTTTGCTGTGTTGGGCGGCTCACCTGTCAGCAACTCTTCAGCAGGTAAGTCTGATCCAAAGGCATCTTCACTAACAGAACATAGGGAGCATTGAGTCTCAGTGTAAAATTAAGTGGTTATATCCATTGAAAGTGGTTTGCTTAAAAATTATCTGCTGTCATGTTGGATATAGAAGGAACCACTGGATTTAATGTGAGGTTGGTTCACAGTGCCATGAGGCAACTGTCTCCTTTCCCTTCACTTCCTCACAGTTATCTTTATATTAAGCTAGATATGTTTTGTTTTTGCACGTGATCCAAGTTTACCATCTGTTTTGAAGTTTTGTTGCCACTAATCACCGACTTTCCTTTTACAGTCTGTTGAAAGCAGTGACAGGCAAAATATGTGATGATTAACATGGTTTGCACTGTAAAGCTGAACTCTGAGTGCATTTAATGTATTAATTAAGGAGTATGACACTAACTTTTAAACATTTTGATAGTTTTCATAAATTATTATTTATATTTTCTTGTCATGTAGAAAAATTTACACATTTGCTGCCTAAAACTTTAAAATGTATAGATTTTTTTGATTTTTTATTTTAAATCATTGCACTTGAACGTCATTGAATTTTAATTAGTTGGTTGGTAACTAAGACATTTAAAGATTTGCCTCTTTTTGTCATTCCTACATTTTGGCATAATTATGTGATTTTATAGATTAAATGTAGATGTTGGATAATAGAAAAAATGATCAACAAATGGAAAAAAATTAAAAAATTAATTATTGCAGCTTTATTTAGGCTGTTCAGAGAAAATTCAGTAGTCTTCTCATATGTTACTTCGATTGCAGTCAAGCACACTGAAGAAATTGTACCAAAGCTCCAGACTTAATTTAAATTAAATTATATTCTCATCATATTTCTTTTCCATTTCTGTGTCACTGGGCATTTGAACATGTGAACATTTGTCTTGTAAACACTCAATAGTCTACCAGAGCCCTAACAAAAATAGACACATGCACAGTCCTGCTCGTACTGTGCCCGAGGGACGATTCAGTCTCTCCAAACCGCTTCACTTGGCGTGTCTTTGAGCCGTGGCGGAGAAAGAGAAAACCCATTCATATTCCATACTGAAAGTATTAGGACCAGCAACTAAACCCAGGACCTTCTTGTTATGAGGAGACAGTGCTAACCGCTGAACCACCAGGCTGCTCTGGATTTTCTGCTGTATTTGTTTGAGGCAGAGCTACTCTGGAGACACAGCTAATCATATTTGTTGAGTTAAACCTCGGCGTGGGGAGCCGGAGAACCGCTGTGTTTCTGACAAAGTTATGTTAGAGTGAAAACCAGTGAGGATGAAGGAGCAAAAGAAGACAGCATGTTACAAAACACACTTGTCACCATCTGTAATAATGCTATCTCAATTTATAATTGTAGCTGAAGTAATTTAGCTACTCACACTTGGTGCTGACTGACAAATATTGTCTAATTAGCTTAAATAATCATTTAGCTTAACATCAGCAAACCTCTCTGGTTTATTTATTTAAGTTATTCCATTATACTATAATAGGTGCTCACCTGGTAAGCTATGAATTAATAAATAAATGCATTTATTCTGTAGTTTCAAGTCTGATGTTTGGGTTTGTCAGTTGTCTAACTTTTCCTCTTGTTTCAAGGCTAAATTGTTATTTTCTGCCTCCAAGAAAATTCTTTGTCTAACTTCAACTGTGGCCAAACAGAGCTTTGCTTTCCAAAATGACAATCAAATTTACCAAATAATGTTAGCACAGTTTGCTTTGCTTTTAAAGTTGGATAAAAGTTTTGCTTTCTTTTGCTATGCTTGAGGATGTAAACATATCAGCCTGAACGGAGCACACTGGGGTGGGTCTCCCCTGCAGCAGTGGTATGTTTGTCTGTCTGCAGGCCAGACTTATAGCACCTCTGACCATCAGGCCTCCAGGAAAAGACAGAAATGATTTGGCAGCGAGAGCACGGTGGAGTCAATGGTTTTGTGGTCCGCGGCATTGTGGCGCGTGCCAAACTATGCACTGTGACAGTTTTCCAGAGAGAGAAAAAGAGGAGGAAGAAAATAAAGGGAAGGAGGAGCTGTCTGATTAAAACCAAATGTATTTCTCTGTTAGTCACCTTGTATGAAGAAAGACAATACAATGAGTTTATCGCTGGCTTGAGACGGAGGACTTGCCAATGCTGTTGTGTAATTCTTGAATGTGTTATCAAAACAGGCTGAAATACAAAGGCTGACCAGACAGCTTGAAAAGGCCAGGGCAGTTATAGTTTTCCAGAATCCAATATCCTGTTCATAAAAAAGACAGAAGTTTTTATTAGTTATAATCTACTGAAACATTAACCACTGACCATTGTGAAACACTCCTGATTGAGCACAGACGGACACTTTTGCAGCTCTCCAGTAGGAACAGCGTGCTACTAAAGTTCATATCTAAAGTTAATGCTGCTGTATTTTTTTTAGCCACATACACACAACAGTTTTAGGGTGACACATGACTAAGACAGAGTTGAACAAAAGTAATCATTTTACATTTTTTGTGGTTTGTTGAGACACAATGTGGTGTTGGTCTACTGGCCAAAACTGTCAGCTTTGAAAATCAGATTACACATTGATAAATAGTCATTGTTAAGCGCACATAAAACCAGAAAGTTTTTTATTTTTAACATTAATATGATGCATGCAAGGTGTCATTTTTTTGCAGTTTAATTTAATAAGTTGCATTTGTTTTGGACAGTGTTGAAGAGTACTGAGTTGCAGTTGAGATGGTTTGAGCCACGGCTGATGTTTGCAGTACATTTTCTGATCTGAAAAATAAAAGAATTTAATGTACAGGAGGCCACAGTTACAGCTACATGAGACCAACCCCACATCCCTGTGAATTTCATCCATTCTCATCTGGTCTGCATAGAAAATAGGGATAAAGCAGAACAATCTGTGTCATATGTAGAATCAATTTGTAAATGTTGGGTAGTGATTTACTTTTGACTTAAATCAGTCTGTATTTTCAAATACATTCACTGCACAGTGGTAACATATGCTGTAACTTTCATGGATAATTTATGTGATATTTCAAAATAAGTGGAAATCAATAACAGTCAAGAAACTATTTTTCTGCAGCAGTTAGCTTTCAAAACTCTAACTCTATATCTCATTTCCTACAATGAGATCGTATACTTACAAGCAAACAGCATAAGAAACTGTTGACAGAAAAAATGTGATTTGTAGTAAGTGACATGAAACAAGCCATAAATTTTGTAAATACAAAATACAAAACAGTTTGCTTTCATGTTGGCAGACAAACAAGATGCACAGAACAGATTATCCAAGACACTTGTACTGGTGCACAAGAATCTTGGAGTTAAATCTGAACACAAGCTGAGAGAAAAGCAACGACAGTTGTTCATTACCGAGCAGCCAACTGTCTCGATCCAAAGGGGACGAGTCTAGTCAGCTGTGCTGGCAGGATGTGGGGAAGCAGAGAGACTTGAGACACAAGTGGAAGTCCAAATCCTCAAGTCTTGCTGACACAAACTTCTTCTTTCTTCCTGGGAGCTTTTCTCATCTGTTTTTATAAATCCTCCTTACATCCTCTTTGCCCGATCCTTGTTTCGTAAAAACACACACAAATGTCATGGTGGTAGTCCATCTGCACAGACACTCTCACTTTTCAAGCCTCAGATAAACAAAACTTATGGGTAAAGTGTCCTTTTGTAGAAGACTATTTTCAGCTGCCCTTCCCTTCACATTTGAAGGGAAACCCAACCTCATAGAACTTCTTGTCCTTATAACCACTTTGAATTTTATGAAATCTACTTTGTTACATCATCCGACTTGTCAGTACTCACCCAGCTGTGCATAGCTATCCTTATGGGAAACAGGGCAGATCCCTCTCATCTGACATTGATTATGAGGAATGGATAAATGAGGGATAGAGGGAGGAGAGAAAGAAAGACAGAGAGAAAGAAAGAAAGAAAACGACAGAGTGAAAGGAACAGAGGGTTTTTTTGTGACACTGCCAGTGCTTTCGCTTAGCTCTGCAGCCAGATGAGTTGGATTGGAGTGTCTGGCTGTCTGAGTCAATGTCTGAGTCATTATCCAGGATGGAGTCATGGTTCTGGTAGGATTAAAGCACAAAGAAGGACACCAGAAGTTGGAGCAGATGACAGGTGACATGGTGCAGCTCACGGCATGTTGACTTTCACTGCTGGATAAAAGTGACATGACATTATGAGTTTATCACAAAGCAGATGTGTCTTGAGTGGAATCAATATTTTTTTTTATGGCAGTTGGTTTCAGCAGGGCCCAAAAAGGCAAAAAAAAAGGCAAATCCAGCACAGAACTCAGATTATTAACGAACTCCGGGGTTATTAAGTTTAGATGAACTCTGGTACACTCTGACTTTCCTCCTCCATTATCATCCACAAACAGGTCCAGTCAGGCCTCCACAAACTGCTGCCAGAAATCAGCCATCTGTTCAGAGAGCTACCAGGGTGGACCGGACAGCTCACCGATCCATTACCAGGATGCACAGGAGGGCCCCACAGTCCTCCTCGGGGCCCAGGCAGCCTGAGAGATTTTTGGCTGGAGCTCCCTTACTGGAAAGGAGACGCCAACACTACACCAAGCTACAATCTGACCAGAGAAACCGAAACACACAGAAACTAAGTAAGCAGACCCGCAATTCTTTCTCTTAACGATCTAGATTAAACAGCAAAAGCCATAAGTTCCAGTAAAATATGACGCTGAAAAGACTGGCGGCCTCCAGACTGCATGCTGAACATCAAATAGTGTGATTGTCCCTTTAAATTTCTCAATAAAATTTAGCTAAGTGTATAAATTTTGTTTGTACTATCTTTAGTGTCCATAGTGTAAACCCTGGCCGTGCCTGGTATCCCTTTCTATTCATAGCATCTGAGTCCGTTCATGTGGTGTCACTGCAGGCACAGAAAGCCCAGGGCCAGAGCGCACCGGCTAACAGACCCGTCACCAAAACAACCACACCAGGTACCTGCAGGTTTGCAAAGAAAGACAGTGTTTCTCTAAACATTGACTACACTTCTTTTTCATACTGTAGATATCTAAAAAAAAAGCTCATTAAAAACAAGTAAAGCGTAAACTAATATAAAGCGGAGACCGACATATAACATGTATAACCAGATTCAATGATCTTTTTGTATTAATTTGGAGCTAGACATTTTTGTCTCTATGTTCTTGTGCGTGTGTGTGTGTGTTGTCCAGAGCCACCAGAGTATGAAGCCAGAGACATCAGTGTCAGGGTGATGTCCCCACAGTCAGTCCTTATCTCCTGGGTTGACCCTGCTGTTGAGATGGGGAAGGTCACTCCTGGAGAATCCAGGTGGGATTCTGTTAAAGTGTGTGTTTTATATTAAACATAAAGACAAAGAAAGTGAATAAATGACAAAGATGGAGTGAAAAAGAGATGCTAACTTGCTCCACTGGAATAAAACATCTTTACTTTCTCTCAACTCAGATCCTACACAATTAGGTACAGAGAAAAGGGTGAATCAGCACGCTGGGAATACAAGGACAGCACCCAGAGGAGAATGATGATTGACACCCTGACAGCTGACAGCATGTATGAGTTCTCTGTTAGGATTTCTAAGGGAGAAAATCAAGGGAAGTGGAGTGTCTCCGTCTTCCAGAGGACCCCTGAGTCAGGTATGTACAGTCACTGCCTGCTGAGAATTGCTTATATAATTAGAGAAAGTAATGAATAGTGATTTCTTTTTCAGGAGAACAGCTACAGAGAGCCAGAGTCCTGCATTTTACATCGAAAAAGGAATTTATTCCTGCTGAAAAAATTTCAGTCTTGCATAACCATGTCTGTTAACTCTTTTCTCTTTGTTTCCTCCGACCACACTTCATCACATGCACTGCCTTTTTCTCCAGTTTGATATTTGATTCAAGCTTTGGCTGCAGCTCTGTCAGGATTGCAGCTTTTACACTGTACTTTAGCAGCTCCTGAGCTGGAGTTCATTGGAATGTCGGTATTTACTGCCTGGCTCACAGTTGAGACTTACGTCTGCAGTTTCATACAAGATCTCGAGGGGAGGTTCCTGACAATGTATGGCAGTAGA
>JAPZDY010000010.1:13741203-13762367 GCA_029783645.1 Ctenochaetus hawaiiensis
TTACGTCTGCAGTTTCATACAAGATCTCGAGGTGAGGTTCCTGACAATGTATGGCAGTAGAACTTCTCTTGGTTGAAGCGTCCTGGCACAAATGTCCCCACTGTTTTTACACGCTTTAAGTAGCAATTTCCTCACCATGTTCCCTGTAGGCTGCTTCTGGTTTCTGTCCTCCCACTCCTCCTTTGACTACTGTCTGTCTTTCCATTGACTTGTGTTCTTCTCACTTGCTAGCACCCTCTGGGCCACCAGAAAACTTTGAGGTCAAGCCATTACGTAGCAAAGGAACTGCTGTAACAGCAACATGGGATCCTCCTGAAGAACCTAATGGGAGAATAAGAGGTACAGCCAGGAGGATAGATGCCAAGCTGAACCAAAAAAAATTTTGCCAAGAAATCTGTATAGATAACCTTAATGCTTGACATGTGGATTTATTTAATCGAAATTGTAATTATCAAAAAGAAAAATATTAAGTTTGTTTATTTTTCTTTCATGATAGCACAGAAAATCTTCTTGCACTGCCTCTAAATATATGAATGGAAAATATTTGGTGTGGGTGTGTCTTCTGAAATGACAAAGCAAATGTAAAATTAAAACTATTTGGAATTAGTGCGTATGCTAGCTTGCTAAGCTAACCATTGTTTTGACTAAGGGAAGTCCTAAAATAACAGTACGATGGGTCCTTGCGAATTTTGAGGAGCATAAGAACAGACGTCTCAAACCTGAAAATGCTGCATAACATTGCTATATACTTGTTGAAAAAAGGCAAAGAAATGTGCATGCTGTTTTGAATTTAGCCATGACATTTTCTTTTTAATGGTCTTATGACATCTCTTTACAGTTGTTCATGCTCTATCTCTACACAGAGTACATCCTGTCTTATGCTCCTGCGATGAAGCCGTTTGGAATGAAAACCGTAACCTACCGTAGCAGCACCACTTCAGCCACCATAGATGGCCTCACACCGGGTGAACGGTACATATTCAAGATCAGAGCAACCAACAGGAGGGGACAGGGACCACAGAGCAAAGCCTTCAGTGTTGCCATGCCAGGATGTAAGTACATTTGACTCTACGCAGCATATGTTTGTGTGTATGCTTGAAAACTTGATTAATCCTTAATTCATGACAATTTTTCTCTACTGCCAGCCAGCAGCTCCGCTTCATCGTTCTCAAAAAGAAAGGATAGCCCCAGAACCAGCCATTCTCCTTCTAAACAGGATACAGACCATGATGAATCTGAGTATCCTGAGGTGACAGAAGAACCGACGACACCCCCTCAGCAACGCCCTGCTGCACCCGTCAACAGGCGTGTACGGCCACTTTCCCAGACACGCTCATATCACAGCATCTTCTCGTCTGTAAGGGGCTCAGTAAGGAACACACTGAACAGAGGCTCCTCCAGAGGAAGAACTCAAGATAGAGAAGATGAAGAGGAGGAAGAAGAGAGAGAACCCACAACTCCTCCTCCAGAAGAAGAGACTACAACCATGGAGGTTGTCACTGAGCCAAGAGAACCAGACAATGATGTTTCCCCTGAATCTGAGGATGAAGTGGAATATGATGATCAATTACTGACTACTGAGCCCCCCAGCCTCAAAGTTCTGACCCCCTCCCCAACTAAACTGCCCACTAATCCCAAACCACCATCCCGAAGGCCCATTAAGATCAGAGTCCATCAAAAGCCAGGATCCAAGACTGTTCCCTCCTCCTCAGCTACCTCTTCTTCTTCTTCATCCTCCTCATCTTCTGGCACCTCCTCTGCTTCCTCTTCATCTTCTGATTCCTCCTCATCTTCTTCTCCCTCTACTTCATCAGCATCACATGTTCAAGAGTCAGCAGCCAGTAGAAAGGATTATGTAGCTTCCACATACCCAGAGAGCAAAAACACCTATGATAAACCCAGTATAACACACTCAAAACCCTCTACGATCGATGCAAAAGAGACAAGTTCACAACAGACCGAGTCTACATCTGCCGGTAGAGGTTCATCACCAGCAGGTCGCACCAATGGGTCTGGGTTTGGTTCTAGATATGGCTACAATAGAAGGTATCCAGGAGTTTTGTTCAGAGGGAATTCAACTCGAAATGGTTACAAACCTGCCGTCACCTCACAGTCAAATTTACCGAGCAGAAATTCCAACCAAGCGACATCAAACACACGTAATCCAACAACATCGCAGTCCACTTCATCAGACAGGGCTCAAAACCACAGAACATCACATACTCTCAATTCTGCAACATCCAGGTCCCCTTCACAAAGTGGAACCCACGGCCATGCAACATCAGATCCTTATAACTCTGACAAGTCACAGTCCACATTAGAGTCAAGGTCTCAAGGTTCATCCACTTCACAAAGCAGTTCGAGCCACCAAGACACATCAGGCGCCTCTCAGTCAACTTCACACAACACAGAGAGCTCACACACATCACCTGAGCGAGGCACTACAGTCAGGGGGGGATATGATGACGGTTATCACAAAAACACAGATGCAGAAGTAAGAAAAGTTGAAGAGTCCACTTCAAACTCTAAACCACAGCCAACGGAGGAGGAGAGACCAGAGGAGGAGGAAAGAAAGGAGAGCAGTAATGAAAGAAGTACAGGTTCTCGTAGCAGAATTAGCCCCTCATTAGTTGAGAGATTCCCTTGGCTAGCTAGTCGATATCCAGGCAGATTTGGTTCAGGAACTAGAGTGTCATCTTCTGGTAGGACCCCCACAACAAGGACTTCATCCTCCACAGGGCTTGGCACATCCATCTTGAGGGGGACACCCACTAGGGTATCAGGGGCCACAGGTGCTGCTGGTGTGTCCAGGATACAGGAGACTAGTGAAGATCTGAGGAAACCTTCCACTCATGACTTGCTAAAAAATGGGATGGGAACAGGTTCAGTTAAGCCTTCTTTGACCAATCAAAATCCAGCATCTAGTGATACTAGAAACCCAACTACCTCATCCTCTTCAAACTCTGAATCCCATCATTCCTCAAGTGAACACGAAGACTTAGGTGCTAACAACCATAAAAAGGATTATCTTGATGAGAGGAGTAGAGATAATGGTGGAAAAAATGATAATGTTGAAGAACCCACAGCAGCCCAAAAGAATCCTTTAACTTCCATCTATCCTCACAGAAATGGAGAAGACAATCAAAGTGTGGATACTCCCTCTAGGACAAGACCTGGCTCAACATCTGGAATAACTCCGCTTTATCGTCGTCCTGGTGTAGGAGTGAATGGGAGGGTACGCTCTCCTC
Organism: Ctenochaetus hawaiiensis; assembly: GCA_029783645.1. Lineage (NCBI taxonomy): Eukaryota > Metazoa > Chordata > Actinopteri > Acanthuriformes > Acanthuridae > Ctenochaetus > Ctenochaetus hawaiiensis. The sequence goes on from JAPZDY010000010.1 coordinate 13,744,452, forward strand.
TGCTTGCTAACAGGCAGTTTGGTGGATCCAGGCTTCCCATCAGACCACAGCCAGCACAGAACTCAAGACTGGGTTCTTCAACATCCGATTCTTCTTCATCATCATCTGATTTATCTTCTTCCTCAAATTTGCCTCAGCCGGCTTTGACATCAGATCGTGATGTTAGCAGTGGCACTACTGTAACGAAGACAGGGGGAATAATCGGAGGCAACTCCCAGTCCACATCATCATCTTCAGCATCCTCATCATCATCATCTAGAGACAGCTTCAGGGGCCAGGGTGGTAGGTCTCGCTATCCCATCCTCAGAGGAAAACCTACCAACGGGGGACAACTCAAGCCTGCCAATGGAAATGGTAATGCCATTGCTACACTACATGTGATTAAAAGCTGCAACCACTGCCAAGCATTGTATTACTCAAAAGGTGCAAGAATTAGCTTGCTAAGCAAAACGCTAAATAAAAGATAATGCAGTCAATGAGTTTGCAATCTGTAAATGATTTGTTAACCAAATAATTGCTTAAATCATCTACTCATTAGGTAAAAATGGACGACCCAACCTGACAGCTACAAATGACAAAGACTCTTCTTTGTCCCAAGGAGTCAGCAAGGCCGTTGGTCAAAGGTCTATCACTGGACCTGATGGAACTAAATGGGTAACTATGTTAAAGGATTGTAACCACAGATGCAGTATTTCACTTTGAAGAATATTATTCTTAAATCCTTTTGCTAAAAGCGTGCATATCAGTGAATACTTTCAATGCTGATTCATCCTTGTAAAATATCTTTGAAACATTACAGATCAGTTTTCCCCCCTGACTCTTGACAGAACAAACAGGAAGAGTATTAAATAGGAGAAAGACTTTACGAGATCTCCTGGTCAGGATGAGGTAAAAGTTTTCATCTTTTAGTATCGGCACTTAATAGATTTGGAAAACCTTTTTGTCTCTACAGCTGGTAGACTTGGAGCAGGGGGTTCTTATGAACCAGGATGGACAAGTTCTCCAGGACTCCCAGGGCAAACCCAAGAGAGTGGTACTCGGAGAGGATGGACGCACAATTTTTGGTGATAAGCTTCAGTCAATCTTACATGACATTTAAAGATACAGTAAACAGCTTGAACATGCATATGAACAAAGCACTTTTCATTATAAACTTACTGTTCAAAGACAAATTCATGAGTATTCTGTTTCCTCTTCTCCTTTCTCCATTACTTGCCAGACCTCATGGGCAGTCCCTTGGTAAACCAGGAAGGCATGGCTCTGTTTGGCCATGGACGCGATAGCCAGCCTGTGGTCAACCCCAAGGACAAAATCCTCATGATTGGGGGGAAACCTGTACTTGGCCTGGACCTTCCTCACCTCAGGACCACCACCACCACTACCACTACTACCACCACCACCACTTTGGCTCCTACAACAACACCTGAACCCACCACGACAGAATGGTACATAGAGGAGTCAAGCACTGCGCTGCCATTCCCGACCTGTCCACCAGGAACCTACTCCAAAACAGATGAATATGGGTATCCGATGCTGGACCCAGAAGGAATATTGGACTGTTATCCAGAAGGTGAGTCTTTGAGGAACACATTAGTACTTAAATTTCATCATAGAACACCATTGACAGCGTTTTAAAAGGTTGATTTTAATACAGATTTTTGCTAAATTATTTCCATAAAATACTGCAATGCTCCAACTTGTAATATTTCTTATTAAACAGCTTTTCTCCAGAATTTAAGTCAAGTTTAACAAAACATTTTAGAGCCAGAATAGTTAATATATACTGTATATAAAAGCTTCACTAAATCCCTCGTTTGTATTGTTTGTCATATATATCCAGGCCAAGGCCATGAGTGTTTCCTGTCTGTGACCACAGAGTGCTATAACTCTATATACTCTGTGTGTGCCATAATGTTTCTGATCTGGTCAGTGTGTATGTGTGTCTATCTGTGTGTCTGTGTGAGACCTCAGGAACCACATGTGAGACTCCACATCTGGGGCTCGGCTGTGGTCAGAGTGCTGCTGGTTTGAACGCTGTCAGTCGCACACTGCTTTACCACACACAGACAATGAATGAAACATACTTACTCACATGCACGTACACACAAAGCACTGGTATTGTAGTTTTTATTGCACACATGAAGGGAAATTGGACAAAAATTAAGCAAAACCAATTGGATGCAATTAGATTTGAAGGCCTAAAATAACCCCAAAACCCATGAGCATAACAATATTTTAGAGTGAGGATCCCACAAATATTTCTTTTACTCTGCTGAGCTATTTAAGAAAGAACTGTACCGATACTGATACAAACAACATCCCATTATATTTCACATTGTAGCATAAAATCCTCTAATAATTGTCTTGTTATGATGGCATAAAGTATACTTGTTATAATAAAGTCATTTTCTCAATGCAACAAGATAGTATAATATTAATCTATCACCAACTGTGTACAACATAATATACATTATTAGTGCAGCAGCAGCATGTGCAGCCTCAAACACCCTGCAAACTCAGACAGCAGGGAAGATATTTCATGGTAATTTCAATTATTCACTTACCCATTTCACACCAAGGAGATTTGCTTCTAATGTTTGTGTACAAGTGTGTGTGTGAATGTATTTTTGCATGTATACCAGCTCAGAAATGTGTTCATGGTCATGTGAGTTTGATGCTACAGCTTGTTCTACTTCTCTGACAGAGGAGACCTCAGGAATGGAAATGGACCACATGGTTACAGAGACCATGGTGCCTGATGCTTTAGCTCTTAAGAAAGGTATCGGCTGAGTTTGGCTTTGGACCGACCTATCACCACTGGGCTGGATGCATTCAAACACACTGTATGCACATTGTTTGTGGACTTTGTGGCGCACTGTTTGTTTACTGTCTGTCTATCTGTCATTGGTTGTTTGCAAACTCTTCCTGCCTCCTCCTCTTTGCGTTGCCTGTGGTCTTCACTTTGTTTCTCTTCTTGTAATTGTGTTTGGCTTGTTTTCGGCTCACTGCTTGGTTTTTGGATATTTTCCATGATGGACTGTTTTTCATCATTTTTATTCCAAAAACTGGACCCATTGTCCATCTGAACTGTATAACCACGCTGCAGAGAATGCCCAAGCTTATGATTTGATGCAATGTATTTGCTGTTTTTGAAATTGCTTTGGAATATGAGAGGGGAAGCCCGGCTTTAGCCAAACACAAGTTGAATGGGAAACTGCAGTGTTTGGTTGATGTTAGTCTTTGCACTATGAAATTTTTCTACAGGTGTTTGGATCAGTGTAGGAATCTGTTGCATGTGGGAAGGATTTCTTATGTTCTTTCTTTGGGTTCTGCTAGAAACGACATATTGAGCGTTAAATTATTTTCTCAGCGTTTCATGGCTCAAAGCTGGTTGCATGTGTGCTGACCATGATGTAATGCCAAGGTCCACTGATGTTGCAGAGGGGAAAAACAGCAATAAAAAGAGGATTGAGCTAATTTAATTTCATCCTCCAAATCCCTTTACATTTGTCAGCCTTGGAGATGTGTTAAACTGTTGTTGTCTTCAAGGCCCCATCAAATGGAAAATTCGGGTAGCAAAGCAGTTTTGGGTGTTTAAGAGGAAGAAGGGTTATTTCAAAGTGAGCTGATACATCTGTCTACATTTAATGAAATCACTTTCACACTGTTATTACACAGATCATGGTCCTAATTACAAAAGTTTTAATGAAACATGCAACATGGAGCTGATTAGGGGTGCAAATGTTTTAAATCTGTTTCAATCCAAACCTCACTGATGCATGTGTTGTTGCCAGATGAGTTTTTTGTCCAGACCACCCTGCCACCTACAACCACCACCACAACTACCACCACCACAACCACCACTGAGATCCCAACTCCGAAGCCAGAAACCAGACCTGCCAACAGGGGCCCCTCATCTGAGTATGACCTCAGTGGAAAGAAGCGATTCACAGGTACTCAAAGACAGAAATAAGTGTGTGTCTGTCAACAAGTGTATGCTCATGTGTAATGACTTTTGCACAAATGCACTTCTCTCCTCATCTGTTCGGTGTAAAAATTAATGTAATTTTTTATAGCCTAGAGCCCAGAGTCCAGCCTAGAGTTTATTGTGCGGTTCCTACTTGTCAGGTGTGATATCACATTTCCATAAAGGCGTAATAGATCTCTCAAAAGGAACTTAAAGGAACTTTAACCCCCTCAGGCAGATAAACAGTAAGCTGTACCTTTACTCATTGTATGAAAAACCATCTTTCTTTTCCAACACTTCTCAAAGAGCGAGTCATACTTTATTGTTAGTTTCCCTTCCAGAGATGTGCTTTGAATTTTCTATGGAGCTCTGAACTCGGATTTTAGATTTTATATCACATTCTCTCATCTTAGATATAAAATGTAATACTTTAGATGTATTAAAAACCTTCCTTCCTCTATTACTTATCCCAAGAAGCAGAGGATTTTATCTTTTTATTGGTTTCTGTGAGTTTATTTAACTCTTCATTCCATAATATAATGCATGTTATCTTTATTTGACATGAATAATAAAAAGCATACACATCCCACGATGAAAGCCAGAGAGCATGATTGAGCATGCAGGCTTGGCTTCTGAGTATTACGTGTTTTTTGTGTCTGTGTTGGTAAGTGTGTATGCAGGTGTGTTCTTCTCTCTTTGCTGTAAATAATGATAGCCTGGACATTCTGTTTTGTTCCGTAGAGTAATAAATTTTGTCCCTTTAATCATGACTTTCTTAGCAATAATTTAAAGATATATGACCCTGTCAGATTTTGGAGTATTCATTGAGGAAAAATACATAAAAACTTTGCCTTTAGTGTAGGCATGTCTTCCCCCTCATTCATATCAGGTGTCACTGCAGCAAAGATAGGGTCTCATGCAAACTGAGGGTCAAACAGCAAAGCACTTGATTGCTAATTTGTGAAATCTGCATATGATCTAATGTATTTATCAACCTGTTGAAAAAGTGAGTGAGTGTAACTCTGGTCATTCATTTAAAACTGATCCCATCTTTCCATAATAGAATCATAATGACAAAGTTCACTAAGGACACATAGTTCAGAGTCTCCAGACTTGATCCCAGTAACCTTCACCTCCCTGCTTTCTTTTTACTGTTCCTGTGTGCTTACTTTGGCCTCTCATACCCTATAACATCATCTGGTTGCACAAACAAACCACAAAATCCTCTTGACAGAAATAAAAGTAGTCTTTACTTGACTCCAGTTTTTCTTAAAACTACATGATGTCAGAGTCCAATCAATATTTCTTTGTCATGTTTTTGGCTGTAGCTATACTGTAACCAAAGACTGTATTAAAAGGAACATTGACCGTGACGAGGAACCCCGGTACAAACTTACCTTTGCAAAGGTTTTATAGTAATAAATAAAGTCTCAGGTCAAGCAAGGGATATTCTATTATCTATTAAGTGGTTATCAAAGTACATCCCACATATCAGGCAACAAGCCTCATATAGTGCTGTGCTGAACAAAGTTATTTTTCATAACCGTACCAGTCACAGTGGATTATTTCACTAATAGCTGTAAAATGTTTACAGTTTCTTTTAGCATGCAAGAATAAGTCACATATTTTTCCAGTGTTGCTTCTCCAGCAGATGATACTGACTTTGGCCTAAGTTAGAGAAGCTGTTGCTAGTAATAGCACAAATTAGTTCTATCGGCGAATATTAGAAGATAATACTTTTAATATTGCACCTTTTATACTATTGTGAATGCGATTATGAAAACTATAGTCAAAATTAATGTAGTAGCAGCTGAAATATCACAATTTTTTAAGTTAAGTTTTTTTAAGTTTCAGCAACACTGGATACTGCACCTCCCATAATGCAACTCAGGCCAAGATACCAAACACTTGATCCAAAATGTATTAATTTAGACATGACAAAGTTAATTACAGCTGAGGTAAATTGACTTTGACATGTAAAATCGGTGATGTCACAAAATAATGGACATATTTTGGCCAATAAGAATCAACAGTCGTCATTCTGGATGCAAATAAGAAATGACTATCATCATTAGTTTCAATGTGCACCTGTTTCAAATCTAACAGTGAGGCTCAAACATTAAGTTACGGCATCACCATCATTCATTGACAGGTTAAAAGCAACTTGTCACTGTCATTTCTGTTGCATTTATCAAAACAGTTTCAGTATCAGTATCATCTGCTGGAGAAGCAACAGTGGAACAGTTTGAGACTTATTCTGGACACCATTAATCTTGGTAAACAACAGCTATCTTATGATATCACGCCTCACTTAGAGCCATCTGAAAGCCATTACTCACCCAGAGATAAAAACAGACGCAAGCAGGAAAGCGGTGGAAATCATAAACATTGATTGTGCTGACCTCAGCAGAGATAGGGCTGTGTTGGCTCAATGTGGAGACATCCTCTCCTGTTTATTAGTTTAATATATTTAAGGTCCACTTCAGCCGCGTGCCTGTCTGCTGACATGGAGAGACTTCCCCTTTGTCTCTTTATCTGTCGAGGCATGGTTCGGTTTGAATGATCCTGGCCTGCGGCTGACGTGGGACAAAAAGTATTAACCAGAATTCTTAGCAGTTGTGTGAATCTGTTTTACAGTAAAATCCAGACGGAGGGAGTTTTCCATATTGGCGTGGAAAGCATTTGTTTCTGAAAGTGTAGTTCAGGATGTCTGCAGAATGCTAACGTGTGCCTCTCTTGACTGTAATTAGAGTTGACATTATGTAAATTGTCCCAAAGCTGGTTTTTAAGTGACATTTGATCCATGTCAGGCTCACACAAGGCAGTTTTCATCTGTTTTTGGATTTGGTGTCTCAACAAGCAAAAGAAGACATTGTCTCTCTCAGTAGGGAGGATTCAAAAATGAACACATGCAATAGCAAGACATCTGGATCTTCTGTGTTCATGAGCCTGCACAGATCTTAAACATATGGATTCTGTACAGACACACAGCCTTACAAGCACTCTGTGTATAGAGAGACAAATAAATCTGCTCAGATCAAATATTTTAGTGCATAAATGCATAATACATAAGCCATATGACTGCATATACACATACACTGGAAGCTTGTAATGGCCTAAACCCGCACAGCCTCGCTGAGTGTGTGTTGATGTGTAGATACTGACACGTGTTAGACTCTTGGACTGTGTGGAGACTCCATCATCTGGGGTGGTGGGAGTGACTCCAGGCTCCAGTGGTTCCCTCCAAATCCCAGTCAGAATAGGAGTTGTGGGATATCTGAAGTATTCACAGCTGTAGGTCCAGCTGACTGGAAAACGTCTAGAAAAAGACAGAGAGAGAGAAGGAGAGGAAACAGTGGAAAGATAGGGGATAGTCACATGAGTGACTCGACTAATTTTGGAATCCCTGTATAAAAAACGACTAACAACAACTCAAAATTTATGTTAAAATGACTTAATAGGATTTACAGAATTAAAGTAGCATGACCTGGAAAAGCAGTCTAGGAAAGTTGTCTAGCTGCCTTGGAAATCATGCAGTTAAAAATAAATAACCTGATTCTTTTCCCTCAATTTTTCCTGCCGTTAGCTCCCTATGTGAACTACATCCGCAAAGACCCAGGGGCTCCTTGCTCCTTGACGGAGGCTCTGGAGTATCTTCAGGTAGATGTGCTGGAAGACCTGATAACTAAGGAAGCAGCCAATCAGAAACAGCCTCCTAAAAACAAGCCTCATAACTTCACCGTGGTCGCCATGGAGGGCTGCCACTCATTCATCATCCTGGACTGGGCCCGCCCACTTAAGGATGATATGGTGTCAGGTAAGAAAATGTTTCCGCCAATATGTGTCCTGTTTGAAAAGTTTAAAAATTCCCACAATGCACTCACAAAAAAGTGAAGGGAATTCAAATTTTATTCCAGCTTTTAGTATCAAGAACTGTTCATCTGTTTTGATTTAAGATACAACTTTAACATGTTACAAGCATCCCTCCTGAAACAGATTTTAGGAACTTACACCAGCTGTTTATTGTAAATAAATCATGAAAAAAACAGACTGTATTCAACACATGTAATGAGGCCACTGACCTCTGAGTTTTCCTCCATGTGTCTGAGTTATCACATGGGAAAAAAAGGGATAAAGGGATAAAAGAAGAGATATCGGCTCAGTGTGTGAGACGTGGTGGACTATCTGCGAGCAGTCTGGCCAGCTCGAGAGGCAGTATATTGTCTTTGGCAGGAAAACACAAGCTCCTGGTCATGCAGTGGGCTCGTTAGTCCTCTGATGTGTAAAACAGATAGATGGTCTGTACTGAGGCTGGTGTTTTATTCCTCTCCTTCTTTCCATCTGTTGTTCTCAGTGTTTCTTCTCTGCTCAAGGCACTTTCTTTATAACCCTTAAGCATTTTTGTCCCTAATTCGCCTGGACATTCTTGCACCTTATCGTGATTTTTTTCTCCACTTCAAATACTTTCTCTGTGATCTTCTTTTATCTTGCATACCAGGTTGCATTCCAGACACCAAATTCTTCTCGGGGTTGTGATGTTGATGTATGTTTTTCTTCCGTCCTATATGATATCGAAGATGAATTGACTCAAACTCTATGAACTTAAAGTTCTATAGATGTTTGAGTGGATTTCCTTATAATTCAGTATTGCAGAGACATATATCATAAACACAGTGGACATTATTGGATACACACACATTTGCAGGTACGGTTCACACATGCAGATACGATCACAAGGCACTGTTTTAGTTATTAGGGCGTGTTTGCACAACCATGTCTTACGAGTTATGGGTCACGGCTTTCAAAACAAGTGGAGGGAAACAGCTGCAGTGAAGTGGACTCAAGAGATGAGGGACTTTGCTTTGAGTTTTTACCTGAACACAACCTCTGGTCCCATTATGAGAACCGATTGCATAGAGGTTCTGGGCAAAACCTACACATTATTCATTGAGTATTATACATGTTGTATTTGGCCCAACTGGCAAACTCCTCGGGAAACATTTGTTACATTTAGCCCTTAAGCAGGCAAAGATAGAGTACAGACTTAGATGGCAAAGGCAAGAGTCGAAATACTGCTCTTTCAAACCACTCATTTGACAATAAAGAATGGAGAAGAAATAAAAAACCAAAGGAAGAAAAACAAAATAGGTAGTATTTCCCTCCTCTCCAGCAGCCAGCTGTGTTGGTGTGGCTCCAGTGAAAATGGAAACTTAAACTCAAAAGTCTAACAGAAAATTTGTTGGTTTGACGTGTGGCAGAGCTGGTCTTCATAGTTATAAAGTGAGTGATGAAGATCAGCTTGACCTGAGGTTGCTTCCCGGATTCTAAGGATTAGCCTGCGTGACTAAGAAGAAGAAGTAGAAGAAAACAGACAGAGAGATGAGCAGGTTGAGGGACAGTCAGTTTGATTTTAGGAAAAATGCTGAGACAGTTCCAGTTAAATGTTTACAGGAAACCACCTACAGAAAAAAAAATATTAAATGCTATCAATGTAATGGTCCAAAATTGATGAAGCAAAAAAGTTTCACAGGCTATTGAAGTGCTGTTAGTCAGAATAGATCCAGGCTAGCTTTGTTGTAATGTCTCTAGTTTTTATGCTAAGCTAAGCTAACAGCTGCTTGTAGTAGCTTTATATTTACCCTGCAGACATAAGAGTGGTGTTGATTGTCACATCTAACTCTTGGGAGTTTTAAAATGCCAATTATTCTTGAATCTGATGTTATATTTATGTTTCACTTAAAACTTGAAACAATCATAATTTATATCGGCTATATAACAATTGCAGTGAATCTGATTTTAGCCATATATTTTGCATTTTCCCCTGCAGGCTACATGGTTCACAGTGCTTCATATGATGATGTCCTAAACAACAGATGGTCCTCTCGATCCTCCAGCGGGACGCACCTGCCTGTGGAGAATCTCAAACCCAACTCTAGGTAACATAAAACCACCTGGTGTGTGTTTATATCATCGCACATGCATGCATACTACACACACAGTTGGAAAGAGTGTGATGGGAACATATCCGCGGTGCTTACAGGTTCAGTGATTCATAGCATCATCTCATGGATGGTAGTCAATGAAAACAAGAAATTGAACCCCCAAACAAACATTTGCTTGGTTGCAAAATCCCTCAGTCTGACCTACATGTGATGTTTATGTTCAGGATGCCGCCTTGGGTGCAGGTGCTTGGCTGTGATTCTGAAGTGTTTATTTCTGCTGGGTAGTGTTTATATCATTATCCCATCATTACACAGTGCACAGAATACACATCTTGTCTGGATGTTTATGTGTGGGCTCATTTATGCCTTTGTGTCTGTTGGTCTTATCCCATGTTTATGTGGGAATATGTTATAAAACCAGGCTGACACTGATTAGAGCAGAGTGTGAGTTGGATACTGATACTGTGAAGTTTGTACGCGAAATTTAGGAAACTCTCCTGAAGTCAGCCGGTTTGGCTAAATGGAGGCAGGTTGAAAGAAAAATATTTGAATTTGCACTTAGATGTGAAATGTTGTAAAAACTCTGTTGAGATTCTAGAAAATTCAGTGGAACGTAAATATGGCGCATATTATCTGACATTTAAACACAAATATGGTCGGCTCGATCTGTTTCAGTTATTAGAACTCGTTGCCATAACCCTGTCATATGAGACACAGGTCATGGTTTTCAAAATAAATGCATGGAAATAGCTCTCAGCACGCGTGGACTCAAGAGAAAAGGAAACATGTTCTTACCCAAAACTAACTCTTCTTCTACTTCCCAGTGTGCATTAAGTGTAAATGATGTAGGTCAGCATTTTTGAGTGCTAAAGCTTTTTAGCCAATGCACTGTTTGATCAATTTGACATGGGACTAATGGATTTAAAAAGGTACATGTCTGTTTAGTAATGATTGAGTTTATATATGATGCAAATTAGATAATGTCAACTATTAAAATATGCTGATAAAGCATGAATCAGAAGAGAGATGGATACATGTCAGTCACAGAGGTGGAACTGCTAGCAAGTTGCCTGTCGCATAATAAAAATTCAGTGAGAGACTCCACAGATTTTTTAATATTTCTGCAATTTATAACCAACCAAAAACTGTCTAAAAAGTCCTAATGTGACCGTCCCCCATCTGGTTCTCCGTGAAAATTATTAATACATTCTTCTTAGTGAGTAATCTAACTATCATCCGGCAAAAAACACTTTCAGATGTGTCATTTCATCAGGAACAAAAGTATCTTTTTTTTGCTGGAAAAAGCATGAATCTGCTTGAGGTGTTATGACAGGTGTCTCATCCAGGAGCTGCAGGAAACCAAACACCTGCTGCTGAACACAAACAGCAGAGCTGCGTGACCAGAGAAAGTTTTCCAGGAGTCGGCAAAGTGGGTTTCCCTCCCTGGCAACCAGTTTGTATCCAGGATAGCACGTCTCCTGTGGTTACGGTTGATCCTGGGATGGTTTATGAGACACTGTTGGTATTTCCCATGCTGGAGGCTCCTTTGGCTCACGGATACACTGAGCGACCACAGCCCTAAACACCAGCGCACATATGTACACTCACATGTGGGGAACTTTCCTCGAAACCACAAGTTTCGCTGCTCGTTAGACAAACAGAATGAGATACAAATTACTTTAATGCTTGAGCATGTCATCGCATGGGATGATTTCAGACTTTTAACTTTTAACCTTTGTTTAGATGCCTGTTATTGTTTATTCCGCAAGTGAAAATGCCAAATGTTTTTTGACTCCAGCTTGCGGGGGAACTTGCCTCTTTTCTTTGTTTTACACCATAGATAATTGATCTAGTATGTTTGTCAGACAAAGTAAGACTTAATGAAATCTCCATGGGCCCCAAGAAGTAAAAACAAATAGGTCCATTAATTATAACGAAACATTTAATTCATCTGTAATGAAAATAATCTTGCTAACCGAGCCCCTCTCTCTGTGCATGTTCCATCTGATGTTTCTAGGTCTCTCTTGCATAAAGGATGTTAATATTAAAGCTTATTTATTAGATACAAGAAATATTTAAAACTTTTGAAGACTGTTTCCATTGCTCATGAAAGAAGTGCTGCACCATTATGTGCATGTTGCAGGTGCAAGCAATAACTTTCATGTGTAAGTTTTCCAAGTTTCATCATTCGATCATCATCAGCACCTGAGTTACACGTGTTTTTGTGACCGCTGGTACGTGCGCATTTACGACTTTCACCATGGACCAGAAACTTGGGCTGTTCACAACACAAAGACCAAACTTTATTTTGGGGAAAAGAAAGAAGTTTTAGGGAGCCAAGTCCAGCAAGTAGGGACATTGGAATGGATGATTTTGTTGTTGTAGGCAAGAAACTACCGGGTTTGTGCTCTGAGCAGGCATGTTGTCATGTTGGAGAGCGAATTGCCAGCACAGCTCAGATTGCATGCGGCAAATGTACTCCCTCAGACACCTCGCTGATGCCAGTGAATGTCAGTGAAAACAAACAAAAATTCTTGGTGGAGCTCATGACCTGACAGGCCCTCTTCGGTCTTGAAGGCTACAGAATCTTCCGCTACAAACACTGTTGTTAAGTCTCTGACTTGGTCGCAGAGGTAGGCACAACTCTACCCACGGGTGATGGTCTTTGACATGAAGTTTGGATCATCTGGGACCTGCTGACAGAAATCCTGTATCCAAAAATGTACATAACTCAGGTGCTGATGATAAGGAACTTGGAATACTTATGCATTAAAGTTATTACTTGCCCCTTCATCGGTGTGCATCGTCCGTTCATGTCAGTGGGTACAATCTCAGAAGTTTTTTGATCCCACATATTCACAGCTATGTCCTGGATTAAGTAAATTCCTTATTATCACGTCATTAAATGCATTAGATTTTTTTTTTAGTGTGGTTGACTTGTACAAGCTCTTGTGGGTGAGCTATAATGTGTAATGAGGAGCAAGTAACATGGCCATTCTGTATGTTGGCCCACAGCTGGTGCAGTTACCACAAAGGTTTCCATTAGAGGAGAAGACAAGAAGGAGCAGTGCTCTGACCGAAGCTTCAGATGACCAGCTTTGCCACATGTAGCATCTTCTAATCCATTCTTTGTTTTTCTATCCTGGCTCATATTTTCCTTTTTTTTCTACCATCTCAAATTTCTTCTCCAATTTCTCCTTTCATTACATCACCTCATCATGTGCAGCTGCCTCTCTCTCTCTCCCTCTCTCTCTCTGTTGATGTGTATTATGGTCACTGTTGTCACGTGGCTGTGGTGATTGGATCCAGGCCTCACGGCTGTGCGTGGTGAAAGTTTTTGGCTACGAACTGACAGGCCATGAACTTACTGTGTACGACCTCGCCGACAGTGCTGCATGAATGAACGCTTGCACAAACACATCAGCCGTCTGCGGTGGAAAAACAGTTTGCACCTTCTTAAAGTTGTCAATGGCTTGTGTTGTTTTTAATCTGATAGGATTTTTTTTTTTTAATTCCTTCACCACCCAAAGACAAAGTGAGCTCACTGCACAACTTTGTACTGCTCTTTGTTGAGAAAGCTTATGCCATGAAGGGCAGCTCTTTGTGAGAAAATATTCTTTTGAGGACTGTCTCTCCTTCCATCTATCCTTTCTCCATTAGCATTTTCCTGGGCTTTACTTTTTCCACCTCTTTCCTTTTTGCTGTCTTTCACCCTTATCCTCTCCTGCTATCTTTTAATCTCCACTTGTCTAGATGTCTCTCCCCCCCTCTCACTACCCTTTTCCTCCTCTCTCCCTCCCTCCTCCTCCCTTCAACATGAGCCAAATAGCCATTTTATTGTGCTGCGCTCACTTTGGATTCAAACCAATAGAAAACAGACTAGTCTTAAATCAACCAGACTAAAGCATGCCCACTCATCTGCTTCAGTCATTAACATCACCTTATCCCAGTCACAACAAAACTGACAGACTGACACTTTTCATTATTTGATCTCTCATTAGGTTCTCATGCTGTGCTTTGATTTCTTTCAGGTACTACTTCAAAGTGCAGGCCAAGAATGTGTTTGGTTTAGGGCCAATCAGCGAGACGCTCACTTATGTCACAGAATCAGGTGTGTATCCTGTCGACGCCTGCAAAGATAAACTTTGAGTTGCCTCACACTGTCAGATTTTCTGCTGTGCTGCAATATGCAAGCACTTAAGGAAAATGTCATGGCGATTTTATGCAAGATAGTCAAACTCAAAACCATCCCTGCAGTGGAATCAGAGTAGCAGATGCACACTTGTGTTATGTGCATTATGAGTCTTTCATGCTCAGAATCAGGTGAACACATTAAACTTTGCAGTGCTGTCTGTGTGCTTTTCCTCCCTTGTGAAATGATCACATTCTTTCTTTTCAGACGATCCTCTTCTCATCGAAAGACCACCTGGTAAGTCCATACACCGACTGCACGTTCTAATTCAACAAGGAATGTCCTTCTGGAGCCGCAGATTTAAATAGAGAGACGTCATCCTGTGAAGCAACAAGACAGAATATAACTGTGTGTTGATCTCACTCCTTAACCATTTCCCATCAGAGGCACTCCTGATTACTTCTACGATGTCAGTCTGAGAGCACCACAGCCTCCCTGATCAGCCAGGATAACAGCCATAATTTCATTTTTCAGCTGGCAATCTCAGTCTCAATTTAGTAGATTTGAGAATTGGAGCAGACAGGCCTCAAACTTTCTGTTAGTTTGCAACAGATATGTAGGCCACAAAAACTGAATTCTGCTGCTGCATGCTCAACATGGACTCTGGAGATTGTGATCTGATCAAAAATATGAGATGTCAGATGGTTTTTCAGCCTCAAACCATTCAGAGCTTTATAAACCATTAGTAGTGTTATCCAGGGCATACATGTTGCATGATGTAAACGGCGTTTGGTTGCATGAATAAAACCCATGCCTTCTAGCTCCTGTAAGAAATGAATATTTAACACACAATCAATACAACATATTACATCAAACATGAATATTTTACTGCTTAACCAGATGCATCTCCTCCTCCTTTCCTCCCTGCTGCTCAGGTGGAGAACCGATCTGGGTCCCCTTTACCTTCAAGTATAACTCAGCCCACAGCAGCTGTAAGGGCAGCCAGTACGTCAAGCGGACGTGGTACAGGAAGTTTGTGGGCGTGGTTTTGTGTAACTCTCTGCGATACAAGATCTTCATGGGAGACGGGCTAAGAGGTAAAGTATGACTTAGCCTCTAATCAGGAAAATCAGCCAGGATCCATTTCTGTTTGTCCCTCCATGCTAAAGTTGTTTTTTTAAGATAATCAACTTCATGTTATTTAAAAAAGGTCTTAATTATGAACCCCTCTTTCCCTTTTCCCTCCACAGAGCCATTTTACAGTATAGGGGATACATTTGGCCAAGGAGAGGATCACTGTCAGTTTGTGGACTCCTACAGAGACGGGAGGACAGGTCCAGCCTACCTCTCAAATAATCTGCCCTCAGCACAAGGTAAACAAGAACAGACTGTGCACATGCACACTACAAATTATCTAACCCATTATATTTTTTTTCCATTGTTCTCTCATTCATAGTGGACTAGCCATGTTGATCTTATCTTTGCTGAATACAGACACAGAATGGTGTTTAAAGAAATACTTGTCTAAGGTCCCACCAGGGTTTCAGCTTGAATCTCACATGCTTTCCATTATGGCAGGCTATTGTCTTAATTATAACATAACTTCTCGGGTTAATACAACAAATTCCAAGAAATGATTCGTTACAGGTCGCATCAGTTCATAGGGAGATAAATAATCCACCACAGGGAACATTATTTAATTGCTGGCTTTGTTTTTCTTTCAAAGTTGAATTAGTCTAATGTGGTTACCTCTGTCATTGTAGCTAGGAGGTGAAGTGGAAATCCTCTCTTGTTAGACCTAGTCCAAACATACATAATTTTTTTTACGAGAGTATTCATGATCTCCATAATGCATTGTGACTCCTCTTGTCCTCAAATTATTGAAAAAATGACCGCACATTAATGGAGAAACATGTTAAAAGTCCTGTTGGCAAGATTATCACCAGCTCTTTATTGTCTTATGTGAACAACAGACAGACATTTCTGCTGTACAGAAATAATGCTGCACAATCTGTCTCCAAACCAAAAACTTTATTTTTCAGACTCAAATGTATGTTTTTTTTCTTGGAAAAAAAGCCAAGTTATTTATAAGGTAGCTGTACATTGTAGATTTAACCAAACATTACTCAAACGAAGTGTATAGTGCAATTTCTGGGGACTATATTTTGCTGTGGTACATAGTGCTTTTGTGTGTGTGTGTGTGTGTGTGTGTGTTTAATGGAGGTCCACAGTACACAGGAGTAGGTGATATCAGGACCAAGTCGGGCCAGATGTGCTCACGCTTTATTGCATTGGGTCTCCTGATACATTTCAGCAAATGGCTTTGTTTGTTTTGCAGGATTTTATCGTGCATACAGACAGGAGCCAGTTACATTTGGAGTTATTGGCCGACGCACACCCCATCCATTCGTGGGCTGGTATGAATGCGGGGTACCAATCCCTGGGAAGTGGTAACACAGGAGGAGAAGGAGACGATGTTACCGAGGGCATCCTGCTGCAGGCTCTTACCGTCACTGGCCCTGCCCTTAAAAACAGACTTTTGCCTGCTACAATGAGAAGACACCACTACGAATTTATTACAGCTTCAAAGAAAGAGAATATAATACTTTTAAACAACTCAATGTATATCATTACCATGCACTTTTTATATAAAGCAGTCTGTATATGAGGGGAAAAAAAGAAGCATGTGTGCTCTTGCTTAGTTTAACTCTTGTCCAAAAGTGTCCTTGTACTATTACCAACTATCCCAGAGACAGGTCCTCACCCAGTGTTATTTATCTCATCAATAATGCACACAAACAGTCAAACCAGTGACATTGGACCAAAGCACAAGCTGCAAGCCAACTGTATCAATGGGCACTTAAGGTGTGTATAGGTCTGTTAATTTTCAATCGTGAGATTTGTAATTTCATAATGTAACTGCTTCTGACAGCTACTATTTGTATGTTTATTTGTGATCTTAAACCATCATACTGTTTTTTTACAACCTTTTGGCATTGACCAGAATTCATTAAAAGTTACTGTGTAAGTTTAGTATGTATACGGACAAAGAATAAAAGACCAAATATTTGCTCAGGAACCATGGGAGATTGAATAAAGGTGCTATGGAAACCCCAGCGATCCAAAAACATGAATTATATCATATTCTCCCACTGCCACATTCTTATTCCAGCAAAAAGCTTCCACACGTGATCCAGATCTACTTAATCAACCCAACGGAAGATTTGAGAAATGGAGAATGTTGGGTTGAGCCAGCTGGAACAGCAACTGTTAAAATCAGATGAAGTGTCAAAAACAACATATTGTGGACAGAAGCAGGTGGAGGGGAAAAACTGAAGGAGAGAAAATATCAGCTCCTGATTGAGTGTGGACAGAACCATCAGCCATGTCACATAAATATCCAAATTGGAGTTGTATTTCATATTTTTATAGACCATAATTTGATTTGGCTTTGAAATCAGTAATGGGAAGTATTTTTTTCTGCACATATATTTTACTTTCTAACACTCCACTGTATTTACCTGCCATTTGTAGTTTCCACTTATGCTAAAAAGGGAGGTTTTAAAATAAAAAAAAAATCCAAAATTACAATATATTAAAATGTTTACGTACAATAGGTGATTGAAATTATATTTTTTCCGCTGTATGAGTACTTTTAAATACTGATTGGTATAAAAAAGTAATCAGCCCCTTTAGAAAGTGACATTACCACACTGAAAAACAAAACTAAACTACAAAATCACATGTTGCATTTAAATCTAATCAATTATGTTTACTGACCTTTAAGCATAGTTACATTTGCATCAAAAGAAGTCATCATGCAAAGAAACAGGCATTTGCAGTTAGAATCAAATAAAATATCATTCGATCATTTG
>JAPZDY010000010.1:13762467-13802911 GCA_029783645.1 Ctenochaetus hawaiiensis
GATCATTTGCAGATCAGTAATATATTCGTGTGTAAGCAGCAGTTTGCTATTTATGTTGAAAGTTTAGTTACTGGATAGTTTGATACCAGTGACTAATACTTGAGAAAATTATATGTTTCGCCAATAAAACTGCAACGTGAGTAGAAACTATAGTGAAAAATAGCAGTCTTTAAAAAGGGCAATAAACATGGTAGAAAGTACTAATGTTGACTATATATGATTGAAAGTGCTGTAAAGGGCACAACGGGGGATTAGCTCAAATGGTAGAGCGCTCGCTTAGCATGCGAGAGGTAGCGGGATCGATGCCCGCATCCTCCAAAGCTTTTCGTTATGATGTAAATATTTTTTAAGTTCAGCAATCTGATGACGGACCCCTCCAGACTCCTGTGACAGAGAGATATGTATTACTACAATTACTATGTTTGGATAATGAATCCAGGGTTTTTACTGGTAATGCTGTCTTTTACATATTGGGGCTAAGCCTAATGCAAGAGTCCTGGATACTTCCTCCACCACCAGCTGAAATGGGAAACAGAACTGTTTTAAAAGGTCTACCATAAACATTTGTAGAACCAATAAAAATTTTTGATCAATTTAAGCTTACAAAACTTACTAATCCAATTACTCGGTGGACTTGTTAGAATTTTCTTCTAGTGTTGCTAAATTGAGATTAAATCTTTCAAAAGGAATAAGGTTTCACTTTCATGCCCAAAGCCAGTTGTGGAGTTAGGATTTTACTGTTGTTTGAGCATGAATTACAGTCCATCTGTGTAAAATAACTGATTGAAAAAAGAAAAAACATGATCATTACTGGGTCAATGCTACAATAAACCATGCAGGTGGAAAATATTTCACAAATGAGGTTTGAATAATAGAGAGGCCCATTTTGAATGTGTTTTAAATTGATCATCTCTCATTAAACTAATTTTTACCCATGAGATTGATTGTTTTTGCTTAAACCCCGACATCAGAACTGGTGCTGCCCTTTTCTCTGCTTGCCTGAAACTGATTACAACTGTCAGTTTTGATTCAGCGAATGTAATTGATGATATCCAGTAGCAGCCAGGCCACTCAACACACTCAGCTAAACTGCACCATAGCAATATGTATCACTCATATAAATCCCTACCATTCCTCCAGGAATAGAACAGGATCTTTATATCCCACAAAAGCTGCTGTAAACTTATCACTGAGACACCTACACTGATGTTCGAGCCAAGAATGGGATTCAAATGTCACTGGGGTTAGTGCAAGAAATATAGACATAGTGTGTAAAATTTCTCAAATAGAATATATTTTTATTGGATTACATTAGAGGAGTTCTTCCCTTACTCTGCACAGTATCATAGGTCTTATATGTAATCCCTTATCTCTGGAGCCCAGGCAGGAGATAACAAATAAAGGAGTTCTCAGAGGACATAAAATATTTCCTCTGCTGCGATGGAGAGATAATGATTGTTTTTGTAGCTATAGCCTACAAATTTGTTCACAATGTGATGAATGATTGTCAGATTTCAAACATATTTTCCAGGTATGCTGCGTCTGGATGAAAGCCTCCGCTGCCATGTGTTGTTGGTGAGTGATGAGTCTCTTTGCCCCAAAATATTTTCATTGGCTGCAGGTTGCAATGCCATTTGACCGGATCAGAGAATAATGACCATTTTAACCTGAGATCTCAGATGAACTAAGAAATGGAGAGATAACAAAGAGAAAAACGGGAAAAAAGGAGGAGAAGGATAAACACGTGTACATGAACCACATCTGCTACAGATGTTAAGGAGGATAAAGTCATTGGCCCTCTTCTATTTAGCCTTAAATGTGTGCGTGTCCTGGTCAGACGTGATGACTGCTGCCAGGGCAAAGAGGAAAAATAGATACACATCACCACTATAATGGGGCAAAACAGAGCTACAAGTAGGAAAACAACATTGTTGTCCAAGATTTAAACGCTGCAACACTGGTTCCCCTGCGGCATTTCATTCTTGGAGAGCCCTGAAACACAACATTTAAAGCATGGGATGCAGAAACTCCAAATTGAGGCCATTTAACAGCCACCATAATAAAATAAAACAAACATCATCCAACAAGAACTTTGATCCTTTAAAACTAAAGCCCATCTGCATGAAATGTTTTCACGCTAGAATTCAGAAAATAACACATTGCTTTCAATACAGTCTTAGTGAGACCAATTTTAAATTGTAATTGTTTGGTTTTTGACAAAACTGGGTTTAGTTTAAAATTTTGCGTTAAGAAAGTTTTGACTACAGCATGAAATAGACTAAAATAAGACACAGATATCTCAGACTAGTATGATTTTTCTTTTCAACATTTTATCAACAAACAATACTGGAATCATGTTGGGTATCATGCATATGCAGTGAGCCTATTCTTCCCATATTAACAGTCCCGTTTTAGCTAGCTAGCTACATAGATGTCTTAGCTACATAGCAGAGACTAGTTATGAACACCTGTAAGTATTTTAGGGGAAAAAAAGGCAAAAATAAGTAGGCCTCATGGGTGAGAAGAAGAGATAGTATGCATTTTAAAAAACGCGATCAAGTTTTTAGGGGCATTTCAGTTTGACATAAGTTGGGCTAGCAACTCTAAGTACTGGCTTGTGCTAAGCTAACAACTAAGGTTAGTTGCTTTAGCTTTAGCCATCACAATGAGGGATCTTTTTCCAAAGCAGACGAAAGATGAAATGTGTAGTATTATGTTCAGATTAAAGATGTCAAAATAAACACAAGTTTTGATGACTTAAAAGAATTATGCATTATGAAAACATTATACATATAACTGAAATGAGGCTAACCGTGAGAAGAAAAAGAAGAAGAAGAAGAAGAAGGTGAAGAAAAAGAACAGTTCATTTAAAACAACATTCAACATATCATGAATGCAAGCTGTAGGTGGATTTATTCAGCTGGGTGGTCTTGGATTGTCTTCTGAGAAAAAAGTGCTCTCGACTTTAATGAAAAAGACAGTTTGGCTGACAAAATGTCAGGTCACCGGTGTTGTTGTCATTTTCTTTTCTCATTAAAAATGTACTTTGTCATTTTTCAGCATCAAACTTTAAATTTCATTTGGCCTGTGATGGGTTGCATCTGTTTTGCTCAAAAGCAGAGCCAAAAGCTGTCATCAGAAAACAGAGGGATCAAATGGTGACCACCATTAGCATAAATCCTACGTTCACATTCACAGATACACACGCACACAAAACTTGCCTTTCAAAGTTGTCCAAAGATGTTGAAATTTCACATATTTTCAGCCAAGCTAGCACCATGACATCCATCCGTAATGACACGGCACTAAAACATGATATGTCAGCTATTTTCCAGTGTGAGTCAGATCCTCTGTAATGGTTCAGTCAAGACTTTTGCACTGAGCGAACTGCAGATCCTTTTTATGAAAAAGGGGCATAAAGCCTCGCTTGCTTGATTGAGTCCAGGCCTCAGCTGACTTTCCACACGTGGATCTTGCATTATAAACTCAGCTACTTTTCAAATGCCACTAAGCTACTCCTGGAATTATTATACTGATGAAGAAAAGGGCAATCTCCATACATTTGAATACTGCACAAGATTACTTAATTACAGGAACATTAAAAAAGCAAAAATGTGTGGCTGTGAGGGAATGCTGGTCCTCTAACTGTTTTCCACATCTTGCTTTTTTTGTTTCTTTTGATAGAAGTGGGTCACGCTATTTGGGCTGGAAAAAGTTAGACTTCATTCTAGAGAGCTGAAATCATTGCGAGAAGAATCAGTTGAAGGCTGAAGAGGAAAAGGCAAAGCCGGGAGAGAGGATGAGAAACAGATACTCAAAATCAAGAGTCCCAGAAGAATATCATTGTTTATTGCCGTTATTTGTGAGGAGAAATCAGAGAAATTAGACTGAATAGAATGTGAAAGTGTAGTTTGTTTTTTTGGATATGTTTTCTTTGAGTTTGCTCCATCAATTTCTCCGACTTTCCTTAATCTTTAGCTGCAAATGAAGTGTGTTATTTGCACTGCATGGAGAAAAACAGAGTGAAAAGTGAAAATGCATTTCTTTATGGAGCAGTTGGCATCTGCCCATTCTATGATGCCGTTTCTCCCTTAATGATTGCTGCACATCAATGCGAAATAGTGAGAGCAAAGAGAAGCATTTGTTCATTAAGATTTAAGTGTTTAAATTTTTGCCTTTTTTTGGACATGCTTGATATTTTTCTTTTGTTCAATTATTAACTAAGAGATTCATTACTTCATATATATGTTTTTGGCCTTGTAGTTTTCTGTTCAACACTTTTCAATTTAGCTGTTTCAAATAGGTCCAAAATGTGAGATGTTAAAGGTTTAACAGTCTTTTTTTTATTTATATGTTGAGTCCAAACTGCAGCATTTTTCTCAATCACAAAACTAAATCTGTCACTTTCTGTTGCTTTTTTTGTTCCATACCTCTCATGATACACAAGGAGGTTGCAAGGTTCTTAAAGAACACAGTTCCAGGGTTTCAGCTCTGTGAGGATATATAAAAATGTTACATGTACTGGAAGAGACACTGTACTGGCAGGACGATATACAGCGAATCCAGGCAGGGGAATATCATGTATCCTCTGCAGTATCAGACAGAATGACACAACCAAATTACACAAACAGAGGCCATAAACAGCAGAGAGCCTGAGGAAAACGTCCTCTCTCTCACTCTGAACAAGCTTTTCATTTAAAAAAAGTCTCAAGAAAATAAAAGATCTGGGAATTCTTCACTGCTCAGAGACATAATATTTACCGAACTCCAAGTTGACATAACAGGCAGCCCCGCAGTGACAGAAACGTGGTGTTTTTGCTCTCAGTCCACTGTTCTTTTAATGGAGTTTGGATGAAAGCTGGGGCTCTTTTTTGTTCACTACTCTGAGCTCATTGTTAAAGTCAGTTATGAACTCAGCCTGCTGAGCCCTGCAATTATATCATCCTTGGCACGCGGCTCGGTCACACATAAACTTACGAAACTCTGCAGGAGGAATTGTGAAGTCGGTGGAAAGGCGTCAAAAATCACCCGTTTCTTTTTGGATTATCAGTGATTAAACTGTTGTTGTCTTAATCTAAAATACAAGGTTACACAGAAAAAAGTGAAAGGCTGGAATATGACCTCAGTATCTCATTTCCTATTGTGAGAGATGCAGAAGGAAAAAAGGCAGCTGCAATTCAAAGTACTGTACATATGAGGACAGGGAGCTTAGAAATTAGAGACATACTATTCATGTCATGAATTACTGTGGAAGTCTACAAACCCAGTTCCTCCTGTCCAGGAAATGCTGCCAACATTCATTCATTTTGCCTTTAAAAAGTAAACTCTCTGTTTTGAAAGACCTGTTGTTCTCAGACACACACACACACACAGAGCACACATAAAGCATACCACAATCTGAGGTAATAAATTAAAGCTATATTTTTAAGGCAAACGATTTTCCAGGTAATCAGGTCAGGCGGACAGAAAGTGCTACGGCAATCCCAACCCTGTCAACAGCTAAACTCATTTAATGACATAGATGTCTTGGAAACAAACCTGGAAAAACATAGAAGATTTTAGACACTGTTAACTTGGGGAGAGCAGAGTATTTTCTTTCGCTTAAGTGCTGACGTTGATTGCTACTGACCTTTCTCTTGGACTGTGTGGGAGGTCTAGTGCATTTAACATCTCCCACGAGCCATTAAACGCACCGTCAAGGACGCATACTGACGCATGCGTGCTGCTCAAAAACAACTGCACCCCTGTCATACACATGCACACCTTCGAGACACTTTATCTTAGTCAGTTACATGAATAAATCCTTTCTAATCCAACAGCTTTGGATAATATTTTATTGGCCCATAAACCACAAAGATGGGGTTAAGGATTATGGGTAATTGTCCCCCAGCTTTGGCTTGTTGGCCAAGTAAACCATGTCATCCTATCCTCCATGGTGGGATTATACAGATCTGATAAAGAGGCAGTAAAAGAGCTTGTGGTGTCTTTACAATCCATGTTAAACCCCTAACGAGGTCAATGTCAGACTATTATCAAATAATGAAGCCAAATCTTCTTACCGCCAGGATATTGAGACAGTTTCTTTGAGGGTTCTTTAGATTTAGATTATTTTCATGTCTATTAAATTTACATAAAATGGAACTATGGCACAAAATAGAATATATAAATAAAAATAGTATAAAATAGATTAGTTGTAGAATGCCCTAAAGAGCAGCTTTAAAAGGAGCAATTTTTCTACTTAATAAAACTCCTTATTGAGGATTTAATTGGTCACAGCTGATGAAATAAAGGATTTTTTGGATCCATCCTACCTGGCTGCTTTCAGACTGCAGTCTAATTGTAGACACTGAAATGATAAGTGGAGAGGATGAGTGGTGCTGTTGTGGATGTTTTCCTTTTTGCTATGGATTTAGAAATTAGGGAGTTGTTTGGATCCACGATCTGTCTTCCTCTGTCTTGATCCAGTTATATCAGCTAAAGGATTTGTTACTTTTTTGTGAGCGGATTATGAGAGGGTTCAAGTGTTGTAAATAAATCACTGGTGTGAGGTGATGTGAAGCTGACTTTACTAAAAGGGAAACTGTTTGGTTTTCAGGAGAGAGGAATAAAGATATTTAAAGAAAAGGAGAAAGAGAAGGGGAAAAAAAGAGAAAACTGACCTGAAACTGTCAGTGAGGTAAATAAAACAACTGACACCTCAACTGTTTGAGAAAAGAAGCATGAAGTTTTACTTCTCCTTGATTACTCCTGACAAAAAAATGTCACATCTGAATCTTTTATTGAACCCTTACTGATGCAAACAGTAAGGACAAAAATTTTCAGTTGAATAAAACTTTATTTTTTTACAGAGTCATGTCCAACTCTTCCATGCTTACCATCTTAATTATGTGTTGTACCATATGTGTTTTATTAAAAATGAGCAAAGTTTTGTTGGAGTTTTGATTTATTTTTATTGTTTTTTAGTGTTACAGCTGGTCCGGTCCCCCAGTAATATGAGCAGCTGATACAACTGGAGTTAACCTTTTGGTTTGTGGTGGCACTTGTAATAGGTTTTGAGTTTTTTCTGAGGAAGAGTTTTATTTTGTGTGTAGCCTTAGTTTTATACTAATAGTATGTTACCAGAGCACCAGTCTACTAATTGGTGTACCACACCCTGCGGCACACTGCATCTTTTGGCCATGACAGAACTGATGTTAGTGACTGTGTGTTAAAAAAAACTGCCTGACTTTGACCCAAACTTACTGCTGGCTTTAGATTAAGTAAATCAGGCCCCCAAAAGTCTCCATGTTTAACATAAACAAGCATTTAGTATGCAAACATACAACTGTAATCATATTGTGTTTGTTGATGGATTGGTC
Organism: Ctenochaetus hawaiiensis; assembly: GCA_029783645.1. Lineage (NCBI taxonomy): Eukaryota > Metazoa > Chordata > Actinopteri > Acanthuriformes > Acanthuridae > Ctenochaetus > Ctenochaetus hawaiiensis. The sequence continues at coordinate 13,769,826 of JAPZDY010000010.1, forward strand.
AAACACTAACTCCACAAGTGAAAGTACGTTTTAACAGGTAATCAGTAAAAATGTAGATAAACTGTGAAGATAGTTGTAATAACATGTGATGTTATCAAAGGAGAAGTGATGATAAATACTGTACGTCAATTATATGTACTTACATCAACTTACAACTGCATTATTGCAAGTATTTGAAGCTTACCTATAAATGCTAAGCATGTATTTACGGTAACATGAAGCTTCTCGTGAGAGAAAGATGAGCAGCCAGCTATCTGATACTGAACTTATTTGACACTGTGCTCCAGACGCCAGGCGTTGTTACAAACTTTTATCAAAGCTCATTAAATCCCCTCCACCGAAGCTTTTGTCCAATGCCAAGTTGCTCAGATTTTCTATTACTTCATTATTACCCAGCACCTCTGCAGCAGATACAAAGACGTCATTGGAAAAGTTCATGCCAGCGGAATCCGAGGCCAGGAGCGGCTTTTCTTGATAATCAAAACACAACATTGGCAGCAGTATCCACCTTTGACAAGTTTATTATTTTGGAAGTCATTTTTCTCCGTGTTAACTTTCCGACATAGTGGCCCCCATTGTTGAGTTCAAAGATATGATATCATCCCGATCATTAAATGTACTTTTAATATTTACACTGCCCAAATATGACTTTATCTTTCCAAAATACTTTACCAACCTATTATGATTGTGTGCAAAAAGTTCCAAGCAAGTGCAAGTATGTCAGTGAAAACATACTGAAGCTGAGTTGAATTTATTACTCCCACTGTGTTTTTAAACTTCTCAGCACTAGTTCCCATTAACACATTCACGCTTGGTAGATGTTCAGAACTAAAAGAAAAGTTCAACATTTTTAGAAATTTGCTTATTCATTTCCTTACCAAGCATTGGATAAAAAGACTGATATCACTGTCAAAAATATTTGGAAGTATGAGGGTGAAGCAAGTTAGCTTAGCTTAACATAAAGTCTGCACTTAGCCTTAAAAAAAAACTGCTGATCTGGTTTTGTTGTGGGCTAATTGTTAACGCAAGGCCTCTGTCAACGCATTTTTACACTTTTATTACTGTACCTATTAAAAAAGATATAATTTGTTGATTAATGGTCATCTATTTGCTAAGCTAGACTCAAGAGGCTGAATATCCTTGCACTTTTGTGTGTTCATGTTTCAAGCCAAAAAAAACAAAAAATAGATAAAACAAATGTGAATGAAGTCATGGCTCATAGAGCAGAATTAGAATTGCTTATATACATTTTGAAGAATGAACTGAAAGTGAGAAGCAGTTTTATTTAGTCTCAAACTGGGCTAAAACTAGCTAGCTCTACAAGCTAATGTTATTGACACCCCTGTTTACCTCTTTCTCGTCAGCTGTTGCAAGATTTTGCTCAATATTCCATTGTTGTTCCTTTTACACAGAATTTCCAATCATAAACATCAAACATATTTTATGTTTACAATTCAAAATAGGGGAGAATCAGATCTCTTTGGTTATGTTAAAGTTATGTCCGTAAATCTTGAACACCAAGGGATCACTTGGGCAGATAAACCGCTAAGTGAATTCATTTTTTTGAATTTAGAAATTGGAAACAGGAGCCAATTGGACATAAAGTCTTCCCAATTATCCTCAAATGTAGTATAACTCAGGGCAGGAAAGTGAATAAGTATCCCAAAATGTCAAATGATTCCTTCAATAAAATATTTGATTATTGCTCCAAGCATCAAATACATTTAGGAGTTATTTATTTTACTACGGCTGGCTTAGGAACCATAATGGTCACCACTGGGCTGAACCTAATGCTCATCAGTCTTAAAGTTAAATCCCTGTTTATGTAGTATAAATCTGAGGGCAGTGGTTCCAATGGCCACTGAATTATTTGGTTGACTTTTTTCTTCTTTATGTGAGGAGTTTAAGTAAAAAGACAAGGAGCTCTCCCTTTCTCTGCTGTTATTTTTACTCAAAAAACTCCACTGTCTCTGGGCCATCACTTCAGGCTGACCGAAAATAACATTGAATCACACCAGCGAAAAGATAAAATACTAACCAAGAAATTTTTTTTAAAGGCTTATAAGATGCCAAGACACTGCATAGCAGTCTATATTCCTTTGAAGAAGAACTTGCTGTTCTGGACAGTCATGAAAGCAGTTATCAATCTCTTGTCTGTCTCAAGACAGAAGAATTTAAGTGACAGGATATTTGTTGTCAGATGGTTGGTCAAACAGCATCTGACACATCCAACATCACCATCAGCACCAGCATCTTTCTAAAGTCAGAACTGGTTTACATTTGTCATCTTGGTTTTTAAATTTTTTCTGGACAAGTAGCCTGCTTTTTTACCTCCCTGCTGTCTCGCTGCACCAACACAGTGGTGTCTTTGAAATTAATGAATTACAAGGTTGCCTTTTTTGATGCAGTGGTAATGACTCATGTCTAGCCCAAAGACTATATATTATCGTTATATTGGTGCTAAAACATTTATCACATTAGGTAACTTGTTTGGATGCTACATCAAACATTGTGCATACAGTAAGATGGCAAGAATTCAAAAGAATGGGTTAAATTGTAAACATACCATAAAATAAGTTATAGCTGGTGTTTGCATAACATAAAGCAGACATGTCTCTGCATGCGAGCATAGTATGGAAACTGTTTTGGTTTATATGTCTCTCTCTCTCTCAGCTCATTTATTGACCCAAGAAATTTTGACAAGCTGACTTATTCGTCTTTGCCATGTGTCAGATGAAGGTGGAATATGTGCGTTAGTCTTTTGGAATTCATCCCCATATGTCTCTGGTCTATTGAAAAGTGCTTCTCAGCTGCTGTTACCCCTCAAAGTCAATCAGCCCTTGGCCTGATGTCAGAGGGGGAAAACAGTTGTTACAAATTTATATTAGTTTATGTTAAAAACCTGCTACAGCGCCACACAGGTAGACCAGGATAGCACAGATTGTGTCAGAGGACATTGGCCAAAAGGTATGTTTAACCAACTTAGTCTCATGTCACATCGTTCCACATGTCAATATTCATCTGGTGCTCCACATAAGTTAAAAACAAATGTGAAAAACTGTTTTTAAAGGCCGGTTGGCTCAAGCTGACCACCTCCAACCTTGAACTTGGTGAATTTTTGCTAATTCTCTGAAACTCTGCTCCATTTCCATGAGTCTCTTACACTCGCTCCCACCCTGTCTGACATTTTTTGGGGTTGTAAATGTTACACCCTGCTGCCAGCGACTGAGGAAATAGACAGACGACAAGCAAAAACAACACATAAAAACAGTTAAGATTTACGGGCAGTAGCTTTTAAGCAAAGACGTAATCAGTCTGGTCCTTATACCCCATGATAAACGTTACCTAGCATCTGACTGTCATTGGAAAAGCGCGACAGGGGCAAGATTTATTTGCATGCAGATGGACACTAACAGATGTGGGATAAACAGAAACACAAGATCTTCCCTGTGTGTAGACATACGCTGCTCATACATCTGCAGGCTGATGAAACAGATACAGTAAAGACAAAACAATGCATAAGCATGTGCAAACAAAATGAAAGGAAGTGATGCTTCATCCAAACATCAGTGTTATCCGATGTCTCATGAATCTAAAACTAGGGACTGAAGAAATGCATTGCTCTCCTCCCTTCCTGGCAAATACATTATACCACTAAATCTGAATTTTTTTTTAGAAAACAAAAAAAAAAACATCACATCTTGAAAAGCCATCTGATGCGAAAGGGAAGTCATACATGGAAAATTTAGAATGCAGTTTCCCAATGAAGTTTCCAAGGCAATATTTTATTCAATGTATTATTAATCTCTCTGCATTTACAAAAAAAAAAAAAAAAAAAACCCTTGATGGGGGAGCCAGCAGATGTTGTGAAAGAACAGACTCTGCTCTTCTCTGGCCGATCAGTCGAGTCCCACAGCTCTGCATGGAAAAGTCACATCACAACAGGAGCTGCCTGGTCTGGCTGTCTGGCTGAGGCAAGACGACGGCCAACAAACGGAAGCACATGGGAGGGACGAGAGGAGCACAACATGGGATGTTTATGGAGGTTGTGGCCGCAACTTAACAGCGTCAAGACTAACGCTGTAAATCTACATATGTTTGAATGTATGCACTAAAAGTGGGGAGGGTAACTTTTACAGTAGGACTGCTGAATCATTTAAAGCTGCACCCATCAATATTTTATCGTAACAAGGGAACATATTATTATGTGAAATAAGAAATAAGTGACAAACCAAGAGAGAATTTTGACCTGACTCTGAAATTCCTCTGAGATTTAGCCTTTAGTATCTGTTAGTTCATTGTTTTGGTTTAAGGCCTGCAACTTCATTCTGTTTTAACTATTACCTCTTTCAAAAAAAAAGCTCTAACACCCACAGTGTGCTATCTGTCCAGCACCAAACAACACAGTGAAAAAGTTCCAGACTGACTGTTGAACATAGTGCAGAATTAAGTGGCTTAATAGCTACAGGTTTCCATCAGAAGATGGTAAAGACAGGAAAAAGAGCTAAAATCTAGGTAATAAGGGACTTTGATGATTACATGACTTAACCAGTGCCACCAGCAGGTCAAATCTCTTCACCTCTGAATTATCTAAACCTCTTGAAGTTCGATTAGCACAAATTTTGGTACAGAAATTCACGATCCCTCAGAGGATAAATTCAAATTACTTTGACCTTCTTATTTTTTCTCTAGTGCCACTAGCAGGTTGTTGATCTGAGTAAAATGTCACAATTTTTGGATGAAGTATCATGCAGTGTGGTGCACACATTCATCACCTTTGCAAAAACTCCAATTTTTCATCTGACGTCATCCTCAAGCTCCTCTGTTCAGAGCTTTGCTTTATCCAACAGTCCTCACAAAAAGCACAACAGCCTCATGGCAAGCTAGCTTGGCCCTTAGGCTTGTTTATCCATAGCTCTGTTTTTCTAAGCTAATTACGCGTTAAAAAGCTTATATAATGCTGACAGTTCTTCAACTGTAAGGGTGTTTCTGTTACTGTTGTGTGAGTGACTTATTTTTTTTAAAATCAGTGTAAATCTGAATGTAATTAACTGTGTTAATGTGTGTGTGTGTGTCTGCATTTAAAATGTGCAGTGTTCTTGTGTCCAAAATGATGAATATGTGCACAGTTCAATCATCAAGAATGTGTTTGCATGTGTTGATCATAACCCCTGCAGAGCGTTGAGGCCCTGCATGGTGCCCCGCTTGGTAAAACACTGCTGCAGATGTGTGAGGATGAGGTCAGTCACGTGTGGCCTTAAAGACTTACACCGATGCTGAAACACGTCACATGGACAGAATAGTGGCAGAGGGAGGAGAGGTAGTGAGAGAAACAGACAGCAGAGTTCAGAGCAGAGAATGAATTACTTGTTCATCAAATCTGGTCGCCTTAATGAAATATTGTCATTTAAGTGGAAGATTTAAGCTCGCAGGAAACGAATGATGGGCAGGAAATCTGTCTCGCAAACACTGACATAAATCATGATGTTTGTTTAAAATCGAGCAACTGCTGTCGGGAAGACTCTTAATCCAGACTCCTTGAAAAAAATAATAAAAGTGAAAGAATGAGAAAAGGCACAGGCCCAGATTTAGAGTTGAATAATGTGGCTTAAGTAAAATGAGCAAGAGGAATCAGTGCAGTCAAAGAGGCTGTATTAAAGGAAGAACTGGCAGTGAGAAAGTGGGTGAGTGTGAAATTAGCTGGGACAGCGCTAAGAATGCTTTGAGGGCTTATTTTTCGAAGACTCTCTCTCTCTCCGACTGCTGGTCTGACTGCCAATAATGCATCTGTTTCTGAATACAGCAGGGACTATGGAAAATCCCCTGGCAAGGAGGATCTTCATCTCACACACACACACACACACACACACACTGACACACATACATGCACATAACATTAAACTTGTGGCTCTACCTTCGATCACTGTATCTATATTTTAATCTCTTATAAGACTGACTTTGACCTTTGCCCCCTCGGCCCTCCAGCTTTTCCTCCTCATAGTGCTGGATTTTATCTAGGCCTCATCTCCCACCACATCCTCTCTGGCCTCACACGCCTTTCTCCTTCCTTTCCTCACGAGCTACCAACACTTCATGCCACATTCAAGGGTTTTAAAGTGATCAACAGTCAGAGGCTTGTCAGAGCTGCAGTCTAGACTTATTAACAGAAGTTGGACTCTTTGCGCTGTTACATAGTCACCATTACAAAGTGAATTCAGACATGTGAGGGGCCTTCAGCAGGTGAAATGGGACGAAGAGAGGAAATGAGTTAAAAAAGCCCCCAGAAGGTCTCCCCTTCGACTGAAAGCTCCTGTAAATGCCTTTATGGGGGGACTTGTCTTCTTTATTTTAATGTTTTTATTCAGACTCTGGGGACAGGCAGCTGAGGAGCTACCATTGTGACATTTATAGTAGCTTTTGACCCTTGTGGCTTTTTTTTTTCTTCTTCTTTTCCTTTCAAAATACCTTCTGTTGTGGCCCAGTCATTTTTTCCATGCTGGTTTCTGCTGCTCCTAGTTTTCCGCATGGAGATGTGTTTAGACAGACAATGAAATATAACAGACCAGAATGATGAATGGATTGTGATGGATTCCTGCAAAAATACAGACAGCTGTCTCTTCTGCTCTGATCTCATTATGTATGGCATATGAAATCAGCTGAGAGCGGTTTTCAGATTAAAATAGCTCGCCATCACTATCACATCCCACTATACATCACATGATGATTTGATAAGTGTTGTATGAAGGCTCTCAGTTGTATTGGACATTGGATGCCAAACATAATTGGACCTCATGTTTGATTTTAAAGATGTTTTACTATTCGCCGCTCATCTGGTGACGATTTTAGCAACTGAGATTGCCAGTTTAATGTTGCTTTCTGGGCAAACTTTGATAGATTCGCACCTTAAATGGTTATATTTGAAACAAATAGCCTGTCCGCACATGCCAAATAGCAATAGCAGCCACACTCAGATCAAGATGAGGATCATAAAGAGTGGCGAGATGCAATGAATAGTGCATATGGGGATAAAGCTGAGACTGTCATAAAGTCTTATCCTAAATGGAGTCATGGTGTTTCAATGAATGCAGCTGCTTGTTCACATAGAAAGAGACAGGCCTGGAAAAAGAAAGTTCAAAGTTAAAATCTATAGGTGACCTCTTCACTCCTGGCCAATCGATGCATGACGTATATGTTATTGTTACATTGTCAGATTCAGACAGTTCCAATGTAGGAACTGTGTGGGAGAAATTGTTTCCGATGCTGTTAGAAGATCCAGCAACCACTTCATTGGAAGTACACTGAGGCCCTTAGCAGATGTTAAGACAACCTCGTGTTAAAATCATGTAAGGGAGCTTTGGTTAGTGAGAGTAAACTGTTTTAGGTATGAAGGCATCACTGCTTTATAGAAAAGCTCATCAGTGTTGGTGTTAAAAACATTATGTAATTGCATATCACATCATCAGAATTACAAGGACGTATGAATACATTTCCAGATGTGTGCAGCAGGGCTGAAGATTAAGGACCGTGCAATTGCCCCGATTAGTGAAATGTCACATCAGCCTAGAAATTCTGGAAACTTAATTGCCCATTAAAACAAGTTGAACGTTATGACTCAGGGCAAGTAGACTTTGACCAACCTGCCTGGCTGAGCCGAACTGAAAAAAAAAACTCCCTGTAAGGTCACACTTGCAGTACGCCTCAATTCACCTCACTCACTTCTTGATTCCAACACATGACATCTATCGAAGGCTCTGTTTTTTAGCCAATGCGTTATAAAAAGATTCTCTTTTATTCAACCTCCTCAGGACAAAAATAACCTCTGCTGCTGCTGCTGCTACCACAGCCAGCTTTCCACGGTGCCCTGGTGAAGGTTAAGAGGGAAAAACTGCAGACACAGCTCAACACGTTGGCAGAGAATTAACATTTTGTTGAACCTCAGATGCACTCAATGCAACTTTCATCTTGATATCACTGGTCTGGCTAAAAGCTTGAATACTACATTTTGTGTTGCCTAGTATTCCTAGAAAAGTGCACATGTATGAAGGTGCAGTACCAGCAGGGGGCGATATTTATGAGAACAAAAGCCAAACATGGCATGAAGAGTAAAAAAGTCTTCTATGAAGGAGGTTTGGGCGGATGGATGGGTCAAACACAGGACTGTAAAGTAGAAGACCGGAGTTTGTGTTCAGTGTTGAGCCAAAAAAGCCTGTTTTAAAATGAAAATTTAGCTTTGATGCAGCTTCACTCACTTTGTTAAGATAGTGTTACTGATTAAATAAAGTCCTTTTCTCTGATCTCCGGTTGCAGCTTTCTATACCTCATGCTTCACTCATTGTCGAACTTGTACCAAAATTCTAAACACAACAGAGAATCCAGGGGTCAACATATGTATCTAAGTGATATCATTACTACCGGAGCCAAAACTATGTCAGGACTTCATTTTACACAGACACACTGAACAGATGTGGTGTAAACACATAGACTGCACAGAGCCAAAAAGGAGGTACATGAAAAAATAGAAACTCTAGCTTTCTGCCATTTAACAGTGATCTGTAGTTGAAAGTTAAGTGTATATATTAATATAAATCAACATTAAATCCTTCAGGCATATGCTTTTTCCTGGCTTTCTCTGAAGAGAGAAACCAAAGAGGCTTTCTCTCATGCTACTGTCTGTCACCATCAGTCTCTTTTGTGGATACCTGGAAATGAAGGAGGATGGATGTTTATGAAAGTTCTTTGTTGCTCGAGGTCACCTGGAGAGATTGATATGATTTTAAATACGGACGATTGCTTTTTCAGATCAACCCGTTGGGAGCACTGAGAGGCCGGCGCAGCTCCATCCCAGACAGGAAGTTAAGTCTGCTGCACATGAAGGCACCTTATTGCAATATAATATTCAGCTTTTGGGTTTCCTCCAAATACTATATTTCATTTTAGTGTCTTCCCTTCTGACATCCCTCTGACACGCCTGGCCAAAGAGGACGTGCTGAGTGCTGACTCTCAGCAAAGGATGAGAGAAGACGGCCAATTTCTGACAGAAAAAAACTTATCTGCTCTCTTGATTAAATCCAGTGGGGTTTCTTGAATCAAAACCCAACAAGCTTAATTGCCAAGATATATAATATAGAATATATTTGGAAATGATGGATGTGGAAAGGAAAAATTCAAGCGAAGGACATCACTTCCAAACAACTTTTGAACAAGGTGTCAGGTTATGGGGCTTTTTCACTTTTACACTTCAGAGGTTGATCCAGTATCACAGACTTGTATGCTCATAAAAATGATCCATTAAACAGTGCAGAGGTGGCTTTATAAGTATAAATGTGTGCAGTTATTGTTCACTCCATGGATACAAGGATTCTGGGTCTACAGTTTTTGCACTTGTATGAGCTAACTTTGGCGGTGAAAGGAACATTAAGCTTAAAGAAGAGCCAGAGATGTCTGTGCTGATTTATCAAGCTTGGATCAATTCCACATAAATCTAAATGACCCCTGGCCTGAAGTGATTTATCACATTCTGCTCCTAAACGATTGTCCACAAGCTTTTGGTCTCACTGGTGCAAGTGACGGTTACATAACAGAGAAGAAATAACCAAACACAGTCACGCCCTCTTGCTAAGACATTCTTTTCCTCTGTTTTCTTTAAACTGTGGAGCCTCTTAAAGAGAGATTTCCAGGTTAAGAAATGTCCATGCTCAGATGACAAATTTACAGACGCAGAAAAAACAAAAAAAAGTCGTGGAGAGCTCACAAAACATGCTGTATAAACACAGCTCTGAGGAGGCTTTTCTGTCGCTCTGGTCTTTTCAGCATTAATGTTGAATCCAAGAGAGTATTATCACCTGAATGTCTCAGACTTGCTGTAATGACCAGTTCCTGGCTCCCAGCATGCCACGGAGAGCTCCTTCTTCAAAGCACTCAGACTTGGGCTTGACCCAAACGGGTGCCCTGGATTTAACTCTGTCACCCTCACTGCCAGGAACAATGGGCGGCATATGCTGGAAAATTTTACCTCCTCACTGTTGACACTTCAGTTTTACATAATGTCGTTCCAGTCAAAACAGGACAATGACAGCTTGTGTAGGGCAAACAGCACAAACAAACCACATCAGAGAACAATGTGGGACACATTGCAGGGCAGTGAATAGTCAGGAGCCCAGAAATGTGATGACGAAGCTACAGTGGTTTGGGAGACAGTGGAGATAAAACACGTTGACCTCCATTCAGGGAGAGTTATATGACAGGTGTGCAAATGGTAAACCGATTGATCTTTCAACTGTAGTTGTGGTTGCTGCAGAAAATGTCTTTCTAGGCTTTTCCGTCTGTTGTTCAGCCTAGTCATATACCTACTTCATCATGTTCGCATCATGTGGTAATTTGAATTGATTTTAAACTGGATTAAAACCATTAATTATATAAGGGTGGATCTATTGAAATAACATTACATTCAGTCGAACCGTCAATATTTAGTTGACTAAGTAGCAAAAGCTAGTCATGCCAATCATTCATCTATAAGCTTTTTTATCCTTAAACTTTACTTTAGTTTCGATCTTTTATTCATCACTTTTAGCTGTTTTAACTGCTTATCTATTAGGCTTCTATTAGCTGTTTCATACATCTATGAAACCTAGCTAACTGGACGACTTCAATAATAAATCTAATACTTGTAGCTTTTTCACATTTTATCAATAACTGCAACTAAATGCTACAACTTACTTGTTTTAACATGGCATTTCAATTAGCTAAAACTTTAGCTAACTACCAATTTTCTACTGCTATTGGCCAACAAACATTTATTCATTAAGCTAGCTAACCATAAGGCTAGATATTACTTTTGGCTGACTTAAGTTAACTGCTAACCTTCCATTTTTCTTTTCACCTTTTTCAACATTCATTCATTACTTTTCATCTATCATCTTTTGGCAAACTCTTTCATCCAGTACCTTGGCTATTTCAGCCATTTATTCCTCAGCAACTAAGCTAATTATGTTTCTGCTGGTTCACTAAAAAGTTGTAAATCACTCTTAAATACAACATGCTAGTATTTGATGTTACATGGTGCTCTGTATATGGATCAATGGATCAATTTATTAAAAAAAAACATGATTTTAATATTTTCCACAATCCATGTGCACCCTGAGCTACAAATACTTCTGATTATTATTCTGATAGAGTTAATCCTTAAATTGAACCATCTTTTAGTCCATCTACCCAACCCAAACCCCAACAAAAGCCTAGAGAGACATTAAAATGGTTACAAGTATGAATAAGTAATATGATATTATTTTTAAAGGTTTCTATGGTTTTCTTCCTCTGGCTCGCCAACAATTATCTTTGAAATGTGGAACAACATTAGCAGTGTTATGCAAGAAAAATAAAAACCTATAAATGTGTGCGGTAGGCCAGTGCTGGCAATGATTTGAATCAGTGGAGAATAAAGTTTGTGATGGTCATGCACTCCACAGCCACTTCTGCCCCAACAATGAGAAAAAGGATGTGAAACAAAGCCACATATGAGTCTCAAAGCATCCTCATGCGCCCACTAAGAAACCGCACCAACAGCGGAGACTACATTCCCCAAAGTGTGTGCATATGTGTGTGTTTAAAGAAAGTTAAACAAAACCAAGTCCTTTTTGGGACTAAAAGTTGGAACACCGAACATAATAAAACATCATCTCAATTATCTGCATATTGTTGTATGAGCATTCCTCAAGTGCCCGATTGAGACTGAAAATGGGATTAGTTCAATGTATGTGGCCATGTTTCACTTTAAACTTGAGACATGAGTGAATGAGGCATTCAGTGGCAGTGGCACAACAGAAGGAAATAGGAAAAGGGGAAAAAGAAGAAAGACAGATTTTAAAAGGAGCTGGTGACTGAGGCATTTCCCCAATATTTTCCTCTCTTCAATTCCAGAGGTTAAAGAAACTCTATCCTGAGTGAATTCCATCTTTTTTACGAGTTGTGGAAGAGGGAAATAATTTTTTGGCTTGCCCAAACTTTTACAGAGCAAAAAGTAGGCCACATTTAGACCAACCATCATCTTATAAATGGGGGTACTTCTGTTCTTAAGCACTGGCAATACCTCCCAAATGAAACTACTCAAGTTTATGTGCTCGTCTTTATGGCTTTGATAAAATAAAGAAGTTCTTTGTTGTTCATTCCAAAAGCAGTATGTAGTCACTTGTCTTCAGTTCATCTTTTCCCACAAGCTTTCTGCTGTTGCTGGTTTCTGCAAAGTCAGTAGTATTTTGATATGTGTAAGTCCCAAAAGGCATGTAGATCAGATTTAACAGTCATTATCCATGTTACAATAGGGTCAAACTCAATCAACATGTCATAATCAAGCAGCTACCCTTGGGGCTGAAAACTGATGCTTACGACATTTTTCAGAGCGCCAAAAACTGCAGTTCCTTAAATGACCACTTGAGGTTGGCTCAAAAAGTGAGCCAAATGAGCGCTTTGGGTGTGTCAGCTAGCATCTAAGCTGTCTGCTAGGAGGCACTTTACCTAATATTCACTGAACTACACATATCAGACAAATGATATGGTTTGCTATGCAGTAAATGACATTAATGTATTGTCTCCTCATGCTTTGTTAGCCTACCTCTCGATAAAACATAATTATATGAAGGTTTTTTGTGTGTGTGTGTATAGTTTCGGGTTAACTTGCCTCTAAGTAAGTAAGCTGATATGACTGAGAACCATTTGGAAGCAACAACACCACAGGGTTTGCCAGCCAGTGGCATATAGCCTAGCCTAATTTATTCAGTAATGTCATCCAGTTAACAAATCTCAATAATGATACATTAATTTATACAACCAACATGCTACTGATTCCAGTGTCACCACATGGTTGACCTTACCATGTCCACTGAAAACCAGTTCATCTCTACATCATGACACCACCTCCATGAAGAGAGAGAGAGCTCTGGAATGTGTTTTTTTTTCTCTGGCAAACTGATCAGTCTTAGTCTCTCACAGGAAGAGAAAAAACACTTGAATAGCAGAAGATTACCAGCTGAAAGCCATTTTGTTCATTTAGACTTCTCCTTGCTATCATTCTGAAAAAATCATTGTTTTCTAGCATAAAGAGCCACTTTTCACTTGATTTTTTTCTTAATTAAAATGTGTGTATACATCTCAATGAACCACTGACATCTACAGCAGAAAACCTTGAAAACACTGCCCTCTTTTGGTGATACTGTGAAATAGCAGAATAGAGTGTACATTCCACTATAGTATATAAGCAATAACAATAATTTAAATTTCATTTTTCAGCTCAGGCAGGTTTAAACCTTCCACTCTAGACATATACTTTATGCATTAGATATGATCTAAATATCCCAGTAACACAAGCAAATGTAAATCTTGTTAAATTAGAGCTGTATTTGGTTTCTCTGTCTTTGGTTTCTCTGTTTTTCAACTAAATCTTTTCACTGAACTGAAGCCAACTTAGTTGTGTTTAAGCAAAGAATTCAACATGTTGCAGAAAAAAAATGCTGATAGCCATTGTGCAGTGCAATATAAGATGAAAGTTGAGCTTTACAGCCAGAGAAAGGCTATTTGAATTAGACTAGCTCCTTTTATTCTGAATGTACTAAATGCCTTACCATGTTCGGTAATAAAAAAATGCTTAGTTTGTTTAAATTGAACACACCTTCAAAAACTCTTTTTTAATTTTAATTGAGAAATTCCATAACCTGTGTTATACACCAGTAAGAGTGATCTTTACTGTCCTCTGGTGGAGGATGGACCTAAACTGAACTAGAAAAGTCTGTAGCCTCTATGCTGGTCAACACTGTGGCTACAGTCATCACGTTTTAACTTTCTGTCCCCATTCACATTAACAACTCCCCTAACAATAGGTTTAAAAAAGTATTTTAAGGGATTTACATCACAGCATATGAAAATGGGAAAATAAAACAACCAGTCATCAAGCTTTCACAATTGAAATCCTATAATTTTATTATAATACATCAAAAACTTTGATTCTAATAACATTGTCCGATTTTGTTGTGGGTTGTTCTGAGCAAGAAAAAAAAACACACTGAATTTGCCTTCTGCAATAGTTTAACTGTATGGCAGCCAATATTTTAGCGTAATTAACAAAGGCCAGCCTTAATGTGAAAGGAGGCCTATTTGTGCGCTTGAAAAGATTGGAAACAGACCTGAGACAAAAAGCATTTGAAAATAATTTTAAGTTTGCTTTTACCTGTGGGTGTCAAGTGGTGTGTTAGTCATAAAGACAATTAAATCTTCCCTATTAAAAGCATTTAAAGGAGAACTTTTCCAACTTGATGCACCAAACTATCTGAAAACCCCACTGAAGGTAAATCTGAACATTATTTGCAACCGCTTTTTGAACCAGGCCTGGGTCAGGGTGAAAGGGATTAAATTCGAGGATCAGAGTCTACTTTTTGGCTGTCTGAAGACGCTCGCTCACATTCTCCCAGCTGACGACATTCCAGATAGCCTTAACATAGTCAGGGCGCACATTTTTGTACTGAAGGTAGTAGGCGTGCTCCCACACATCGATACCAAGGAGGGGGATGAGACCTAAGGAACAGTAACAGGAAACAATTACCCTGACGGCTCTGCTTTGACATACTGTACTGAGAAAACAAAAACTTATCTCTGCTACAAGGTTGTTTTTAACTAACCTGTGGTTCCCTGCAGGGGATCCTGGTTTGCACAAGAAGTGATTTGAAGTCTTCCATTATCCTTGTTAAAACCCAGCCAGCTCCAGCCTGAGCCCTGCACTGCCACTGCAGCAGCAGACATCTTCTCCTTCATCTTCTGGAATGAGCCAAAGTCCCGCTTGATGACCTCCATCAGCTCCCCTACAAAAGTGACATAAACAGGTTTTATTTCAGGGCAACACTATACATTAAAAGTAAGAAACAAAATCTGAAAGCATTTACAGTAAACTTAATTTTAAGATTTTATTTCTGTTTTTTTTTTACATTATCTAGAGGAAAGCTGACCTGTCAGCTTAATACTAAGGGAAATAAATAAGTTCTCCACATTCGCCTTTAAGTAAAGCCATACAATACTGAGCATGTGAAATTATTTCTCCTTTATATCCCATAAAGGATGGATGACTATTTAAAAAAATAAAAATAAAAACATAGTGATTCAACAAGCACTTCAGTCAAATTTCTGCCAACCTGATGAATCCAAGTCCAATATTAACTGGTTTGGTGACTGAAGTGCTCACAAACTTAGTCATTAACTCTTCTTGTGTTTCATATTTGGAAGGTCAGCTGGTCTGCTCATTGGGAATGTTGAGATGGGAATCTTTAAGAATCTCAAACCAATTTCAGAATTGTTTCTTTGGTGTCTGATGCAATTCAGAGTTCATTCTGGATAGCATGAGTAGAAAAGAGGGCACAAACCAAACTATTCACATGTAACCTTAATCTTGTCTTACCTTGAGGCTCACCTCCACCATTTGGAGAGAGGTTTGTCCAGAAGATGGAGTGGTTAATGTGGCCTCCTCCATTAAACTTCAGAGTGGGCTGAAGAGCAATCTGTGCTGTCACATCTCCTAAAATACAGGTCAAATACATGCAGGTGAATACAAAAGTCATCAGATTGACCAGCGAGACACATGGAAGAAGTTTTTAAAAAGGTTTACGATCCATGATAGATGTTAAATAAAATACACATTTTCCTATCATGAATGTTAGAAGACGTATAATTTATCCTCTCTACAGCAACAATTCACTAAGTTCCAGTGAGTTTGCCTTTATACCCTTTGTTAGTGCTTCCTGATATTTTTCCTCTGCAATGTTGAGGTTGTTGACGTAGGTGGCATGATGCTTGCTGTGGTGCAGCTGCATGATCTCTGCATTGATGTGGGGCTCTAGGGCACCATAGTCGTAGGTCAGGTCAGGGAGCGTGTGCTTATGCCTTGATGCAGCTACCTGGCTTATAGTTTGGCTCAGGCTGGCTGCACACCTGAAGCAAGACAGAGGAAAATTTACCAAACATAACATTTGAAATAAAATATAGCTTTTTAGTCAGGTATCTAGCAGTCAAAAGAAAAGAAAGAGTGGCATGAGTCCCAGCATAAACAGTTCACCAATAATTCGCATAACATAGCTACCACGGATGTCTGTGTGGTTAAGTTGCACAATGTTACCCCAAAAGAGCCTGTCACATGTTTATCAGTTTCAGCTAGACCAGTTTGATAAGCCTTGAGTACCTGTCTGTCAGTTACATACGTTTCTGGCATTGATTTTGTATAAACTTTGAGTGATTAAGTGCTTGACTAGATCTGAATCCACCGAATCTGCTGGAAACACCGAGCTACCAAGGTGTGAACAAATGCGAACAGATAGACATGTTTTATTTGGTGCGCCACAAGCTAGCCTTACTGAGCTGCTAAATTTAGTTAGCATCCTGGCTAGCTAACTGTTAGATCTGAATAAACAACTCTCTCAAGTTCAAGAGCAGCCCCAACTAGCAGAGGTCAGCTGTCCAAAGTCTTTGTGCGCTTTAAACAGGCTAATGGTACTATATGGTAAATTAATATCAGTTTACCTGCGTAAATGACCCACTCTGCGAAGCATGTTCATGATAGTATTCACAGGGTAGACGATACAGAGCAATCCCTGGTAACTGCCCTTGAAATGTGCAATTTCTATTTGACAGCGAGGACCGTACCATTGTCACCATGTAGGGGTGTTACTAAGAGTGTTCAATTATTACATAAGCTTCAGCCGTATTAATTGAGGACATTAATTCTTTCATTAATATGTTTAGGTAATATACAGTTGCTTATGTAATGAAAACATAATATACTGAAGTCTCTTTAAACATATCAGATTATAGATGTTACTTCTCCCCCCTCTGTAACATTTGTCAACTCGCCCTTTTGACTTGTTATCTGTGGGCTTTAGTATAATGTAACTGCGGAGAAGAGCAGCTAAAGCCTTATTGCATTTTTCTGTAACAAAAATAATGGGTATACGTCTTTAAATCACATTATATTTCTGTTTTTAAATGTACGGTGTTAGAATAAATACATTATTCATGATTAAATTTAATATATTCATATTAGCCTTAGGAAATTGTGCATGACAGCTACAAAAATTAGAATGAATTATCAGAACTAACGGCCAAGTAAAAATCACGTGAATATCCCTATGACATCGGAGGTAATTCCAGAGATCGTCTATGTTAAGACCAATGAATAACTCAGAAATAAAACCAAGGTATCAGATTTATGATATAAACAATAATTTTTAGCTTCTAAAAGAGGTGTTATACCTTAGTGATCCTGCATAAGTAACCTAGCTTCTCATCTGAACTGTAGAATTTAATATGAAGAACAAAAAAATGAGCTCTGTCAAATTACCTCTGTTACTAATTACTAATTACTATTATATTGGATTTACCTGCAGAGTAATGCGCATACGTTTTTAAGCGACGTGGGAAAATATACTATGAGGTGGATACATTGTCGTATCAATAGTATTAACAGTGTGGCATTAACATGCTATTATATATACAGTATAAACAAAAAGATTTACCACGCAAGAACGAATACAACAGCATGTTCTGGCAACACTCAGACATGAACAGTGTGGGGTATAGTATGCATACAATGTATACTTTTATTATTAATCATTAGATTTAAAACGTGTCATTCAAAATATTGAAAAATAGCCATCAAATTTCGAGCCAGGGAAATATTTACAAGTAAGAGCTGGGAACCAGACAGTTTCTGCCAATGATTCAATAAATTCAATTCAACAGCTTTCAGCTCTAAACTACACACTTTATTAAAAAAAAAAGGCTCACTGTGCAGTTTCCCGCTGGATAGTTGTTGTTGCATATAGCTACAAGAAACCAAATACCCCATAACTCTCTTCGAAATAAACAATTGCTTACTGTCACTGAGCTATTCGCCCAATGAATTGACTAGGAAGTTTTCTCCAGTATGTCGTGTGCGCTCAGTGACGCTTTTAGGATCCGGAAATCGCTGCGAAGTGAGAGGTCTGTTTTGTTGTCTCATCTCCGGCTGGACTCTGCAGCAAAGCAAGTGCAGCAGCTCGATCAGAGCCATTCTGCCCCTGCCTTCAGTGAGGAAGATGTTGTCGACCACGCAAAAGCGAGTCAGCCACATATAAATTCACGGCGATTTCTAACGTTGTTGCAGATTTTGCGCAGTAAAAGGAATCAGGAAAGCCAAGAGGTTCCAGAAACATCGAAGGAAACGTGTCTGGTAAGTGTTTTTGAAGGCGAAAGGCCTGATATCTGCAGCCAGGAGCCCGCTAGTTTCAGGAAAAGGAGCGCAAGGGAGGGAGTCATTTCCTTCACCGCCATTTTGTGATAACAAGGAGCCGAAAACAGAGCCAAGAATTGCATGCTGCCATGCGAAATATAAAGAAAATACATTTGTTTGACCATGTACTTTCATAGCCTCTGTTTAATTTGGTAGCGGATGCTAGATGTTATCTGTACCCGAGAGTTAACCTTGGTTAGCTTATTTCAATTCCTTGCTAACCACCATTGCTGCCTGCCACACCAGCTAACATTAGGCACGACAGCTCTATTTACTGGTAATGTTTGCTGTTTTTCGTCGACTGGGTATTAAACTAAAGCCCTGTGTATCTTTAACTTTCTTTGGTAAAACCACACTCTTTGTAGCAGTTAAGCTAAGTTGTCGCGCATTGCATATTTTACTGCGTGTGAACGCGATACAGCTAACGTTAATGATAATGCAGTCGCTTCTACACACGACACAAAGGTGTTAATGGTGATTTTCCTTTGTATTTATTTCTAGACTTCACAATGACCAACGAGGAGCCTCTACCCAAGAAGGTGAGTGTGTTTTCTAATGTTAAATTAGACATTATGTTTATTGTGTGCCTCTTCAAGCTATAGTTTAATTAATCTCTGGGCTTCATTTAACCACTCCTTGATTTTCTTGTCCACAGGTTCGCCTCAGTGAATCTGACATGAAGACCCTGACTAGAGAGGAGTTGTGTACAAGGTAAATAACAGTGTTACAATTGTGAATCATGCTGGGGGGAATCTTGATCTTTTTAAGTTGGGCTGTTAATGTTTACACATTTTCTACATCTCTCAGGTGGAAACAGCATGAAGCATATGTCCAGGTCCTGGAGGCAAAATACGCAGATCTGTGTTGTAAGTACATCTGCATAAATGTAGTCAAATGCAACATGGCAGGATTTCTCCTGCCAGCAATTCTGACAATGACAGTCCCTTCAGGTTGCACACTATATTTGGCTGCATTTGAAAGCGATATTTCCTCAGATGCACTTTCTTTTCTTCCTCTTTTCACCGTCTTAGCCAATGATGTGACAGGGCTGAAGGAGTCAGAGGAGAAGCTCAAGCAGCAGCAGCAGGAGTCTGCACGCAGGGAAAACATCTTGGTCATGCGACTTGCCACCAAGGAGCAGGAAATGCAAGAGTGCACAGTATGTATCTATTCCTCCACTCTTTTAATTGCTTTAAGATGTTACTATGTGACATTTAGTTGTCATTTATATCAAAGTGAGAAAGTAGATGTACTCTTTTAACTGATGTAATCCTTCATGAGCACGGTTAATATTGTATTAGCCCAGCTGCTCTGTGGCTGAAGCTAAGCACTACTTCGTTATTGATTACTTGTTGGATTTTAAAAAAATCAATTGATGGGTTAAATTACTGCTATTCACAACTGCTCATGATGTTGCTATGCTTTAAACATCTTTGCTTGGTTCAATCAGTAGTGAAAAACCTAGAAAAACACTTTAAGATAATACTAAATGGACAAAAAAGCTACATATTCCAGAAGTGTTTCAAAAAGGGGTTTTACTTGATAAGTTTGAACCATCATTTTTTAAACATGGATCCTTTTGTGTTCTCTCTTTCTCAGCTAATCTACTTACTGCTATCCTTTCACTAACACACTGCACCATGCGTTCAGTCATTACCATGAGTTGTAGGTTCAAGGTAAACAGTGTCAAGGAAGACATCTTTTCCTCTTATCAGATTGACAGCTCAGTGGATCACTTAGTGGCTTTATGGCTGTGCATGTCATTCTGTAAGGAGCATGAATTGTCGGGTAAAGGTTAGAAAGGTTTTAAACTTAGTAACCTTTTGAACTCGTGAGCAATGAAGTGTAGAGACAATTTTCAGCAGGAATGGCTTTATTCTGAGATTGCTGTTGTTTTTTGAGACATATTAGTCACACCCATTGCTCTTTAGGTAAATATATTCAGATTATGTTCTGAGGTTATCATAACTATGACTTTAGTGGGTGAGTTCTTGTTTGTTTTGAATTTGTCTGATATTTGAATGAAAATTTCTGAGTGTATTTCAGATAGCAACTGATATCTAACCGTAGTTATGTATTATAGAACGGAATTGGCTTTGATGTTTATATGATAAATTGTAATTGTTATGACCAGTCTTCTCATCAAGTACTTTTATTTTGCAGAAATCTGATTTAAAATCTAGTTTCTTTTCAAAGCTGCTTGATAGTTTTTAGTTGAAAAGGCCACATGCAGAAACTTCTCAATTGTTAACCTTTAGTCATCTATTTTGGACCAATTTATTCTCCTAAGGCTCAAAACTTAGAAGTCATCTGATAAACTTTGTTTTGCTAGAATTTACAACCACAGTCTGTTAAATAATTAGATTTTTGGAGGAAATGGCTTAACTGACTTCATTGACTGGACATTGGTCAAGCTAAAAGACTGATACTCACGGCTATTAAAGTTTTTTTCATGTATAAATATTCTATACTTTATCAGACATTAACACTGTTCATTTTATCCTGCAGACCCAGATCCAGTACCTCAAGCAAGTCCAGCAGCCGAGCGCGGCCCAACTGCGGTCATCCATGGTGGACCCAGCCATCAACTTGTTTTTCCTCAAAATGAAGGCTGAACTAGAACAGACTAAAGACAAACTGGAGCAGGCCCAAAATGAACTGAGTGCCTGGAAATTTACACCTGATAGGTAAAGACAATCAAAATAACCCCCCCTTCCCATCAAAAAAAAAAAAAAGTCAAGACTTCCTCATGCCCCCCACCCTCACTCTCACTGCAGGCATGCAGGAACAATGGTGGGGGGGAAGGCTGACAAATGCTGTACTCACCACGAGACTCAGACTTTACAGAAAGCCAGTCACTGCAAAACAAAACTGTTTTTGTACTCTTGCACTGTGCCAGCTACATATCACATAACCTAAAGTGAAAAGACAGTATGGTCAGGTGACACTTGTGTTTCAGCTCTTTCCCCTCGTATCCCCTCACCGTCCAAGGGCCTGAAGGAGTCCGGACTGTTCCTGAAGAGGTGGTCACTCACTTCCCAACACGGATATATGCCCTCCCCGCACCAGACAGTTCACATATTAAATAGGGGGGTTGTGGTGGAGGGTGAGTCAGGCAGGGAGCATCCCTAGCCTAAAACAGCAATTGAACATTTTACAGACAATCCCCATACTTGGTTTATAAAGACATTTAACTGTGGATTACACCACACACATACCCCTCTAGTCTGCCTGAGAAACGTAAAGACTTTTTTGGACAGTCTAGATACATTGCAGTAACATGAGGGAAGTTTCTAGGATTTAAAAGTAAGACTTTGGAGGGAAGAGCCACTAGAAATGATGTTTAAGACTGTGAGCGGAGCCAGATCCTCGGTCCACAGAGGACTGCGGTTCAGGCGTGAGGGTCCGGTCGCCTGTGTCTTTGAACATGGGCCCACTCACGGTAGAGTGTATTTTACATGTTTGATTTTGTGACCTGTTTCTTTTTATTGGCATTTCATTTGATCTTTCTCTTGTTTCTCGGAAACAAACACTTACTGCAGTGTGTGTGGGTAAATTAGCACGATTGGCTTTGCTTACATTTGTATCAACATTTGCACTCTGAGAATGAATTAAGCTTTGTTTAATTCTTGAGATACGTACTGAAACACACTGCTGTAGGTGCACTGAGTCCTGTTTTCAAGTTGTGAATGCAAATGTCTTAAACAAGTCATGTTATGAGTTGATGAGACTGTATTGTATTTCTGTGTGTATTTGTTATTGACCTCACAATCTCTCCCCCCAGCCATTCACACTAACAGCTAATTAGATTTTATTTTCCCGCCTACGTGGCTCTAATATTTAGCCACTGATTACAGAATGAAACATGCGTGGAATCTGTTTTGTCTTTTCCTGTCTTAAAAACAGAATTTACACTCAGATGAGATTTAACCTGGCAGCGTTCACACAGCCATTTAAGAGCAAAAGGCTTGTGTCCTACCAGTCCTTAAGTGAAATTAAGGGTTATGTTAATGCCTTAAATGTACTGAGAAGTGCAGTGAATGCAATTAACTATGCACCTCAATAATATACCATGCTTAGTTCTGGAAAGCAAAAATTAAGGATAACATAACATGATTTTCTGTTGCTGTTGCCACTTGAATGACTAATTCTGCTTTTAGAGGGTCCTGTAGCTGAATTTATTTGCTGTTACTGTTGATATTTAATTTTACAGACCAGACGACCATGGTCATTAAGACAAAAAAAAGATGTTGGTTAATTAATTTTTTAAATAACATGTATGCCTGTCATGTGTTTGCAAATCTGGCCTCTTGATTAGGGCATTTGTTAAAAATAACCACAATAACTGCTAATGTAAAAACAACAGGTGTGCTACACTGTTGGACCTTTTCTGATCCTGTGGTGAAGTTGAGAAAACAGCGCCTAAAGCTGTTTTATATTATTACTGTTGAAACACTTGCCTCTGTATTTTAAGTAAATGACAACACAAAACCAGTGCATGTTCTGCAGTGCACATTTCGAGTTTTGCTACTTGTAGTTCAGGGTTTATTTAACATGTAGTTATGTAGCATTTTGTTACACTTTTTATTCTGCCTTTTCTTAGCACTTGATGATGTTGCAAGTGGGTTTGACTGTGAGAATTTGTTAGTGGCAAAATTGCTTCTGTTATTTTTAAAATGCTCACTTGTGTTCAATATGCAAAATGCTTTATTAAGTAAGAAAGGATACATTAGAAATATGGGTTAAGATGGTTCGTTTTGGGTTTCATCCACAGTAAGGATGCTGGGTTATTAGTACATATAATTTAACTTTTAATATAGTCAGAAATAATGTCAGTTTGAACTTTGGATCTTTTTTTAAGAACATAATTTACATTGTACAAAATGGGTTTGAGTCAGATGATTCCAGATAAGTTAATATTGCATTGGAACCTTATGGATGTGATGAAATTCCTGCTGTGACTAGAGGGTCATGTCGGGATGGCCATGTTAAAGAGCTCCTTGTGGCCTTCGGCTTGTAGATCGGGCAGTTGAAACTGATCAAGGGCCTCTCCTTGCCTGTGTTGTGTTTGTCTCCTGGTTCATCGTGTGATGTGACACTTGTTTCCCTTGCAGCCAAACGGGGAAGAAACTGATGGCCAAGTGCCGAATGCTGATTCAGGAAAACCAGGAGTTGGGTAGGCAGCTGTCCCAGGGACGCATCGCCCAGCTGGAGGCTGAGTTGGCCCTGCAGAAGAAGTACAGCGAGGAGCTCAAGAGCAGCCAAGACGGTAAGAACATGAGCAGCATCCACATCTCAGTCTGGCCATTTAACTTAATGAAGTGTATCTGCTTGTCATATAATTGCATTTAAGGTGCCACTGGTGACCTGATTTTTAGCATGTTTCTTTGTGTGCACCTGATCTCCATCTCTCCCAGAACTGAATGACTTTATCATCCAGCTGGATGAGGAGGTCGAGGGGATGCAGAGCACCATTCTCGTCCTGCAGCAGCAGTTGAAGGAGTCTCGTCAGCAGCTGTCTCAAACTCAGGGGTCTTTGGCAGGAGCGGGGCCCAGCAGGACTTCACCCACCGCTTCCAGCTCATCCGCTGAACCGTCCACCCAGCCCGAGCAGGCCGGCGCACCCGCTGAACCAATGGGCAAAGACTACGGGAGGGTCTCCAATGGACCAAGCAATGGCAACTCATCCCAGAGGAGTGAGACCACTACACCGAGCCTGTACCGTGAGGTCAGCAGCACAGAGGAAGACTTTCCCATGTCCCCCATGGTCTCCAGCCCCGGTGAAGCTGAGACCAAACTGTCCAACCACTCAGAGGAGGCATCAGGGGGTCAGACTGCTACTGGGAGAGTGGGAGGAACCGTAGGATTCGGGAGCCAGCTGAGCGCAGGGTACGAGAGCGTGGACTCTCCGACGGGCAGCGAGACGTCATTGACTCAACACTCGAATGATACAGACTCCACCACCGACCCCCATGAGGACAAGGCTGCCCTGGTGACCAAGGGCACCAGGACTGCAGGGTCACGGCACACTCAGAACGGCCTGGACTCCAGCACGAGCGACAGTGTAGTTTTGTAATGTACTTTGACATGTACTGTCTTTTCTTTTTTATACAATATACAAATAAGGCAACAAATGCATAGTCTGTAACACAGCACTGCTGTCCGAGACGTTTTGTTTTCACCCTCTTTCCCTTGCCTATCGTGATGCCTCTGTTACATTTGTGTTGCTTAACAGGGATATAACAGGTATGGGTTAATGTTAGATTTCAATTGAGTGGATGTCAGACTTAAAACTAGTACGTTTCATTCTGCTGTTTGTTTAAGCACGTCTATGCTGTTCTTGTTTGAGCTCTTGACACTGAAATCAGGCATCTGGTGTTGTTAACTCATTGTCAAAAGTCAGTAAAATCACTGAACTACAGTAGCTTCGCAATATTCAAGGTCAGTTAGATGTTGGCCTCTTCTTTTTTTTTTAAAATTCAGTTTTAATTTTTCACTGACAAAAAAAATTCAGTTCAAAAGATTCTGTTGAATTGTGAGTAGTTTATATGCGATGTTCATATTATTCTGACTTCAGTCCCTTTCATGTACTGACCAAATACCAATAAAGATTTTTAATACTAAAGAGTGAACCAATTATTACTATACATCACTATATTAGCATGGAAACTCTTTACTGTGCAACCTATTGACTCAGCTGAAGCATAAATATGTTAAAAGGCACTTGGACTAAAGACATGTACTTGTGTATTTTAACTCAACATGTTTCATTTTAGAGTTCATACAAAGAGATTTTGAACATGTATCTAAATGGGGGTTTTGCATGATTTTATGACTGGCAATGCCACATATGCTTTAATCTCAGATTAGTGTAATTTGACATGGAATAGGATCAAATTATTAAAGAGCAAAATGAAGCATTACACTATAGCATACAGGTAAATAGAAAACATTGTGTGTCACTCTATCTTATGTGGCATAGTAGATGCATTTAAGTTTTTTTAAAATCATTTGTATTTATATAAAATGAGCATACGCAATGGGAGTCTTGACTTAATATGTGACCATTAAATGAAAGCTAGGGTTTGCTTCAGATCCTTGCAAATAGTTGTGATGAGTAAACAAACACTGCTGTTACCTTCCAGCACACACAGTGGCGCTGTGGTTCATCTTCCTCTCAATCAATCCTAGTCAGTGAACATCTATGAAGCAGGCATGATCCTGTATGGTATCAACAGAGATGGCACTCAGTGCTAAAATGAGAAAGACACGCTGGCCAAACCGTAGTATTGCAAGTATGGCGTCGGTCACGTGGTGTCATCGGGCCAAAAAAGACATTATTCCATTGATTAACATGGAGAAAGAGACGTCTATAATTAAGCGGATAGATAATAGGTACATAAACTTACCAGTACAAACACTTAAATGGTCCTTTTTGAAATTATGAAGCCTTTTTTCTTTTATTTTTTTCACCTGTATCAGAGATCAGAGGTATTTTTCTCGGCATTGTGAACGCGCATCAGAGCCATAGGGCCGCGCCTCCCTGCACGTTCACGTGTTACATGGCTTGCTGTGTAATTGATGTGTTTTATCTCTTTTATATTTAAAAAAAACCCCACAAACGTATGAATCGATGTATTAACATTAACACTGGTAACGTTTTATAACATTTCATAACATTTTTCCGATCCCGACTGTCAGTTAAACGTTACGCCTTATCGTAGTCTCGTCGTGATTAATTATTATTTTATTTCATTGTATTTTTGTCAGTAGGTGCAATCATTATGTAACGTGAGGAACTCAACTTAATTCAACTATAAATCAATAAATGAATGAATTAAATGAGCCACACCCTAACCCTGTTAGGCTACATGAAATAAATAACCACGACCTTATATATACATACATAGAATTATACTCCCATATACCGTTACAATATATATATCGTGTAAAACTTAATATTTAAATGACATTAGGATAATGATGTTCGCAGATGATGTTAATTATAAAATCTAATAATAAAATCTTAAGATTAAAACATGACAAATGTTAACAGCGTAAGTACCGGATAAAAGCTCTTCCAAATTGAGATAAAGTCTGTTTGGTGACGGAACTGCGGAGTTCCTCAGGTTATTTAATTGATAAGGGAGTGCAGATGGGTTATGTTCTTGTAAAACTAGGTGATTGACGCTTGGAACCGGGAAGTTGTTTGTGGAAAACTTGTGTCATCTTTATTGTCAGTCCGGTCAAAGTTTGTCACAATGGTCTAGGCTACAATAAGGTTTTATCGTCAGAGTGCTTGTGAACGCGCAGCTATGACCACGGAAACTGTCGAGCAAGTACGAAAGATCCCGAGCGACAAAAAGGTGGGCCGTAATGAAAGGCTACTGCGAAATCTCGCCCCCCCCCCCCATGGATCCATAACACATGCGCAGTATGGTTTTAGTCGGACCCGGAAGTCGGCATTTTTTTGCTTCATGTGCCACTGATCAGCATTCATAGGAGTGGACAGGGCTCCGCCTCCGACGCTGTATCCAGTTCTCCTTAATACATCCATGGTATCGATACAACAGAGCTCAGTGCGGTGTGGACAAACAGGAACAGCACTCAGAGGAAGGGCCTCCAACTCTAACAAAACAGTCTATCAAAATGAACTCTGATCCTGTTGTCATCGTCTCTGCTGCTCGGACACCCATTGGTAAGATTTAATATCCCACTAGAAGCACACACACTCATTTAGCACACTTTTTAAGGTTATTTTGCTGTTGTTGTACTGCGATTCATTGTTTCCGTGGTCGTGTAAACTGTAGTGAAAATTAATTATAAGCGTAGCTATCGTCTTTTATTGAATACAGCATAAATACAGTCATGTTAGCTGCATTTACGGACGCATCTCCGTTTGTCTAGTTTAATTTGACTAAGTGGCTGATGTCCATTCACTCTCATATGCCAAGTGTTGCAGCGCTGTAATTGGTCCGCGCATGTGTGCAGCGCATTCGGTGAGCAGCGATTGGCTGGCTCGTCATAGTGCCACGGAGCACGAGGCTCCTGCCATTGGTTACCTGCAACATGTCCCGTGTGTCAAGACAAGTTGGGCGCCTCTCCCTTGCAAAATATTTAAATCATTTGCAAATACTAACAGCATTACATTTCTACATGAAAAACAGAAATTTAAACTTTAATTTATTTATTATATGTAAGTGTTTTGCAATAAAAACCCACAAAAAACTATGCAAGTCCAAGTCTAAACAGGTGGGGTTACCGAGACTGGTGGAAATAGAGTAAAGAAAATCTAGACAGGATGATATTAAATCGTTTATAAAAATCCCCGCTCAGTTCAAGACACTGTGGGGATCAGTGGAGAAAATTCACGAGTTAGAGGAAAAACCCCGAAATTTTAAATTCACATGCTGGTTAAGAGACTCAAACGTTATTGTCACAGCAAAAATAATGAAAAGTGATTTGAGGAAAAAAAAAAGTTTTCACGTTAATAATACCCATAAAGCAAACCAACTATAAGTCATCTGTTTTTATCTGCAGTGATGTGTTTTATTTATTTATTTATCACATAGTTTATAGAATATGAAAAAAATGCTTTAAAAACTGAAATCCAACATTATTTGATGCACAATGATATAAGATGAAATTCTTAATGATCTTAACAGTTGATTGTGTAAATTAATTTTAAATAATCTAAAGTACTAAATAATCTTTCTCCCATGTTAATGCAGGGTCCTTGAATGGTGCTCTGTCCACTGTGCCTTTGCATGACCTGTGTTCAGTGGTGATCAAGGATGTTCTGAAACGGGCTGCGGTGAAGCCAGAGGAAGTCTCTGAGGTTATCATGGGACATGTCCTGACAGCAGGTGAAAGCTTAGGAAATCACAGAGATAAAAGTGTTATGTGAACAGCTGTTGGGCAATATTAGTCTGATTTTGCTTTTTTCTAAATAGTGTTCACCTTTGCTCTCTACCCCCTTCTGTCAACAAGGTCATGGGCAGAACCCAGCACGTCAGGCCAGTGTTGGGGCAGGTATCCCCTATCCTGTGCCGGCATGGAGCTGCCAAATGGTGTGTGGCTCTGGGCTGAAGGCCGTGTGTTTGGGAGCTCAGTCCATACAGGCTGGAGAGTCCACTGTGGTGGTGGCAGGGGGCATGGAGAGTATGAGCAGGGTAGGTCTGTGTGCCTCCAGCAGCAGGACATGGTGCGAAATCCTTTTTTTATTCGAACCTTGCAAAACGTTTTTGTGTATGAAACTTGCCACTGACGGGTTGCAGCCCGCAGCCATGTATGGCGGTTGTAGTCAATTATTCTAATGTCAAGATCTCATGGGGCTTAAAGTTGAAACTAGGGATTTACAACAGTTTGTGCAGTTAAAAAATCGGTGCATCAGACTGGTAATTCATGTACGAAGAAGCTTAAGAAAGCAGAGAGAGATTACGGATAAATATGTGTAATTATTCATAAATGGAGCTTGATATTTTGCAGCTGTCATGTGGTGAAAAAAAGTGATATTTCCACAGTGATAAGAGGTCTTAACTGTTTTTTTTTTACTGATTCCACCGAAAGGCTCCACACACCCTGCACATGAGAGCGGGTGTGAAGATGGGCGATGCCTCCCTGCAGGACTCCATGGTGGCTGATGGCCTGACAGATGCCTTCCATGGCTACCACATGGGCATCACAGGTGTGCACTGCTGAGAAAATACCTAGTTGAAAAAACACCAAATTTTTACACCTGTATTTATTATTGTGATTAATCTTATGCCTTTATTTCATCAGCTGAGAATGTGGCGAAGCAGTGGGGTGTCAGTCGAGAGGAGCAGGACCTGTTTGCTGTCCAGTCACAGAACAAAGCCGAGGCAGCGCAGAAAGCAGGACATTTTGATCAAGAAATTGTCCCGGTCATGGTACCAGCCCGACAAGGCAAGTGATTTATGACCTAATTTATCCCTCTGTCTTACATAAATGATCTGTCCTTGCTGTGCACTCACTGCAACACCTGTCTGACATCTTCAGGTCCAGTGGAGGTGAAGGTGGATGAGTTTCCTCGGCACGGCAGCAACATGAACACCATGTCCAAACTCAAACCCTGCTTCATTAAAAACAGTGGCACAGTCACCGCTGGAAATGCCTCAGGTTTGAGAGTTGATACATCATTGTTTGATGTCACTGAAGTTTACCTCACTGACCAATCAGATGACTGCCACTGCAATACTTTATAACCGCCAGCTTTTCTTCTTGTTTCGTACATAAAGCTTTTTCTTTCTTTTTTTTCTTAGGTATTAATGATGGAGCAGCAGCAACTGTCCTGATGAGCCAATCAGAGGCAATGAGGCGTGGAGTCAAACCTATGGCCAGAATCGTATCATTTGCTCAAGCTGGCCTTGACCCGTCTATCATGGGAACCGGACCAATCCCAGCTATCAGGAAAGCGGTGAGAAATCAGAGGCACCTGCCATGATTCCAGTCCATATATATCCTGCCTGACTCGTATTGCATTGATCAGGTCCTAACACCTGACCAGTAGGTCTTTCTGAAACTGGCCATTCCAGTTATATTTGTTTTATGCATTCGTAGAACAAATCTGGTATTCTGTACATATCGAGACCTAGCAATAATTAAGGAAGTGTTTCTTTTATTCTACAGCTATTTTTTTCCTTCTTTCTTCTCTAAATAGGTTGAGAAAGCAGGCTGGCAGCTGGACCAAGTTGACCTATTTGAGATCAATGAAGCATTCGCTGCCCAGTCAATAGCTGTGGTCAAAGAGCTTGGTATTAACACAGATAAGGTAACAGAATATCTTGTCATTCTGAGCTGTTGTGTTCATCCAGTGTGTCAATTAAAAGACAAAAAAAAAGAGACATTTTTGTTATCCTGTTTGTCCTCTCCTCAGGTGAATGTGAGCGGCGGTGCCATTTCTCTGGGCCATCCCATCGGTATGTCTGGCTGCAGAGTGCTGGTGACCTTGTTGCATGCGCTGCAGAGGACTGGAGGCCAGAGGGGTGTGGCATCTCTCTGCATTGGAGGAGGGATGGGCATTGCCATGTGCGTGGAGAGGGTCTGAGATGAAAACCTGACGCTGCTTCACAGACTGCACTCCATCTAATCTTTTTAATGGAAAAGGGATACTGAAACTGCCGGACATGATACAAAATGTTTTACCTGGGTTCTTCCCTATCACTGTGCTTTAATCAAAGGTGATGAGTATGTGTTGTTACTGTCAGTTTGTCATCCTAAATGTGAACTTCACTTAACCTCGACCTCTCAGGTTCTAGCTGTTTGGCATGTGAACTAATATAAGAAAATGTAAGACTTTCACGTCATGTAAATCTAGTGTATGCTGGCAGCTTTAACATTAACCAGTATTGACTAAAAACAACCTGGTACTGGATGTCCTAAATAGACACCAACTGTAGTCATTAGTCGTTAGCAAACCATAAATGAAGAGTGGTAGTTTTACCCTTAAAATGACCTGCTATCAGTTACCTGTACAACTGAAGAGTGACACTAAAACTGCAATAGCAAGGCTTTGGAAACATGCTATCCTTTTATCTGCAGAGAACAAGTTTTAATTTGTGGTGTAATTTATTTGCTACATATTCTTAAAGCAGTAAATGTTCTAAAAAAAAAAAAAGGGATGCTGATCAACATTCCATTTTCTCTAATTAATTGTCAGCAGCCTTGAAGTACAGCTAAGTGCCATAAGGTTAAATATGCTAGCCTTCTGTAACCTTGTGCTTCCTGTAAATAACCTGATGTTTAAACCATGTTTCTTGAAATCCATCCACATATCAATAAAGAATTATCAGCCATAGTCAAAAAGCTTCTTTGAAACTCCTTTATCAAAGCCTGCACAATAACCACAGCCAGACAGTCTGAATTAGCAAATCAATGTTCATTTACAACCATTGGAGCTTTATTAAGTGTCCAAAAACAACAAATGACTTACAGTTACCCTGGACGCAAGAGCCTCGAGGGCAGAGGGGGTGAGAGAAACAGTAAATAGGCAAAGTGCACGGCCTACACTATAGCAACAGCCATAAAGAGCTCCTCGAGTATAAATACAGACGATGAACCTATCTGAAACATTCAAAGCCTTTTAACCCTCCAGAGATCCTGACTGCACGGCATCCTGGTATGATGGCCCGCCCTCCTTCTGCTCTGGAAACAATTTGATGAGGTCGTCGATACGGAGGATGGTGATGGCGGCCTCCGTGGCAAACTTGAGGCTCTTTGTTTTGACCATGGTGGGCTCGTAAACGCCAGCCTGACGGTTGTCTCTAGGCTTGCCGTTCACCAGATCCAGACCAATCCTGCAAGATAAAAGTATTCAGTTACTCTAAGCTCTATCTAACATGATAGGTTCACTATGCACCAGAGAAAAATAAAAACTTGAACTTGTGAAAATATCCTTTCTCCAAAATTTCTTTTGTATTATTATTATGACAATGTTCTTGATTTGTTGTTTGGTTTAGAAAATATACAGAAATTAACCAAAAAAGACTAATAATACTTTCTCAAGCCCAGGGTGACATTTTCAAATTTCTTGTTTTGTCCAAGCAGCAGTCCAAAACCACAAGCTTGTTTTTTTTAACACTGAAGACACAGCTAAAAATAAAAATGCGAGTATGAACTCAGCCTTAAGAATTCAAGAACATAGAACAAAATGTACAGAGCCACTGTGTAAAGATATCTTGCAGTGTCCAAATGACTAACCATTTGAGGTTCTTGCGTTCGGGATTGACCTGAGCCTCGTTGTGGAACGCCCGAAGCTTGGCCACCAGATCAGTGGAGTCCTGTGCTGCGTTCACAGCCAGCGTTTTGGGGATGACGAGGAGGGATCGTGCAAACTCAGCAATAGCCAACTGCTCTCGAGATCCCTGAAGAAACAAAAGTAATGATTATATTTTCAGCACTGAGAAAAAAAATTCATCTCTCAGAAAAAGAAGCACTTTAAACCAACGTGCTTGATAAAAATACTCTGTTTTCACATGATGTCTCACCATGCTGGTAGCATAATTCTCAAGGTAGATTGACAGGGCTGCCTCCACAGCGCCTCCTCCTGGAACAACAGACTTTGACTCCAACACTCTCTTGACTACGCAGAGGGCATCATGCAGTGAACGCTCCATCTCGTCACACATGAAGTCGTTGGCCCCACGTAAAATGATGGATGCTGATGTGCGTGCTTTGGTGCTGTGGGGGTTAAAAGTCACAACAGAACAGTTAACATGTACAACTGCAGACCTTTCATGGTCTTGGTTTATCAGAGCTTCTGCCAGAACTACAGATGACATACAATTGCATGCACTGAAATGATCGTGATCTGCAGTTGCAGTGAATAACTTTAGAAATTAGCATTCTGTAAATAGAAACAAAAAAAACAGCTTGAAGTATTAATATTACATGAACTTTTAAGTTCTTACTTCTTGACGAGGATGAGCTCGTCATCGCAGATGCGTTCCTGCACAACCTCCTCAGCCTGACCGAGCATAGTGGCCTCAAACGACTCCTCTCCCTCCAGATTGGTCAAAGAGGGACAAATGGTGGCTGAGAATGGACAAACACAACCAAAGTCACAATGACATTCATAAGTTTAAACCACTGAATAAGGGGCTTCACAAAGACATTCAAACATGTAGGCTATTAAAGATCAATCAGTCCCTCCAGGATTTCGCGGGCCTTTTTCATGATTGTTGCGGCCTAAAATACCTGAATTCACGGCAGCTTTTCTAAAAAATTGCGATGTAAGTTGCGATGTTTTAAGCGTATTTGTTGCGATGAAATT
>JAPZDY010000010.1:13803011-13815485 GCA_029783645.1 Ctenochaetus hawaiiensis
ATTGCGGAAAAGTTGCGGTGATTGGAGAAAATTGCAAGGTCGCGCTGAATTCATGGAGATTGGTTGAATTCGCGTGATTTGGTGCGATCGCAACATCGCGAATTCCTGGAGGGACTGATCAATACACAAAAGCCAATCAGTACAAACTGAACAATACTTCCACCATACCTCCTGTTGCCTTTGCGATGCGTTTGAGGTCCCTCTTGAGAACCCTTCTCACTGCCATGGCTCCTACATCCACAAAGTACTTAAGACACATGTCATCAATGCCACCGGTGGTCAGAATAACGTTGGCGCCTGATGCCAGAATCTTCTGAATCCTCTCCTTGGTGATGTCAGATTCTCTGGAGGAACAAAATCAAATATTGACTCAATTTGCCGGTAATATGTAGATAAAGCACAATATGAATATAATACAAAAATGTCCAGTCCATAGTATTGAGACAACAGCTCAAATAGAAGCTGTTGCCTTGACTCAGCCTGCTGATATTTTCTCCCACGCGTATCACTGTGGACGCTACAGTTTCAGCATCACAGCAAATTTAAATGGGATATTTCTTGAGTGTTGTTGGCAACGAGAGGAGATAAACAGTAGTTACCTCTGTCTGATCTGGTCAAGCTTTTCTGGGTCGTTGATGACTACTTGGACTCCCATCTTCATCTTGGTCTTCTGCAGGCTGAAGTCCAGGCAAGCAATCTTGGCATTGGCAACACGCTTAACCATGCCTTTGGAAAACCACAGAGCAGCATGTTAAACAAGGGACATGTCCAATTAAAATTGACAATACCTTAAAAATGACTAAGATATTAAAACTTGTGTCATTTTACTTTGAACTATTTTATGTCTGGCTAGAAAAGAGGTGGCACAGTTCACAAACTACTGTGTCTACATTCCTTTAAAAGCCAGTATACTGTCTCCCACGCGTATCACTGCTTACGCCATCAGGTGAGACATAGCAGCAAATTTAAATGGGAGTTTAATCAGCTAGTGTATGAGCCAAGTTAACCCTCAAGTTTTACACTTGTTGAAATAAATTTACCTTGTGATCCGACTGTGCAGTTCAGTGCATATCCGTTAACCAAGAAGCTCTCTTTCTGGCTGCGGCCGTGGGCTTTCAACACGTTGACAGAGTTGATGGGATATTTAGCCATCCCCTTGCTGTCCACAAACTTTACAGCCATGGCAGCATCCACCACCATGTTTGCAAAGAAGTCTGCATCACTGAGGGCTCAGTGTTAAGGCAGATAAGGGCTCTACTCAAATACAGGAAATGTCAAAGATTATAAACTTCATTCAGTGGGTTGAATCCTAACATTTGATGCACTGTACAGTAAAAAGGATACACTCCAATAATTTTGGAGGACATTGAGGTTTTGGCTGCATTGATCAAACACTCTCTGCCGAGGTCATCTGTCCCAATAGTGAGGTTCTCATTAATATAGCGAACTGCCTCCCTTGAAGACAAATAAACAAGTTAGCATGTCAAAAAATCTGGACCTTTAGATCTGATTCATTTATGAGAATATAGCAGTTCTCTCTGTTAGCATCTTACTTGCAAGCCAGACGATATCCACTGATGACTGAGGTGGGATGAATCTTCTGCTTCACCAGCTCATCTGCGCTCTTCAGCAATTCTGCAGCGAGAATTACCTAAAAAAGGATGCCACATGATGTACATTATAAGTGAGATTTGCTTAACATACCAATGAGGATCCCCTTCAATAAAAACAATTTCAAACTGTTCCATCGTTTCATTAGGGGTGGCAGGAATAAAGCTGCTTGACCCCTTCAGACACTGACGGATTGTTTCTCTCTCCTGTTAGCATAGCCACACACCCGTATGACAAAAGCAGATGCGTGGTACTAAAACAGGACATCCTCTCTTACCGTGCATGTGCAGCTAAGAAAATGACTCAGAAAGTATATGACACCATGTAAGAGCAGCTGTTGACCCCACTCACCACAGACGTGGTCCCATCTCCGACCTCCTTGTCCTGCAGGTCAGCCAGTTCACACAAGACCTTGGCAGCTGGGTGCTCCACTTCCAGCAGCTTCAGGATGGTGGCTCCATCGTTGGTGATGGTGACGTCCTGTTAATATCAGACAAATTAGCTATGCAGCCACAATGTTTGCCGACGTGTAAAGGGATATTATTGGTTTAGGAAATGCTAAATATGATACGAACCCCAATGTCGTCCACCAGCATCTTGTCGAGGCCGACGGGTCCGAGGGAGCTCTTGACGATGTTAGCGATGGATGCTGCAGCCATGACTGCAACGACAGGAGAGAGTTGCTATACGCTAACAAGCACTAAATGCTCTGTAATTTTAAATTGTAGGCAGCTGGTACATCCCTAACCATGTCTGGCTTATTTATAACGTTGTTGACATATTCTGTCACTTTATTTAGTGTGGTACACAGCAAGTTGGCCACACCCTCAGACCATGACAGTGTTATTCTGTCCCATTAGCATAGCCGTCCATTCATGATGCTGCGAATGGAAGGTACTAAAATGGGACTACGATGTCAAAATTAGCGTTGACGGCCTTAAGTGCATATGGTGCAAAAGGAGCGGACTTTTCTACGTTTTAGAGAGTTACACCAGAGGCTAGGCATGAAGGTTAGAGTTTACATAAAAGTTAGCTAGCATGATCATTAGCCACACGTGTCTGAACATTACTGTGAATTCAGTTCTCCTGTCCATCGTTTGTGACGCACAGAAAATAAATAAAAGTAAAATAAACAGCACGTAAAACAGCACTATTACTTACCATTTTGAGTACGAACAGATTCGCCAGTAGTTCGCTGGCCGAACACATTTAACGGACCCTCCAAAAGAGACATTTTGGACCACCACACAACCAAGAAGAAAGGAAGCGGCGCAGTGCACTATGGGTAAACCGGCATTAAGCAGAAAATTCGAGAAGAAAATTTCCAAAAAGAAAAATCCGGTATTAGCGTATGAGGACTTCTTATAATGAAAAGAATCTCAACTTCAAATACGCGATGAAGTTTTACACCAACCAGGTCCCTTATCAAGTTAGAAAAGTCACGTTTGTTTCGCATTTCTTATAAACTTCATTTCCCAGCATCACCCAACCCTTTCTTCTTTGTTCATGCTGGGGACTACTACTTCGGGGTGGAATACTAGTTCGCCCCCTGCTGTTATTTTTGGTTTTACTTTGCTGAATTTTACCGTGGCAAAATATTTGTCTTAAATATTTTTTTCCTCTGCTGCTCATTCTTACATAAAGGTATAAATACCAACAATTTTTCTTTTTCTTTTGAATTCATCTATTTCATTTAATCTATCCTGATCTTCTTTATATTTGCTTCATCTTGTATCAAGTGGAATTGTATGAGTGCTGGCCAGGGTGTTTAATTTATTTTATTCATTTAGTTTTCTGATCATTTTGGATGATCTGATATTTGTCAGATTTCAGCTTCTCATATACTTGTTTGTAACAAGAAATGGCGATAAAAAAATGTCAATGATATTTTTGGAATAATTTTGAAACTGTCGTCTGTTTTTCCAATAGAGGGCTTTGACAGTAAGTAATCTCAATTAGTCTTTTTTTAAAAATTAAATGACTGTGTTTTACATTTCCAAAATTTATGATGGCAGTCAATTGTTGTCAAATTTTTGAACTTATATCCAGATATTGGGTTGGCCTCAAAAGCTCATTATCATGTTTATTCAAGCCCATTGGTTTATACTGATCATTAAGGACATTTCTGATTTTGGCTTTTTTGGAAGATATTTTTTCTTGAATAGTACTATTTTATAAATTTCTTTATATGTCTTCCAACTGCTCACAAAGCATTAAGCTGAGTAGTGTATCCCTGTTATATTATTTAAAAAATGTCATCTACATGCTATTGTTTTTATCACCACCTGCGCTAATCTTGAGTAAATACTCAACAAATTTCTGATTATCATCTCAATAAGTTTCATATTTTCAGTCTGGTTATTTTTATCCTGCTTGTATATAATGTTTAACAATTCTAATTAAATGAAAAGGGAGAAAATACTTAAATATTTATGGACATAGCATCTTTATACTAATGAGCTTCAGTTCTGTACCATATTCTGTGTATTCACAAATTTATTCTCAGACACACAAAGACACAGAGATTAGTTTAATCTGAATTTATTATCTGCAATACATTGTTTTGTAGAGCAATGACAACTAGGCAGTTAAAAAAATACAGTACACTTAACTTAAACATTAAAGCATTAAAAGCATACCTATGGCATACAAGAATAACTTTCCTAAAATGTACATCTTTACAAAGTGTTTACAAATAAAACAAAAAAAGAAAGAAAAGTGCAAAACAGAGTCAATGAAGACTAACGATCCCCACCAGTGAAACAGAGGACAAAAATGTACAATGAAAAAAAACATACTTCATATTCCTAAATTGCTTTTGATGCACATTTCCTGATACGAACAGTAGGGGGTGATATTGTGCTTTTTCAACTTCTCACATGTTGCCGTGGTTTGGAACTTGTATAAAGCAGTGCGTGATAGAAACCCACTTCTGAAAATATTCACAGTATTTGATTCAAAAATTTTGTCCACGCCCCAAATCTGAATAAAACCATCTTTTAATAAATACATTTGACTTAATTTTACAACTTGTCTGTGGCTTAAAGTTATAGTGATGCGGGCCAAAACAGAAGGGAAAAAATAAATAGGACACTTTAAGTGATTTTTTTTTAAAGACAGTTTCAAAAACGTGTGTTACAACTGCTGGATGTGTTTCAAGGGGAGAAAAACAACTGTGTTAGATGTTTGCATGAACTTTATTAAAGTGACCTGACTGTGACTTTCTTTCTGTGACCGTGGATGAAAAATCAGTAGTGTGACAGTGACCCATAACATAAACGAAGAAAAATAAAGTTGATTATTTGTATGGAAAAAACAATAAGAAATACAGTACTGTAGTGTTTTAGTTATCTCTCTTTGAAACTCTCCTTCGTGGTCCCTCTTTAAAACAAAGGTTAAAATGAGTATGATTAATAAAAAGAAACCTCATCCACTTGTTAGGATGCTCATCTCACTCTACATGATGGATGTCCCCAGATTATAACATGTAAAAACATCTCTGATTTACCAACAATTTAAAAAAAATATGAAGTCCTATGGTTCCTTAGAGATTATCTAAATTTCAGCATCTTCTGTTGATTTTAAAGCATGAAACCCTATTGATGACAAAGGGGGGTGGGTAGAGTGAAACACAATAACTTCAAATAGACTTTCAGGTCTAAGTGTAGTTATATTTTACTTACTGGATCTTGCAATAGCCGACATATTTTCTTTACAGCTGCATCCTTTTTGTTACACTTAGGCCTATTGCTAAAAAGCAGTTAAAAGTGACGATCTAGCCGGAGTAGCAAATCTGAAGGTTGCAAAATTGAGCCGCTGCTTGTTCAGAACTGCTTGGTAGTGTAAGCACAATTAAAAACACTAGCCATCCTATACAGGTTAAGATTAACTAGTGTTAAAAATGCAGCTGAAATAATCTTACCAGCAAATTAAAGGAAAGAGCTTTAAGTGAGTCAAGATCATTTTAAGATCATCAGGATTTTTTAACTTGTACTTCGGTTTGAGATGTTTGGGATTGAAGAGGTTTTATTTCTTACAATGGGTAACAGATATCCTGAACTTCTGCATCTGTACAACAACTTATTGGCAAAAGACCCCCAGCAGAATCAATTCCTATGACTCCAATTGTCTCCACGAGGCCCATCGTGAAGCAGCAGAAGAGTTTGAATGTCTCTGTGTCCAGTCAGTCACACTGGAAGTTTTTAAAACAGACTGAGAACATTTTTGCTTTGACCACTTCTTGCTAAAATTTCCCCATTGGACCTTTTATAAAGATACTGGAAGTGCTAAGGCAGCTCACATTCAGGTTTTGATGTGACTTTGACTATTAAAAGCAACCTATTATCATCTTTACATTGAAGCCCTGTAACAGAGAGTTTAGAGTTTAGAGTTTAGGTTTTTTACATAAGTTTTTACAAATGTCTGCAATCAAAGAAATGGCCTTTTATCTGTGTTGAGAGTTGGGTTGTACTTGTTGAATTTTTTTTTTTATTGTTTGTGGACTATGATTTTAAAAGATGTAGGGCATTCAAGGCAAAGCAGCAGTGTCGTCTTCTTACTTTCTGCTGTGTGTTTATACATTTTTGGCTTTCAGTTGTCATTAAGACTCAGGCAAAGCTACTGGAGCTCAGACACTGAAACTTCTCCCTCAGAGACTGGACGATTTTGGGTTGGCTCTGCTGCGGCTCGCTCCACAGGTACTTCTCCAGCTGCTCACGGTCCAGAGACCTCAGCGGGTCGCAGGAGCGCACTGGTGTGCACGGCAGGCTCTGGGAGTGGACAAGACTGCGGTTCTGATTGGAGAGGACAGCTGAGCTGCTCTTTTGCTGTGCCAACCTGTCCTGCTCCTGCTCGCTCTCGTCCTCTGAGCGGATCTCTACGTAGTCGTCGTCGTCTTCCCCATTGTCCTTAAAGTTAGCCAGGTAGTTCTGGGTGGCGTTGAGTATGCTCAGTGCAGAGGCCCGGTTCAGGATCACCACCTGCTGACCGTCGTGTAAAGTGAGGTCGGGCTGTCCCTGGGTGAAGCGCTCTGGGAGGCTACTCTGCCGACCAGTGCGACCCAGACTGGGGCCATGGAGTCTGTTTGTGGATCGATCCACAGCGGGTCCGTTACATTTGAGCCCAGACTGGTTCTTCTCCTGCTGCTGGCTGCCCGGAGAGCTGGCTGACTGACAGTGACCGGATGGGGAGGCCTTTGAGGAAGGCGAGGACGGAGAATTAAAGGAAGGATGTCTCTTGATGGAACTGTACACATGCTCCTCTTTCTCGCTTGGCGCCGTCATGCTCCATCTCTGGGACGGTGGGCTCGTTGGAGA
Organism: Ctenochaetus hawaiiensis; assembly: GCA_029783645.1. Classification (NCBI taxonomy): domain Eukaryota; kingdom Metazoa; phylum Chordata; class Actinopteri; order Acanthuriformes; family Acanthuridae; genus Ctenochaetus; species Ctenochaetus hawaiiensis. The sequence continues at coordinate 13,809,938 of JAPZDY010000010.1, forward strand.
AGGAGGCAAGGTCTGGAGAGAGGGGATGGAGCAGGAGGAGGTGAGTCTGCGATGCGGGGTGGAGGACGCTCGAGCGTTCTCCGCCTCCCTGGGTGGAGAGACAAAGCTGGCCAGCTCTCCGTTGCTGTAAGTGGAGTGAAGCCAGTCCTCCTCCAGGGAGGTCTCAGGCATGGACGGAAAAGACGGCAGCCCCGGGTGGGTGTGATGTGGGGTAGCGGAGGTCTGATTAGATGAACCAGAGGGATCCTTGAACATTACCTGATCATAGAGTTGGGAGTACTCTGCTATCCTTGCACCTGAAGAGGAAACACAGAGGATGTGAAGAAAGCGTGAGCACAGTTTGTTTGTATCAATATTATTCTTAAACCTGCATTAACTGTTTTTGGCCATTTAGGGGCAGCAGACCACAACTTTGACACACCATTACATTTTTAATTGATTTGTTGGACTTGTTAGCATGCGGTTGCCTATTTAGAAAGCAGATAAAGAGCATCACTGGCAATTATAAGTTGCATTTTTGGCCAATTTGCAATTACAGGTATTCATATATTTTAGCTGTGTTTTGGCCTCTACCAACTCTAGAAGATCATTCACTAGCTTGTTGCTAACATCTGTTTGCTAAGCAGATGGTGTTCAGAGTGTTTAATTGAGCCTTCAGTCAGACACAATTGTTCTAAGAGCTAAATATTCTGTGTTACCTATGGCAGCGCCCCCTTGCTTCTTCTCTTCCAAGATGGCTGCCAGATCTTTCTGCTTCTTCTCAGCTCTGGACCGACTACAAGAGTCCCCAGGGTCCATGCTCCTCATGCGCAGCAGCTGGTTGGCTTTCTTGATCTTCTGGCTGTACTGCCGCGCCATCAGGAACACTCGGCTCTTTGATTTATCCATCAGTTCCAAGGGGAAGTCCACAGATTCACTCAGCAGGAGAGAGGAGGAGGCCAGGGGTGAGTCCAGACCTGCCAGCTCCCCTTGAAACAAGCTGTGAAGGTCTTTGAGGGCATTATCCCTCTGAGGGGTGTTTCGTTGAGGAAGCTCCACCAGGTCTTCATCCTCTAGGCGGAAGCTGCCGCTGCTGAGGCGAGCCAGTCTTTTACGAATGAACTTGACTGTTCCCGGGAGGGGCTCTGGGGTGGCAGGGAGGGGGCGTGACGCAGGAGCAGGGCTGTGGTTTTCCTCCACAGTAAGGCCTTCACTTTGATGGTCGGGGAGGTTGATGACGGGGATGGTAAATGACGGTGTGGAGGTGACAGGTGGGGTTTTAGGCTGATGTGAAGGAGGACTCTTGGTTGGAGGGCTGGCCGCTTGTGGACTAATTACAGGGGGGCTTTTTGTTGGGCTGTTTTTGACTGATGAGGCCTTCTTAGGCGACTCACTGGCACTAACAGGGAAGGCAGCAGGGAGCCTATCGGCTTTCTTCTCGTTGCTCTTGATGTAGTTTTCCAGGTCGTTCCAGATCTCATCGACCTGCTCCGACATTTTATCTTCTTTCTGTGAGTGCTGAGAGAAAGTCTCAGAGGCAGAGGAGGAGGAGAAATCTGGCTCAGGGGAACATGGAGTGGGGTAGGAGGAGGAATCTGGTCCTTCATCCTCTCCAAAATGGAGGCTCTCCTCGGATACAAACCCTCTGAGGCTCTCAGTCAAGTCATGCTCAGAGGCCAGCAGACTGTCCCTCTCTTGTTGTAGCTTGTTGCCTTTGTTCGTTCCTTTCAGCTCTGGTATCGGAGGCTCTCTGAAACAGATGGTGTCATAAATGTTCTCCTCTACTATCTTTAGGTCACATGTCCCAAATGGCCTCCCGTCCTGTGTGGAGGACCTGTTGCTGTCAGAGGACGTATCTGGTTCAATTGTAGGCTCTACGACCACTGAAACCTCTGGAGCACTCAGTACCCTTGCTGCTTGACCATCTGTAGATGTTTCTTTCCGTGGCTGGCTTTCCTCAGGGTCTCTTCTGATGAGGCCCATGCTCTTCAGGTCCTCATAGCTGATGTTGTCATACACGTTTTCGATATCATCTATCGTTAGCTGCTCGGCTGAGGATGACCCGGACATGTCATTGCTGGATGACTCAGTGTGGATCACCTCCAAGTTACTATGACCTGCTTCTTCGTCATCGGGACTCTGTCGAGCCTCAGTGGCCTTTTCTCCAACGCTGCTTGCCCTCCGCATGACTTTGTTCCCGTTGGGGGGAGGGTCGATCTGCACAGTGGGAACCTGCTCCACATGCCAGCTGCAGGGCCGAGCCGTCTTGGGTGACGAGGTGGACTCGGACCTCTCTAAAGGCACCTCTGGTTCAGGTCCGCTTGGCTCTGTCGGGACGAACATCTGGTAGATGTCCTCGTCTTCGTCGTCGGGCTGCATGGTCCTCTGGCGGGTGGGGAACATGGCCCTGCGTGCACGGTGGTCCGCCCAGATGTTACTCACAGAATGGTCACTTTCTGTGACTATCACGGAGGGAATTGGCGACTCTGGCGGCTCCTCTGTCACGTGAGGTGTCCTGAGAAGCGGCGGGTGGTGACTTCCTTCCCTCACGAGGGACTCTCTGGCTTTCTGTGGAAAAAGAACGTAGAAGTTGTAGTTTTACAAATACTTGAGGCAGTCTAAAATTATCATGATGGACTGAGCTACCACGGTGAATTTGTGATAAATACCTGCAGGTCTGAAGGGCTCATGTTGAAGGTTTTCCATTGTTCTATACTATCAACAGACGCCTGAGGATTCAACCGCTTCCTGCTGCCTTTTCCAGGGACTCGCAGCCGCTTCCCGCCTCCCTGCATGCAGAATTTTATTAACAACTCGTTTAATGGAACAGAGATAAAAAAATAAAAATAAAGGGATAAAATCACTCATTTGGCAGATTTAAACTCACCAGGCCACTGTCATCCTCATCATCTGCATCTTGCTGATGGTGCTCCTCTTCTCTGTCACTGTGGTCATAATGATCACCGGGGTCCAGGGACTCCTGTGATTGGTTGATGAGGCTGCGGCTGCGACCAATAGTGCCCAAAGCCAGCTGGGACACTGGTGAGAGCAGGGTGGCACCCAGACTTGTTCGCTGGAGGGGAAACAGGTTTTTTCAGTTTTGATTAGAAAAAATTATTTATTGCGAGAGTGTATTTTCATGCTTGTCAACCTGAAATCATAAATCATCTCAGGTTCTCACTCACCTTCTCGCCGTCTGTGTTGGCAGCATTTTGCTTGGCATTCTTCAGTAATTTAGATAGAGGTTCTGGAAAGTCAAACAAATTAATCGTTGATTACTTCTAAAGGTTCTCAGCGTTTCTTTGCAAGTAATTTTTGACAATTTATTTACTTTCATACCTTTCCTGCGTCCTCTGCGAGGGGTAGGACCCTCCTTGGTCTGAGGGGAATCCTTCTTGTCACCATCGGCGCTGTAATGAAACCCAGGATGATCTAAAAAAAATGACAGAGAAGATGTCACACAACAAAATCATGATGGTTCAAATGCATTAAAAGTCAGTTAAGCAAATGGCAAAAGAACTTATCTTTCAATATATTTACTAGAATATGATTTTTAATCAACTATTCTTTAAGTGAACTAGCACTTACGCATTGCATCCATCTCCAAAATCGCTTGTTTAGCCTAGAATTCAAATAATAAAAAATTAGGGTGAGTTCAACAGGTTAGATCATAGATGAACATAAGCTTTGCCACTAGGTGGCGCCATATGATAGAGACTCAACAAGCAGCACCTCTGTGTAATCACAGTGAACTTCCTAAGTGACCTTTAAACCTGGAGAGACATTGCCAATTTTCTACTTTCAATTGGCCAAAAGATGGATGAGGAGACAGGAGAAAGATAATGATTAATTGAAAATAAATGAGAGGAAAAGTTCAGAACAGGAAAGGAGAAAAGCAGGGGGGAAGACAGATGAAGATGAAGAAGAAGGAGAAAAAAGCAGAGGGAGAGAGGGAGTGACATTTCCAGTACAGCCCACTCAAAGTCTGTGTTTACGCCGTGAGTGAGCCGAGAGCGAGCTGTCAGGAGACGAGCTGCTCTTACCTTGGCAGGGATTTTAGCGGGATGGTTTTCAAGTATGAGTCTCTTGAGGTGCAAGATCCACATGCGCTTGTCTTGCTGCGATTTGGCCTGAGGGGAAGAGAGAGAAACATCACAGAGAAGAGAATTTCAGACTTGGACTTCAAGCGGAGGCCGAGAGGGTTGGGATAAACCCTTATACATTTGAAGCAAAGCTTTCTTACATCACACAGATTATCTTATATTTTTCAGCACTTGTCCAAAACACTGTGGTTAGGTAACAACAACGGGCGCATTAGCCTCTAAGCACTCGACATGTCTGAGCAGCCCGCTGAGGTGAGCCTGGATGCTCTACAAAACAATCAGACACCTGCAAATAATCGTCACACTTTTCTGATTGCACTCTTGCTTAAGGCTGCAGGTAGCTGCACAGTTTAACGAAAACATGTAATTTACGGTCACAAAGACGTGGACTTGTGTTATCATGTGTGTTCTCTTATGTAATGTTGTGGTACCTGGACTGTGTGCTGAAGTTTGGGGTTTTTGTAGTGAAACACGCTGAAGCTCAGCGGCTCTTTAGGAATAACTTCCACCAGCATCAGGTTGCAGCACTGCAAATGAAAGATAGGGAGTTTAGTTCAAAATATATTTACTGAACAGAAATGTTTGTTTGTTTAGTGTCTCTCTGGGACACGTTATGCTTCGAGGGGCGTGACTGACCAGAATGTGAGCCTTGTACGTGTAGGTTTCTTCTCGCTTCTTGGTGATGAGCAGAAGTTTGTCAAACAAGAAGAGAGTTCTCTCGTTCTTGGCTCGCTGCAGACGAAACGTTCCCTCCAGAACAAGTTCGCCGTAGCCAATCAGATCAGGGCCCTTCCAGTTGGTCAGCAAGCTCTGGATTTCCTGCAGAGCGCATTGAAATACAGAGAACGAGGGGAGTCAGTTTTGTTTATTTTAACACAGAGCAGGAATATCCTTCGCAATAAAAACACATTTTTTTAAAAGCTTTAGCAGAAAAATCAACATTAAACCTGCCACATTAATGAAATAAAGTTGAAATTATCTAGTTTGTCAAAAATCAAAAACAAAAGATGGTAAAAGGAGATGCAGAATGTAAGTAAAAAGGAGTGTAATAACGAGGGAGCGTGTTTATGTGTGTGAGGTCAAGTGCTCAAGGATGAATCATGATAAACCTAATGTGTGTAGACCTTTTTAAAACACAGTTTCAAAGTGTTTGAAGCACGAAATTTAAACATACATAACAGTGAGCCAAAAAAAAAAAAGATTACAAAGAGCATAAAAACAACAAAAGCTGAAACTTTCTATGGAGCCGATCCTTCCTCCAGACACTCTTCCACACACATTCCTGCATCCATCTGACCCTTCAGGCTCCCAGCTGATAAAAGAAACAAGCTTCTCTAGGCCATCATTAACCCGATGGAAAATGCAGTGACTTGTGTGGGGAGGATCAGAGCCTCAGCCAATTCAAACCCAGAGTTCACATAGCTGTTCTGCAGAACAATAAAAAAAAAAAAAAAAAAAAAAAAAAA
>JAPZDY010000010.1:13816848-13826900 GCA_029783645.1 Ctenochaetus hawaiiensis
TTTGATTGGATAGAAAACACAGTTAAAAGGAGCAGAAACAGGAATTTATCACAGTGTGGGAATATTGTGAAGATATCTATCCATCCTTTTGTTAAAATTAACAGTACATTATTTGAGTATCTACATGTATATGAAAGTTTGTGAAAAACTGTGACGCCCTATTTAGAGGCCGTTCTCTTCTAAAATGGCAGCACTGTGCAACCTTGCAGATCCGAATTAACTTGTCACTGAACTAGTTTTCTGTGTGACCTACTGAGGGAAAAAAAGAGCCTTTATCACGAACAACTGTGGGCCGTATGTGTGTCTGTGTGTGTGCGCGTACACATGCACAGTTGAATAAAAGACAGACAGTTGTGAATTGCCCCAAAACTCGCCTTTCTTCTGTGTCTTTTGTGTGTGCGCGCATGCATGTGCATGTCTACATGCCTAAATTCCAGTGAAGCTCCACACAGGCCTCACATTGTTCTGGAGGAAACCCGACCTTAGTGCTCAGTATGACCGGGATCCATCTGCAGCCTCTGTGTGTGTGTGTGTGTGTGTGTGTGTGTGTGTGCGTGCGTGTGTCATTTGTGTGGGTGAGCGTCTCCCATGTGTATGTGTGCGTCTGTCGTGTGTGACCTTGGTCGGGGTCAACAGCTGTGGTGTGGATGTGGGAGAGGGTCTATCTCAAACAGCTGACAATAGCTTCCTTCATACGCGCACACACACGCAAGCGCACAAAATCGCACACGCACACACGCATCAGCATTCAATTAGTCATCATTAGCTTGTAAATAGTTTCTTCCCACGTGCTCCTCTTATCATACGCTTTGAAAGAAAATCGGTAGCCGCAGGAGAAGGTGTGTTTGGTAGGTGCAGTGCGTCTTGGCATGAAGAATCGCCTCACGTTTCAGCCCATTTACTCACACACACTTTATATATACACACACACAAAAAAAAAACTTCCTCCCAAATGACCACGCTCACACAAAGCTACATAAAACATTAACAGTGTAAGGTATGCTAAGGTGACTCCATAATACCCCATCTGTCAGTGTGTGAGCTGTAACTCTGTCAATACGCTGTGAATAAAAGAATGGGAGAAAAAAAAAAGAAATGGAGCACAGAGGAGGGAGGGAGGGAGGCCGAGAGACCCTGAGGCGCAACTGAAGGTAGACACTTTGACTCCTGCCGAGGTGGCTTCTATGGAGCGTGTCAGTTCGTCAGGGAGGGAGAGAAAAAAAAAAAGGTAATGCATTGATCGCTGCGTACAATGGAGCCATGTGAGACGCTGGGAAGACGGTATGTGGAGGTGAGATCCAGATAGGATGACAGTGACAACAGGAGGATGGGTTTGTACAGTAACACACACACACACACACACAAAGTTTGGTTGCTAGCTTACCGTGGGTAGTTGGTGCAGTACTGAGTGTAAATGTGGAATTCTTCACTCTGTAAAACACAAAAAGGACAAATTAAGTTGATGCATTGAAGTGACAGGAAACAGGACCGACCGGAGAGTCGGGAAGAGAAAAGGTGTGTGATGTATCGATGGTTTTTGCATGTGTGTATTGAAGAGTAAATACAAGAACAGGCTGATGTTTATCAGGTAGAATATTTACCATTTTCACCAGCATAAAGACATGTTTGTGACAGTATTTTTGTTTTTGTTTTTTCATGGTTTTGGCTCAACATTACTACTCTGACACTAAATAAAGATATGTGAAATGTGTTTGCAAGTTTTGCTCTTCAACAATAAATCATAAACTCTGTCTATTTTTGTTTTTAATGTACTCTGTTAACTTTCTTAAGATCAGTATCCTCTTTTAAATAAGAGCCTGAAGAAATATTTTGTACGTAAGGACCTTGATTGAAATACAACTTTATTTCATTTGGGCTGTTAGTGTGTGTTTACAGGTCAGTTTCATGGTCTGTATAATAAATAGTGGACAAAGTCTCCTTGGTGTCATCCATTGGTTTAAGATGTACCATTCTGAAGCCTTACATTTTTCATTATGGCTGCTGTTATCTTGGTTATTTGTAGCCAGAAGTGACAATATTTGGATGAGAGGACAAGAACTATATGAATAAATAGACTTTTTCCCTGTAAGGCACTTTGCATTGTCTTATTTTTGTGATATGAATAAACTTTGCTTTTAAATTATTCATATTTTTATAATAAAGCTCATATTTTTAATGTTGTTTTCTCTTAGACTACAGATGGTCATTGTTTTTCATTCTATATGTTGAGAAAACACATTAGCAGACTCTCAGCTGATCACAGCGAACATCTGGTCAACAGTTATATGTTGCACTATTGTTTCTTTGTGCTGCAGTTTGATTGCTGATTGTTTTAAAGTCTCCTCTGTTTCCTCACGACATCCCATAATGTTCCTTTGACAAAAACATGGCACAAACTTGATGTTCACAAAGCTGAACTACACAACACACAAAGCGGGTTTCAACAGTCGGTTAATAAATAACCACACCATACAAAATAATTTGAACACAACAGATGCCTGGAACAAAAACTTGGGTTTATAATGAAAAACACATCAGAATGATACGTTTTAATAGAAAGTTTATGAGCTTTTTGATAAATAAACTGGAACAAAAGCATCATCACTGATCCATTACAGGTCAAACTTTATCGCCCTGTTTTTTTTTTCTGCCTCTTCATCATTGGTCGAGCTCTGTCTGCCGCGGTTGGTGCCGTTTTGATGACTGGCCGGTTTTTCATGTTTACAGCTCTGCACACTCGGAGCCCACAGACAAGGCATCCTCTCTCCTGCACTCACTGCTACTAATTGAAAGTCAACCCCGTAGCTTGTGATTAGCCTCTGCGTCCTGGCATTTAAGTCTCTGTTGATCCCAACAGCCCCTGAGCGCTCGGATTAAATATCCCCTCATACTTCATCGCCGCCCCTTTAATTGAGACGTTTCCCACCTTGCATGCCTCTCTGAACATCAAAGACGTTAGAGAAGGCATGACTTATCAAAGCTTTCTTCGTCTCGTTCACCCTTTTCCTACTGATTTCTATTCCTGCAACATTTTTTCCATTTCATCTCTTCATCAATCTTTTATGCATATCCTTCTAATTTTCTTCGCCTTCATAATCTCACATTCCTCCTCTTCCTACGTGCTCTTCAGAGGCCTGAAGATGAACCTCGTACCGTTGCATAACTGTGTCTAATTGAACTCTATTTGCGTCCATAAACACTTGGGGGTCGCAGGATGCGGACGGCTTTCAGGAAGAGACATGATAAACACACGGGGCAGATGGTCAGGAGTCTGTCCTGGTTCGTACACACTGACACACACTCATAAAACACACACAGAGTACAATGTGATCATTCACTCACATCTTCCAACATGTGATTCATAGAAAACTTACAATATTTGTAGAGTGAATGTATGTGAATGTTTTATTTCTTGCTGTTCCCATTCAAGCCCCGGTAAACAATTTAACCTACACAAACAGTGCATCCCACCAAACTGTACTGGACACACACAGATGTACACACACACATACACACACAGCCTCTCGTGATGTGCTGTGCTCCGTGGGAAGCGTCCTAAATTGAAGAGCAGAGCTCTCCTCCTCGTCTCCAGCAGTCTGCCGCCACAGACCAGGTCTAAACACAACCAGATGTGCCACTACCGATTTCTGACGACACACAAACACACACACACACACCAACACACACTCCTAATACACACTCCTAATACCCCTCTGGACCGTGAGCGAGACCACAAGTTACATAAATGTTTCTATGCCATACGGATTTTGTGCAGAGCATGCATGTCTGCACACACCCTTTGAATCCGACCATGGAACCAACAGACCCTGAAATAGCTCAAATCTGTAATATACTTCCCTTTAAGACATATATACAACTACGCTAAATCATATAATCAGCATATCCGAATGCTGCATGGGAGTGTTTGAACTCTGAGCTGCCTCCTATGCATGATGGAAATCAAACAAATCCCTTTCCAGAGTATCGAGATAGAAAAGATATAAAAGGTTTTTCTTTTTTTTTTTGTAAGCTGAAGCCACTGATGACGACATAAGGAAACTGAAAAAAGCAAAGACAAAGTCATAAACCCGCAGTTTCTGTCGTGATGTGTCGAGACCGGACCGGTCACAGTGAGTCATCAGGCAAACACTGAACATGATTGATCAATACAGGGCTTCAGATCTCGTTGTAATTGAGCTCGCTGTGCTTCAGTCAGCATGTAGCAACCCATAAAACGCTCCGAAGGCTTACACAACACTAAGCACAGTCAGGATTCAGTGGAACACAGAGGAACATGAGGATTGATGGCCAATTATGTAGCAGAGGAGGAGATTTACAAGTAGATATGCCTCTTCCTTAAACACTGAGCTGGGCTGTGGTTGCTGGCTGCTCAGACGAGAAATGTATAGCTGTGTGTGTGTGTGTGTGTGCGTGTGTGGGTGGGTGTATGTTTGTGCGCATTTCACAGTACATTGTGCAAAAAAAAATAGTTTTGTGGTTTTTCTGGGTCCTAGAAACTGTGATTAAACCTTTAGCAATGCAAATGGACTCTTGTTGCTATTTTTGATGACAAGTCTTTTACCAGAAATCAGCCTGTGAAATGTGTGACGCCCCCCCCCCCCCCACACACACACACGCACAAAGACAAACACACTTTTGTGCAAATGCACACATGGATGTTGGTCCTTGCATGTCTCAGAGGGGTGTGTGATGGTCAGCGGTGACTAAATATTTCCAGGTTGTCTTGGCTGCAGACTAAGCACTCCCACTCACTGACATATAGAAACCTTATCACTAACTCTTGAACACAATGTAACAGCTACTGTATATACATGCCATCATGTTTTAAAAGAAATTTTAATGAGTTGTTGTGGATTTTAAGCATGGAAACATCCGTTCTTGAAGGGTTAACATATATTTTAACTTCCCAAATGGTGATCTTTAGTGTTTTTTTTTGTGTTTACGAGCAAAAAGTGAAGTTTTCTGGAAAACAGGTGGACATGAGTGTGTGTTTGTGGGTGTGGGAAACTTCTAATGGTTTTAATGAACATCTGCAGCATGGGTTGCATTAGAGAGCAGTTATCAGAGGTAGGAGGCTGCAGGCAGGATGTGATCTGGACTCAAAGAGGCGGAGCTTTGCTTCTCAGCTGGCTTTGACCCAACTTAACCCCTGGAAAAACCACACAGTACATAACATATACAGTAGATGCTGTGCTGGTTTTAAAATAAACGCTGTAATGTCTGCAGAATAAGAGTCTCACATTAACTTTTTTTTTCGTCCAGACTGTGACATAAATCAGTCGGTTACATGTTGTCACCACACTGCTGTGTTTATGGATCCCAGGTAATTATGCAGAGTGGTGCTGTCGGCTGCTATAAACCAGGATTGCCTCAACAGCAGCTGCTGCATTCAGGGAGTCTGTGACTTGATGGTCAGACGGGCTGCTCTGTGGTATTGGGTGTAATTGCAGTCGGGGTGGGGAGGGAATGTAAAGTGTTTCAGAGGAAGTGCTGGAATGCGGCACATTATCATGGGACATAATCATGCAATCATTTCGTAAGGGCACGGACGGGCAGGGAGCAGGAGCGAAGTAAAAGCCCAAACACACAGGCAGAAGGACCAGTGATACCGAAGTTGCTGAGTCCGGTTTTTCATGATGAAGCCCTGCTATTATCCCCCTCCTGTAAAAAAGGTGATTATACATTTGGACAGTCCTTAAAATTCCTCTGCAGTTGTCTTTCCTCCCCCGCACTCCTGCTGCACTTAAAACTGACATGCAGACAACCAAAATAATGCTACGAGCTATGACTTCATGCAGCGTCTTCACCTGATTTTTCTGAACTGATCTCTCATAACAGCCACAGCCTGTTTCTCATTTTCTGCCCTGCGCTTGTCTGTGTGTGTTTGTGTGTTAAAACCAGCTGTTTGGACGAGTTTCAACACGAAGAGGAGGAGTGTGCATGTGGGAAGAGACAGACAGTGGTGGAAAAGGTACAAAGAAAAGAAAGTAAAAATACTCCACAAAATACTCAATTACAGGGAAAAGTCCTGCATTAAAAGGCAAGTACAAAGGTAAATGTACATAGGAGGTAGGAAAAAGCTGGTGTGATCGAAATATTTAATGATATACGTCTAGATTTTCAATACCAATGCAACAATATATATCAAAAAGAAAAAACAAAGCTCTGTTTCTGATGCGTCATTTTTTTTTTAACCCTATTTTATATTCAATAATGGACTTTTTTTCCTCTTTGGGCTTCGAAATTTGCAGAGTTTAGAGTGAGAATGTCTCTTTCAAAACTCAGAGGTGTCTGAAACGTGATAATTATGAAGCAGTCTCAATTTAACACAGACGCCTCTATACGACCTACATAAGCAAACCAAACCATCAGCGAGACGGATTGGCTATTTCTATAGTGTCATTCTCAGTAACCATCCTGGGTCAGATTTCAGAAATTATAATTATTTTCATGGTGGAGGGCTGAGGATGAACTGAGGCATCTCGCAGTCTGAAGATAGAAGCTGCTCTGTGGTCTGATGCTACAGCAGCAGATACTTCTGCACACGAGAGAGAAAACTGGCTCATGACCGAGCATTTTATGTTAGCCTTGCTTCTAAACTGTAAATTAAAATATACTGTTAGTGTTAATGACTTTAGATTTAGCTCAACGAACAACTATTACAGAGCAAGCAAACCTGTTAGCAGTCAGATGTCATGTAACCTTGATGTATGAATGTTAGCTTTGCATAAACATCTTTTTAAAAACTTTGTTTTACCATCAACATAGTGTATTACAGTTAATAAAGCCAAATAGCCACAAAAATGATACATCACCTCATCCCTATGTATAATGTAAACACCTGTGTTTATGAAAAAATAAATGGTATATGAACAAGTTGAGTCTTTTTTTCACTTGTTTCCAAAATAAAAGCATGTGCTGGAAGATCAGGACATGAGGGTGTAAAAACCATCACTTTTTGTCCACAGGGGCCACCAGAATCAACAAAAAACAAAAGTTCCTCATGGCTGTTGTAAGTACAGTAACAGAGTAAATGTACTTAATTACCCTCCACAAACAGAGACAGACAGATGGAGACAAAAGGAGGGGCAGGGTGGTGACCGTCTTTACCTTGGATACGAAGCACTCTGCGATGGCCACGGGGTCAGCGTTGCACTTCTCAAGATCATGAAGAAGGTCCCTGAAACAAACACAAGGCTCAGAGACATCAGCATACCCAGAATTCTCTTTGTTTTTGATCAAACGTATACATTCTCCTTCTCCTTTTCCCTTGACACATAAAAAATAAACTGCTCTCCCACGATTCATTGTTCCAAAACAGTGGGCTTCAGGAGCAAGAGTCACCCTGGCTACAGGATTCAGGTCTGAGGGCATTTGGCTCCGAACAAATGAGAAACTTCCATGAATTCAAACAGGCATCTCCCATGTGCAGCCGTGTGTGTATGTGTGTGTGTGTGTGTGGAAAAAAAGGGCACTGTTGAGAGTTATTGTATCATGGCTGCAGCATGAGGTCATCATGGTCCCTTTAAACTGCTTTTATGTTTCCTTTTACAGGCCAGTTTGTCTGCGCGAGACAGCTGAGAAATGAATAGGTGGGAGAAAAGAGTGTGTGTGTGTGTTTGTGTCTCCAGACCACCATGGCTGACGGTCAACCAGCCACCTCATCTGAATATACTCACACACACAGACACACACACACACACACGTACACAAAGAGTTTAGAGTGGTGCCAGAGGAGACAAATATGCAGACAGGGACTTAATAACACACATTCACACACACACCTGACTGCCACACCCTTCCCAGAAACCGACAGGTGGCCTGACCCAGTTTCACTGTTTGCAGGACTGAATTGTTGAGCCTAAAAGTGCAGGTCAGTGTTTTGACATGAAGCTGTTTTTAGACCTTTTTGAGTGAGCTAAAGTCAAGATAAATGCTTTTCACTAAAAACGTCTCAGTTTGGTTTCTTTACTGACATTTTGAATACTTCTCTTCCAAATCATGTTGATACTGTTTAGAATAAATTCTTTAAATGCTGAGATGTGATAAAGAAATATTGAAGTTATGTGGCAATGAAGGTCTGTCTGCTGCTATTTTGTTTATTTTCTATTTCTGTTTGAGAATTTAACAAGGACAAAACTAAAACCTTGAGTCTCATGTTTTTGAATAGTTGAGTCAAGTGTTGAATCCATGTTGTATTGGAATCGTCATTATTATGACATTCAATTGTAAATAGACTCCAAATTAGCCAAATTGTGGCTATTAGTACTGGTTAACAGATTTTCTCTGATATATCCATCTCCATAAGATGGAAGTGCATGAAAGTCAAGGCAACACGGAGACCTCAGTGATCCTGCAGTTTGGTTCATTTGGTTCAGGCCAAGGGGAAAAATTATTGCATTTTAGTTCCAGTCCAGTTTCTGTTCACATTGACCCTGTAGCTACAAACGATCCAAGTAGAGTTAACATGAGGATGAACAGATTGACCCACTAGTTACTTGTTGATTAGATTGTTGACTGTCATGCTGCATCATCATGACCTACATTAGGGAACCAAGTTTGGGTGAAAGACAGACGTTTATGCGGCACCTTATTGCTTCTGATGTGCATTTTTATCCAATTTGGGGTCTCAAAAAGCTCACATTAGAAGAAAAAAAGAATGTAAGGATTATTACTATTATTACTGCAAATCAATGCATGTTACGTATAAAGACCAACAGGCAGAGACAGGAGGAAAAGGAGGCATCTTGTAATGATACCGTGCTCATAACTGTGAGATTGATGTCACATCCTTTTGATGGATTTAATGAACCACCACGCACACTAAGTGACATACAAGCAAAGCAGTTCGAACAGATTTTGACCTACTAATCAGGAAAAATATATATACTTATGTGCACACTTATTGCCATGGTGACCATATTATTTCCATAAATATATACATAGCTTATATGGTTTAATCATAAGATTGTTTTCTTAAAAGATTTCACAACCAGAAGATGCATTTATTAGTAGCACAGTTTATTAATTTGTGCTTTCATCATGTATCTGCTAGAATTAACCTCTGGTTTGTCCCCAGGGTTCGACCGACAGCTTTCACAGCAGCCAGAATGAACCGCACACACCTGGCAAATGCACCGGGGCTCATTTAACAACAATCAGGCAAAGTGTGAAAGCGACTTATTGTCTTTATTTTTAACTCTTGCTCAGCCAGTCTTTTAATCATGCAACTATTTTGAGTTGCCCACAAGTTGAAAATGTTGGAATTGTTCCCATTTTGACAATCCATCCAATATTAAGCGAGTGAATCATGACACAAGACCGGTTCAAGACTCTCTCTCTCTGTGTTGTACCTGTTAAAGTGGTAGATGTCCTGGATGTTGCCGAACAGAGAGCCTTTATCCTCTGAGCTCAAGGCCAGCCGAGACTGGTTACTGATACACTCCAAGTAGTCCTGCAGAGAGAACAGAGGGACAGCGGTCATGTTAGAGGTACAGCACATGGCTGCCATTAGTGAAGTACAGACACACAAAATTGATTTTGACAGGCCATTAATACAGTGACTCGCTTTCAAAGCCCACTGCAGTCACGGGCCATTTGACAGCCTGTGATGTAATGCATAAATAGCCACATTTTTGAACAGTTTAAGTAACATCTTTTTTGTTTAAGATACTTATAAAGAAAGCTTTAGCAGTATGATTAAGTGCCTTTAAGTGCCTGAGTTTTTGAAGATTTCTGTCCAGTAAACCGATGATAATACAATGCTGGTCTGAAGCGAAACACAACTGTTAATATTCTGCAGAGTTTCTCAGCCTGGCCACATAATGTAAACCTCAATAATGTCACTTTTTGCAGGATTTCTCATCAGTTAATGAACTATGTTAAGCTACAGTCTTGTAGACTTCAGTGTTGTGTTCATGGATACTTCAACATGTGGACATGAGGAAGGCGGGGATCGAAACATTGACCCTCTGATTGGTGGACGAGCTGCTCTACCTCCTGAGGCACCAATATTTTCCACAGCAATGCAT
>JAPZDY010000010.1:13827000-13842772 GCA_029783645.1 Ctenochaetus hawaiiensis
GTACTGTTTTATAAAGTATGAACTCATCCTGCTTGTACAAAAACATAAACTAGCACACTGCTGTTGTATATTTTTTTAGCTTTAGTTAGATTTAAAACAAGATAAATAAAACTCAACATATAAACTGGAAAACGGAGTAATCATGTCAGAACCAGGTGTGACACAGGTAACAACGGCCTGATCTCTGCGTCGTTGTTTTGTAAACACCTTGATAAGGATATAATGCATGTCATCAGATCTAGAACGAAACAATCTGAGTCACATGAATGCTGGGAAGCGCAGGTTAAACCTGCTGAGACAGAATTTCACAGACTCTTATCGCTGCCTCCATCACTGTCGTCAGTGAGGAGCTGCTGATACGACTGTTTCAGCTTCTGCTTTCATGCTGCCCTGCAGGAAGAAAGTGAGAGGAAAGACAGACAGAGCAGCAGCCAGTAGCAGAGGCACAAATTGTTTTAACTACATGCTTCTTCTGCATCCTGCAGCACCGCCGACAGTCTCTGTGAGATCAGGAAAGTATTTAAACTGGACTACTATTACTCCCACAGCTGCTGGTTGCTGGTAATTCAACACGAGCGTCTCCGTGTCGCTCTCTCTGCTCTTCCCTACAAAGCTCTTTAAGCTCTGACAGTTGCTAACCTGACTTCCAAACACAGCTTCACAGGAAGAGCACTTCAAACACCTGCGCACACACACACACACACGCCAACAAACACGAGTTCAATCATCAATGCAGCTGTATTTAAGCTTTGGAGCAGGAGCAGGAGTGTATAGGGGCTAAAGGAGGCGGAAGCATCCTGGTGGCAGTTTTTTAAAACCAGACCGCAACCTGCAACCGGGCAGGATAGACATTACAACACGGAGAAAAGCACCAGGCTGCCCCGAACATGCACAAACACACACACACCCACTGATTATTTCAGCACAAAACACTTGTGTGTTTCGAAGAGACCAAAGAGCAGAGACAGAGAGACTCCGTTTGCCTAATTTTCCAGTCTGCTAAAGTGCTTTCTGCTCCTGGTAATGTTTTATGTATTGAGCCATTAGTATCATTATCATTAAAATAGCTGAGGCTGAATATTTTTGTGTAATTGTGTTGAGTGAGACGAAGGGAGGGGTGCATATGAAGAGAATAAATGATCTCAGCTGAAACAAAGACTGTGAACTGACAGCCGTCCTGGATGTTTAGAGTTTTAGGGTCACACAAGAGCTTTCGGCCAAGATTTTGGTTTTGTGGATTCGAGTTACACAATAAGACTTACGGGCAGGTTGGCGGTCACGTCGGAGGGGGGGTCAAGTCAAAAGGTCGTGTTTAGATTTTGTTTACTGTCGGAGGTAACTTGTAATGTGATGCTGTATTAGCCACGGGGTCGTAGATCTGACCCGGCCTGATCCGTTCACTCATCACACTCAAGCCAAAGCCTGACTGAGCTCAACAATGGGCAACATTCAGATCCAAACACACACACACACACACACACTCCTTTAGGTACACTCCCTGCTGAGCGCAAGACGTAGCATGCACAAACTTGATATTTTCTTGTGTTAACCATTAACCTCCTCAAGTACACACTCTTTCCCCACACGTCAAACACATCCCTCACTCTGCTCCGCGGTAGGAAGTCACTCGTCCACACAAAGCCGAGTGCAAACATCCAATTCTCTCATTGCTCTGAATGTTTCCAGTTTTCTGGTCAACTTTTAAATGGCCTAGCGATGCATTCAAGGTCCCGCAGTGGAAAAAAAAAAATTGATGAATTGGAGGAGGAGGAGAAGGAGGAGGAGGTTGTTTGTGGATAACACACCGGCCTGATTACACACACACTGATCGCACCGAGATCACACTGAATTCATAAACACCAAACAACGTCCACATAGAAAACTGGCCCTGAGAGATTACCACACTGCAGATAATGAAGAAACATGCAAGAAGACAAAGAAAACATCTTCTCTAATTTTAAAACACATGTTTAACATTTAGGAAAAAAAATCAAATAATAAAAAAAAAAAAGCTCTAAAGTGAGAAAACACAACCACGAATGGAAAGGCTACAAGGTGCAAAGGAACACAATGGAAATAAGTTGCAAAATAACAGATGTTTCCAGGGACATTAAATATGGCAGGAGCATATCCATCAGTTTTAAAGGTCTATTGGAAACTTCTGCTGTTTTGCGATTAATGTTTGTTCATTTTGTGTGACTGGCAGCATTTCTTTGGATATATTTTATGTCTTCGGTTTGGTTTTCTTCCTTTGAAAAGCTTTTTTTTTCTGCTTATTTTTCACATTACAAAATTGGTGAAGACATTTTCTTTGATCTTCGGTCAATTTGCGTTTGTTTTTCTTAAAGCTGCAGCGCATGAAACTTCAATATCGTAACCACTGCAGTAAAAAAATCATTCATTCTTGCATCGATGTACAATAAGTAATCTAAGTTCACTTATACAGTTTGCACTGCAGCACAGCATGAGTGTGTGTGTGGATCACAACGCCGCCGCTGACAGATGAAGCACAGGTGAGCCCAGGGGAGTCTGGGTAAATATTTGTGTTAAGGCTGTCACACCCTCTTCCCTTGCAGGAAGCAGGACAGGCGAAGGGATTATTGAAACATGGGTTGCAGGACCAGCTCACGCAGGACGGTGCTGATAATAGACGGGACGGTGCTGCGCCTGCGCCGTCCGGCAGCTGGCCTCAGTTCTGGTAAACTGTCATGTTAAAAGCTCTTTTCATACAGATACAATCAGTGCAGTCCATCCAATGCTAACTCACTTGAACTGTCATTAAAGGGGCGAAGAAAAGGCCAAATGCATGGGTCTTTTTCCAAAGTGCTGGTGAAGAATTAGTTTGTCCTGCAAATGTAAGTGTGGTCTTCCAGGACTGGGTGGTCTGCTTCTCTAATAGCAATAGGTGGTCTGCAGAGTGGAGGCTGTGGAGGGTTATTAAACACAGCTCCTAAGCTCTGTTCAGCGTCTTCCAAACCTGCTTTTTGACATTGTTATCTCAGAGCTTAATCCCTCTACCTATCTTTCTTTCTTTCTACCCCTTTTCCACACCTCCGTGTCCTGCAGAGAGGAGGAAAGACAGGAGGAAGAAAGAGAGGGTTGGACACCGATCAGGGGTATCGGGCCAAAACCACAAAACTTAGACCTCGCTCCCCCTCGCCACTTATCCTGTCTCTTTGGAATATGAGTTTCCTGTTCTCTTCTGGCAAAAGCCATTTCCCGCATGAACCTTTTTAACCCTAAAAACACACACACACCATGGCCCATGAACCTACAGCCCAGAGTAAAGGGGGAGGAAGCACTGTTAAGAAGGAAGACAAAGGAAAATTTAAGCAAAGCTCCAACACATGCATGCTCACAAACACAGAAATCACAACAGTTTCCATACAAACGTTATACTTTTTACACAATCTGCTCAAATTAAGCTGCAAACGCAAACACGTAAAACATGTTCACATCACATTTGAGAGTAGACAATGTGAATTTTTAAGTTTCATTAAGAATCAGAAAGAGCTGAATAAAAAACAAAGAGGAGGGGGAGAGAAAGGAGAGCAACCTTTGATACAGTAACCACTACACCCAATCCTTAACAAAGCCACTAAAGCACTGACTAGAGGCAATGTGTATCCTTGCAGTTCAAAGCCAACCACACACACAAAAACAGTGCATTTATCTGTGTGTGCTTAAAAAAAAAAACGACAAAAGTTTTTGAATGTGTTCCTGTGCCCGCAGCACAAAGGCACCGGTGTCGAGTAACTCGGCCAAACTCCGCCTTTGAGCGCAGGTGACCTTATTGTACTGGAGGTTTCTAACAGGCAACGGGTGGAGCGCGTCACGTGTGTGAGGAAAAACAGCAGAGAGCTGAAGGATGTGTGTTATCTGGTGATTTAAAGCCCTGTATTCCTCCCAAAGAGATCAAGGTCAAGCAGGCGCTGGAATGAAACACATTTATGACGTCGCACTTCAACTGGGTCAACTTTTAAAAAAAAGTTTAAAACTATATGCACCATTTTCGGTTTCTACTGCTATTCTTTAACTTGGATCAGTGGTTCCAAATCAGAAATAAGGCTTTGGGGTCAAAAGATAATTAACAAAAAGGATAGAGGAAAAAAGATTTTACAGCTATGCAATATATTTTGTTTTTCTTACTGTACTCCAATGTTTGCTTCTTTCTTTTTGATTGGCTTTTGTCTCTACTAAAACAGCTAATAAATAAGTGTTTACTTAAAGCCTACAAAGGTTAAATTATCCAGTATTTCACAAAACAATACTAAGAAATACTAACAATACTAAGAAAAATCAAGAAAAAGACAATAACTTTTGCTTTTGATTTTTTAAAGTATATTTTTTCTAATAATGTTCTTTTACTTCAGTGATAATCTGAATCAGAGACTTTAAATTTTAATGGTGTTTTTCAGTGTTATATTGATATATCTACTTCTTCCATTGCTTTGTAAAAAATAAAAACACAAAATAATTTCTAGGAAAAACACACATTTTTTTCTACATTTAATGTCCTGCCAACATGTAAGACCCTTCTGTTTCTTATTTCTTACACAGGTTTTGATTCATCACATGCTATGTAACTGTGGGTGAGTGTTCCTACCTCCACGATGCTACGCAGGTCCTCCACGTAGGTCCTCTCTGTGTCCAGTATCTCCTGCACCACCCGATCTACATACGTGCGTGGTCCCTGCACCTGACCTGTCCGCTCTCCTGCGTCTGGGCTCAGTTCAGGCTCCGAATGTTCGGTCACAGTCTGCCCACCGCCCTGTTTCCCTTGTCCCTTCCCTGTATCCATCCCTCCATCATTTCTGTCATCCTCTTCCCCACATCCTAGCTGCCGCGCCGGGACCAGCTCCAACCGAATCGCTCCAGAGTCCCGTTCTGAGCTCACTGTGTTACAGTGAGGGGCAGCAACCAGGGTGGAGCGGCTGCCCAGCGAGCAGTGACTATCCCGGGATGAAGCGGAGGAGGAGGTGGAGCTGTAGCTGATGGGCCTTTCGGCGCTGTCGGGTGAGGAGTCCATGCTGATGGCGGAGCAGTAACGCGAGGAGGCGTGACGGAAGGCCGGGTTGCGGAGGCAGCGGGCCGATATGTCAACGGAGCTCAGGACCAAGCCGGAGTCCGGAACTTCAGGAAGAGGAGGCAGCACATCAGGCAGGTAGTTATAATCGTCTAGACAGGAAAAATAAAAAGAGGAAGAGATTAGTGTTCGAACTGTAAATCTAATCCTTTGATTTAAGTTTTATTTCATTTTTGACTTTAATGACCATTAGACCAACAAAAAATATAAACACACCCAAGTTTCTTGTTAATTTCAGTTAAACCACTGACTTGTGAGGCTGCTGAGGGCTACAGCGAAATACTGAGATTAGCATCACGTATCGAGATCATAATGGCATGCAAAAGGTGGAAAGCCTTTCAGCAGTTACCTTGCACCTTTGGTTTAATTTGCAAGCACTGAGATGACAGACACAATTACACCTTGTTGCCAGGAGAATCTTCCAAAGTTGCACAATCTGGACTGAGAGTTGCACAAACAGCTGTAATCTGTCACGGTGCACAATAAATCCACAAACTGGACTTCCTGGTTTGTATTTCCTCGTCAGTCTGCACTAACCTACAACAACACACCCAACCGACGCAGCCACTTGTGTTGCTGTGTAGGAGTGCTGTTGTTGACATGAATGTCCCCTAAAATATGGCTCTGTCTAATAATGCATTTTAAAATATGTGGTTGTCATATCAATCATGATGACCAGCTATAATTACTGCAAACAAATAAGACCACGGTCTAGACAATCAGAGTTTCAAATACATGCCAGTGTTGGAGTTACAGCAGTGATGCTGCTAAATAAATGGTTGCATAAACAACACATGTTGTTGCTATTTGTCACAATGATCACTGCTTCTTGCTTTGCACCTTTGACATCTACCTGCAAGAAATTATGCAACTTTTAGCTTTGTTATGTAACTGAACCTTCATTTCTAATTTAATTTGGTTGGTGTCTGACAATTAGCTAGCAAGGTTTTGCTAAATTAAGCGATCATATGATCTCTCAAATTCATATTTTTAAGCTTGAAAGTTTGTTTGTGTGCCTGTAACACAGTGGTTCAGACTAATGTTACACTGTATGTGGAACTAGCTGGAGCTATAGATTTTTTTGGGTGCGATGATCAGCAAGAGGAGCGACTGTCCATTTGAAAACAACAATGGTGGCTCTTAAAAAGGTTAGCTTAGATGCTACTCTAGCATCAGTTTTGACAGAATTAGAGAGTATTTTTTCATTGAGAGCTGAGCAAAGGACAAGTAGTTTGATTTCCCTAATTGCTCTGCTGGTGGAGATCTTCATTAATTTGATTGGTTAAAGTTAGCCCAAGATAGACAGGTGGTTCATCCAATCACCTGTCAAGTATTTTTTGAAAATTCCTGCCCTTTTCTGAACAGTTTACATGGACTACTTTTCAGTTGGTTCTGTGTAACAAACCATCGGGGACATCAGGTTGGTCTGGTGAGTCATATCCACACAGGCCAAATCAATTTTCAGCTTTATGGCCTCATGATAAAAGACATCATCAGACCTTAGACTCTTGATCTAGATCATGAAAACAGACAGACGAGGCACCATAAAACAGGGTAAACGGAACATGGAGTACATCGACTATAATTTTAAATAAACATTTGTCATAATTATTTTAAGCATTTTAGGCAAAGTGTAAAATCTTTACAGTTTACAGTCATTAAATGAATCTAAAGAGGAATGTCCCACTGATTTACTGATGGTGGAAAGTCACATAAGGAGCCGCTGAAATTCAAACAAAATGCAAACATCTGACACACAGTGACCCTGTGTTTCCTTTGAAAACTAAGCGCTAAAAAGACTCACTATATGCAACATCTAATACTCACAACCTTCATATAGTCCTACAGTCTCTATCTGTTTAACATCCCAATTCCAGACATTCCAGTTGACCAAAGTCTGACTGACCACCCATCATCAGAGGACCACCAGCCCTCCCAGATTTGTCCTCAGTTCCACCCGGAGAAAGGATTCATGAGCCGAACAGTGTGAGGAAACACACATAAAGCTAAGAAATGGAAATGATTCAATTTTAATTTATTTTTGCGAATAGGAAACATTCGTGAATTTGAGCAAGACAGAAAAAGAGACAGAATTTAATGTCAAGATTAACAGAGTAACCCTGGGAACACTTCGCTCTGAAGCAATGAATGAAAGCTTTCTTTCAACAGACATGTTTGTGTGTTTGTGTGCGCGCAACTACAGGCTCATATTTGGCATCAAGCTGGTGCCAAAGTGGCTCACAACCTTGTGTCTGTGTAGAGATCCGTTAAGGTATGATTACTGACTCCCAAGGCTCCGCAGTCTGGCCAGCTGGAAGTGAAACCACACATGCAGCTTAACAGAGAGAAGCCTTCCATGTTCCCCCCCCCCACGAGGTCTTGCCTCAGAGAAAGGCCGGCTTTGACGGGAAAAACATGGAGCGAAGAAAGACAGCAAACAAGCCAGGGGAGGACGACATGAGAGACCGTTATTCTGGCTCAGTGGGAGTTTGGACACCGGTCTCTCTCATCAAAGCTTGCCACACCAGTGACCCGGCAGCTACGGTGTTGTGGCAACACTGAGATTCAATGCCTTGTAGGACGGTGTCGCTCTCTCTCTCTGCCAGCAGCACCGGCTCAGCCTAAACCTGTCTCACTTCAAAGCATCGAAGATCACAGACTCGTGTTCAAAAACATGAAACGTGAAACTGAGAACAAGCACAAAGAATCCCGACACATACCCTGCTCTCTCACCTTTCAAATAGGTACCTTGGAGGTCTTCTAGCCACGGTGACACCTCTTTTCAGGGCGCTACAGAGGCGGCCATGCTTGTTAGACTGGTCCATGATGTGAAAATCACAAATCTGATTCTGATTCAAGTCAAAAAACTGAAGGGATGAAGAACTAGTTTAAAACACTCCATCTGACATATTACTACCCTATAAATTTGTTATGCAACCATGCTAGCATAAAATAGCCTAGATAAAAATTTAGCAGCCATCAAGCAAAAGTAGCATAATTTAAAGTTGTGTTTTCTGTCCACTTGCTAAATGTTAAAGGATAAGTAAATGTATAAAATGTTAAAATGTTAAGTAACATTCAGGGAATAAAGTTATTTGTCACCAAAAGTTAGTTGGGGTTAGATGTGGGCATTTGACAACAAGGTTGGCCAACACAAACAGCTAGCTAAATGGGCTAAAAGAGGTTTGAGCTAAAATATCTGCAAAGCTGAGGGGACTGATTGGATGCAGTGATTTTATACGATGTTAATTTTAAGTATTGATTTATGCAGTTTGAGGTTTAATGTCACTTATTGTAGTTTGACAGATATGTGCCCTTAAGTCTGACCCACTTCACTGCATGTTGTTCACAGGAATATAAAATGAAGCCAAGTCCTGGTTACATTGTTCCTTATGAGCAAACTGAAATGTTTTGAAATTCCAGTCTCAAAAAACCAAAACGAAGGGGGAGTCTGATGCGCTGAATCACAGCTTTCTCCAGTTTTAATTTCAATTCGCTGCTGTGCCAAGAAAAGCAGGAAGGAATTGGAGCGTCCAAAAACTGAAGTGGCATGAAAACTGTATTTTTTTTCCTCCGACAAGTTTGGAGCTGATTCTGCGTGCTCGTGTCCATCCAAAATGTTTGGACTCCCGAGCCTGACCCACTTTTTAACAATTACAGGTCAAACAGAAGAAGGAGTCTGATGGGCAAAAACAACACAAACCAAACATAAGCTAACAAACCTGGCTTTTTGCATAGCAACAAACAATGCAATGCAAAAGGAGTTACAGTCTGTTAAACATAATGACATTAATGGGTTACTGACCGTATGATATATACTTTCTTATCACAGAAGGTGATGTATGAAAAACTGTGTGTGTTTGAAAAATCCATTACGTTTATCATTTCAAAGATAACAATAACTGAGCTAATTGCTTAATGGCTGTTACACCACACAAGATATTGCACTGTGATGTAGGTGTGCACATGTACAGCCTGCACACATACACACACGTGCAAACATACAAGGAGAGCAAATACAGGGAAGCCATGTGTTTCCGTTTGCAGTGAAACCCAAACATCTCAGAGAGAGATTGCTCCATTTTATGTTTGCCCAGCCCCTCCCTCCCACCTCCCGGCTTCATGTTTGGGGCACACCCTGGCCGTTACCTGGGTGAACTGGCTCTTGTGCACACACACACACACACACTCACACACACACAGACAGAAAGCAAGGATGGCCAAGCTTTAGTTACCTCCTGTCCAGATTAAGTTCAACCTGATCCTTGTAAATGATCTCTAATTAGGGTCCTAAGCATGCAGGTTGGGACTGTTTCTCCACTGTGTGTGTGTGTGTGCGTGTGTGTCTGTGCATGTGAGGATTAGGATAGTGTGTGAGGGCTGTGTTTCCTGCCAGACTAGCGAGGGAGTGAATCAGCGAGTGCCTGAACAACCTGGCTTCAATCTCTGGCTTTCATTGAACTTGAAAAAGACAAAGAGACGGGGAGCTTCACTATTCATCCAAGTTTAATATGTTGAACATCGAGCCTGTCTGGCAGGCAAACAGCGAGAACCAGAAGGAACCAGACTGAAGAATGAACAGACAATGTACACAGAGAGCACAAAACACTGGCAAAACCCTGAGAGCCACATGTGGGGTTTTATTCTTTAGGAGAGAGTAGTGGTTCTCATAAGAAAATAACTCTTCTGATGTATTTTTAGATGAAAAAAAATCCTGCAAATATATGTATGAAAAATGGATAAAAGCAAGAATCTGGGCTGTGGAATCTTCATCGATTTAAACTACACATACTTTCACTGTCTGGTACATTTTCAGCAGCTCATCTGCATTATATCCACATTCTTCTCCTCACTTTTGATTATCTGGAGCACTTTCATAGCTGAAGAAAATGTCCTAACCTTAACTCTGACCTCATTTATAGTAAAAAAGCAGTGAGTGATCTTGCAGCAGGAAACAACTTTTATATGCACGCAAAGTTTAAAATTGACAGAAAAATTGGTAAGAGGCAGTGAATTATTCTTGATCTTGAAAACAGCTCTTATCTCATCACATGGCCCAGTTAGTAGCTGTCCTGCTTTCTGTTTTGATTATAAAACATAGTCTCCCTTCGTGTTAAAGTTGCCTGGTTCTCACTGAAAAACTTCATTTTTCATTTCAATTTGCTGTGATATTTAACCATTAAATGAACCTTCAGTTAAAACTGTTTTTGCAGAAGAAAAAATTGGTTTTTACTTAAACCTCCCCATTAACTTCCATTATTAGTAATGCTAATGAAGATGCAAATATAGCCAACAAGCAATTTACAAACACTTGCACGTCAGACTAAATCAAATTTACCACTTAAACCACTCAAATTCAAAACTAGTTTAATTTTAAGATCCGCGTTCATTCACACATTTGATCGTATGTGAGAAACTGCTACAACCTGAAAACTTCCCTCCACCTTTGCCGTCGGTCTCGTGCCTCTCTACCTGTCCAGTCAGGTTTAATGACTCATGCTACACTTAACCCGTCCACTCCAGCCAGCAACACTCTTTATGGTCACCTGAAGTGCTCTTTATCCTGGAGTGGTCAGCAAACAGCTGTGAGCACCCTCTTCTCTTTACAGCCCTCGAGAT
This sequence comes from Ctenochaetus hawaiiensis, assembly GCA_029783645.1. NCBI lineage: Eukaryota > Metazoa > Chordata > Actinopteri > Acanthuriformes > Acanthuridae > Ctenochaetus > Ctenochaetus hawaiiensis. Next base: position 13,837,706 of record JAPZDY010000010.1, read on the forward strand.
GCTCACAAGTAGCCGAAAACAGCCCAAACTGCTCTGTGAGTGTTTTGTAATGGGCGATGTGAACATCCTTTGTAGATATTTAGGGCTAAATATTTCCTAGTATTATGTAACAGGCACATTATAGACACATTATGGACACTGAACAGCTGCAATAATTTCCTGTTTTTTTATTTAAAGTTGTGTGGCAACCCAAATCACCGGGTTTAAAACAAGTTAATAATGATACAACATGTAGTGTGCTAGTTCCGGCAACAAAGCTGACACGCGACTGTCGGGGAGTAACCCTGAGCAATAAAACACAGTCCCAGGAAAATCAAAGAAGGGACTTCGTGCCAAAGACTTTGGAAAATACCCCATTGGTTTGGCGAGCTGCGAAGCCTCACATTAGATTTGGCTGGACTTTGAAGGCATTTCTGCACAGCGAGGAGCGAGTCGTGCAAGAGAGGGAACAGTTCAGGGTCAGTTTGAGGAAGACTAATGATTACAGTGACCAATAATGGGGTAGATATAGTGTGGGTCAGGTCACGTGAGGCGCGTAGACCGCAGACTTGCATGCAGTTGTACTCCAGTTCTGCCACACTGTACGCATGCAGAAACCCTCGTCACAATGCAGATGTGGAAAATAAAAATCGGCTTTAACTCTTAAGGAATCACCGAGAGGTTAAAACTTTTCAAAAAAAGAAAAACTGGAAAAACACTGCACCATATTTTAATTACAGCGATATTTCTAAAAAGAATTGCTTCATTTGAAAGGAACTGAAAACATTTATGGATTTTCTTCAAGATTTGGATTTGCATACTTTTTAAGTGGTGATCTCTGACAAATATTTACCCCTTTGACCCATTTTTAACTGTCTTGACACTGCTGACATTGAGGACATAAAAAAGCAGATTGCTCAAAGTGAAAAAAGTTGTTTTACACCCTCCAACTCTAATGAATGAGTGTCCACAGTACAATCCAGATGCCTGCATTACCTTCAAATCAAAATCACCATTTCCAACACGTCAATGACAACCTCCTCTCTTCCATCTTTGTTTCCATCCCCCTTTTCTTCTGTTCCACTCTTATTCTTTCTTGCTTCCTTTTCTTTAATGCCACTCGAATCAAATTTCCATGACATTCCAGCCTCTGTCTTGATTCCTGTCATTTTCTTTCTGCCTTCCTGCCATTCTTGTCTTTCCTCTTCCTATTTTACATTCAAACTCAGAATATGCTTGGCAAGTTTTTAAAGTATGAGTAATTCCAACTTCACTGTGAGTGTTTGAGCTCCAGCAGGACATTCTTATGGGCTTAGACCTTCCATCTGCAGGCATATATTTTACTGTGTAAAAATACTCATTGACTGGCCTGTGTATATGGCTGCAGAACACCAAGGCTCATATTTGCATTTGGAGCGCATGTGCTTATAACACTGATCCTGACTGGAACATGTAAGAGGAAATGTCTTTATGTTTTCATCATGTGCATAATGTTTCAGAGGGTTTTGGAACTTAAAAATGGTTTTAATTGTTACCTGATAACAAGATCTAATCATATTTTAAACGAGGAGCTGAAGGATGCATGCAGAAAAGCCAGAGAGTCAAATTAAAACAGATCCACAGAAAAATGAGCAATTAAGGACAAAAAATAAACAGGCAGAATAAGAAAAAGTGCCAAGGAGTTATGATAAAGTGTTTTAGTCTAAAGTGCATGAAATACAGATATGATGATTCACATTTGGCATGCAGGTACAACATGAACAATGCAGTACCTTTTTTTTTTTGACAAATTTATACCCTTAAAAGCACAGTTAAGCACTATAAAAGGCACAAATCTGCCTCATGAGGGAAAGAAGAAGACATTGCACACAACATTCACAGGTGCTGAGCTTCATCCATCAACTATCTGGCGAGTCCAAGACTCAAACTTACAACTTCAGAGGCACAACCATTCAAAATGAATAAAACATATCCACTGTTTCTCTGGAAATATGAGAAAAACAGACCAAAGTTTTTCAGAGGGAAGTGTGTTAACCAAACAGAACTTGACCACACACTTCGTACGGCTCACGGTTCCTTTAATCAACCTTGTTTGTCCGTGTGTGTTCTTGTTTATGCTGCAAAGGGCGTACCAGATGGCATCTGAGTTCAATGCCATGCAGCTTGTTTGCTGATTTTATAATCCCAGCGCAGTTAAAACGGCACCGAATGCGGGGGGTTGTTTTGATGACAAGGGCAAGAATAAGAATAGATTACTTTTTTTGGTGCAACCGGAGGTCAAAGCATTGCAGCTTTTACTGGCAGGATCTTAATGTTTTTTTCGAGCTGTGATTTAAAATGACGACAAAATGGGGAAACGTGGAAAGAAAAGGACATGTGTGGCTGTGGGAGAGAGTGAGAAATGAGGAGGAGAGGTCCCAGAAGAATGAAAGTAGGAAGAAGAGATGAGAAAAAAGGCCAAAGGTCGACACCACCCACTCCCCTTGCTTCTTCTCTTTTCCATTTCCCACTCGCTCTGTCTCATTTTGAATCCCGCCTTTCTCGGTGCTTTAACCACTAAATATTCTCTCTGTCTCAAACCAATCTACCAAAATTCTCTCAGCACCTCCTTCATCTCTCAAAGCATCAAAAACAAACTTGGAAGGGTGTTTATTTCCCTGCAGGCTGAGCAGAGAAACAGCAGCCTGATGCAGCATCAGAGCCAACGCTGTCTGTTTAGTTACAGCCTCACATCTTCTGCCGTGTTCACTTAAGCTCAGTCTCCGTTTCTGATAGAGACGCAGGCTTGATCTCAACTGACGCTAAGGACCTTAGAGTGTCACTCAGGATTTCACACCGCAGTCAAACGACTGTGGAGAGCGGAGGCAAAGGAGGAGAGAGGGCAGAGGGAGAGACAGAGAGAGGTCATGGATTAGATTTGAAAAAAAAAAGGAGGTGGGGTTTCCACCGAGCAACTTATCACCGGACCAACAAAGAGCCTCACAGACCGGGAGGAAAAATGAGGACAACCCATGAAATGTTTGGTTCTTTCTGAAGAAATATGCACAATTTTGAGAGAATTTGAGCTTCATTCAAATCTCTTTAAATAAGGGAGATGAAATTGAAGTGAAAACAATCAGAGGTGAATTTTTTTTTTTTTTTTATAAAATAAACAAAGATGCCAATTACAATTGAGAAAATTTGGTGACACTCTCAGCCTAACAGCTCGCATTGCTTCTGTTAGATGAAATAAGCTGAATTAGATGTTTCTCATAAATGTCTGTCTTTGACATCATCTGAGAAAGTTTTTTTGACTCCTCAATGCAGAATTCTTCCACTTTTGTGATGTTTGACGAGTGTCATGCATGCACACCCCCAATCAACTCACAGCATCTCAATAGGATTAAGAACCAAGCAATTATTTGGCCATTTTGACTGAACTTTAAATTTCTGTCTTTTGAGCAGTTTCTTGCTGGATCTACTCGAAATTTTAGGGTCGGTGTAATGTTGCACGGTCCACATTTGCTCTTAGCTTCCATTTTTGCCATTGTACTCAAACATCCTTTGATACAATAAAGGATTCACAGTGGGTTCATTGATGGCGAGCTGGCCAGGCCTCGCTGTGGCAAAGCAGCCTGAAATCCTGGCATTTCCAACCTCATACTTCACAGCTGATACCAGGTTCTTTTTGCCCAAATGCTGTCTTTGGTTTACACCAAACATGTGTTCTGTTACCACAAACAACTAAACTTTGGATTTATCTGTCCATATCACTCCAGCAGTCATGGTCTTTGTCTGCAATGGTTTCCTTCTTGCAAACCTTCCATGAAAATCAGACTTGTGCAGTCTCTTTTTAATGGTAGTTGCAGGTACTTTGATACCAACTGTGGGAAAAGCTATCTATGTGCTATGATGACATTTTGGGATTGTATGAGATTTCTTTAAGCATCTTGTGGTTTGCTCTTGGGCTGAACTTAATAGTCTGGCAATTGTTTTTAATGTTCCCTAAGTGTTCGCTATTTAAAAATCATTTTCCAGACAGTATAATGTATGATCTGTAATTGTTTGGAGATCTTTTTTAAACCCTTTCCCAGACTCAAACTTCTACAACCTCATTTCTGTATTTCAAACCGTATCTCAACACACGTCATGGCTGGTTGTTTGAACTTCACGTGTGATTTAATAGACTCCTGTGGCTTTCATTGCCCCACAAAACACGGCTAAAGCAAACAAACCCACAGCTGGGAGGCTAATTGGCAACAAATGGCTTTTTTTTTTCACGTGATCAAGTAAAACCCCTGAAACGTTCAAACATCAACCATGCAAAAAGGGCGGTCACAGAGTTTAATATCCACAGATTAACACCTTCTTATCTCCAGGTTGTGTTTATGAGACGTGATTTAAAGCCTTTTAGCAGAAAGTCTCTGTTTGTCATCGACACTGTGGACATCAGTGAAGAATGTGCAGTGGAGTTTTTAGCCGACGGCATCGGTGTTTAGCCTCCGTGGGAAAAAAATGTCCACCGGCAAACTTACACCTCCCTATTTTCAGACACACACACACTCTCACACCCACCCTTGGGACACCCATGCGACCCTTCCTGAACACACCCTTCAAGTGTGACACTCCAGTCTCATTCTCTGGATTTCAGCCCGGAGAAAAACAGTCGGCACTGGACTCTTTGCATCCACATCAGTCACTGTGCGCAAAGTTGTTAATCCTGCAGCTGCTATAGCTACACACACACACACACACACACACACACACACACACTCGATTGGACACTGAAACATTAGATTGGGAAACTATTGATTTGTTTTTTTAGAAGACAAATCAGTCCAAAGTGACCTTCTCCACCCTCCTCTTCACCCTGCTTCCCCCTCCACAAGGCTGCAGCTCCTCGCACGTGAGTGCCCATGATGGGGGGGCAGATGTCCTCCACCTCCCCAGAGGACTGAGCCAGCAGGGAGGGAAGGAGGAGGAGGAGGAGGAGGACGGAGGGGTCTATTGTTTCTGGCACCTCCAAACCAAAGAGTTTGCTCTAAACAGTAATTATTCCCCCCCCTTGTTCTCCTGTGTTATACTCTCCTCTATCCACATTTGTAACCC
>JAPZDY010000010.1:13842872-13852965 GCA_029783645.1 Ctenochaetus hawaiiensis
ATTATTCCCCCCCCTTGTTCTCCTGTTTTATACTCTCCTCTATCCACATTTGTAACCCCCCCCCCAACTGCTGCCCTCAAGGCTCTAATTTGGGTCACAGGCTGCAGAATGGCATCTCAACACTCAAACCTACACCCAGCAAGAGGAAACTGACACATGTGGTGGCCTTGAGAGACATGAGACAGAAAACAAAGAGCGAATGGAGTTAAAAGACGATTATATTTGTTATTTTTCTGGATTGATGCATCAGGGATCAAAGTAAATTAGATGTTTTGTGTCACATTTTGCCTCTACAGAGTTTCCATTTGCGGTCCTTGAGCAGATTAACAGCTTTCTGAATTTATAAAACGTTCTTAAATACCAAACGAGACAAAATGTGTAACCTCTGAGACCGGGAAAGAAGAGTAGGAGAGCTCTGTAAACAATCATCTCAGCATCATTAGGAATTAAACCCGCAACCTCTGCGAGAAAGCAAACATGCTCCATTCAACAGCAGAGGTGAGAAAACAAACCGAGAAGACGCTGTTCATACAACCGTGCTGCTGTGAGGACACTTCACACAGTGCTGTCAGCTGAGGAAAAAATATCACACACACACACACACCACACAAAAAGAGCCACTAAGACTAACAGCCAAACCATCAATGACTGGTAAGTAAATAGACTTTGGATGTAAAAGTTGCTGTTGAAACTTTGACCAGCTGCCACTTGAAAAGAACCACTTTTTATGTTTTTTTATGGGGTTTTTTTTTGTGATGACAAACATGACATCTTATTTTGATAGTTTAAATATTCAGTTAAGGGTTCAAACAGCATCTTCATCACACCACAGACATCTGAAAACAAGATATTATTCTCAATGGATTTAAACCTGGTGATGGAGTTTTAAAAATGCAACTTTGATATCTAAATCCGACTCAACCAATCACAGAATCAACCCTAAAAATCTTAATTCAAAATATCTGAAAAAAGAGAAAAAACTGCTTCTTACCGGTAGGCATTGTGGCTTGGCTCCTCTTGGATTAAAAATAAAATAAATCAGTTCTTTTTCTGTTAAATGAGGCGCAGTTTTATGAAAGGAGGACAGGATTTCCAAGCAGGTCACATTATTCAGAGTATTCCAAACTGTATTCCCATCAAAAGCCTGGAGAAGAAAAATCCCTTAGATTTCCCACATTCTCCCAGTCATTGAGAATCCTTTCTCCTTGGAGCAAACATGTTAAGTCTGCTCCTCCAAAACACACATACACACATACACACACACACTGCAGCATGCACTCTCAGGCTGTGTTTCCTCCTGAACACACACCAACACACTCCTCTGGTTTCTCTCTCACTTCACTTGGCCGAGGATCTCCTCTGTCTGCTCCTCTCTCCGAATGCCTCCCTCTCTCCCTCTCTCTCTCTCCTGTGGCAACACATCCACTGCCTGCATGTGTGTATCATGTGTGTGTGTTTGTATCTGTGTGTGTGTGTGTGTGTCACAGTGAATGGCCTCTGCTCTCTGCTGCTCCCTCCCTGCTGGGTATTCCCCTCCCCCTGACTCCTCCTCCCTCTCTCTCCCACAGCAAATTACAAGGAGCTGGGAGTTCCACATTAAGTGCCTCCTCTCCTTTTTCCTCTCTGTCTTTCCTTTCTTTTTTATCATTCCCATTTCTTTCATTTCTATCTCTTTTCCCAAAAAAAAAAAAAATCAAACTTTTTAGTTTGTGTCCCATAATGCTTGCGAGGGCCGGCGGCAACCTTTTGTGCGCGCTGGTCTGCTGCACGCTCAGCATGCAGCCGAACTGCTGCTGCTGCTGCTGTTAACGCACAGCTCCAGAGATCACACACATACGCACACTTTTACAAGGAAGAGAGGAGGGGGAAAGGGGGGGAGGAGGTGGTGGTGGGGGGTTACGGCTGATCAATAGGCCGGGAGCCAGCTCGAACAAAAGCCCCCTCGTCGCCTGTGAGACACTGCACCGCTCATTGTGTGGCAGATCAGAGAGAGGCTGGGCAGAGCGAGCGCACAAAAAAACGGCAGGCAGGAGTGGGATTCAAACTGTACATGAAGATCAGTGAAATTGGACACAGATGAATTACTCTCCTGGTAGTTCCCAACCTTTTAGGCCTGTGATCCCTTAAATGAAGGCTGGTTAGACTTTGTTTCTTCGGACAAAAACACTCCAAGCTTTTCAGTCCTCCTGTGTTTGAAGACCACCAATTTAACAGATTAAGTTCAGTTTATTTGTTACTAATGAAAAGTTGTAAGGTGCTTTTTCATGGCTCTGAGTGAATTTTCCAGAATTTGAAATACATAACATTAAAAAATGGAGGTGGGGGCCTGTTTGAGAACCAAAGGGCAAATAGCTTAAAGACACTATAATTCACCTTTTCCACCGACAAAAAAGTGGGTTCGTTCCAGTTTGCCACCTGATTTTAAACCACTCTGAGACTTTCAAACACAAGAAGTTTGTGCCCAACTGGAACCACAAAACAGGGAATCTTGGAAACCAAATTGGCCGAGTCAAATTTTAAAAGTCATTGTTGACTGCTCAGCTCCCTCTGCTGAAAATGATCCTTGATTATGATGGTCCTGGTCAGAACTGGTGGAAACACTGGTTCACTATAAAGCAATGAGGTTCCAAGAATCCAGAAAAGCGCCTGTTCAAGAGTCAGAGCTAACTTTGGAAAAACACTGTGTTGCATTGTGGTAACTGTAGGAATGAGGCCTGATCTATACCAAGGAGGTAAAGTCAGGACATCTGAGCCCCTTCACCTTCAACTGTGACTACTTTTTTTATCTTAAAATGTCTCTGGAAGGCCCCCAAACGCTGTGGATGTACAATGCTAAATTACCAGAGTAACCTTTTAATACTGCTTAAACTAAAGCAGCTGAACAAGAACTTTGCTTGAACGAAAGATGATGATTTACAGGAAGAAATATTCAAGTAAAGACTGAAGAGAGAATGCAAAAGTATTCAATGCCAGCTCTTAAAAACTGAACGTTTCTGATGCTCAAGTTAACTAAAAGCTTATTGATCAGGGCTAAAAAAAACCCCAGTTGAATACCGTAATTTCCGTACTATAAGCCACTACTTTTTTCCGACGCCTTGAACCTTCCGGCTTAAACTATGATGTGGCTAATTTACGGACGAGTATAAACAAGAACGTGTGTGACGAAGTAATTCTGAGGCTGTTAAATTCCAACACTGAAGAAGACAGCTTTAGTGGTTTTAGTTGTTAAATTTAGTGGGTACGGCTTATATTTATGTGCGGCTTATAGACCAAAAAGTACGGTACTCTGAGAAATGAAACCAAAAGTGATTTTCCTTGTTTCAATCCAATTTGTTTAAGAGCCCTAAAGAATTAAACTGTCTCAAATTCAAATAAAAAAACAAAGATTAAAGCCTGAAAGTTTGTCAGAAGAATATGAATTCAACTAGCAAAAGCAAAAACTTTTTCTTTTCGTCTTCATACTCATCTTGTAGAAGTTACACAATGTAACTGAGTACAAGTCACGTGCGTAATAACGAGGACACATGTGAGACGACAGGTCAGCCGTCTCACACACTGAAGCAAATGTGTTGACTATTTGTCGTCCCACTTAAAGACAGGGACTGGTCCCAGCAGCATGGGGGCCTGCTCACACCGTCCCCCTCTCCTCATCAATACAATAATAGAGACCCCCTGGACCATCCTCACTCACACACACACACACACACACACACACACACACAGAGCAGACCCCAAGAAGCATGACCCCTCACTCTAATGGTCTGAGGGTCCGTTGACCCACGAAGCCCCTGAACCTCCACTCAAAATCTAATGCTGGCCCCTCCGCCACATCCACCCCTCACACACACACACACACACACTCTCTATAACGAGCAGCTCTACCTTGGCAAACACACAGAGGGGGCGTCTAAAAATCCTCTGTTCAGCCAAGCACAACCTGTTGATGACAGAAACCTGCAGCAGCAGCAGTCCGGCTTATCTGATGCCCCCCCCGTTTGCTCTGATGGCCTCTGTAACACTCACTGCAGGATAACAACCACAGAAACAATATGTTCCTCTATTACTGGATATGAAGATCACTGTAAGCTACAACACATGCAGAAACGATGCCTTAAAGAGGGGATGAAAGTGGAGACGATGAGGCCGAGGATATCGATAAAATCAAAGATTAGCTCCTTGTTATGGCTGCAGTTGGATCCAGCGAAGGAAACGTCAGCAGACCGTCTGAAATGTCTTTTGATTGAGGAAATAAAGATTGTGACGGCAGATTGTGGCTCATTTTCATGCAGTGATTATTTTTATTGCTGATTAATTTGCTGATTAAAACTGATTAACCGTTTTGTTTGGACGATGTCGGAAAATTTTAAAAGTGTCACAGTTTCCCAGGGTGATGTACTCCACAGTGTGACATGTGTTCATTTACTCACTTTCCAAGAATTAAACAAGCAGACCGACACCAGTTTCTGTTTGTATGCTAAATATGACGCTAAAGCCAGGAGTCAGGAGGGCTAGCTTAGCAGGAGGAGAAAACAGCTGGCCGGACTCAAAACAAAAACCTCTAAACTCACTGATTAACACAGAGATTTCTATTAGTTAAAAGGATCAATCCACTGATTTTAAAAACAAGAGTTAGAGTTACATTCAGTCAGTATTTTAGGAAAACCCAAATTCAGGGTGTCTCTTCCTCCTCTGCATCAGTTTTGTTTACTCTTTTTCAGGTCCGTCCCTCACCTCAACAAATTAGCTTAAATAAAGCTACTTGCTAATTTTCATAGTTTAAATCGACTGATAGTTGCATTTGCACTCAAGTCTGTCAGCACGGTCAAACCCTGACAGAACAGATCATTTACCAAAAGGACATATGGAGAGTTTGGAGGGCAAAAGCCACAGTTGTACCAAACCTTTGGTTGTGGAGCAGTCACAAAGCTCAGGCACCAAAACCACTTGATCAGAATTAGGGTCAGTAAAAATTATTCTGCCTGTGTTGGTTAAGAAAGCTACTTACACACATAATAAGTAAGCAATGGCTTTTTTTTTAAATTGAACTGATTTGAAATCTTTATTGTTACTGAACATCTACAATGAAATCAAATGCAACCTCCTCAGTGCGAAGCACTGAAAGGGAGAGCACTGGACCACTGCATCCATGCGTGCTGCGATCTTTACTTCCCCCTGGACACAAACAGTAAACATAAATCTGATTCATAATAAGCTGCTTGGACAGACCACCTTGTTTTCTCTGTGCAGCCACTGCTCTTCGTTCAACCCCTTCTCAACACCCCGACCCTCGTGCAACGCTCCTCCAACACCATTTCCTCTTTACATGTCATCCCCCTTTCCACTCAGAGAGCACGTTTCCCAGAAGACCTCCTGTCCTTTTTCAAGGCTAACAGCGAGCTAAAACAAGGCAGGAGGAACTTTAAAACAGCTCTCTAAAACTCTCTTCATGCACCCAGAAACAGAATTGTTGGTTCGAGAGTTTTGCGGGGTTGCCAAGATGACAGGGCCCACGGCGCCTTGGTGGTCACTATGACGACAGCGAGGCATTTATCTCCAAGGCAGAGTGGCATGTGGAAAGACAGTGAGAGAGAGAGAGAGAGAGAGAGAGAGAGAGAGTAGAGAAAATACTTATGGTCAATAAACCACATAACACTCGGCAGTGCAAACAGTGAAGAAGGGCACAGGGTTCATACACACTCTATTCAACTTTACAAGCGCACACACACACACATACACACACATGCATGCATACACAATCAGTTGTTTTCCAACAGCACCGCAAACTTAAAAGACCACAGCCTCTTGAAAATGTGTGTGTGTGTGTGTGTGTTATAAGGAATAAAAACTGTCCTCAAACACTTAAGCACGACACGGAGGGAGGAGGGCTACACACAAGGAGGGGTGGAGAACCTATTTAATGCTTGTTATTGCAGTGGGTAGTGTGTTTGTGGTGTGTGTGTGTGTGTGTGTGTGTGTGTGTGTGTGTGTGAAATAAAATCCAATACTCTTTCTCCGACAGTCTGACAGCTTCTTCATTTTCTCAGCTGTCCGCAGTTCAGAGTGAAGACGTTTCTGTGGTAACGTTTACAGCACACGGAGCAGAAAACGGAGAGAATAAAGAGGGGAAATAGATTCAGACTGAGACACTGTGACTAATGACGGGAGTTTGTGGGTGGAGGGGGTCATTCATATACAGTTTCCCCCTCCCTCTGTGACCCTGTCTGTCTTTGTCATCGGGGAGATGGATGGATCATCTGCGGACACACTCTCCTTCCATCTTTCAGCCTTTCTGTCACAAACAGATTCTTTGAGTGTAACAACTCTTTAAGTTTTTGTTCTTGCGGCCTGAGCTCTTCATTAAGGCCTCGACACACAGTTTTGTTCCTTCTTCCTGTTTAACTGACTTCAAGGCTGGAAAAAAATCATTCCTCAACGTCTGACGGTATCTTCTGCATCCAACAAGTTAAAAAAACTATATGACTTAGTGAATAATTTGCTCATGTTTTCTAAAATGACACACGTAGAGGAGTTTTGATAATAAAAATAATTTGTCTCAGCTAAACAAAATTGTTAAAAAGGGCTGAAAAAGGGCAGTTAAAAAATAAATCAGTTTTAGGATATGAAAACGCTGATAAAGGTTTAATAAGGTTCAGGCACAAAACTGACTTGGTGAAGGTTTGAGTAAAATTGTTTGGATTAAAAGTCATCATCATCTTGCAGAAACAATCGCATATTTCAAGGGAAAAAATAACAAAACAACACTGACTGTTGCTGAAAATTTAAAAATGAACAATTGTCTCTGGTGTTTTAGTGAACAGTTTTGTTGACTTATTGATTCAATCCTTCAGTATGTTCTGCAGCATCTGTGCTCCCGTCATAATGACTACAACTCCCCCTTTGTTGTGAGAACTGTCTCTCACCATGAGTGTCTCTCTTTCTGATGTTTACAGTTAAATATTCAAACACGAGAATCAATGTTTTTCAATGCAGCACCACCCAAATCTGCAGAAAATCTCAGCTGTTACTGCATTATTTTACCAGCCCATCAATAAGGTTGAACCACTCTGAAGGAGGGTTATTTATGTGCTTTGTATTGCCATAATCAATCAATACTGATGATTCATCTCTCCTGTTTACATAATTATCACTGATGCAATTACTAGAAACAGGAAATGGTTTTGCTCCATACAAAGCTACAGCCAGCAGCTAGGTTAGCTTAGCACAGCATAGCACAGCACAAAGACTAAAAACTATAGGGAATAACTAGCCTGGCTCTGTCAGAGGGCATTAAAAACTCCCTCCAAAGCATCTAATTTATAATCATCGATCAGCTTATCAGTTGTGATCAAGGAGTTAAATTCCCCCCTTTTTCAGTGATATTTTTGCTGTTCAGTTAGTGATGCAGTTTGGCACACTTGTTACAGCACCTTTGCAAGTCTTATTAGATCATTAACGTCTATAAGAGCAGATTTCTGGACAATAACAACTAATAACAAGCCTTCCACATTAACTGTGCTGAAGCTAATTTCGTCAGTATAAATCCATGATCCTGGTCAAGCCGTAATAAAGTGAGATTTATGATATTTCCAGATTCACAGACAGTATTTCCTCGACTGCAGCGGTCAGCTCACACTGCCAAGTACAGGAATTCCCGACTCTCGTCGACCAGAAATCCAACTGCAGCGTCGCTCCGAGCTTAAATTAAGAGCAGGAATCCCTCAAAATTGGCCAGAGGGAGCATCCAGGAAAACAAGGAGCGTCTTCGCCATTCCAGCAGACTAAACAACAGAGCGACACAGAAATACCTACAGCTGCGTCAACAACAACAAGGTTAACAGCCGCAGCTAATGATAGAGCCGGGTGGCACCACAGCCACTGCAGAAACCCAGGAAAAGTATTTACGATTGGAGATAATGCCAGTATTCAGCTACGCAGTGAGTTTGCATCCACATCAACAGATGCAGATAAAGGACGAGAGGAAGAGGATGGAGGGGGAGAAAGGGGAGAAAAAACAGGTGGTTTACAGAAATTATAACTTTCATTTCCTGTCAGCAATACTATCTCCACGAAGGAATGCACAGTTGATGTTTGGTGTCTTGTTTTGTTTTGTTTTTTTGACTTATGAGACAACAAAAGGCTGATTATTAAAGAAAAAACAGATTTTCTGTTTGTGACGGATACCGTAGATCTGACATGAGCGTGAGACCGAAAAGAGTGTTGTGTTTCTTTTCTTTCTGGTCATGCATCATTTGTGTGTGTGTGTGTGTGAGTGAGTTACAGTGTGTTGAGTGAGTATGCGGGCATGTGTGGCGGATATATGGAGGAAGCTGTGTTTGGCCTCAGATTAAAATGCAGGACAAGGGTCTCGCTCCAGGAAAAGGACACCAGCCGAGCAGAGACAGAGGGACTTTTCTCCCATTAGGGAAACACGTGACACATATGCACAGCGGGCTACTTACATATACAATACCATTAAAATATGCAAAAATGTATTTCTAAAACACATAGTAATGTGTTTGATATGCACACTTACATTAAGGTCTAATATACCTGAATGTGTTTGAGAAGCTTCAGGTAAAACATGTATCACACATACAGGAATCATCAACAGCAGCATTAATATTAAAACAAATCTCACATTTAAAAATAGCAGAAGATGATTTAAATGCAAACATGCAACCACCTGGCATATAAGACAAACCTTAGATCACAAATATGACAAATTATCATCTAACATTTATCCTGTATATGAAAAACCATGACTACCGGCAAAAAGCATGAGAAATCAGTCAACCATCACGCCATAAATCTTAATTATTCAAGTCAAACATGACAACAAATGAGTCCATCCCAATTTGTCCGTAAATCTGCATCCCTCGGAGGCTGGGTGCTCCAGTTTGAGCTCCCAGAATGAGGACAGACCACAAAGGAGAACACACGTGTGTGTGCGCACACAGACCAAACACTTAGGAAAGAAATTACACAAGAAGAAGAAGAAAACAGACGACTTTCATTTCTCTTATTTCAAATACTTAAGTTCAAAACTTCCCTTGTTAAAAAAGGAGGACTTTTCTAAAATATTTCAGACTTTTCTAACTAAAAATACGTCCAAATCAGTTTTGTCCTTTCAAACTGGAGAACACACAAACGTACATATAAGCCTCAAGCTGATCATCATCTCATAAGCACAAACATTAAGTATCGTTATTGTCACGTCCACCACTGACTCTTAAGCTTTAACCCAGACTGGTACTTTATGGTTCCTAATTAGACAAGCGAGCAAAGGTGCCACTGGAGTTAATTGAAACTTAGGACAGAGTAATTGGAGGTCAGTCTGGGTTTGGTGGAATCGACCTCTGCAATTAAGATTCAATAAAACGCTTTGAGGATGGAATAAACTCTGCACGGTGACGTAAGAGTCTGTGTTGTGAGAGCAGAGCTATTTACAGTAAATTAAACCAGCTGGAACATCAAAAAAAATCTAAAGGCCAACGCTGTGTGTCCTGTTTCAGCGCCGCGAAAAAGACACAACGCAACCTGTCACCCACCTCAGAGAGACCATTCCCACGATTAGCCTTTCCTCGGCTGCTTGTTACCCGGTATCCCGTCACAGGTTAGATCCATGTCCAGGCATCCGATACGGTGTCACACTACATGTGCCGTCTAAGAAACGCTGACTGACTGACTCAGAGTCGGTGGATGAGGGCTCGTGTCAAGACGGCCGGGTCCGCGGTCCACCCCTCTGTGAGGTCAGTTCAGAGAGAGAGAGAGAGAGAGAGAGAGGGAGACACTGAGAGGAAAAGAGGGAGAGAGTGAGGAAGAGGGGGGGACCAGATGGAAGTGAAAATGCAACTGAACTGACTGCCCACTGGGATGGGAGGGGGGAGAGAGAGAGGAGAGCTCTCGCATCCAAGCAGTCCACTTCCTGACCAATTACTGCTGCAACACTAGTCTCCCTCCGTTCTTCCAACTGGGCCCTCTCTCTCTCTCTCTCTCTCTCTCTCTCTCTCTCTTTTTCCTCTCTCTCTCTCTCTCTCTCTCTGCAGTGTGGGATCGCCACAAGAACTGGAGAGTGTCCAGCTCTGCAGGAGAC
>JAPZDY010000010.1:13853065-13865780 GCA_029783645.1 Ctenochaetus hawaiiensis
TCTCTCTCTCACTCTCTCTGCAGTGTGGGATCGCCAAAAGAACTGGAGATTGTCCAGCTCTGCAGGATACAAGAGTGACAGGAATAAAAGTGGAAAAAAAAAAAACAAAACAAGAAGAGCTGTCACCGAAAACTGTGACGAAGCAACTGAAGAGAAAGAAAGAGGTAGAGATAAAAAATGTGATTGTGAGGTAACGGCGATTAACGGGAGAGGGGGGCATGAGTGGGTGAGACAGGAAGAGATGAGCTGATGCAGAAGAGGAGGAGAGAAAAAGGAGGGCAGCGCAAGGACGAGCCGTCTCGTCTAACCCCAAAAAAACACCAGAAGTGGGTCACATTACACACAGCATCAGTGCAGAGCCTCTTTTTTTTCTAACACTTTCTTGGTTTCGACTGCTCAGTTTAACTTTCGGTGTTTGAGCTTCTTGGATTTAAGAGGCTCGGGGGTTGAGGTAAAAGGTTAGACAACCAGAAAACAGCCAGAGAGCAAAAGATCACAAGGCTCAGAGCTCAACCTGCTGTGAGCAAGTCGGTATGAGCACACGCAGAAAACATCCAAGCCAGCAGTCATTGTGTGTGTGTATTTGTGTGTGTGTGAGTAATTTGGTCATTGTTCTGCATCCTAACAGACCAGGAAGGAGGAAAGTCCCCTTTCTCGGAGCCAGTGGCTGTTGTTCCTGCCTCCTGGTAGCAAGGTTTCCTGGGATTGATAAAGCAGCTCTCCTGGTTCTGTCGGCACACACACACTTTCTCACTTCCATGTTTTGACCGGGTCTTAAGTTTTTCCAGGGAAAACATAACCGCACGTGGTGCCTGTGCGATCGCAGACGGTGGCAAACATTGACCTTTGATAAGAAGACCGACTAAGATACACTTAACTCTCAAAAAAAATGACCTAAATATTCTGTAAAAACAAACATTACTTGAACACAATGGAGCAAGTGGTGGCTTTTAGCGTTCGTCGGCCAATCTTAAGGAACCATTTTAGCCCTGCTATCTGTGACCTACTGTAGGAGTGACCACCTTAAAACAGCTCTGATGTGGGTCAGAGATTCAGTGCCATGATAAAACCACACCAGCGCAGTGCCGGGGCATTTGTAGCCGAACACCGCACCTCGCACTTTAAAAAACAGAGACAATGACAGACGATAGCACCGTTTCTGAGGAAAAACAAGCCGATAGCCTCCTGCCGACCGCTCGTTCTTATCGTTGCTTTTCATTCTGCCTGAAGAAGCAGATGGGTGGAGTTCATGAGAAGTGTCAGGTAGCATGTCAGAACTGAAAAGCAGACAAAACTAACTATTTAACGGTTTCCTGCGATTGTTGGAGTTATCTAAAATCTGATAGTTTATGCTTATGGCAACACTTTGAGGCAAAGGTATAACTTTATATCTCGTTTAATCTGTGACTGAACAATCTATCTAAACACAGCAAGGCCAAAGACAATACATGAATAGTATATAAACAGACTCAGCAGAGGTTTTAAGGCTATTTGAGGCCATTTTAAGGACAGTTTCCACTCATTTTTTTCTTGCAAAGATCTGCTTTGACTTTCAATGATCAATCAGTCAGACGACAGACAATTTATCTGCAGCAATTTTGATGATGGATCAATAAGAAAATATGTCAAACATTTTCTGCTTTAAAGCTATTTTTGTTTGTTTTTTGTTTGCTAACTGATAATCTTTGATTTTGAACGGCTGCTCAGGCAAAACAGGCAATTGAACAAGCAATAAGTCCAATTCTCTAAAGAGTAACAATATATGTTCAATGTTTTCTAATCAAACTAGTGATCCAAAGTTTTGTCAAAAGCTTAGAAAAAGTAGGTAAAGTCCAGCTGCACTGATGTCATGTGCTACATTCGTTGTGTGATTATTACAAGGAAAACAGTCATATCCCGTCCCACCTTATGTACAGGCAGCTCCTGTTTGGCCTGAAATTCAGAATAAAACAGTTGTGTGTGATGCAAAAATAAAAGGAGTCGATATATTTTTGTCCGGAGCTACCGGTGGACACCAAGGGATCATTAAAGTGTTGACAGACGCTGATGGTTCTCCGGCAGGAAAACAGAAAAAGACCGGATAAAATTGGAAATGCGAATTGGACAAAAAGAAGCTCAGGGCCTCCCCGGCTAACAACAGGAAGAACCCCCCCCCCGATTCCCCCACTACCATTTCCTGCCCGTCCTATGCTGCTTGTTTACAGATGAGGGAATCGTACAGGATGTGACATCATCAAGGCAGGTGAATCATACTCATGTGATTGCTCTGTCATTACAGCGTCACCGCACGTTAGCCTTTCATCTCCTCCACCCAGGGATTTCCTGATGGCATCAAACTGACAGCACAGGAAGTGTTAATGAGTTCAACTAATGTCTTGCTCATTTATTCCCTTAAAGTGATGTCTGTGTGTCTGATGTCTTTAGCATTCAGTGATGAGTTTCTGAGCTGTGGGGACATATTAGCTGTAAAGGACTGTTTCTGTCCGCCTTATTTACCGTTGTTGGATGAGGTGGAAGAAGGAGAAAAATATAAATCAGACGTTTTTTCCCCAAACGGCATCCGAACACATGATATTGCTCTGTTAGCCGCGACAGCCTACATGCTAACAGCCAAATGAGGTTTTATATGATGGACAAGGTTACTAAAACAAATAATTGAACGGATGAATTGTTACCAGCCCTCTTAAAGAGAGAGTTTAAGATAAGTTATCAAAAATATTTTAATGTGCCATTTCAAGAGAGAAGCACTGACATGAAAGATTTTAAATATATGAAACATTTTCACATTAAAATGCTTAAAAATAGCTATATCTCTGTTAAGTATTTTGAAAAATTCTGTACTTACATTATCCCAAAAGTCTCCAAAAATATTCAAACTCAGAAAAATCCGTAATTTTTATTCAACTACAATCCAAAAAACAGGGACCACGCTGACTTGATGTCCAGGCTGTCAGACAAACACTGATATCTGACTTGTGACTAAGTGTCCTCGGCTCAGAAAGGCCTCGACATCATCAGCAGCATTAAAGGACCTCTTGAATGAGTCATCACTGCTTCCACGCTGGCGGATCACAAATACATACACACACACTTAAGACTGAAATAATATTTCTTGGTGTGGTTTAAAAAATAGTAACTGATACTGCCCTCCGCTGCTATAAATAAGAATGGAGCATCTTGGTGAGTTCATGTGTTTGGCGTTAACATTAAAAGCTTTACATTGTGGTTAGAAACACAGAAGAGGCCACAACTCGACCGCCGGGCTGCTCTCAACATAAGTAGGAGCCAAGACACGATGTTGCTCCGAGTGAGATAAAGCAGCGGTGAAGTGCTGATGTGTGTGTAGGCGCCACACTCTGAGCATGCATGTGTGTGTGTGTGTGTGTGTGTCTGCTTATGTGGGTTTGAGTGGGATAAAGAGCCAGGAGTGCGTGTTGGCAGGTTCCCTTTGACCTGCAGAGGCTTTATTTTCTCTCATATTCATATTGGGCTAATACTCTGCCTTTCCCATGCCAGTGAAAACCCTGGAAGCCGAGCCCTCTCCGGCCCTCTCCTCTCTTTAGGGAACCTAAGATGTCACTGCACACAAAAGGAGCCGTGAAAGCCGTCCAACTCAAGCAGGGGCTATTATTTACAGTACCAAAAGAAAATCGCTCTTCTCCCGAACAGTTACCCCCCCTCTGAGCGTCAGCCGTCTGTCTCCTTGTAATGCTTCCCCTATTTTGCCCTTTTTCCAATCCCTTCCTTTCATTTTTCGAGCTCTTTTCTCCAGCTTCGCTCTCCTTCAATCATGTCTCCCTCTTTCTTTTCCAGCCCTCCCAGTCCCACCATAATAAAGTAAATAGTGGGTTTTGTAACCAGTAAGCCCAAAATTAGGACTTAAGCCCTAAACCTTGGCTTCACCGATCTTCATTGAGCCATTCAAAACGGGCAGAAATATCCAGACTGATCATATACGATAAGTCCATCTGAGAGGAGAAACTCCATTTGTCGAACATTTGAAACAAATACATTAAACAACACAAAAGTCTTACTTTTCGTTTTTTTCAGGGGAATTTATATGTGCAAACAAAAAAGCATGTAGCCTACTTAATATGCACACGCAACACAAATCAAGCAAATTACCCGGTTTGAAACTTTATACAGAAGGTTGATTACAAACTTCAAAGTAATCTGTTCTTTCTAAAAGTTTCCATGCAGGTGCTGCATGCCTTCGTTCGCCCTGCCCAGTAAAAATAAGCCAAATCCAATGCTGCTCTGCTCTGCTTTTCACTGGCACTCTTTGAACGTTTGGTGATGAATACAGGTTATTAATGAATCAAAATTACAAAGGAAATTTGTGTTGAAAGACGACAATTGCTAACATACGTCCGAGCCCTGGCATTAGAGTTTCTGCACAGTTTCCACTGAAGTAAATGTTTTACAGATGACCTGCAAGCCGGTCTGCATGAAGACAGATAAAACTGCAGAGTGATGTTCATTTAAGGTTTTCGCTTAACAGGTTCTTTAATAGTTGCTTAGCAACATGATCCACGGTGAGGATCTGTTGTTTGATGGACACAGTGGCCAAGTCCTGCTGCAGACGCTCCATCGCAAACTACTGGATAAACAGCAGTTTAAACTGTGTGCATTAATGCCTGAAAATCACAGTCACGTTGTCGCATTAACAGCCAGACAGCAAGACTAGAAAAATCTCACTGGTCCGTTTAAGTTAAGTTGTAAAAAAAAAAAAAAAAAAAGGCTCTGGAACTAGAAAAATGTCCTTCCGTTGTGTTTACAGTAAATGAAGATGTTATTGGCAGGTCTTAACTCGGCCCAGATGTGACCAGGAGGGAGATGGGCCCCACAGACACCCTGACACAGCACTTTCTGCACCCCGAGGAACAAAGGAGATAGTATGCATCCACAGTTCTCAACCGCAAATGGTAAAAAAGCTGAGGTAAACAGCACTGAAGTATTAGATCATCTTAACTGTGGTAAGTGTGGTGTATATATAAATACAAAGACCCTTTAATCTCCATATTATTTGAGTTTTTTTGTCTTCAGATTTCTTCAAATGTTAGAGAGTGCACACAGAACATTTGACACAGGCTGCCTACACAACTGAAGTCATGACAGCATTTTTTAAATAATATTTGCACAAACCACAGAAATCCACCCACCATTAATCTCTTATAATCACTCTGACATTTCAGACTCCAGATCTTCATCCAGTGTAATCCTTGCATGCGGACTGAGACATTTGTGAACAGGCCTGAAGTGATAAAGTTAAGTGTTGAAAAAGTGATTGACAGTGTGGGGGAGTTTTTGCTTCTTACACAACCAGAATTTATGACCCAACACACGTCTACAAGCACTCTGCAGTAGTTAGAAAAATAAAAAATAAAACTGAGGGCTTAATTTTATTGCCATCAGGCTAAAACAGTCCTTTAGATTAACCAAAATATTTAAGAGTATTTTAAAATCTGTACATAACCAGTGGCTCTACAAATGTGTGTAGTTGTATTGAGGTATGTGGGACAATGCAGATGTTATCATGAGGGCAACATCAGCAGTTGACACTGATACAAACAACTGGTTTCCATGTGCTGACACGGTTGAAACTGATACGTTTGTGCAGCATCTTTAGCTCGTTTGCATCGCAATTCAACATATGAAAAGAATCTTTGCAAATATCACAAAGACGCGTATTTCTTCACACTTTTGTCTCCAGTGTAACTCTACCTCTGCTTATCTCCCTCCCTCTCTTTTCTCCTCTTATCTGCCTTTGGGTTTTACTGCAGTGTTCACCGCCCGTATAACGTTTCAGCTGAAGTGTGCTGCTGCTAATATAGGCCATCAGTGACTTCAATGAAAGGAGCCGGCCCTGACCCCCAAACCCTGTCACACGCACACAAAACACACACACAAATACACACACATCCCTATGAAGCTGTTACCAAACTCAGGATCTAGGATGACAGAGATACAGATTTTTTAAGGGCTATTCATTTTTTATTGTACAATATGTCAGAAAATGGTTAAAAAAACAACAATTCTCTCAGTTCTCATTGACAACATTTTCCAGAGTCAAAGCTCCCTTCATCAAATTGCTTATTTTGTCAAACCAACTGCACAAAACTGAAAGATTTTTGAATTAAAATCATATAAAATGGATGAAAGCTGCTATCAAACAACTTAGAACCAGCTAATGTTTGTCAGTTTGCTTGAAAGCTTATTTTAAAATTACCAATCTCCTGCTAATTTACTAATATTGACACTACTAACATATAAATTCTTTTCTCATACAGTTATGACATCAATTAAGTGATCATGGAATAAAAATTTAAATGACACATTCCGTTCATTGTTTAGGTCCAAGTGCTTTGTGAGGTGGGTGACTAAGCATGAAAACAAAGGTGGTGCAGCATGAACATGTACGAGATGTGAGGTGACGTAAACTCGGCGAGGACGTGTGGCTCCGGCCTTCGTGTGGCCTCGATACACGAGAGCCACGGAGAGAGCTGGACGGAGGAGGGAGGAGGCTCCTTTATTTTTAGCATTGTTCCCCTGCGCACTTATCAGCAGGATGTGATTTAGAGACGAGTCTCTAACTGAGCCTCGCCGCTCGTAGAGACCTGCCATGGTGCTTCTGAAGGACTGTAGAGTTTTAACATCATATTGATGATGAACGGAGACGTAAATCTGTCAGTAGATGGTACATTCACAGCATTTCTGCAGCATTTTTCAAGTCTTTTGACCACTTAAATTGCATTTATAATTAGACTCAGTGATCACCAGTTACACATAGATTAATACACTAATGTTCAAGTGCAAATCCAGTCATCAGGAACAAACACACACTGACACACGCAGATGAAAGAACCTTCAGGAGTAATTTGAGGTTTAGATGCTTGCTGACACTTTAACATGTAGACTGGAGGAGCAGGACTGATGAGTGGACGTGAGCCATAGCTGCCCCCTTGCCGAAGTGGAGTTTCAAAAAGCTGAAATTCTCCACTGAGAATAATTCACAACAGAAGAAAAATATCTGAAAAAGTTACAAAAACAAAGCCATGTGAAATATTGCTGTGCCGGGAATTTATAGCCGTTTGAAACTGCACCTGCAGGAGCGCTCAATACAGTACAACTTCCTAAAGTACAATTCCTTCACATCAAACAGGAGTGCACACACACACACACACACCTACACACACACACACACACACACACACACACAGCAGAGAAACTCCACTCATGCAGACGTAAGAGGCTATTTATACACCACTTCCTTTTATTTACCCAGCTCATTGTTCAGACCACATCTGCTGAGGGCCATGGGCACAATGGTCAGTCCATATACTGACCACACACACACACACACACACACAGACACCGAGCCTGCGTGCACACACATGGTGTGGCCCTGGAGCCAGCAAAGACTAAAGCAGCAGCCAGACACAAGCCAGCATTCAGACACATCCACAGCTTTTGTCCTGAGTCTGAGTGACTAACTACCAAAGCTGATACCACCTGTTACACAGGCTGACATTCTTACACTCACAATGCACACACACACACACACACACACACACACACACACACAGGAGCTCGCACCCACATCCACACATGCATTAATTCACACACGCCTGCACACAGACCTGCACAGATGCCTTATGTTAGCTCTACTGGCGCAGTCAGACACTTGGCTGAGTGCTGGAGATGACAGCTCATCACGGTCTGTCTGTTTCATGTCAGTTTTAATACAACAGGAAGTCAGTCAGAGGCTTTAAAAAAAAAAAAAAAAAGCCACCGGACAGCTCATAACCTTCCTGGCCCGCAGGCTGTCGGCGCACAGCGGCAGCTAAAGAGCACCACATGTTCACTGTCGCATATATGCAAAACATCACATCCATTAGCTGCATAAATCTTGTCAGATCATCTCAGCTTCTAATCCAGGAACAGACACACAAAGTGACCTTCAGCACCTGTAAGTCTACTAACACTAGCTGTCCCTATTAGGCATCTACTCTGAGTTATTTCCTATGAGGACGGGGGGCTGCCTCAAACAGCCCCAGCGGGGTAAACAGCCCAGACCATCATCTCCTCGACTCTCTACAGGCAAACCACAGGAGAACAGTGGTGGGACAGACTGGAGGTACAGGAAACCAGTATGGTTTCATTTTCAAACCACAAACCCAACCATTCCATAGATTATGATTTTGATTCATATATTATAGATTCATAGATTATCCAAAAAAATCACATCCAGGTACACTTAACATGTAGAAGCCTGCAAATTAAAGCAGTTTACAAGTTTTTTGTTTTTTTTTTATTTTACTTTAATCACAGGATTTTCTAAAACTGTTGAATAAAAGTTTGTCTTAAGGTGGAATTAGTGCAACAAAGAAGTTATTTTATGTAGGAGACAACCTGCCAAGTGGCTACTGTAACAGCTGGAGTCACATCAACAACAACATGAGCAATAAAGCATCCAAGGGCAGAATAATCTATACTTCAGTGTACATTGCATTTCCTCAATAAAACTCCCTTGTGCACAATTACACCCTGAGGCTCTTCCTATCTCTGTAAGGACCGTACTCATGCTGATTGGTGGTTGGATGATAAACACACGTCCTTGGTGAGGGTTTTGTATTCTTGGCTGGTGCTGCAAGAATAGAGCCTGCTCCGGAGTTTTCTACATATTTTCTCCTCTGTACAGGAAGCAGTCGCTTGTCAGCACCGCAAATAAATGTTGTTTGTTTCCTGTCCTTGACTGGGGATTTTTCGGCTCATTTGGAGGCAAGATGACAGCTTTTGGACTCCAGCGTGGAGCTGACATATGATATGTGTTTTTCTAAGCAGAGAAAAACCATGAAAAATACGGGCTGGAGCTGATATTTACAGAAAATGCAAAATGCAGCGATCGGTGAAGCAGGTCAGCTACACAGGGCTATACCATTAACATGGGAACAAATATGTAAAAAATGACTTTTAACCTTTTTCAAAACAGCACAGAAATGTTGAAAACACTTCATATCTCCAATCTCAGCTCAGTTTTAAAATTCAGTTTCGCATCTCAAACAGGTGTTCAAATTGGGTCAAAGCTAACAGCTTAAAAAACATCATAAGGCTCATTTAGAAACCAACTGTTCAACCGACTCTCTTAATCCTCTGCTTAACTGGGCACCGCGCTGCTGCTGCTGCACCCCAGCGTTCAGTAGGGGGGGGTCGGACCCCTGCTTCACTCCAGACGGGGTGGGGGGGTTTCCCTGCCAAACGCTGCACAACAATAAAACAAAGCCATCACACTGGGAATGATGGGGGAGGTGGGCGAGCATGCAGGGGTGCCGGGAGGGTGGAAAGTGAGAGGGACAGCTGCTGAGTGGGAGAGCTGGATGAAGGTGGAGGTGGGGGGGGCTGCAGCAGAAAAAGAAAGCCGGAGGAAGGAGGAGGGGATTTCTCTCTTTTTCTCTGTCTGTGAAATAAATTACTTTTATGTTTGCGGCCGGTTCAGGCTATGCTATCTTTAGGGTGAGGTGCCCCCCCCCCGTCTGGTCTTTCTATGCATACACAAATTGACAAGCGCACAATGACACAGCTTATAGCTACACTGTTCTTTTCACAGCACCGGCTCAGTGTGGAAAACTCAGCAAAAAAAAAAAAAAAAAAAAGTCTGACAAAGCGCCGTCACACAGACATGTTAGCGTCACAGTCAGACTCGTACAAACAGGATAATCAATCAGTCTGAACTTTTTTTTGCTCCGCAGATTCTCCGGCTCCTCCATCTCTGAAGAATTCACCCTGTGAGAATCAGTTTGTCACTTCATGGCCGAACTTGCCGAGCGCTGACAGATCGGCTAAACACAGGGATAAAGATGACAACTAGTGGCTGCTGTTAAGTCAAGAGCTGGAGGCCGGCCAGGTGTGTGTGTGTGTACATTTGTGTATGTGTTTGACAGGGTTCAATAGGTCAGACTTTAACCTTGTTTTATATCCAGGTTTCATGTCTGGAGCTGAATATTAAAGGTACCCTGTGGAGAGCTGAAGACCGTCATGTCTGGATGAGCTGCTCCCTGTTTGGTTTGTTAGCTCTGATGACAAGTGCAGGAGCAGCAGGTGACACAACGCACTTTCCTGCAGCTGATTGTGTGCTAATGCTAATGATCAACAGGTGTTGGCCGTGGTGCATTAAGGAACAATACAATGCATAAGGAAAAGTCATCAAAGAAGAGCTCTGCTAGATATAAAACAGTTATGTAAATAGATTGATTGAAAGTATTCAATATTCCAAAAGATTCAATGAGGTAAATGCATTCAATATGTTTTTTTGCAAATAGCTGGCAAATCCAGCAGACGTAGAGCAACATTATCTTTCCTTACTGTACATTTTATAAATAAGTCCAATATTCACTCTTTTAGCTCCACTATTTTTAACAGCAAGTTGCTATTCTCGTTTGTCCATCGTCTTGTTCTGAGCAGGTATTTAAAGTCACTTTTCAGAACTTTTTCTGCTGAAAATAGTTGCACACTGCGGCCAAAAATAATACTATGAGAGCAGAGAGAGTAAACCAAAACAGAAAAGAGTTGGGCCAGACAGTGAATGTGCAAAAAACCTGCTGTAAAAACTCTGCAAAGCCAAGATGAGCTGCAGATAAGGCTGATAATTCTGTTATTATAATATTTGATATTAAAAAATTACAGCCTCTTTAAGAATGCTCATGAAATACTGCAAAAAAAGCTCAATGTTTACAATACAGAGAAAAAACCTGAGAGGATTCATTCAGTGAACTTGAGTCTACAGATTCACTCACATTTCATACTCCTGTTGCTTAGACATAAAGTTTTTCTTCTAAAACTTTTCCATGATAATGCACATGCTGCTGGCTGCATCTCTCATCTGTGGAAGCTATCACCCTCTCTGTTCATTCCCTATTGAGCAGGTTTTTCCACTTCTGCATTTTCATTCATTCACCTTTGTTATAATCTATTTATAAAATTAAAATACACATTTGTTTCTTGTACAGAAAGTCATAAAGAAACCCTAAAAAATGGTTTCTGTGGCTATCAAAGCATACAAACTTGTGTCCTTCACATCAGTGGACACAGGTTGGTTTTCCTCATAATATTTTTTAACATATCTTTATTGTTTTAGTGCTGTGGATATTAAAAAGTGATAAAACAACATAACCTCATTCCACTGACAAAATGCATTTTACCGCCTGTTGTTGGTTACCTGACTGTTTCTAAGAAACAAACCAATGCAGTACAAGTATGCGAGCGAGGGGGTCCACAGCGAGGCACACTTCATACACCCCTCCTGCATGGACAGTTGGTCTGACCCGCAGGTCATACGCCTGGTGTTTGAGTTGGTACAGCCCCTTGGCGACATCCAAATACAGCTGCTCGCTCCGCTCAGCCTGCTGCCACAGCAAATAAAAAAACAGAGTGGAAAACAGATTTGCAACTTGAGGCTCAAAACAGAGAATTTATTTGGGATATATTTGGTCACATGAGGCAAGCTGGTTAGACTCCATTTAAATACAGATGCTAAAAAAAAAAAGTGCGTTAATTGCGATTCGCCAACTTCCTCACCACAGCTTTTTTTTTTTTTTTTAGTTTAACAGGCTGTCCAACTCTCATCCGCTCTAACCCTCTTTTTCACTCTTCGCCTTTTTCACTCTGCACGTCTTTCACATGTACATTAAAATGAATGCATGCCAGAAATAGTGCAGCGTATGTGTGTGTGTGTGTGTGTGTATGTGTATGTGTGTGTGTGTGTTGGGGGGGGGGCACTGCAGACATAACAAAATCAGGGAGGAAAGAAGCCAGCCACATATACTGGGCCTTGGGGAGGAAGGAGGGAGGGAGGGAGGGAGGCGCTGAAGCCAACAATGGCACACATTCACATTCTGGTTCAACAGACAAGTTTCTGGTGGCCTCCTTATTTAACAGACAGAAGTGAAGTGGAGCACCGCCACTCAATGTAAGAATTCAAATCTGGTATTGATCAAACAACAAAGATACAGTTATTAAAAAAAAAACTCTCTCCTCAGTGAACTTTATCATGAGCAGCTCCATAAACAACAAATGAGTGACTGATTGACGTTTGATTCCTGGCAATTCGGTAACTCAAAGTCCACCGCCTTTTCTGGTGAAGTGCAATCTGGCTGTAATATTGCACTTTTTATTATTTCAGAATTATTCTAAATACATAATGACTCCTGATATGAGCAGTCACATCACCTGTCTTGCAAAATGCATCCACAGAAAACAGAGAAGTGCTGAATAGCTTAAAGCTTTGATGACCAGACCAGAGCTTCTGGTGGAATAAAAATGAAGAGTCACACCAGTTTCTGCTCCGATACAGAGCTGTTCACCGGCAGAGGAGATCTCAAATTAAATTTTTACAGTTTTCAGATTGTAACTTCATTTTGTCTTCACTTCCTTTTTGCCGCAGCAGCAAAATGCAGAAATGCTGAGCCTGCACTGTCATTAGTCCCACTCTGTTGACCGTTGATTGGAGGGGAAATGCACTTTACTTAATGAACATACAGAGAGAGGAAACAGAAGAGAGAATGGAAGGAACTGACTTAAAGAACTGAAGTCTGCTGAGATCTGAGCTGAAAACAAACACCCAGTAACACACACAAACTCTGTGCCAACTGTTTCTTGATTGGTTTATGGTTAAAAATCCAATACAAAAATCCCCAGTCAAAGACAGGAACAAACATTA
>JAPZDY010000010.1:13865880-13879706 GCA_029783645.1 Ctenochaetus hawaiiensis
ACACTTTGGCTGTTTGAGGGGAATAAACACAAATGATCCTGCTGGCAAACTTACAAGAGCAACATGAGGCAAAAATTTGCTTTTCTCCTTTTTTTTTATGATGATCTCATAAAAAATGAAAACAGGAATTCAAGGCTTAATTTCTAAACTAAAATAAAAGCCTTAAAACATTACATTTGACTGACTACAGCTCTATTAAATAATCTTAAGAGCCTGAAGTAAGATAATTTAGTTACATCTATAACTAATCACGTAAAACAAGCTGCTTCTATCCACGAACGTAAACCTGAAACCTGACGTGATCACATACAATGTTTTCGTTTTTTCTTTGCACATGGTGACGGCTGTTCTGAGAAGCTCCGTGACAATAAAAACAACCAAAATAATGTTGCATCACTTATTGCTGGGAAATGTAATTAGAGTGGCATGTTCCACCAAACTGTTGTATGAGTCAATGAAACAGAAAGGGACGATCAGCAAACCGGATCCCCTTCGTCACTCAGTTTCATTTTCAGTCACCAGAGTTTAATCAGACTTATTTATACCTGATGACAACTTCGGTTTGAGCCGAAGAAGTGACGGACCCACCCTTGAAGACAGGAACACAGGGGGAATTCATCATGATTTTATAATTTAAAAATAATCACAGAATGGAAAGAGCTTACGTGACAATTGGCAAGTAAGTAAAAGAGTTAAAGTGAAATGTGTAATATATACATTTTCATATTCAGAAAAAAACAAGCAACTTGTTATTGTAATATATGTTGTGTAAAGACTGAGGAGAAAACAACCCACCGGTCTCTTGGGGGGGGGGCACTCTTTCCTCACTTCATCATTCATTGACAGGTTCCCACTGACAGTCGAGGACTCGGGGGGGTATTTAAATAAAACTAGAGGAATTTTTCTTTTTTACCGCAACATTCAACTCCACATAGTTTCCCACTTCGGAGTTCACCAACCTGATAAACTTAGCAAGGAATTTGCCCGACTGGCATAAAAATGTCACTAGTTGTCATGGGACATTCTTTGGCTGTGGTGAGCCGGTGACCCCTGACCCGTCCTGGCACTCTCCTCCTTTTATTCTCGTCTTCCTCCCTCAGCAGGAAACATACGATGCATCGTTACAGGACTATTACACTGATCGATATGACCAAGTGGGCAAAGAAAGGGTCAGTTCTCGATGTGGAGCTGGAGAACTTGGCTTAGAGCATTAAAATGACTTTACTTAGACAAACTAGTAGAAATGTTTACAGTGGAATAAAGTAAGTTAGTGTAATGAACATCATTCATTGCACACAAGCTAACACAGTGGCTCTGTCGTTCACAAACATTATGTAAAGGAAAACAGTGGGACTTTTTTTGAACAGTTATATAATGTTGCAACAAGTAATGCCTTTGTTTCTTTTTCTATAATGTTAAAGACAAAAAAAAAACATACAAAATCTGAATCTCAGAATCTGAAAAACAACTATAACATAATCTTTCTTGTTCATCCACAGCAGATAAAGGCTAAACTTCCTGGCTTCAAGCTGCAACAGTGTTTCTTCCTCAATTTTTTTGTTTGTTGTTTTGCAAAACATAAGAGAATATCTCTCAAACAAGCTTAATAGTCTTGTATCGTCTGCTATTCAACAATGCTGCGAGAAGCGATTTTACTTGCATCTTGCAAGAAATTAACAGAAGAAAACTCATATTGCGCCATGTTGGGCCTTTATTATTAGAGATCTCACTTTATCCCTTCACACAAAAGAGCTGAGTGATAATAAACACTGCATTGCCCTCTGTTACAATATCTGTTAAAATATTGTGGTCAACAGTCCTCAGCATTAAGATATGAAGCACCTAACATCTTTTTTGGCATGTTATGAAGATATAATTGTAAAATCTGTTTCATGTATTTTTGGTTTCTGGTTCTTCTAAGTCTTTTAATCCAAGTTATCCTCCATGATCTGCATTAGTGATAAGAACGGAAACGCTCAAATGTCCAAGACTTTTATGGATGAATAACCTGAACCTTGAACCACCAAAAGACAAAAGGCACACACACATAACCACTCATAGCTATACACACACATGCACATGCAGAGAGGACAAAGCACCGCATTTAGCCACTTGATAAGCAGGTGTGTTTACATGCCCTTATTATACTGAATTAAAGCTCCATTGTACAGTGAGTGTTGACCGAAGCTCTGACAGCTGTTAAGTCTCACAAGGAACCACATTCATAATGTTTACAAACCCTTAATGGACAGTATGAGTGCCTACACAGGTGTATAAACTGACCTGCGCTCCCATACACAGCCACTACTATTGAGATTCCTTTCATGTGATCTGGAATTAGCCGGTTGCATTTGGAGCAGGAGTATTTCAGTTTTGCCCTACCCCTGACCTCTGACCTTTTGGCCTTTAGTTTACACGGCCGCAACCTGCAGGAAGCTAAGAGAGGCAAGTGCATGGGCAAACACGACCTAAAGCTGATGCAGTGAATATAAGCAACAAACTGTTGCTATTGATTTAAAACTTTGCATCATCCAGTTTCTCTGCATCAGAATGTTCAGATTCACCACCATGGGCCCTCGAAACTCAAAGCAGACAGTTAAAAATAACAGAGGCATTAAAACGTTTGCAGCAGAACCAGATTAACTGTCTTTTTTTGTTCCATTCATTCTCCTTTCTTGTCAAAACCTGCCTTTTATCACCTGTAATGCAACTCAACCTGCAACAGTTCGGTCAAAGAGTCAGGGCACGTTACACTAGCATAGCAGCTAATATAGCCTCGGGCTTCTGTAGCTCCAAGCAGAGATGTGAAGCAGGCTATTAAAGTCTGGTAATCATACTTCTTTTTATCACCACAGATTTTTCTCATTTTTTCAACCTTCTAGCCCCAAACTGCAACTTCCCCATGTAATCTCTCTGACTTTGTGAAGCTCCATCTGTAGAAACAAAAGGCTTTATACAACTTTTTTTTACACCTCTAAACATAGTTTGATGTATAAAATCGGTTGAGTTCCCCTTTGTGGGCAGAATGTTAAAACACAAAGAGATATTGGATGCAAAAACATTTATTAATATGGTAAAAATGAGAGTCATATGCAAGAAAAACACATGCAAAGACACCGTATTACAAGCTTTGTACAATCAAGACACTGTGTATTACATGCATGAGTGATTAACAGTATCTGTCCTTTGAGCATTGTCATTTCTACAAATATAAATCTTTGCAGAGCAGCACTTAAACTAATCTGATTATAAATAACGCTACAGTCTTGGTAATCCTTCCTTTCACAACGGCTCTCGTTCAACCAGGTGGGTATTAAAGCTATTCTGAAAGCATGCATCAACATATTTTCTAAGGTTAGCATTTTAAGCGTCAGAGACAGTGGGCCAAACTTTCCCTCTAGTCACAAACCTTGTAATTAGGTGAAACTTGTTTTTACAGCAGATCTCGAAGGTACTTTAAATAGAGGTTAGAAGTATCGAAAGAGCTTGAGAACTCACATGTCCATAAATCACGGTCTATAGGTCTGTCTGCAGGAATGCTTTTCCCCGCTGAACAATACAGACAGCAGCAGTTACCTCAAGCGCAGGGTGGGCCGTAACGTACAGCACATATACACTAATGCGCCCACACACGCTTCAGTTCACATCTGAAGGAGGTGAAGTGTTTATGGGTGTGAGAAACAGGCATGTGTCAAATCAGCAGGATTCATTTGGGCTCCTTTGTCAACAAGCGCATTGTTCTAGCAGTAATCCAAATATCTCAGCTCATCTGAGCCATATTTAATGATTCAAACCAGACGCACACACACACACACACACACACACGCACACACAGAGACACACACACAGACAGACACATACCAGCGCAGACCTAAAAACCCAGGATGACCCGAGTCATTTCAGCACAGAGCTTGACATGTCATCAAATTTAAATGCTTCCATCTTGAAGCGCAATCAGCAGCATGAAGCGGTCTAAATTTAAACTCTTAGCACATGCATCGAATCAATTATGAAAACATGGTGCACAATACAAGGGAAGACTTTAAAAAGAACATTTTAGAAGAAAAATACAAAGGAGTGAAGACTACAAGAAAAGTTTTACGACACTGCAGAAAAGTGAAGGGGATATCACCTTGGTAGTCACCTCTGTTTTGTAGAATTACTTGTGTGCAAGAAAGCAGAATTTGTTGGGTTCACATTGATACAGTCAGGATAATTGTCATAGCAACAGAACTCATTTATATCGGGGGCATTTAAAGGGTACAACATTAGATATTCCCATTTTGATGCACGATAAGTTATCCTACAACCCGGCCCAAAAATACAAAAACATATTCAAACTGTTTTACTTTTAGATAATGATGAATAACTAATGTAAAGGACTCAACTTCAGGACTTATGATGATGTCACAGCTAAACCTCTGCCTGCCTTTATGATGTTACATAAAGAAACACTCTGCAAGTTCATCTGATGATTCACTGAGTGAGCACATGCAAGTCTGCATTCTGCTACATCAGGTCAAGGTCCCATATCTGGGTTATCTGTATTTAGCCTCAAGGTTGGGAGGTCTGGTCGCCGTTGCATCTAGATCAAGTCCTGACAGAGGCCTCAGTCTTTTTTCTTTTCACCTCTGGAGAGAATTTTGTCCTCTAATCTCAAGGCTGCAGCGAACTATCTGCATGCATGTATTGGTTAGTTTTTTTGTCACTGTCGATGTAAACACTTATAACATTGCACACACTGTACAGTTATAAAGTCTGAATGTATAAACAGCCTGGTGCTAAATAGACAATCCAGCCTCCAAAACCTGAAAAAGAATTATTTGGGTTTGAAAAGGAAGCTCCTTCAGCAGCCTGTTTCACAGTAACACAACAGTCCAAAAATATCCCTGTGCAGCACAGAGCAGGTCTCTGCATGTCTGTCTGCCGCTCCAGTCTGGGCCACGGAAACATGGGCTGGACCTGAAGACACACGAGCGACCGCAAACACGCGTGCATGCGCACACGCACACACACACACACACACACACACACACACACCTGAGAGCAACAGGAAACACATGGTGATATCCATCAACCTTTTGTCCTCTGACACACACGCTGACACACGCACAACTGACGACAAACTGTGAAATTTGGAAATTATAACAGGAAACAGCAGCCGCAGAGGCTCATCCATCAAAGAAAGAATCACATTATTAGAGAGTACAAAAATAAATCAAAACTTACTTTATAAACCACCTTCCATACAGATAAAAAATTTACACTTTAAAAAAAATTACATGTAAATGTATCCACAGCTTATGACGGAGAAGTTCAACCAGAATGATGCTGAAACACTGTGTGAATCATCTTTACTCTGATATTTCTATGCTGCCCGGCTGAACCTCGCGTGGCCAGAACACGACTTTGCATGTGAAAGGGCATGCTTTGCATGTCTGCCCAGATGGCCAGTGATGTTTGCATCTTCACTCACGGCAGGTAGCGAGAAAAATGACAGCCGTCTCGCTCTCTGATAGCGGCGGCAGTGCGTGTCTTACAGCTGACATTTTTTATCTACAGTATGCAGCTTTTACGTCTTAAATAGGACAGTGTTGCAGAGGCTTAAGGCGCATTTCACTAAAGGTTAACAACATTCTCTATGATTTTTAATAACATTCTCGAAGTGTCACGCCTCACACAATACAGGAATTTTGTGGAGGAGTATGTGCCCCGTATGCATCTGTGGAGAAGCTAAATTTAAGCTGGATGCCCTGGTTGTTAGCACAGCTCACTTCCTTTTCCTGAATGACAAGCAGGAAAGCAGGAAAGGTCATTCAGCTGAAATCATGGCTGATGATGGATGTGGGGACTTCTCAGGACTGCAAGATGTTCTCATTACTGCTCATCTTACTTTCATTACAGCAATGTTAATATTGTAGTAAATTTTGCTTCTATGACCTATAAAGAACATACACACTCACTGTGGACACAGTTGTGTGTATGTACAGTTGCTCTGCCATTTATTTTGCTTCTCGACTCGAAATGTGTTTTTTTTTTTTTATTTCTCCTAAAAAAAGTCAGGCCTTAACAATATTGATTTGTATCTGTGCTAAGATTGTCACTAGAGAAATATTTTCACATCCTTTACTTCCCTAAATCTCAATATATTTTATAAAGAAAAAGTTGTACATAATATTAATCATATAGAGATTTTATTAAAGTGTTTGTCTGTTTTTATTAACTCCATCCTCTGCCATCCTCCTCTTGCTCCCTGTCTTTCCCTTCTCCTCCTCCTCCTCCTCCTCCTCTGCTCCCTCCTCTCCTGTCGTCTCCTTCACGCCTCAGCTCCTACATGTCACCTCCCAGCAGGGAAGACTGCCAGCAGCAGGTGAAAGATCATGACCCCCCACACAAAAGACTCGCTGCCCTCCTCCTGCAGGCAGGGAGATCTCAGCTCCGGCTTCGAGCGGAGATTAGGAAAACAGAGAGATATCACGTCTCTCAGCATCAACAGTTTATCGGGCACTAACGAAAGGTAGCTCCCTGCAGAAAATGGAAATTCAGCAGTGCCATCACTCAAACTGCCTTGATATCACCACCACAATTCAAGCTGCCATGATCTTATAAACATGAGCTGATACGGAAACAATAGAGAAAATCTGGTTTGTCTCTTTAAATAACTAACAACATCTTTTTTTTCCCTCATGAACTCTCCTTCCAATCTGTTGTTATTGTAGTATCAGTCTCCCAAAAAGCATTCCAGCTGCTCTGGCCATCAAATATGCTCTAGATATGTATCATGCCTCTTATGGAAGCACGGTTGGGTTTCGTTCCCCCGCAGAGCGTTTGAACTCCACATGCTTTCTGGAACTGCTTTACGCAGAGCAGAGATAAAAGTGTTGGATCACGCTGGACATCAGGATTGCAGGTATACAATCATTAAACACAGGCACACACACACACACACACACACACACACACACACACACATAACTGTTTTTCCCTCTAAACCACCTCTATTAAACACACTAGTGCTGTACACGTGCTGCACACATACCACCTGGACCTCAATATAAATAGGGCAGGTTGCGGAGTGATTTAAGATAATCTTCAAGAGAGAGAAACGTGATACAGCACGGGACCAAAGACATCCTGTGGAGCCATCCGTCTGAGAGTCCTCCATTAAAAACATCAATCAGGAGACGCAGAAAGAGAGAGAGAGAGAGGGAGAGAAAGCTACCTGACAGCTGCAGCTCATCATAAACTTGACCCGCCTTCGCTACGACCGTTTTCATGCGACAAACACGGGTACAGTAGACAATGGCCTTTTGACACAAATGCGACATAAGTTATCTGTCATCTCTGAGTTTCCATAGGATTGATATCCTAATTACGGGGAAAGATCTCGTCTGAACATATTTGGATATATTTGACTGACTGACATTAACACTTACAGCAGCTATGTTGTATAATGTAAAAGGGGCTGCTTGTAGCGATGAACCAACTGATGTTTATCACCTGAAGCTGCAGCTTCTCTCAGCTTTGCAGAGGTCCAGAGTGAGTTTGAGCTCAGTGTTCGTCCTGGCCGTCAGTTTTCCTTCTTTTGGTTCGCTCTCACTGCTCTCAGTGTCATTTTCAGCTGCAGCAGACAGCTGTTGTTATCTCTAAAGTTGTAAAAACCTACTGTATGCTAAACTCCCAGCAACAAACAGCAGTTAGAAATTAAGTGGTGAACATCGTGGAGCCTTTTATGATCCCAAAAGGCAGATAGTTTCATCACAAGTCAGAGAAACACAGGACCTGCATCCATCAGAGGGTCAGAAACACAACTTTAAATGAATGAAACACACTCTGATGTAGTAGAATGCAATATGTACCTTTACAGTTGGTTTATTCACCATAAAAGTTTTATTACTCACTTGATCTTGGCCTTTCCTACCCTCAAATGTGCATAAAGAAAAATAATTAAAAAGATCAGTTCTTATCAGTATCAGCCATGAGAAGCAGGTAATTATCAGTCATCTGTATTGGCTTAAAACATAAAAATCATGCATCTCTCCAAATTTCTGTACATGACACCTCTTCTACAATAAAAACAGTCTACAATGCTAACATGCTGATGTTTAGCATGGATAATGCTTACCATTTAACACAGTTCATTGTATTTTAGTATGCTAACAGCTAAGATTTACATATGAGTTCCACAGGTATTTAATCAAAACCAGCGGTTGATAAATTTCACACAAAACCACAAATATGAACCCTGGTTGGCACATGATGAAAAGGGGATCACCAGAGTTATCAAGATTCATCCTCTGCAGGCCGTTATATAGTCACTGAGGATTTTCAGACAATAACAAAGATGTGGACCAACAAACCAACACACTGACACACCAACACCACTGCAGCCATCCTGCTACAGTACTGTGGTTAAAGGGCCCCTATAGACACATAAACCAGGGCCACAATGTCATTAGAAGTGAAGCAGAGGACAGTAAATCACTACAACCAAACCACTGACAGGACATGAGAGGAGGGGGTCAGGTCTGTCCCGGGTGTAACGTTACGGGGTGTCACACTGGGGGTGAAGGTGCTAAGGTCATCCAATCTCAGATTACGTTCTCACGAGATTTAGAGGTGAGAAGAACACCTGCCATCTTTCTCTTGATGTGAGGAAGGAAATTGTCATTAAACTTCCTCTTCCTGATCAAGGATGAATGGTAGCAAACACACAGCTTAAGCTTAGACTCAGATTTAAAGATGACCTTGACTTAATCAGATTTTCTCATTGAGAAGACCAAGAGAGAAATGAGATCACTTTCTCCTGAAGCTTCAACTGGCAGTCAGTATAATTATTTGAAAGGTGCACATCAGCTAGTCTCCTTCTGTCCACATGTTAGCTAACAAAATTCTCCCAACTAGCATCTCTAAAGCTCTAATATATAGTTAATGTGCTTCAATCAAAAACTGAAGTGTAAAAACGTGATATCACAACTTTACAAGGCTTTATGTGAAGAGGAACAGAAACTTCCTGAAGTCTTCAGCGGACTCAAGATTAGTTGTCGCACATTCGCACCCTGCTGTCCAATTGAGTGCAAAAATGAAGCCATAGAACATTACTGGTTAGGGGAACAGTTAAGGTTAAAATAAGCCACTAGTCCGGCTTTATAACCTGACATAAGCACATGCACAGAAACTGTTGGGCAGGAGGTGCAGATCTGTATTGACACAGCTGTTTCCCCCCTGTTTCCAGTCTTTATGGAAAGCTAATCTAACTAGCTGCAGCTTCATATACAGTTAAAACCTGAGTGGTATAGATCTTCACTTCTGTGTCTCTGTAAGGAAGTGAGTGGGCAAATTTTCCGAAATGTCAAACTATTTCTTTAATTCAGTACCTCACAGTAGGAGCAGATGTCATGGGGGGGAAAGGGGCCTTGTCAATCATAGAGGCAAAAACTTGAAATGTGGTTCATGGTGATGTTCAGCATTAATCATCACTTATGAAAATCGAAGAGATTCAGCGTGAAAGTCACCTATGAAATGCCAAAAAGCTGCACAGTTCCGCCCCCTTATTCCATCTGCGGCTGTTGCATAACAGTCTGACGTCTGTCCAAGTTAAAAGAACAAAAATCAATGGCTGATTTGTTTTGTTTTTTTATTGCTCTGATAAACATAATTCTTTGGCTGGACGGTGCTGGTTTAAGACGATGATCCAGTTATGTAAGATGAGTTCTCAAAGGATGTGTGTGAGTGTCAGAGTTCATGTCTCATCACGGGAACATAACTTCCTGTCCATTGTGTTCATCACACAAATACCAGCACATAATCAAGACTGAATCTCACAGCTCATTGGTTTCATTATTTCAGCCTCTTTATGCAACATGTTTCAGGTTCTCTCTTTATCTCCTTCTATCAGCATTGATCTGACAGTGTTTATCTCTCTTATCAAAGCCTGCAGTCTGGCCTGCAGCTGCTCACACGCGCTTCACCTGAGCAGCACAGCAGACACACCTGTCCGCGTGGACCGGCAGGACACCGCGTTACAGCACGCGTGATTTTACAACGCCTGCGGGCCAATTCATGACACACAGACATGGTGGCATGATATAAAATAAAGTTTTCACTCACTC
Source organism: Ctenochaetus hawaiiensis (assembly GCA_029783645.1). Taxonomy (NCBI): domain Eukaryota; kingdom Metazoa; phylum Chordata; class Actinopteri; order Acanthuriformes; family Acanthuridae; genus Ctenochaetus; species Ctenochaetus hawaiiensis. Next base: position 13,875,993 of record JAPZDY010000010.1, read on the forward strand.
TTTTTCTTTGGCGGTGTCTTCGTGAAGAGCATTTGAGCGAATCTGCGGCTCCTCGCTGCCGCTGCTGGAGACGAATCTTTCCTCATTAAAAGTGTTTAAAAGTTCGTAAATGTTAAACGAAACGAAACTGCTTTCACGTTTAACTATTTGGCAACTTTAGCAGCAAACGTCGCGTCCTCGTTTTCTCTGTTGGTTACACAGGTGACGTCAAACAGGTGCATGATGCTTTGCGTCATTATGAGAGTGAAGATTCTGCAGTTTGACTTCTATTGGTTAAAAAATGCAGACACAACCTCTTCTACCTAAACAAAACACTTGATTTAAACTAATCAAACTCCAGTCGCAAAGCACCAGTTTAATAAGAGAGCACAAATATTATTAGTTGCATATAAATAAGGCAAAAAATAAAAACGTGGCCTGTAATATTAATGTTTGTATATTCCCTTGGTTGTTTTATTGCTGTACTTATGTCCATTGAGCATGTGCCAATTTTTTATTACAGAAATTCTTGTGCATGATGTGCAACAAAATCATAAATCTATGCAGTAATATAACCATTTTTTTGCTCTTTTGGCAGGGTAATACAGTTGGAAATAGTATTAAAATAAATGTACTGATTTTTCCATAAATCCTCTCAATAATAGACTTAACAACCCTTCAGTTTGTGGTGGAAAACAAGTCCAAACACAAAGAAACAGGACAGCAAAGATTAAAAAGCTACTGGTATGAGTGGAATTCCCTCAAAGAGTCATTACAAAACTTTCTGCAAACTACAAACATTTTTTCCAATTGATTTATACACAATATCTGAAAGTTTTGAGCTGATACAGCTGTTACAGTTGAATTTGGTACGTCTGTGTGTTACACTGGTCTCCGCATTGGGCCTCTTTAAATGCTTCCTGGTTCACAGATTAGTGTTCTCTCCAATGTTTTGCCCAAGGTGACAGTCCCATAAGTTCTTGGTAGAAATTACAGACAGTAGCAGAGGTCACATTGTTTAAGTTAATGTCAGGTCTCAACTTTGACCTTTTAGAAAATATCCTGTGCAGAACTGTTCTTTTCTGTTATGTAACATCTTTACATAAGCTCCCAGAATAATGCAGGCGTATACAGTGACCAGCAAAACCCAGATTGTATTCTCAGGTGTGATCCCTTTGAACTCACATTTTTATTTTTTACTGTGTTTGCATGTAGTTTCCTTAGTTTCATATTACTGATGTCATCTTACTGTCAGAAAAGATGCTGATTTCCTCAGTCAGATCAGATTATTTGGCCTACATGCAGTGGTGATCGTCACCCAGAGGTCAGAGAAGTTGGACTGAAGGTCACTCAAGGGAATTCTTAAACCACCATAGGAAAAAATCATATGAGACAGATGTTTAAGTATGTTGTATTACACAGACAGGAATTTCTGCAGGAGTGCTGTTGGGGAATAGTTTGCTTGCTAACACCCTCCCTTGGATGATAAAAGTAAAAATGGGAGCCAAAGTATTTAGCTGCCAAACTCCTCTTCTGTTGAAACGTCTTGCAGTTTCAGTCCTGGAGGCAGACACCCTCTTTACATTTAAGAGTGGGATTAAAACTTTCACTTTTTGATAGAGCTTATAGTTAGGGCGAGCTCAGACTTGCCTTGGACCAGCCCTTAGTTATGCTGTTACTTAGACTGAGGCTGCTGGAGGACTTTCATCACACACTGAGCTCTTCTCTCATCCTCTCACTCTATCTGCTAGCATTCATGTCTCAAGCAGGTTCACATTGATCATGGTCAGGCCAATTAGCATAGCATCTGCTTGATGCTAATTGCATCTGTTGTTTTATTACTATTATTGTTATACTGCAGTGCATCTCTCTGATTTTCTCTCTATCTCAACCTGACTGATCATGTTACTTGGCTGCCCACCTCTGAGCCAGTTTCTGTTTAAGGTTTCTGTCTGTTGAAAGGATTTTTTTTCCTCACAACTGTTGCCAACTGCTTACTCATGTGTGAACAGCTGTCACTTGTTGCGTCTCTGTAAATCTTACTGTGGTCTAGACATGCTCTATATGTAAAATGTCTTTCAAACAACTTATGTAGTAATTTGGTACTACAAAAATTTAAATTGACGTGACTTAAAATATAGTGAAAACATGTTTTATGACTCTATCTGGGTCCCTGGAGAGGTCATGTTGCTTTAAATATAACACCTTGGAAAACAGTTAATGCGTTTTTTTGTAAGACTGACATTTGCACTACCAGTAATCGATTCCAGTTCTCAGCATGCAAACTGAATTTAAAGGAAGCCTGAAAACAATCTCCGCCCTTTCATCTGTATTATTAGCCCATCATTAAGAGACAAAACAACAGTGTAGGGGCAGGACGTGTCTGTGATCACTGAATGGAAATTGGGTCATTGTGTTGGGCTCATGGGGAACAAGTAGCACTGTCATACACTGTCCTTGCTTTTTTAAAATTTCCTTGCTCCTCTTCCTGTTGACTTTGCTTCCACACTTTACTGTAATCTCATTCTCTTAAGAAATTCTGAAAAAAAGGGGAGGTTAGTCTAGAAGTTTTTCAGCTTGAGCTGTAGCTGAAGAGAGTCAGGTCTGTTTTTCTCCTCGAGAATAAATGTTCCTTCATATCTTGATTCATACATCTCACGCTCCCTGCTGACTGATGGTAATGTTGGCTCAGGTGAGGTTGCAAGCTAAATAATTGTCCCACAGGGAATAGGCTTGGCCTTGGAGCCTTTCCAGTTAGTATCATCTTTCTCCCTGCAAGATGACTTCATTGTCAACTGAAACCGCTGAAATCCTGAAAGTGATAAGGATTTTCCCCTCAGGTAGCAGCTGAACAGACAAACAATGCTGTCCTCTCAACATGTCAGTGTCTAGTCTTCTCCTGAAAGAAATTATAGTTTGCTAATAACTGTTTTTCCCTTTACATGTGGAGGCATGCATGGCCAGCTTCAGTTAAGTGGAAGTCCCATAGTCCAAATAGTTTTGAGTTCCAGTAAGAAGTTTGTGGTCATGAACTTATAGCAGTCTGAAAACAGTTTCCAAAAGGTTTATAGGTAGTTATCAGCATTATACTGGGTTGATGCCAGTTTTAAAAAAGTGTTTAAATGTGGTTTAACTGTAAATGTGAGAATGCATGTTTGATTTTATAATTTGATGGTAAATTCCACCTATAAGCATCTTGCATTCTGTCTTAAAAACTTAGCTTCTGTGTTTTAAAATTAAGGAGATTCTGGTAAAATTGGTTTCACTTGGTCGTCGTTTAACAACTTCCAAATGCCCTCGTTTATCATGTGACACTATGCACCATCAGGAAATTATGTGCTGTTCAAAAACAGGCATTTATCTCAGATGACTTGGGCTGTGGGACACACAAAATGACTTCCTGACCTCAAGATAAATATTTCCTGCATTTAACGATGTTTATGCACGTCAGAGAGTTTTGTTGTTTTTTTATTTATTTATTTTTAACTTTCACATCATTTTGCTTAACTCCAACTCTGTGTAACACTCAGGAAATTCATAAAATTAGACAAATGGCCGTTGCAAACCTGTTAAGCTAACGTGCCTGAAATCTACGGTCAGTGATGAAAACTGCTTGCACACATACATGCACACACAAAAAAGGACAACACCCGAAAGCACCAATCAGAGAGCAGTTTAGGAGTCTGTACTCACACAATCTTGTCTATTCATCTTGTTATTGTCACAGTGTTTTGT
>JAPZDY010000010.1:13879806-13900333 GCA_029783645.1 Ctenochaetus hawaiiensis
AAACTGCTTGCACACATACATGCACACACAAAAAAGGACAACACCCGTAAGCACCAATCAGAGAGCAGTTTAGGAGTCTGTACTCACACAATCTTGTCTTTTCATCTTGTTATTGTCACAGTGTTTTGTGTGTTTAGGTTGAATTTGGAGATGTGTTTGTGCAGCATGAGAGCATGGGTCTAAAAGTTTGTGTCACAGCCAATAGCATGAGCCGGTGTCCCTCTTCTGATATTGTTACATCCACCATTTTATCAGATCCGTGACCAAGACCCCTTTTTATCTGCTCCTAAAAATGTTAGCTGTATTTACCATAGATTATTTACAGTTTTTTAAATGCTGATTTGTGATTTGTTAATTTAAGTTTGTCTGACATTAGTTTACTGGTAACTCAGCTTGCAATTAGCTAACTTATTGTTGATATTTTTTACACATGTTGTGTCCTGACATGAACCTTTTTGCCAATGATAAACTTGTAAAGCTTTTATGGATCCAGTTTCCTTTTAACTGTGCAAATCAATTTTTACAACTGCCTAGCCTATGTCTGGTCTATCTACTGATTGGTTAATGTGCGATGTAGCCGCAGATTTATTATACTTATTGTTTACTCATTGTCATACTTATGCTTCTTAGATGACTGAACATGTAGAAAATTACACTCTTATATAAATTTGTGTGTCAAAGAGACTGTAGGCTTGTAACAGGACTCCATGCTGCCATTAAATGTTGTGTAATGATGGCAAAGTATTGTCAGTGGATGTCAGAAAACATACATTACTTAAAATGCATAAAAGGGAGAGGAGATTTGATCAAGTTTGCAACAGAATAGCAGATCAGACCTTAAATAGATCACTTCTTTGTGTGTAGTAATATTCTATTAATTCTACTAACTCTACTTATAATTAGATCAAGTGGCCTGGCTTGTCAATACCAATGCAGGAAGTTGTGAGTAAGGTTGAATTTTGAGAGAAAATCATATTGTGATGGATTATTAATTATGTTTTGTAGAATAGTTGGTGGTTTATTCTGTGTTTTTTAAGGTGTAGCTTCATTATTTTGTGTGTTGCATTCCTATGTAGCTGACGTTTCTGTTTAATCGGGCTTATTTCCTCTGATTTGAGTCACCTGCTATTTCCATTGAAAATACAAGCCTCTGATGTCATTTCCTGTCCCCGCTCAGGCCTGTTGATGTCTTGTTGTTCTCCTACTTCTGGTTAGTCACCTTGTTAAATCCTGTGTGCTGCAACAAAAACAAATACATGTTCCACTTTCTACCATCTACATTAATTATGTTTTTATAGAAGACAAATGTGCAAAATTGCAAGTTAAGCCAATATGTCATTTAAATGGAACTGATGAGATGCAGAATCAACAACCAAATCCCTGCATTTCACACCCATCATTAATCACTTGTGTTTTTTTTCTTGAAAGAAAGACAAGTGTGTGCATGGTTTGGGAGTTTTGATCACTAAATCAGCATTTGAGTAAGCTAAGTTTTATGCTACTGTATAACGGGATGGTTACAAGCAGGCTTATCTGTGGCAGACAGTGGTGGAGACATGGCAAGGACTGCTGTTGAACTTTGTGTCACGCAAGAGAAAAGTAAAGTCTGATGTTTGAGGAGTCAAAGGGCAACATGACAGATGAGAAGCCAAAAATAGCCTCATAACAAAGGGTGTGACTGAAAAATAGATGAGGGCAGCCAAAATAAAAATCTATAAAGACTCGTCTGAGACTGTGCATGTCAGTTATGATCGGATGACACATTCAGAAAATGGTGGTTTTGAAAATCGCCGCATTAAGCCTGACAGACACAACAACACACTAAAAATGCTTTGCAGATTCATAGACTGTGCTTAGCTTATGACCACATGTTCATATATTTGGATCTGCACTTGCTCTCAGATGTTTTTGACACATACTTTGTTCAGTTCAGCATCAGTTCCAAAATTTCCCAGACAATTTTTTTCCCCGTGGGGTTTAATGGCATAGACTGCAGATCTCTGTTTTTTCTTCTCGTACATGCACACACAAGCAAGTGTACACCTCCACACAAGGCTTATCTCCACCATCGGCTGTGAAACACTCGGAGCCCCAGTCTGCTGCTTTCAGGTCAGAGCGACAAGTGTGAGAGAGGAAGAGAGGGAGAGAGGGTGAGCCTTTGTGATATCAGACCCTGAGACAGAGAGAGCTGTCGAGAGTTTGACAGGATTAATGGACATTAGCACATGAAGTCATGAAGAAAGCAGGAAACGCCACAGGAAATGCCTCAGAGGGTGTGTAATGCTATCTCTGATCGCTGCCCATGTGGCACCCACATTATGTATGCTGATGTGGTGGGAAAAGAGTGGGGGCTTTTGTACATTTGGCACACAAGTGAGATGCTAAAAATACTGAAAAATCTGAGAAGTTTTAGAAAAAAGTGATTGTTGCTGCCAAGTATAGAAATAGCTATTATAAAGAGTTTTATTCTATAATTTGTACTTTTTTATCAGCATTACATTTCTTAAATGAATTGAAATTACCTTAAGGAGTTGGGAATATAATTTAAAAACAGAGCTTTTTATCATTTTCAAATACAGAAATGTATATTTTTGCACTTTTTTAAAATAATTTTTCCCCATAACATTTATTCAAAGAGCTCTTTGTTCTTTTGTCCAAATTAGATTTTTCAGAGATAGCAGGTTTAATTTTAATTGGGACGGAAATCAACATTAAACTCTATTGTTGAATGCAGTTCTGCAAAATTTTAATAATATACTTAAAAATGATGAAATCCAAGTCAGAGAAAGTTATTGTTGTGATATCTCATAGGTGCCTGAAGCCAGGAAAGCCCCCTATGTGTATATTTCACACTCAGTGAGAGAGAAACAGCGAGCTGATATCTAATCAGCACAGGAAGAAACTACTGTGGGTCTGTCATCACTCGGCTTATACAAAATCCTGGGAAAAAACAAGGTTGCTCTGTGTTGTTCTACTGAGTTCATTGATGGACAATGAAACTCTTTTGGACGCACAGGCAGGTGGTTGACAGGTGGCAGCATGAACTGCAGCTCAAGACAAATAGATATTATGGTATCGGGAGGATGATCAGATAGAACATGTTTCTTAAATCCATCATGTACATTTTATCCCTCTTATGGTCCGGTTATTTCCCTTTTTGCCCGCATGTAACAATGGCACCAGATCGGATGATAAATTTAAGTTCTCAGTGAAGAGATATGACTTGTGATGTGACGTCAGTGTAAGAGGAGCTCAGACACACCTGGAGTCACACAATCCACTGTTGTTTGACCTTCAGTGGAGATTCAATGTATTATGTCTTTTTTCCTGGTTACTTTCTTCTATTTTTAACATATGTCTGTTACATCACTACCTGGTGTCAAGTTGTCCGGAGATAATGATGTCATCCAGGTGAAGTAACCATCTGCACTGAAAGGATGATCCTGGGAACTGGCTCAGACAAATGCTCTTTATGTGACTCCAGAATCTATCAATGATCGTAAAGTAAAAAAAATACCCTTTACAGAATTTGTTTGCCTAAAATTATCATGAATAATGTAAACTTATGCTTGACTAGTTTTATAAGTAGATGCATCAAAGAAAAATTCAAGAAAATCAGTGGAACCACAATCAAGATTCATTTTCTCTAATATTTCATAACAACAAACACAGCATTTTGTTTAGAGGAGTTCTTAATTTCCTTCCTTTACTTGCTCTTACATCCATGCATTGTTGACTTTGGCTTTATTTGCTCATTTTTGTAAAAAAAACTTTATTTTCCTACAAACTGGGCTTGCACATTTGAAAAATAATGACAAAACTTACTTAACATTAGGCTTAGAGAAGCAATGCTTTATGGGGGATGCATTTTGTTAGGTTAATTCATATTTTTTAAATTTTTTTAAACATATATTCTTGCCATATTTTACACAGTTCTTCTTTAACATTTCTCCGTCCAGAAGCAACACACACCCTGACCTCTGATCTCACATTATGAGGTTTAGTAGCATTTCACTCTGCACCTGGTCTGGACATTTCTAAACCAGGTGCCACTTTACCACCATTTCTTGTGACTGATACTTTTATATGTTCACTTTAACAAGTGAGTGACACGTCCAGTCCCACTGCTCTCTGACTCCTCTGAAGCCGCCCCCGTACAACCTGCAGCTCAGATTCCCAGAAACCTGACACAGTGCTACCTAAGAAACTTTAAATCCGTTTCTCATAATCTTGCTTCATTTTTCTCCCCTCTGTCATCTGCTGCGTGTTGGCTGCGTTACATATCATATTTGAGTCAAAGGGGAGTGCCTCCATCCATCCGCCCAACCCCGGTCGCAGGAAGGCGAGTGGCAGGTGGGGGGGCCTGTCTGTTTTTCTCATCAGCCACAACTTTGAGAGAGTGATCAGGGGAAGTGAAGGTCATCAAACCCCAAGAGTCTCGGACTCACCTCAGACAAACCTCGGTTTCGTTTACCACAAAGCGAGCAGTGTTTAAAACTTTAAACAAGGACCGTTTTTATCGAGCCGCGAAAGTGAGAACGTGTGTGAAATCTTTACCTAAAGCATGTGTGTAATCTTTTAAGTGGCAGCTGCTTGAAGTCCCAGCAGGTAGAAGAAAATACCATAAAACACCACAACTGATGTTAGAGAAGAGATGAGTGAAAACAGCAGAGAAACTGAACAATATTGTTTTAGGAGCAGATCTAACAGAGGTGACCAAAGAAACAACGACAAAAAAACAACAATCTCCATCTCCATGATATCTTTACTGCAGATAGTTTTATTTTATTTGCCTATAATCTTATTATTTGTTTCTAAGACATCATCCTACTGGGACTGCAAATCCAGTAGGATGGGGAAGAAAAGGAACTGTTTTGTGGTGTTCACAGCAATAAAAAACATCTGTTGCTACTAAAAAAGTACTGCGATTACTACAAGTTCCAGTAAACAAGTTCGATGTAATTTTTCCAGTGCATGAAGACACAAGTTAATTTTCATTCTCTTGTATTGGGACTGAGGCAGAAATCTTAAAAAATGGACTTCACAACACAAGACAAAAAAATATCTCTGAGGCTAAAAATAATAGGCAGGTCTACATAAGAAGACATGTTTTTGGTAATTTTGGCCACAAATCCCCTACAGATTCACATTATAAAACTTTAGCACCATATACAGTAAGTATAGGTGCCATAAAGAAACAAAATAAATTTTGCAATTTCAAAATAAACTGTTTTTTTTACTTTCATGTTGAGTATTAGATTCAAAGATTGATACCATTCTTGTGTTTTTGATGTGCTGTAAATATGAAGCTACAGTCAGGAAGATATTAGCTTAGCTTAGCATAAAAACTGTAAATAACAGGAAACAGTTAGCATGGTTATGTCCCTGTTATATTTCTGTGCAAAAATCCAACTACAGAAAAGAAAAGTTGTTTATTTCTTGACTGGGAGCAGTGATTTTCTGAATCTTGTCGGTATTGACAGAGCTACACAAACTGTTTTCTGCCTGCTTCCAGCCTGTTTGTTAATGTTAGCTAACAGGCTGGTGGTCAGTCTCATAGTTACTGTTGATATTAATCCTCTTATCTAACTCTTGAGAGAAAGAGAACAAGTCTTTATTCCAAAAACGTCTGACAGTCTGATGGATGTTTAAAACAGCTGCTTTAAAAGGATTTAGTTTGTCCATTACACAAGAAACAACATGTTTGGAAACTTAATATTGAGTCTCAGTAAACCAGATGTGTGTTTTTGGTCAAATGCAAAAGGTCTCAGTTTTCCTTTCCTAACAAACGATCATTTGAACCAGCTTAAAGGCTCCCGAGGTAAAAGTTCTCACAAGAATATTCTAAAAGGAGCTTCGAAGTCATGAGAAGGCTCCTCTTCATCTCCCTCCCTGCCATATAGATAGCGGGCAGGAGGAACTAGGCTGTCGCTTTGCTAAAGTTAGCTGTGCAATTAGTTCACACACTAATTAGCTGTGAGAGGAGCAGAGGCACACCAGATTTCCCAAGTGTCTAAAACCCGTTTCCCAGCCCTGAATAAGAGTAAATGAGGTCCTGGCAGCAGCAGCAGCAGGATATATCCAAAAAAAAAAAAAAAAAAAGAGATATGACAGCTCCTATGATAGAAAAAAAAGGCTTACCAAACATTTGAGACAAGTGTGGTTTAGTTGTGAGAAGAACTGGGTATGTCAAGGACAATTTCACATTGCATAATCGGTGGTAGCTGGGGAGAGTTTTTCCATTTTTGTTCTTTTTTTTTAGAGGAGTGGTTCCCAGCCTGGAGGTCGTGACCCCATCAGAGGTCAAAAGATTAAACTGAGGGATAAGAAAAGAGCTTAGTTTTTCTTCACCACAGAAATCTGTTCATTTTATCAAGCTTCATCAAGCTGTAATGCGTAGGTGGAGTTCCCCCTTTAAGGGATCACAAGACAAAAATGTTTTGAACCCCTATTACATAAGAACAAATACTCTCTTTTAAAAATGGATTAAAGTGCTTTAAGTTACAATATCAACACGAAATACATCCACGGTGTTGCATATTTCATCTGAGCAGAGCTGGGACTTAAATTCTATTCACAGCAAGTGTCTCCAAGACTTCCGCTCGACTCCGCTTGGATGAAATGTGGTTTCACTTTAGGGCCAACGATTCCTAAGAAAGCCACATTCCCACATGCTTGTATTTGTTAGTACTGCAAGTCAGGCGTAGCACTTTGCTGGTAAAACAAAAACAAAGTCAGATGGGCTTTGTTTCGATCTGTTTGTGTATGTATGAGCGCATGTGTTTGGGCGCACTGACGAGAAGCTGAGAGCCCAAGAATTTTGCGGGGATGTAAAACAATTAGCGCTCTGTTAAGCGAGAGAGGTGCTGTCTGTCATCTCACGTCAGGTGCAACAGAGACCTGACAATCGAATGTTACGGGCCGTGAGCAGATCAATGTCATATGTATTGCTTATCATGAAAAGGGCCAAAGGTTTCACATCTGAACACACTAAACATTCATAACGGACACAAGTCATTACGAGGTCAACTCGGTGCGTACCACCTTAAATAACATCCTTGTAATGTAAAAAAGATACTAGTATTCGTCTTCCAAGCTCTTCGATCCGGATTACCACCATTTGCACAAGTTTTTTCCTGCCTTATCCACAGATCAGGTCTCATGAAGAGACATTTTTCTATTAGAGACACAGACAGGTGAGAGGCAGAACGTGTGGTAAAACCTGACATTCATTGCAAAAGAGTGAGGTTTGTAGCCGAGCCAGGTGTTATGGATTGAAGCTGACCAGATATTCACAGGTAAGACAAAACCTGGCCAGACGAGACGGGATCAGGATCAAGAGACGGGAGCCCGAGGGCAGATTAGACATGACTGCAGGGAAGAGAAAAACAGGTTCAAACACAGGAGGCTAGCAAAAACGATAAACAAGCCAGAGTAGCTTGAAGCAGTTTACTGGCAAACTGAATGATCTGGCAGGTAGATGTGGAAGAAGTGGGCTTGTATTTATCGCTCTGCTCTGCCTCTGGCACACCTGTCTCCACTCAGAAATTCAGACACACCTACAACGGACAGGCAGAGAGGGGAGTGAACCCCGGGGAGAAGACAACAGGTCATGCAGATCTGTAGTTTTAACGGATTGTCAGGGGGCAGATGTAACAGTTTTAAAGACTTTCCTTATGTTAAATCATCCAGAAGATATAACTGATACCATACCAGTGAGATGAGTCACTTCAAGTTTCTTTCAAAAGATTATTAGGAACATAAATCACACATTTCTTCACAGTCTGGTTTCATTCTTTTAGACGAGTCAAGCGAAGGATATTCAAACCTCTCATCTGACTCAGGTTGTATAGTTTTACATCCGTTTTTCTGACCAAAACACACCGTACACTTTGTTTCTCCCTTGACAATGAAGAAGGAATTCTCTGGCATCGAATAAAAGTAGGAGGAGGCCTCGTTGGAACATTAGCTATTCATGCACTTGTACTCCCCTGGAGGGATGGGATCAGGAATCCCACCCATTTACCAGAAAAGAGGCAACGTCTTGAGGAAACTGATCCAGATCTGAAGGCTCGGGGTGGAGCGCAGCTTAGCTGTTCTTCTTTCACTTTTCTTTTTTTTTAAAACCAAAATCTGTCTTTTCTGCAATGCTTTTCAACATTTTCTCAAAAGACCTCAGGCGCAACCTTTTTTATCTGCGGGGATTTAACTGTCCCGCATCCATCCGGAGGGACTGACATTTGAAAGAAACTGTAAATGACAGCTTAAATAGAAATGCCTCTCAGATCTCCAAGTTTGAAAAAAAAAAAAACCCTGTGGGAAGGGCAGCTTGTTTTTGTTCCATCGCTTTTACCAACAAAACATAAATTAAAGCGCTTCACACTGCATATTCATCATTCTTTAGATAGAAAAACCAGCAACACTCGGTTCTTGATCCAAAACATGAGACAGTATGTAAAAGCCTACACACACACACACACACACAACAGCACGTTATGTCATGTGTTCCTCATCAGGGTTATTAATAGAGTCAATCTGTACTCAGCTCTTGTACATTCAAATTATTTTTTAATGAATTCAAAGTAGTGTTATTACAGCGCATTAGGATGATGTTTAGAGGGTTTGTGGTTTGGTCATTCAAATTTTGTTCCTGAGCTTAATGCTGAACTGTAGAGGTTTTTCTGCTGTTTTTCTGCTGTTGGTTTATTAGTGCTTGTTTTTAATAGATAAGGATGTTAAAAACAGCTGAAAATGATACTGATGACAGAGGTGAGAGTGAAACAAAACAGAAGAGCTGAGAGACATTAAACCAAAACTGAAAGATCTGAAAGAATTGAAAGATGCTGAGATGCTTCACAGGGCTGAGATGAGGTAAGTTTGGTGATAATTATCTGTGGGTGCATCATAATGAGAACCAGTTTTACTTAAAAAACAAAAATTGACGAGTGCAGCTTTAACATTTTTACTGCATTGTGTGAGGCACTTTGATTTCCCTCAATTAAAAAAAGGCAATAAACTCTTTTCTCTCATCTTGTCTTGTGTGATATGAAAATAAAAAGATGTGTATATCATGATTAAAGATAGTTTTTTACCAAGCCTAATTTTCTTGGCTTGTCAGTTCTATTTTTAAAAGCCCCAAAATCACAAATTATGTCTCTAAGGGCTTCATGTCCTCAGTGGTCTGGACTTAAGTGGACTGACAGGATGCTGCGGTCCTGCAGAACTTGGTAACTGAATACACAATGTTTATGTTACTTCTGACACACTGCAATACATATCTTTAACTTTTTAATTTATAGCTTTTGATAACAGTTATTTGCTTACCATACTCCAGTTTCTGCATTTGTGTGCAAAGTAAGCACACACTTTTGAGGACAGTGTTTCTAGCCTTTATGTTCGACATTTGTGTTTGAACTGTTCTTTGTACTTTTGCGTCTATCCATCTTCTTTTTTTTTTTTCAGGCTTTTCACTGACCTCTTTACACCCAGGAATGCCCACTTCTTCTTTTTTTTTTTAACCCAACACCAAAGCCCCAGTCTAACCACTCATGTATGGCTTAGCCTCTTCAACCACACGCTGATCCCCATGATTCCACCCACGGTGCAGAGACTCCACCTTCAGAGGACTCCATGTCTTAAGTATCAACAACAATAACCCCCACAGAACCAGATGGAGGGCCATAAATCACAGGCCCATGTACACCCAGGAGAGTCCATAAATAGTGTAACAGTTCTGAGGGTAAAGACATGGCGGAGAGCCCCCTGGTCCTCTGAGGGTCCTGTGGGCCGAGGCAGCATCCAGCATGTGAGCCACCGGCCCATAACTCTCCCATTCTCTCTGTGACACCGAGCCTTTTTATGCTCCCATTTACTCATGTGTAAATCACAGGGGGGAAACACCGCCATGCACTTTTTTTTTCTCAGCTTCAGTGAGGGATGATGGTGGCTTGTCTGGCAATGTTTTGCAGAGACAAACCAGATGTTTGGGTGGAGGTCATTTGTGCGACACACATAAAGAGATAAGGATACAGACGGGGACAGGGCGGTTAGGACAAAAGTTCTCTCCTAGTAGTTCATTGTAATTGCTTGGTTTTTTTACTTGTTCAACACTAGACAGCTGAGTTTTTCCCACACAGGACACAATTACTACCCAAACATGCTCACATTTACAAGATGTTATCTACTATCTATCTTGATCTAAAACACCTCAACCACCTGATGCTTCAAGTAAAGACAAAAAACCTCCAGGAATTTCCCCTGTTAGTCATTTACTTTTATTTCAGACCAGACTAAATGCACTTTTCATACGTTTTCTTGTTTTATTTCTGCAACAATGCCTCGGTAATCTGTATTGTAACACTAATCAGTTACAGTCAACCTAAGCCACATACAGAAGCCAGACCATGAGAATTGATACATTTAATCCTTTCATTATTGTGAAAGGGGTTCAAGCGTGGTCATAGTCTGAGGGGTCAGGCGGTTGTTGCAAGTGTGTTTCTGTTAAACCCCCATGAGTGAATCTATTTTCTGAGGCACCTATGACACTCATCTGGACCACAACAATGCCCCCATTCTCCTCTGCGCCTCACGCTTGACTGGTTCCTCTGAATACGAGCCGGGGCGAAAATAATCCATACCCCTGAACCCCCCCACACCGCACTCACATACATAGAAAAACACACATGAGTACACATGTTGGCATTTAAATGGTCACACGTGTTGGGGCTCATGTCTTGTACTCAACTCACTCAATTGCAGCTCTGCACCCGAGCAAACACCAACACATTATGTGCCCGCATGGACTTGGAGGAGCAAATAAAACACAAGCGTGAGAGCAGAGGTGGACAATACCAACACATATATAAATGCATGTGGCATTCCTACACTCAAAAAGAAAAAAAAAAATCAGAATGACAACACTGCCCCCATGTGGAGACATTGCAGACACATGTAGAAAGTCTGAAGATGCCTTTGGAGATGCAGGACTCATGCAGATGCCACCCATCACACTCCCGCAGCTGAAGTTTCTGTGTGAATCGCTGATAAGAAACAGCGTCGAGTCTAAAATAGCAACACCATGACCTTCGTCACAGTCAGTGCATGTGATTACTGTGAGGTGGGCAGAGCCACTGTGGTATGGACAGGATCCATGCTTCACACATGATCTATACAGCTTATCTTCAGTCTACATGTTGAAACATCCTGGATGTTCTCACTGAATAACCACAGAGACGAGTAAGAGATCATTTTCTTATTTCATGCCAGTGTGTAATTATATCTGCTAGAAATTGTGTTTTCTTAAAAGTAGGTTTACTACAACATTACTAACTCTGTACATTATTAGCTTTTCTTTTAACCTTTGCTGTTGTGTCTTTTGCTAATAACAACTGGCACCTCTTTATTCTTTTGGTGAGGAACTATATTTATGCTTGTGCTTCCTCTAATCATTCTGGTTTATTCTTGTTATAATAATTTTACAAAGTCAAAATTTTAATGTGGATTCTCATGAGATCAGATACCGTTAGCTTTATTTTATTGGATTCAGTTTCTTGTTTTTGCTGTTATTTCTACACAACCAAATATACTTACCAAATATATACACAAGTTAGACCAACTTTTAACAACATAAAAGTTTCTCTGCTTACTTTGGTGTCTTTATATTGATCCAAAGTGCAACAAAACAACATTCATGATCTCGCCTTGCCCTAAAGGCCAACACTTTGTTATTTTTTATGCATAATGCATATAATTTTAATGCATTCAGGTTTATGTATCAATTGATGATCTGCTCCTCTGGTGGGTTTTATGGTTGATCTGCTCCTCTGGTGGGTTTTATGGTTATTGATCCAAAACTCAAATGAGTTATTCCTCATTCATCCTCTGATGTGGCTGATGTTTACAGCACCATCTGACAGAGCGTCGTCCTCCCCCGACATCAGTCTGCCTGCAGCAAGTTGGTTTGTGTTGATAAGAGACTGAAGGTGGTGAGGTCACCATTTTAACTCCTTATCTGTACGGCCATTTAAAGGGTAGTTTCCCTGTGCTGACTCTTTAACACGTTTTTCAGCACGTGGTGCAGATGGTGTGTTTTGTCATTTTACTGTGGGGTGACAGAAGGGAAAATTTATCAGCTGTCAAATGTGTTAGACAGCAATTTGTTAATATTGTGTCTAAAGATTTAATGCCATGATTTCTATTTTCCACAAAAAGAATTCAAGCAAACATATTTTTTGGGAAACATCTATATGGTTTTCTCAAATTAAGTAATATTTATCAGTATACAATAGAGGATAAAATAAGACTACAGTAGTATAACAGTTGAACACGCTATATCTATCAAATTTAAATGCAAAAAGATGCAAAAATTGTAAATTTATATGTAACTTATGAATTAATTAGCCTTTATATCTTTACTGTAAATTACTAAAACCAAATTCTCAAACAATAAATCCCACAGTTTACACATATTGTGACCAGCTACTCCAGCCACACTTCATTGCCAAGGCACATTTTCTATCAAATACAGCTTTTGTTTTACAGTTGATGACGTTTCTGTCTTTAAATGCTGCTTAACCTGATACTTTATCTCAGGAGTTGATAATGTGGCCCTGGTGTTTTTTCTTAGTGGAGTGTACTTCACAAAAAGAGCCATCAGAGGGCGTCATCTTACACCTCTTTCACTAAAACTCAGTCTACAGTGAGGATCTAGAGTAAATATTTGCATACAGCCTTGGAGCATTGTCTACACTCCATGTTTGATTAGTGGCTCATTCAATGAAACTACATATATAAGCTATCAGTTCTAAAATACAAGAGAATGAAAGTTGAATTTACACGTTGCAGCACTGTGGAATAATCATCTCTGAAGTTCAGGGCCATGACTGACCAAGACAAAGTTATTTATGTTCCTCCTCTGATGTGCATCTGCTCTGTATCCTCAAAATAGCCTTAGCTTAAACTAATGGGTGTTACTTCTGTTTCTTAATTAATTCATAAGAGTTGGATTCAGTCACACAGTGAGAAGAGGTTTACTGGATCATCACCTGAGAGAAGCTGAGACAGAAAGATGGAGGGGTCAGACAGAATAGTTAAGGGATTATATTGTACGTATGAGTGTGTGCCTGAGAGTGACAAAGCCACACACTGATGAGCTCACAAGGATGGGATTAATCTGCCTGCTCAGACAGCCGGCCAGTGAAAAACGCTGGGTGGAGGGAAGCACCACGTAATCTGATGTCCCGCCTGCCGCTCACCCGGGCCAGCTACGGTCTGGACTGGGGAGGGTGTTGCTCAGGATAGCTGCCCTAAATGGATTACAGGGCTGCATATGTTAGTGAAAGGGCACCTGAACGCACATAGACATATGCCTACACACACACATGCACACACTGTACACGTAGGTGCCCAAGCAGAGGAGATTACCAAGAGGTGCATTTTTCACCCCCTGCAAGGAGCTTAAACCTGTTACCAGCTGAGAGAGACAACAGGTGTTTGAGCAGCTCTGCATCTTTCTCAGCTTTTTCTCTCAATATTTACATTCTTTCTACCCTTTGACCCTCTACAGCCAAAGACTACCAGCTAAATGAGTCCCTTTTCTTCCAGATATCTCTGTCACTGAAGTCTGACTTGAGCATCAGGTGGCCTGAGAGCTGCTACAACAGGAGGATGGAGTCAAAGGAAGAGCCAGAGGCTGAGGCCAAGGGTCCAGAAGAAGACCCCGACTTCGAGAGTCTGGACACATCTGGGTTTGAGGTGACCGCCGAAAGGCTGGAGCAGCTGATGAAGAGCATGGAGGTGCTGCTGTCGGACGTGGAGCAGCTGAGGAGCCACTGTAGCCACCAGGCCACCGAGCTGGTGCGTGCCGCGACGGACCTGAGGCAGCAACAGGAGGAGCTGAAGGAGAGCTACGAGGAGCTGTCCAAAGAAATGCAGGAGATCATGGATACGGTAGACGACCTGTTCAGCACCAAGAGTGCCTTTGAAACAAAAGAGAAGCAAACACAGAAACTGAATAGGCAGCTCTGAGGGGCGCAGAGTGTCTGGCAGACATTGTTTCTCACTGAGGAGAAAGAAAAAAATCTTGGGGGTGTGGTTTTTGGATTTGGATGTTTGAGTTAGTTGAAATATGGGTTTGGATGCATGAACAGCGACATGTTGAGGTTTTCATGGCTTCGAAACAATGCTTTAACTAGATTCTTAAATGGCATCGTGCCTGCTTTTTGCTGTACAACGTGTACGTTTCATATCTATATCTGGCAGGCATTTTCACCGAAAAGCAAAATGTAAAATGCACTTTTCTGTAATTGTCCACTAAACAAAATGCAAACACATTAAGTCAAGATGTCACAGCCTCAAAATAACAAGAAGATTTGATAAACACTTTTTTTCATTGTGTTTCTAAAGCATAAATGTGAGGACGTCCTGTGTAAAGGATTTAGGTGGATCTAGTTGAAAAAAATGGCAGAAAAGGAATATAATAATCACAAGTTTTTTTTTTTTTTATTGAATCATCATCTAAAAAAAGGAATCAGTGTGTTTTTTATCACCTTAGAATGAGTCCTTTATATCTAAAGAGGATGCTGGTCCTCTTCCACAGAGTGCACCATGTTTCTCCAGCAGCCCAGAATGGACAAATCAAACACTTCTGCATTATTTGTGAGTTTTGCGGACACTTTTGGCCCTTCTGCATGTTTGCAAGGGGAGGATGAGCAGAGAAATATCGAACCGTTTGCAGTCTGCAACTTCACCACTAAATGCCCCCGTGTCTTTCACACTAGAATTCATCCATTGTGGAGTTTGTTGTATTGTTTTCATAAGAGATGCCGTGTGCTGTCGTTTTTTTCCACAGTCGATGACAAAACCATGCAGAGCATCGACCTTTGCTGTGTGTTAACGAATGATTTACTTTTTCCCGCCCACCCGCCAACAATCACACATCACAGCTATGATTTTCAATGTTTATGTTGACACTTAAAAATGTATGTTGATGTTGTCAGCCTGGAAAACACCAACAGCTTCATCTTTGCAGAATTTTCTCACACTTCTCCAGTAACTGTTGTTACATGCTCCATGTTCTCTTCGAGGGAATGCCAGCCTTTGGTTTCTCACCAAAATAAACGTAAATAGACGCATAAGGCGATCTTTAGCTCTCACCAAATCCTCTTCTGTCACTTATTGGTCTGTATTTAGTGGTTATGGGACGTGTCAGAAGAACATTCAGTGGGCAGCAACCGGAAAGAAAAAAAATCAAAAATAGACTTGATGATCACTTTTACCTTCACATCCCCTTTTAGTTTTTATTTAAAGGCTTAATGAATATTATTGCTTTAACATTTGTATTTCATGTATGCAACAATTAAATTATGTGCACCAAAATTTTCTCCAGGTCTTTTTCTTTATTGAGACAAACAATGTTTTTTTCTTGTTTTTTTTGCATAGAAGCACATTTTTTTTCCTTCAACATATGGCTGCTAATGAAGAGAGTACAACATAAATAGCACCACAGCCGAAGGGTCTTAACTGTACACACCCTGTTCCACAGGATGAGAATTCACTGCTTACATTCAGTGTCCAAAAAAAGAAGTAAACATCTTTTTTGGGGGGAACAGAACATAACTGTTTCACTGTGTGGTATGAAACTTGACACTTTATGGGTTTGCGGTGACGGTAAGCATAGAGTTTGAGAAGATAAAAAGCTGGATGTCACTGCCTACCTTCACTACTGAGGTGCAAATCCCTCTGGACTGCTTGCCGACCAGCTGGGAATTCACTTTAAGAAGGTAAGATAAAACAGGATCCGATAACATTTGTATTTAGCTGTTTAATCTGTTAATTGTAAGACACTTTGCACATTTAATGCATGCATTTAACCTTGGCAGAGAAATCACTAAAGATGTCAGGGTATTTGGGAACCATCTGACACAAATGCATGAAATAAACAGAAGTCTTTGCATTGAATGTTTTGTTATTTTGCTGTTACATCCTTCTCAGTAGTTCTGCAGTAACTTCTTGAGAAAATGAACATCCTGCAAGTCCTGGGTCTCCTTCAGCTGCTGGCTGTGCCAGCTTTCACTGTGAGTCTCATTATTAACAATAACATATATAATAATATTGAATAAATAGTGTTAATAATAAGAATTACCTAGATATCACCGTTTGAATACCGTTTGAATAGTGATAAGTACTTCAGCAGACCTGGAAATTGAAAGCACATTTTGTACAAAATCTCGACATATAAAAAGCCAAAGGTTTGCTCTGTGACGTCCATGCCAGCAGGGATGCTGCTGGTTTAAACATACGTTGTGCAAAGTTCAGTGGACGTCTGTGGCCAAATGTTCCAGCTTCTATTTCGGTGGCTCCAGCATGCTCTTAATGTGATAGTGGTTAGTGGTGGGCTATAACATGGTGTGTGAAAGTACTTTGTGTTCCAGACTCTGAGTTTACTGCTTTTTTTTTCTTTTTTTTTTCAGCTGACACAACCAGTAAAGGACTACTGGGGAGAGTTTGGACCCTACGGTCCCTGCAGTCGCACCTGTGGCATCGGAGTGACAGTGAGAACCAGGAAATGTGTCACTTCCAGGTAGGACAGAGAGATGTGGGATGTTCACACTGGATGATACAGTCATTTATTAAAGATTTTCAAACAAAGATCCCTGGAATTTCATTTGCAGTTAAAGCAGCACAATAGTTATTATGTTTTCAATCAAATTTTTAAAAATATTTTACATATTTTTGCTTTCTTTTATTTTGAATTTCATTTTTATTTGAAGTCTTTATTTTTATCAAAAAAGATTTAATAAAGTTAGGCACATTTCAACGTTTTAGACATGACCAGTAAAGCCAAATAAATTTCACCAGACAGACATACCTTTAGCTTGCATTGAACATTTTTTCCTCTCTCTTGCAGGACAGATGGAGGACATAACTGCATTGGATCTTCTAAAGCCTACCGAACCTGTAACACACAAGTAATTATCTTTAAACTCCTTCTTGCCTCTTCATTTATTTTGATTTGTTAACCCTATTTGCCCACAAGAATGAAGTTTCCTGTAAAATGCTGATAATCCAACATTCTGTGTCCCTGCAGCCATGTCCAGCTGGATCCAGGAACTTTAGGGAGGAGCAGTGCTCCCAGTTTAATGCAATGGGTTTTCAAGGAAAAAGTCACTCATGGGTGCCTTATTATGGTGGTATGAGACCTATTATACTGTTTACATTAAAAAAGAGGGTGTAGTTGAAATCATGCTTTCATATTAAAGCATTTTTCTACATTCAACCTCCTTAAATTACCAAAGTAAAGGTGTTTACTAAGATGTGGCTTATATAGTAAAAAAAATATATGATAAAAAGCTAGAGATGTTATTGTGATTTTCTCCTTTTGACACTCCCTTATTGACATCGGTTAATAGAAAACCCAGATTGTCAAGTTTATGGCTGTATCTGTCTTACAGCAACCAATCCATGTGAGCTGAACTGCGTCCCAAGAGGACAGAACTTCTTCTACCGACACAAACCTGCAGTGGTGGATGGGACACCGTGTTATGTGGGACGCTCTGATATCTGTGTTGACGGCGTCTGCAGGGTGAGAACAACACTGGAATCTACAGTGTAATGACACACTGTCAGAGCTCTGTGTTGTACTGCATATCCACAGCTTGTCTTCTTTTTCTAATTAGTATCTTTTATTTATACTGGCAAAATTGGCTGAGTATCTTGATTTACAGTGCAGCTCTTTCTCAAATAGGTATCAGTATTTACAAGTACAGGCTTTCACTGTTGCACGCTGAGTATTTCAGACAATCCTCAGAGAAACCTTGTCAGTTATTGTTAATTTGGTATCGAATAAAAGCTCTCTTCTCCTCTGTGAAATTGAGACTCATTTGTCTCTCTCCAGATACTGACCCGTGCAGAGTTTATGGGCTTAGATGAGGACAATAACGCTGTGCGCTCTCCTGCTGTTGCTGCTCCTGCTGCTGCTCCTATGGCTGTTGTTCCTCACTCAAGGGGGATCCTCACATATATCTACAAAACTGGCGTCTATGGCGAGTGCTCTGCCGCCTGCAATGGAGGCACGCAGTATCGCAGTGTGGACTGTTGGACTCAGGACCCAACCAACCCCCGTGTGGTGGATGAGTCTTACTGCATTGCTCAGCGCCTGCAGAGACCACAGAGCCAACAAGCCTGCAACATGCAACCCTGCGCTGCCGAGTACAGCGTCTCCAGCTTCAGTGTGGTTTGTACATTAAAGCAGGGAACTTTTACAGCTTGACTACCATTCAGACAATGGCTTATTGTTTCTAGCAACTCAACAGGAAGTTCTATTTTTTACTTATTTGTATTATTGTAATGATAAAAACGCTAAAAGTCTATTTTTGCGCACAATGCAAAACACAACAGTTTTCTGTATTTTACTCTGTCATGCAGCAGTGTGTCTGCCACAGGAAACTTTTAGGTTCAATGCCAAAAAAATTTGCAGTAACAAAAATCACACTATAGTCTCATTTACTTGTGATTTTTATGTTTAGGTATCAATAATGATTCAGTAATTTAACTTATCTATTTAATAAAATCTTAATCTAATGTACTGTTGTTTCATATGATCAGTGCTCAGTGACTTGTGGGGAAGGCCAGCAGACGAGGGCGGTGATCTGTATGGGGCCAGGAGGTGAACATCTGGCTGACTACGCCTGCCGTGGACTGGCAAGACCTCATTCTGTACAGACCTGCCGCAGACCAGCCTGTCACACACACATCACCTGGCATGTGACCGACTTTGGACTGGTAGGCGACAAGGAGCAACAATGACCACTTTTCTTTCCCCTCTATCTCGTCGTTGTTTAGCCTCTCCTGTCTTGTTTCCGCAGTGCTCTAGGAGCTGCGGTGGTGGTGTGAGGGAGAGGAGAGTGAGCTGTTTCGACACAGATTTGAACCCCTACCCAGAGTCCCGATGTGGAGCAGCTAGCAAACCCATCTCGGTGGAGTCATGCAACTCACAGCCCTGCAACAGAGCACAGAGTGAGCCAAACCTGGACCATATCTGCACCCTTTTTTGGGTTGAATATTTGTGCATGTTTGTGTTTTAATCAATGTACTCTGTTTGTAGGCGTCCCAAGTGTACAAGACCCAAGGGCACATGAAAGCACCATGAGAGGATTTGTGCCCTATGTTCCTGGTGACCCTTCAGGTATTTGAAATAATGGTCGTTTATCTACTTGAACATGCAATTACTTTATATGTGTATACATTATGTGTAGCTAAAGCAAATGTAAAGAAGACAGCAAAAGGATCTAAAATTAATATACGTACAGTTTTTCGAGTGAATTCATCCTCAGGCAGTAAAGAAAATGTGCCCCTATGTTATTATTGTTGCTGTCTAGACCATGATTGCACTGCTGTATGTTTCTCTTCATACCTTACTACTGAAAGTCATATTTAGGCTATAAAAATATACAGCCAAACTTAACTACTCAAAACTGAACCCCTAACCTTAGAAAAAGGACAAACATGTTTTTACAAGTCTATGGCATCTACGGTAGTGGTATGCTTGTCTGACCATGTGTCTATGTTTACTTCCTTTAGCTTCCAGACCACAAACAAACACTGCATATGATCCCTACCCTTCTGTGGTTGGTCCTCACTGTGCACAGTCATACTATGGTTGCTGTCCTGACGGCCATACCTCCGCCATGGGGCCAAGGAATGAGGGCTGCTCTCACCATGACTGTATTAACACAAGGTAACACTTCCTAGGGTTACTGTTAGTAAGTGTTAAAAAATAAAAATGAAATTGATTAATGGCAAAGTGGCTCAATATGAATTGTTCCAAACTTTTAAGAAAATCTCTCCTCTTAGGTACGGTTGTTGTTTGGATGGAGTGACTCCAGCTCAAGGATTCGGGAGGTTTGGATGTCCTGAGTACACAAGAACCTCAACAACTGTGGTACGGACCACATCTGACTCCCATCTGTTTTAATTAACTCATTTAAGTTTTTGGATAATAATGATTTATTAAGGAGGAAACTGATTATACAAGTCAAAACCAGTTTATTATTTCTGGCAAGTTTTGATCATTATTGTTTTAATTAGTCAGATCTACAACTTAAAGTAAACACAACATTATATTACTTAAATACCCCTTTTTTTAAAGGACCTCTAAACAGTTTGACTTCAGCTCTTTAGCTGTTAGATATATCTGCTAAATCCACCAGCTGTACAGAAAGATTTACTGTGTCTCTCTATGTCCTTCTCCCTGAGCAGCTCACACCATCATCTCCCTCCTCTCCATCTGCTGATGTGTGCTCACTTCCTCGTGATGAGGGTCCCTGTGATACTTGGAAGGTCAGATACTACTATGACTCAGGCACTCGCAGATGCACTGAGTTCTGGTATGGAAACTGCCACGGCAACGGCAATAACTTTGCGTCTGTGGAAGCATGCCTGAGAAGGTGTGGGGGTGCGGCAGCAGCAGCAGCAAGGGAGCCTGCACCTCGCAGAGAGACCCAAAGAAGAGGGCCAGCCAGGGGTGCTC
>JAPZDY010000010.1:13910362-13926712 GCA_029783645.1 Ctenochaetus hawaiiensis
TGTTACTCATCAAAAATGTGTGTTTTTTGTTTTTCCCTTTTCAGAAAACAGAAAAAACAGAGTTCTTGAGCTTCTTCTACAAGCACTGTATGCACGTCCTCTCAGCTCCACTACTGGCCAACACCACAGAAGAAAAACCTAGCAAAGGTATTGAATACGTGCAAGGACTATGTACATGTGTGTTGGATTTTGTAACACTGAAACAAATGTATAAATATATTTTATGTTTCTTACTGCCTTCATTCTTCTTTTTAGATGATTTTCAAACATCCCAGTTGCTGGCTTTGATTCTGGAGTTGCTGACATTTTGTGTGGAGCACCACACCTACCACATCAAGAACTATATCATCAACAAGGATATTCTTAGGAGGGTACTCGTGCTCACTGCCTCTCAGCACGCCTTCTTGGCACTATGTGAGTCACATTTAATTATCTGAAATTCTCAGTACTTGTCAAATCTGACACAGTTTTAAACTTTAAAAGCTCACTGCAGTATGCGCCACCATACAAAACTTTGGGGTCAACAGTTTTTTTTTTTCCTCTTCTTCAATTATAGGCATTTTAAACATAAGTAAAAACTATATGTGTTCAGTATTTTAATTTGAAAACAAGAACTCATTTAACTCACCACTCAAATACAGAGTAGTCCTCTAAGCCATTTGACTGTACTTTGACTGACTGTACTTTGAGCTTACTATTTCTCTTTGTTGAATTTGCAGGCGCCCTGCGCTTCATGCGGAGGATCATTGGTCTGAAGGATGAATTCTACAATCGCTACATCATGAGAAACTTTCTCTTTGAGCCAGTCATTAAAGCCTTCCTCAACAATGGCTCCCGCTACAATCTCATGAACTCAGCTATCATTGAGATGTTTGAGTATGTTCGTGTGGTGAGTATTGACAACCCCAAATTTTTTTCCAAACAATTAAGATGTTGATTGCGCCTGTTTAGTTTTATTTTACTAGATAAACAAACTCAGAAAGATGTGTGTCGGTCAACCAAGCATTAGATTATTGTTTCTTATCAGCACTTCTGCCACAGAGGCATATATAATGGAATTTCATCATCAGGGTTAAGCCCCCTCTGGCCTCGCTCTGGGTTTTGTTGAGGAAGATGAAGAAATGGTTCAGCTTTGTTTTTTGTTTGCTTTTTGTCTGTGATTTTCTTCTCTCCTGTTTTTTTTTTGTCTCCTCTGAGTTGAGCAGCTTGCCACCATTTACTGCTAAAATACAAGAAAGAAAGCACTGCTTATTGGTCATCTTACAATATCTCGAAAGATAAAACTTGTGATACATAAAACTTTTCATTGATTCATTTTAACTTGTTTGGTGTGGTCTCCCCTCTCTATTTCTCTCTCTCGCTTTTTTCCTTGCACCTCCTCTTCTTCGGCTCTGCCTCTGTCCTAAACGCTGAACCTCTCCCACCTCCTATCTCTCCATACTTCTTTTTCATTTTTCAATTTCCTCTTCTACTGGGTCTCTGCACTCCTCTTTCTCCCCCTCCCATTGCTCCCAGGAGGATGTGAAATCTCTCACTGCTCATATAGTAGAGAACTACTGGAAGGCTCTGGAGGATGTAGACTATGTCCAAACATTCAAGGGACTAAAGCTGCGGTATGAACAGCAGCGAGAGAGACAAGACAACCCCAAACTGGACAGGTGAGAAAACCGAGGCTGAACTACTAATAAAGTTATCATGCTGTCACTGATGATTTATATAGTGAGGCAATTCATTGTAAATGAGTGTGTCATAATAAATGAAAAGAGCAAAGTCAATGTGAGATCGAAGTTAGAGAAGTTACATGGAGAAGTTGTTAGTGACCAATAATTAATGATTAATATTTAAGCTGTTTACGATGCTACATTTTTGGCACACTGTGAGTTTAATGGAGCTGAGTATCTCCTGTCACAGAGCAGTTTTTGCTTCGTATATGCTGTTTTTTTACAAAGTGCCTATTTTATTTGCATCCAAAATGTGGCTTGTACATTTAGACTGAGCCAGCTTAAAAGGCAATTGTTGTGCTACAGGTTTTTTTTAGCTAAACACACTGCTGAGATTGTGCAATTCACCACTTACTCATACACGCCTATGAGGTACCATCAAATCAGAAGTTGTTGACACTGTGCAGGGCATATCACTCAAGACCTTTTTTTTATTTTTTTGAGCAGTTCAAACTCAGTTGCTTGCCAACCCCGATAGCTGTTTCCTGTTTTTTAAACTTTACTTTGCTGTGATTGTTTTTGTTAATTTCCTGCAGTTCCCATGAATAGTTGATGTTTTTGTACTTTTATTAATAATGTAGCACCTTTTTTATACAAATGCTTGGGATTACATCATTCTTATGTCCTGATCATTTTAACATTTCCTATACCTATGGGATACAGCTGGAAAAACCAAAACCTGCATAATATCATTCATTGGTTTTTCCCTGGTGCATTGCACAATAGTGAGATCAGACTAAATGGATGAATCACTCGCCACTGTTTACATACTTAAGATGAAAACTCAAAGCAAAGATCAAAAATTAATGTATGATTACATCTGTAAATTATGCAATATGTGAGATTATCCTACTAAGGCCAAGGACTTGAATGAAACAAAATAAGCCCTGCATGCTTTGGACAAATTGTGTTCCAGATTTGCTCAATGTCAAGAGATTTTTCTCACAAGTGCACAATGCTGAATGTTATAGAGGGGTATATATATATATATGCATTTAGACTTTCGATAACTAAGCTCTACATCATCTTCTCTAGCATGCGCTCCATCCTAAGGAACCACCGCTTCCGTCGTGATGCAAGGACACTGGAGGATGAGGAGGAGATGTGGTTTAACACAGATGAGGACGATCTCGAGGATGGTGAAGCAGTGGTTCCTCCCTCTGACAAGATGAAGACAGATGAAGACCTCATGGAGCCTATTAGCAAGTTCATGGAGCGGAAGAAATGTACGTATGGAAATGCAGTGATTTCAACTTTTCTCAGATACTTTTGGGATGTTTTGGAATGAGAATCCTCTTCTGGTATGTGAGCTTTCTAAAATGTTATAAAATCTTAAAATATGAAGCTCCACTTTTATGATGGCTATAACAGTGTGATAAAGTAGGAACCTCTTAGAAAGACGGAAGGAAATGCTGTCAGAAAGAGAGTTGTGATCTGTGCTGTTGTATGTTTGCATTGCCACTCCCTGGGGTGGCTGGGAAAAAACAGACAAAGTAATAAGAATGTGAATAAAGCCAGAGCCAATATAAAATAAAGTTTGGTGCACTTTAAAGAAAAGAGCAAATTTGTTGACAGAACAGCGATGTGAGTAGATTGTCTCAGTGTGCTGGATTGCTGGCAGAGTGTGCTGAAAATCACAAAGCTTTATTTACTGGCCCCAAATTGTCAACCACAATTAGTCAACAAGCCATTTGATGAACAAACTTTTTACAATTGCCAGACATTTTCTGATGCTGTTTTAATGCTGCTTTAGGTGCAGTCATGCTAACTGTCAAGTGCATATGATGATATGTTATTCTGTACAGTAAAACATCTTCTTTACCTGAAAGATACATTTACAAGTCCAAGTATTTTACTGCAGACATTTGTCTTCATTTAAATTATTATACAAAAAACTCGAGACGTGTTTATTGGCTTGATTTGACAAGCTGTACCTGAACACACTGAGTCTCTGCCATCCAATACTCAATAATACACTGTTGGCTATAACCCAGACAAGGGGAAACGCTTCTCATAAAAGGATGTTGTGGTTGAAGGGGATATATTTTGTTCATCCATGAAGTCGTTTTTTAAAAAAAGAAAAAAGAGTTCAATGAAAAATGACCATTTCTTGTCCATCTCTTCCTCTCCACTCTCAGTGAAAGACCCAGAGGACAAAGAGGTGCTGGGGAAGTCAAGCTTATCAGGCAGGCAAAACCCCAGCTTCAAGCTTGCCTTCTCTGGCTCCACTAAAACCAGCCTCTCCAGCCCTCCCTCATCTGCCTCACTGAACCCAGGTTCTCCGGGATCTCCGGGTTCTCCAGGCTCAGGGGCACGCAGCTCACCCTCCACCACAACTGTAACCACAAAGGTACCTGTCAGCATATAAACTGTAAACCTGTGGCTCTTCAACTTGAGATGTTCTCTCTGATAAATGTCCTCTTGTCCAGTGTTGTTAAGAGACAAATTTTAAGGACAAAGACAAAAAGGATTTTTTCACATCGTCTGTTCTGTAGTAAACAATACTTATCTGAAAGGAAGGAAGAATCTGGTGAAAACTGAGCTTTAACTATGAATCTTCACACTAATACTGTCAAATTTCACACAACTCCCACCATCCTTGTTTTGTATTGTACAAAGAATGGTCATCACCACTAGTGTGCCAATGGACAGAATTTATCCTTGTTACCTTTATTTAGACAGGGAAACGGAGTAAGTAGTGTACATGAACAATAGTCACTTTGTTTACAGGTGAAGTTGGTTTTTAGAAAAATGCTTTTACTAAGAAAAAAACATCACTGCTCAAAATAAGGGAAAACCAACATCAAATGAGAATGACACACAAGAAGAGAGACAAAACAGCAACAAGTTATGAGATGACAAGTTGGAACAGCTGGTAGAGCCTCGATTGAATCTTTCTATTGAATTTAAACATTTATGCATTTGAAAAATGGTAGTGGTAGAGTTAAAGGGAGATATGGAAAAACAATAAAGCTCAAAACATTACAGAGCTGCTAATTGTAGTTCAATGTCTTCTAAATTTGCATGTAGAGTTGCCTGACCAGCCAAAACTGGAGTCTGCCAAGTGGCTTGTCGTATTGTCCAGCCACATAATGCTTTAAAGTGACTAATAAGTCAGGATGATTTAGATTTTGTTTTTTTTGTTCATGGGTCTCCTCTCTTCTCCAGGGTTTAGTGGGACTGGTGGACTATCCCGATGATGATGATGAGGAGGAAGAAGAGGAGGAGGATGGGGAGAGTAAAGAGGACACTCTGCCACCTTCAAAGAAGTCCAAACTGAGCTCCTAAAGAAGCTTCACTGTCTCAGCTTGTGCTCTGCTCAACACAGTTTCAGAGCAAAGACTTCACACAGGAATGATCAAACTTGTAAACAAATTGAATGAATGAAAGCCACCCTTCACCGTCGGCGGGTGGTCAAAAGAGGAGCGGACTCAGAACGGATATGAAGCCTCCTCAGACTAGCCCACTTCATACAAGTGCCAATCAGGAAACCAGGAGTGAAAAACCGTCTGGAACAGACGTGTAAAAGTCGGGGAAAAAAAAGAAAACACTCAACAGGTTGTCAGACTCAAGGCAGTACGAGACTAGTTGAGTTTAATGATTCAACAACTGGAGGAAAAGACCACATGACTACAAACACACACACACACGCAGAGTGAAATCCCAGAGAGCTCGTGGGCTCGGACCATAACCCACTGCCCCCCGCCCCACCCCCCCACTCAGGGAAGGACATCACAGCGGCCCAAATGGGTTGGCCAATTCAGACCCAGAACCACCACTCGCACCCCGATCCTCCCCCCCTCCTCAGAATTCACCTTCCTCCTTGTTTCTTTCTTCTTCTTTTGCTCCACTGCTTTCTTCCTGTCTTTGTCTGTTGCTTTTTTGTCTTTTTTTTCCCTTTAAGTTAGTATATAGGACCAGACGGGAGGCAGCATGTGGCAAAGAGCTGTCCTTGTTGTCGTTTGATGATGTCATCAGTGTCGTCGTTCCTCAGTGGACGTTCTTTCTCTGAAGAGAAAAAAAAAGCCAGCAGTTTCTTCATTATTTTCTTTTTGTTCTCTATTTGTCTCAACCTTTCTCCTGTTTTTTGTAAATGACAACAAAAAAGACCTGCCTTTAAATGTTCAGGACGTTTTCAGTCACACTTGAACAGGTTTTTAAAGACCTCAGTAGGTGAGCTAGTTTTACCCTTTTTGCCCTTTGAAACTGCAGATTTTTTGGAGAATTTGTAATCCCGTCTTGATTAAAGATTGAGTGGAATTCTAGATGTGATGAATTTTGTCATATCTTCTCATTTTTTTCCTTTTACATGAGTGTACACTTAGTTGTTCAGAATATTTGGGACCATTAAAATGATCTTTGCTGTAAGATGTCCTACCACCCTTTGTCCTTATAACTTAAGTGTCTCCTTGCTGCATCTTGCTGTTATTGATCGATCAGGGTTTCTCCAGCATCAGTCATTTTTTAATCCTATGTTTGTAGCATAGACAAAACTGATGGGTTCACCATGGTTCCACTAAATATTATCAAGCAAGTCAACTTCACACCAGGAAGATTAAAGAAATACCCTTAAAACCTGAAACTGTGAAAGTTCAAACTCTTGGATCATTCAAAATTTTATTGTTCATGTAAGTTTTTTCCAGAACAAATTTGTTATGTGAAACCTCATAGACTACAAACTGAAATCTGATCAAATATTCTTACACAAAACATGATTTGACTCAACTTTTATTTTGAAAAATCTTCCAGTGATCAAAGCCACTGCCATTACACAGAAAAAATTGGGTTTAGTTCACATAAGGTGCTTTATTTTATGGGTGAACCTTGGTTGCTGATGTCTTTATGATCCACCAGGGGGCAGCCTTAGTCTATTAAAGAATTGTAATAAGACGCATGTTACCTGTTTACAGATCATGTCACTGTGCTTTAAAATTACTTTAAATTTTTCAGGAATGGGGTCATTTTAGCACAGATTAACATGTTCAAAATATATTTTGAGCTTTTGATAAAACTATTGCCAATCGTACTAGTTTGTTGCTACTGTTACAGCACTATTCCCTTGATTTGAAGATTGAGGGGTCTTTGTTGAACAGAGGGCAGACTGATATTTACACTAAAAATGAAGACTAGCTGCACTGTATATGACAGCACTTCCATAAATCTTAAAAATGATTAGATTGAATATTTAACAACTTCACAGTTTTCTGTGTGACTCACTTGACATCACAGAGAAAAAAGATTATGCTGAAGAGAAAAAAACAAACTTGGCATTCTTTATTTTGAATTATGTTGACCACTGAAGACACGCAAACTTTATTCCTTTTATCCACATTTTTACCTGACCAACACTTTTGATCATAATCACTGTTATTCAGTCTGAGAAAAGGTAGAGAGTTGACATTTTTTCCATTCCATAGTTTCAGTATCATAACTAAAAGCCGCAGCGCTCTGGTAGACCTAAACATGTTTTTTTTTTTTTTTACGATGACTGAAAATAGTTTAGGAAAAATGTCAGCGCCTCCCAGCGTATGTGGTTACCTCAGTGGGAGTTTGAGTATGACTCAAAAACAAACAGCATCAAGGCCACCAAGGAGTCACTGTGTTGTCCCTCCAAGTGCATTGTGGCCTTCAAACGTTGCTTATTAATTAAAACCCAACAGAAGAGGATCACTGGGCGCTCAGCGTGCAGTGAGAGCCGTCACACAACGCCTATTAAGGCTCCCATTCACATGAAAGCCATCTCCAGACAACGGCAGCTTTTCAGGAGCAGCCCTCCCTGCCAGCCTCCGTTTGCTCCTCAGCAGGAGTGTGGCAGAGTGTGTGTGGTTGTGTGTGTGATCTCCCTCTCTCTCTCTCTCTGCCACTGGAGAGGCCAGCCTGCTCCTGGTGCCAGTCACCGCTCCACCAGAATGCCGGCTCCACTTCCAGTGCCAAGGCACTCACCCGGCTCTGCCCGCCTGTATGTCTGCCAGACTGAAGAGTCTCCATCGGTGACACTGCTGTCCATCGTCCCGCTGGGCCACATGAAAAGCCTCTTTGACAGCTCTCTTGATTGGCTCGGCTCCCTCGGCGTCCGGGCTGCCAGTTATCAGCTTTCTCTGGATTGATCACATCAGTGCACATTTTACACTCACAGAGCAGCATGTCACGATGCATCGCTCAGTGTGTTGTACTGAGCTGTTGTATCTGAGTTTTATCCATGTTTTCATGATACACAGTCACATGCATATTGTAAAGAGGACTGAAAGAGGAAGTTACATAGCTGTCATCCTCTTAAAATCTATGAATAAACACAAACACACCTCCAAACATTTCATAGAGATGATACAGTCAATATTTGGTGGCTTTAGATACCAGTGTGTTGTTTTAACTGTTATTATTTTTGATAAAAATTTATAACTTTTTTGTACTCAATTTTTGTCTATAACAATGTTGATACTTCTGTCTCAAGGAGAAAACTTGATAAAGCACTTCTGTGGTCTGTCATTATTTAACCTCTTCTTCCAGCAGGTCATAATGTTTTCCAAATGATGCTTTTGCTATTTCAGAAATAAGCAAAATGCCAAATTGGCAGTAAAACCCTGGTGTGATTGATTAAAAATCTTTCAATCAACCTTCTTGATATGTTTCCTCCAGAAACAGATTTTTGCTGTAAACTTCTCACAAAGTTTTGATTCAAAGAAGTGTTTGAAGCTCAGAAGTATCAAAGAAAAGATCCAAGTTTGGAAAAAATCCAAAGAATTAATCAAAACTCACGATATCTTGTTAGCATTTCACCCTTTGTGATGAGATGACTCACTAGATATATCTTCCTAAATTTAGACTAGATTAAGATAAAAGAAACTCATTAATTAATTAGATTAAGTATTAAAAAATTGATCCACTTTGGGAATTTATACTTTTATTTATCTTATCAGTCACATGGAGGGCATTTTCCTGTAAAGCAAACAATAAAAAAAAATAACTGATGATACTTTCAATTGAAAATGCAGGATTTTTACTGAAGACGAAGTACTTTTACAGAGTTTAATAACAGATCTAAGTACTTCTTTCAGAATTGTTTTCCTCTTATTTTAAAAACTTTTGGATATTTTCAGTCAGGTCGTCATTTGTTTTTGAATTTACAGCCTACACACTTTGTTTTGCTTTAAAATAATATTTTTTTAAACGTAATAAACTGTGTTAGTTATTTGTTGATAAGTTCTTCTGTTTGCAATTGTTGGTCCTTTTGACAGCAGCACTCGGCGAGCCCTGTAGAGGGCGGTAGAGACCACTTGTGGAGTTAAACTGCAGAATATCAATTGATCAAGTAAATAACTTGAAGTAAATGACCTTTCCCATTAGTCTGAAGACTGCCATAATCGAAACGGATTGTAAATTAGCTCACAAACTTTGCTGCCTTCTGTTTGTAAAGTTACCTTAACTGATCAAAGCAGGAGTAAATGACAACACAGTGATCTATGATATTAATCCCATGTAATCCTGGTAACCGAGCCAGGATATTAAATAGGAAATGAGGCACACATGCGGTTTTTCGGAAACCCAGCCGAGGTTGTCAAAACACCCGCACGGAGTCCGCCCTCATGTCCCCCCACCGAGCGAGGCGTCGCGGCGGACAATGACCTGTGTTTCCCCGGCACAAAGTGCTCTCTGTGTCCGCCGGAGCTGCCCGGCTTTTAATGGAGCTGATTGGTCGCATTCGGCACAGCACGTCCGCCGCTCGGTGTGTGATTAATCACCGTGTTTAAAACGCTGGGGGGGGCCGAGCCTCCCCCGAGGTGGAGAGGCGGTGCGGCAGGACGGCAGCGACCCCGGGCAGCCGTGACGCCCCGGGTCAGCGTCCGTCGGTAGTAAATGAAAAAGAGTGGAGAAAAAGTCATCATCCTTCACATCTGGTTCACATCAAGGCAGAGGTGAGATGCACTGCCGATCACAAGTAAGCCATATTTCTCAGAAGCTCCCCTTTTAATGTCAAAAGGTTAGCCTGACTGACATCCTCATATTCTGCGCTAAACCTGCTCACAAGGCCAATGTTTCCCTCTTAGAGATGAACCCCGAACTGAAGGAAGGCCATATCTTGGTTTGAAAACAAGCTGGATGCCAGCCTGATTAATGACTGTGTTTTTTCTCAAAATCTGTCTTTTTCGAGGAATTATCGCCTCTAAATGCATTTCAAACTGTTGCTTAGAGCAAAGATGACTTATGAGCCCTTAACTCAAAATTAAGCTAAACTGAAGAACTGATTGATCAATTAGCTGATCAACAGCAAATTAATCTACAGTAACTCCTGCATTTGGCTATTTTTCAAACAAATGGCTGGTCCAGCCCTCTTGAACTTAAAGATGTAGTTTTTCCTACACACTGTAACGAGTTGAAGATATTTAAATTGGAACTGATGTTTGAATGAATTGAGACATTTGAAATCATCTTATGATGCTTCTTTATTAATGATCAATAACGAGATATCAAATAATAGAAAAAGTGTCAAGTAAATAAGGCCTACTTGTGATTCCCTGCAATAAGTTGGACATTAATGTGAACAGGAGTAATTTTTCCCCTTTTCGGTCATTTCACTTGAAGGTAAAATTGTCTGCAATTTCACAAAAGTCAGAAAAAATAAATGTGGTTTAGTGCTGATTTTTTTAAAAAACAACTTCATTATCCCTTGAGTTATCTTGTGACCCTTTAGATTTATCTTCAGACCCTCTTTTTGAGGGGTTGAGGGTGGGAACTCGCTGCAGCTTAATACTTAAATTCAGAGCAGATACAAACGGTCCTTAATGTGCATCATAAACCAACAGTAAGCTCGTGCTTCCCTTGTTTCGTGGTTGCAGGCCGGGGTTCCCTCATAACTCTTGTGGCTCTAAATCAAAGATAAATAATGAGCTTTCCCATGGAAGCGTTGGGAAGTGGAGGAATTCGGGGCTGATATGCCATTGCTAAATGTTAAGTGGTTGGTATTGTGCCTCAGCATGGGGCACAGGAAACATGGATGTGAACGCAAGAGCTCTTGGGCTGCGTGTTAAATGAAAATGTCACAGTGATAAAGAGCGCACCTTCCGCAACCAGGAGTGTGTGCGTGCATGTGTGTTTGTGTGTGTGTTAATGTGTGTGTGTGTGTGTGTCGGATGGATCGGAAGTATGCTCAGGAGGCACGCTGTAAATCCACACCATGAGCTGCAGATAGCTGCTCACACACTGACTTATGTACACACACACACACACACATGCTTGGATCTATTCCTAGAAGCAGTGTACTTTCCAGGAGTTTACATTTTAATGGCACTCAAGAAATGTGGAGTCACACATCGGAATCTAGCAGATTCAATCCCCTAACCGTATAAATTTCTGCGCCTATTAAAAGCGCGTAAAACTCACACTGAATAAAATAAAACCAACTTCAGCGGCCCTCTGGGCGCGTATAGCAGCCCAGGCTGGAGGTGTTGTTTGAAATGAGGCTATGCATCACAGTGCCGGCTAACAGAATGGCTTCTGTGCAAGAAAAAACACAAAGAGCGAGAGAGAGAGACAGACATCCAACATGTAAAAATCACCCAGGGCGAGAGAGGTGAATGGCCAAACCATGATGCCTGAGCTATTGAATTCACCGCGCGTAATGTAGCATGAATGAAGCCCTTAAAGGTTTCAGTTTCCAGTCAATAAACAGGGGAATCGGACGCATGGTTCAGCAGGAGTTGAACATGTGGGACCAGTCACACTCATGCAGTGCCCCAGTCATCCAGTCAGGATACTACTGTGTACTTTAAACCCACTATTCAACTTAACAAATCAAACCTCCTGGCTATATGTTAATGTCTTGGCAGGTTTCGGGGCTCCGGCCGGTAACACAAAACTAACCAAACAGAACTTTTTACCTAAATAACAGTAGCAATCAAAAATGGTGTTTGACGTTCTTAATTTGTGTCCACTTTTGTTTCCAGTGATTGGATGCTTGTGTATAATCAAAACTGTTTTTTTTTTCTTCTTCAATGCAGCCATGCCTGATGTCCCCCCCCCCACCTGCTGCTGAAGTGTCTGAGGCTTTTGACGGCGGCTCTCTGTCGTGTGGCGTTGGCGTCCGCGTTGTGCCAGGCGGCGTGTGTGGTCAACTGGGGAGCTGCAGGGGAGCGAGGCTGCGGATCAAGGCAGAAGACCCCGTTTGGTACAAGTCAGTGCCTCGCCATGTATCTGTTCAGTGTCCGCCCTCCGTTTCCATTCATCTTCACACGTCTGTCGCCATCGCTGGCTGACCTTGAATGACTTCTTTCCGTACAGTACGCATGGCATGTGCCTCCTTTTTTTTTTTAGATATTTCTGCATCCTGCAAAGACATATTTTAATCCATCCCCTCCCCCCCACAACACACACTCACACACTCGCTCACACACTCATACAAACACTTACACCTCATCTCTCTCCCCCCCCTCCCCTCGTGGCCTCGGGGCATATGGTTTGGCTGGGCAAGAGATAAGAGAGATGTGTCAGCCTGTGGTACTGAACAAACACATCTTTCATTTCTTCCTGTCTTCACTCCTCCTTTGACTCCTCTTCGCCGCCTCACTCTTCTTCTCTCTCCTCTCCTTTTTTTTCTCCCCTCCTCTGCTCACCTCTTTCGTCTCCGCGACGGCTGGGTACAATTAAGAGCAAAAAAAAAAGGCCTTTCGTGTTTTTTCGCGCAGAGAGACGTTGTTATATTTGCGGGTGATGGAGAGGGGAAGAGAGGGAGAGAATGGGCTTCAGATGCTCTCTAGGAGCGAAGATGATGAGGAGGAGGAGGAGAGGGAGGAGTGTGGGGGGGGTGGGGGGGGGGGCGATGAGGGGCTAAAGGAGAAGAGACAGATCTCCTCATGCTGAATGAAAGGCCCTCTTTCCTCTCTGGTGGGGCACATCAGAGGCATGCGCTTCTTGCTTTATGGAGGGAAAAATGGTTTCCACCAAACTCTGCTTCCATTTATCTTTGCCTCGCTCGCCCCACTCCCTCTCCACACACACACTTACTCGGCACATGCTCACATTTGTACGGCACATGCACGCTCATGCACATACTGTACACAGGCTGGATTTGCTTTGATTCCTGATTGCTTTGGTTTCTGCGGTGGCTCGATCAGGTTACTGTTCAAACTACGTGCCAAGCCTTTGTGTGTGTGTGTGCATATGTGTGTGTGTATATATATATATATGTGTCTGCCTGAGTCCGTGTGCAGAAGTGTGATGATGGATCCTCAGCCAGTGGTGGGAATAGCACAGTTTCAGCTGCTATTATTAGCTCTCTGTTCCACAGGCCTGATTCTTTCCCCTGTCTCCTGTCCGACACCAGCGTTTCATTATTATCTGGCTCCAGCAAAAGAAGGACTACGCTATCACAGCTAGCTACAGGGACGACAGCCTCGCTTTCATTCCAGCGAGGCTTTTTATAGGCTCCGCTACCCCTGCATGCATTCTGTTAACTTAGTATGTCAAGGACTCCGGGTGAAATAGTTCCCAGAGTCAGAGCGACACACTTACGCTTTCATTGTGTACTCAAACATTCGCACCACGACACAGTTGGCAGACACACCCTTTGACCGGTGAGTATTTCAAGGGCACGATCGTGACTGCGATCCATCTCACATCACACTTCAATCACATGAATGTGCTCATCATTCCACGCACGCAAAGACAAATACACTCACGCGCCAGCGCATAGCACACCCGTGACCCCCCCCCCCCAACCTGACTGTCAGCCCCCCTCAAAGTGTCTTCCATTACAGATAAGTGCAGCAGTGATATTGACAGGGTCGCAGTAGATCATAGCTGACCTGACCTTTGGAGACTGCGATCCATTTGTCCAGCCAGATGGTCGGCGAGAAAAAAGAAGGAGACTTGACTTCTCCTGGACTCATTTCCATATTAAACATATTAAATTTACTGTAAGAGAACGTTAGAAATGCTGTGAAGGCCATGAGAAGGAAATAGATGTGCAGATTACTGTAATGAAAGGTCTTTTGTCCGCTGCCGAAGGGGGGAAAAAAAAGGGGGTTGGAGAAGACGTTAGCAAGATGTAGCAAATGAGGGTCAGAGGAATTTCCTTGTCAATCACTAATGTGTGTGTTTGCGTTTGAAAGTGTGCATGTGCAGTTATGTACATGGATGTTTTGATTGCATGTGAGTCGTACGGCTCTGAACAAAAATAAACTTCCAGTGAAAAGCCGCCGCCGCCGCCGCCACAGGCTGAAACCGTTCTGCAGCCCCTCTTTTCCCATGTGTTTAATTTCTGACCTGAGACCAGAAAGATGTTAGTTTAGCAATGCTGCAGATGTGTCCCTCGAGCTCTCGGAGGCCAACCTGGGACATGAGGACTGTGAGTTCAGAGATCCTGTGTGATGGGCTCTTTGTGGTTTTAACTCTGACCTCAGATCAGTGTAGGTTCAGAAGTTCAGGCTGTGTGGTGTTGAAAATTAACTGTGAGTTTGGTATTAACATGCGTCCATGATCACAAGTGGACGGCTAAAGGTCCAGGTATGAATGTGCTGAATGCATGTTCAGATCTGATTGCTCAGACTTCATTTAGAGTCGGTCTGGGACGCATATGTCCGCATTCTTTTAGCGGTATGTACGCCAATGTGCCCCGGGCCACATCAAAGAGCCGCCTACTCAACAGACATCCTCTGTTAGTACACACAAAACACACGGTCTGATGTTTGTTGAACGCAATGTCCAAAAGTTTTTCCTTTCTTTGTGTGAAAAACATGTCTGTTTGTCCCGACGTTTTAGCTACTACAGCCAGAAGGATCATGGTGTTTATTTGCATAAAGAGCGAGTAAATGAGATCATGATCAAGTGGTTACTCAAGACTAAAGACACATGTGGGGCCACGTCATGATGCCAAGTGTGAACTGAATAAATAGAGCTGTCTGCTTGTGATTGGATCACCCAAGATGTTACCAGATATGAACAGCCTGTGTGAAACTGCCTGCGGTGCTCATCCAGACATGGTCAAGTCATTAGCATGAAAAAAAAAAGATATTATTGCTTTGCATTTAAACTTTCTTAAGCATCTTTTTTCATTCTTACTAAAAATCATATCAGGAATTCCTATCTTAATATAAGAGACATGGAATGAACTCTAAATTTGTCTTTTCCTAGTGGTTTGTGTGGGTTTTTTTGTCTTTTTCCTCACCACACACACACACGATTACGCACACACACACACACACACACACACTCTCATTTAGAGGGATGAGAGCCACAGTTCCACTTTGCCATTTCATCAGCCTCGATTTCGGGTGTGAATTTATGTAAAATAGTAGCAGGAGTCGCAGCGGGGAAGAATCAGCGGGGAATCGTATTTCCTCTTCCTGTTCCAAAACCAAGCTGTTATTGTTCAGAAGCGGAGGAGGAGGTGGTGACGGTGAGATGCCGTTGGGGTTCAGTTAAATCCTGGACCCGCCAGTCATGTTGCTCACGAGGTGCTGCAGCGTGAGGATCTGATGCCGGCTAATGGGCTGAAACGACTCACTGTAAATGTCACCGGCCTGCTGGGTGGTCATGTTCGTCAGGTGGGGTATAAACCCAACCGGTGCTGAAAAGATTTTGGGCCAGATCCAGAAAAAAAAGTCCTCAGTTGGCCCACAGGCTTTCCCTGAAATGATATTACAAGACTGGCCAGAGAAATTGTAGATTTTCTCTGAACTCATTGAGTGCTGTAATCTATGTAGAAATCTCTTGAATGCAACAAGCCTCAATAACACTTTTGGTAAAATAAAACAGTTTGTCAACAGTTTTATGAAACATAGGTGTTTTTCTCTCTTTTATTGTTGTTTGTTACTTTCTGTGTGCTTTATTTAACATGTCATAAGGAGTTTAGATGCCTTAAAGCTCAGGTAAGAAGTATTAAGTCATAATTTGGTCTTAAAATCTTTAAAAGCGTTGATTTTAGTTCATTTTCAAAGACCTTTAATAATTTATTTACCAGCTGTACGCAGTAATTTTAGCCCCAGAATGTTTAGTGTGTCATTTTAGTAAAAGCTTTCCAGAAAAACTGTAGTAGATGTTATGATTTTCCTTCTTCTTTAAGTTAATTTTTAAACTGATTTTTCTAATTTTCACATCCATCCAATTATCCTGAGGGTTCATGTCCAGGTGTAGGTGATGCCTAATGATAAATTGTAATACTTGGGCTTGCTGTTGTCATATATTGCTGACATATACTCAAAAAAAAGTTATATAAATGTTCGTATTTTCATGTACTTGTTGGTAGATAAGTGTAGGCTTTGTTATTCCTTCTGGTTTTCATTAATACATTCTGGATTTTGGACAGTGTGACCATGAAACAAATTCTATCTTACAAGATCTTAAAAAGACTCAAATATGATGAATATTGTGAAAAAACTAAAAAACAGTACCGCAGGTCATTCTTAAAATTAAACAAAATCATACACTGAGCAACTCATTGCAGAGAAAAATGAAATCTAACTTCCCGGCTGGAAACTGCAGTGCCAAAATAAACACACAGCTGAAGTCAAACATCTAGCTTGCAGAAAAGGACCTGGGAGTTTCTGGCCTAAACTAGAGTGAAATGCAACTAAATCTGGAATTGAATTCAACATATACATAGACACAAGAAATTAGATGGGCTGCCTATATTAGG
>JAPZDY010000010.1:13949978-13974336 GCA_029783645.1 Ctenochaetus hawaiiensis
TGTGGATCAAACACAGACGAGGCCTATCCTTGCACTTTGATGCATTTATGTGTGTGTGTGTGTGTGTGTGTGTGTGTCTGCGCTTGCATTGTGTTTGCACCTACTTGTGTGTAATTTTTAATTTGCTTTATAGCTCCCAAACAAGCACTAACAGGTTGTTTTTTTAATTTTATTTTTCACCTGATGTTATCATCATGACACCTCTGCTGGCATGATGGCATCCGCGGCACAGGCACCTCGGTGGGGTTGATCTCCGGTTGCCATGTTTTACCGAGGCACGCGAGAGGGGACGACCCAGGATCTCCATGTCCCGTCTGAGGACTACAAGTGCCTGAATACCCATTATGTGCCAGCTGTTCAGAATGAGGAGTAATTGCACTGTTGGCAAGGGTCCACGCGGGCCCCAGTGCTGTGGCTAACCCCCCTCCCCACACCCCCGCACCCCCCACCCTGGGCACACCGCCAAGCCCTCCCGCATACTGCCTCCCTGACCCATCTACCACCACCGCCACCACCACCTAACGGCACTCCACCCCACATCCAGGCCCACCCCTACGCCTCCGCACCCGACCCACATCATCCCCCAAAAACTCTTCCACC
Source organism: Ctenochaetus hawaiiensis (assembly GCA_029783645.1). Classification (NCBI taxonomy): domain Eukaryota; kingdom Metazoa; phylum Chordata; class Actinopteri; order Acanthuriformes; family Acanthuridae; genus Ctenochaetus; species Ctenochaetus hawaiiensis. Next base: position 13,950,579 of record JAPZDY010000010.1, read on the forward strand.
CATTACCACCAGTCCTCTGTTCCACATTCCTCGGGGGGCACTGGTTAAATCTAATCCCATAATAAGACACTCAGCTGTCCAGGAAAAGAAAGAGAACTTTCCTCTGGTAAACTCTAGACTTCCTTTTTTCTTTCTCCCCTCCCTTCTTTTCACCCCAAGTGGAGGCAAGATGACACTTTGGGCCCCCTTGGCCAGTTGCCTTTGTCTTTCTTTGCTCTTGATTTATCCTTTCTTCCTTTCTTTCACTCCCTCATTCCCCCTCTTTTTTTTTTCATCAGTGGTATAAGATTGCCTCTGTGTTGGGTCTAGGGTCCCTGAACGGACACATGGGAGGGCCACGTTTGCTGAAGGGCCACATGGCTCTGTTGTGCAAGACCGTGTGTACACACACACACACACACACACATTCATTTTTTATGATCCACAGATGTAAGCAATTTATACATTACATTGCCAAGTCTTTTAACATACTCGTGTCTTGCCTGCAATTCACTTGGCAAATGACATAGTTGGGACATCATTATCTGGAGTTAAAAGGTGAAATGTAGATTTCATAGGAATTTGTACCTTTTACCTAAATTAAAATTGCCTCGTTCATGTCTGTACTAGATTTAAAAAAAAAAGAAAAAGTAAAAATAGTGCTTCCTCACACTATATTAGACCGTAGTCCCTGCAACCATAGTCTTCAAATGAGGTGATTCCTCAAAAAAAGAAATATTGATTGGTCTGTTCACACATACTGCTGTATTTGGCAATCCGTTTGATGCATTTTTTGATTTAATGTTTTTTCTCAGTCAAAGAGAAGGATCCTTAATCGATTATCTAGCAAACAATCTCCCCTCGCTCTATCCCTCTCGTACCTGTTTGTTCTGTTATCGCATGAAGGTTCTGCTGATTATCACACTGCTCTGTGGAGAAACAGAGAGAGAGAGATGTTCTCTGCTATTTAATCAGAAGATGTGGACATGGTGGATATTTACAAGCACAAACTAGGTGAAGTAACTCCCTTTTCCTTTGTTTAAGTATTCAAACACTTATTTACAATCTTCTTTGAAATCTTATAATATGACACTTGCATTCAACAGTAAGACAAAGGCAGAGAATAAATGAGGTCCAGGCTTGTTCTCAGTTTCGGGGGTCACGGGTACCGATGGTGCTACAGCAGCAGCAGGTTCAAGTGTGTTAGAGGCAGGTGCAGGTGACAAAGCAAAACACTTTAAGCATCCTGTTAACAGTGAGAGACTTATCATGTCTGAGTGAGGAAAACTGACTAATGCATCACTTTTCAAATTCGAAGCATCGCAGATCCGTATGAAACCGACTCTCCCTTCCCCAGCATGATATGAATGACATTTGCTAGGCCATTTTTGCAACTTTTTCTTAGAATTACACAGAATAAACACTGTTATTATTTTTTTAGGGATATATTGCAGAGTGTGCAGGCAAAACAAGGCTCCAGTAAAGAGAGAGAGGCCCCTTGAAATGGCCTTTTTATTGAACTTGGGGCTCTTGTAAGAAGTATGTGGGGCACCACATCTCCACATTTCCTCTTGGCCTCATCATTATAGTACCAAGAATCAGGCCTCACATTGATCAGGTACATATATTTTTTTTTAATATATAGCTCGTTCCTGCAACCTATTAACCACGTTTGGCCCATATTATGATTTTTTTTCTTTGCTCTCGGCCTAGGCTGTTTAATAATGCAGGTTTTTGAGCCCCCTCCCCCTTCATTATTACTGAGCATGTGGCCATCACAGGGGGGTTTCAGATACCTTTGTTAGTTACAATACAATGACACTGGTAACTGGTGAGGGTAGAGCTGTAACATTTTTTTTGCTCGTGAAACTTAACTCAAGAACTTTGACCAAAGTCCTTGCAAAAACTGTTAAATTACCTTCTTTTCTCTGGTGGATCAAAGGAACAACTCCCAACCGGACAGAACAGTGAAAGAATTTAGGAAATCCTTGCACAGAAAGCAGATTTGCCTTTTGTAGAAGAGATAAGGTGAGCTCGAGCAATCAGCCTTGAAGTTGATGAAATGGCTGATGTGTCTTGTTTTATATACTTTCACACTTGCTACTTTCATTCTGGAGGAAGCCAGGACACTCCTGTCTGGATCGTTCCTTTCTATTCCATTCTCTCATCAAGACCTGGACGACCTAAAAAGACCTCAGGCCTTCTGCAGTGAGGAGGAGGAGAGGAGCAGAGGGGGGGAGGATCGTCCTCAGGCAGGAGGCCAGATTGGTCAGAGATGTAAATACATCCCTTTCTTGCTTTTAAATTTAAATGTTCTTTTTTTCCTTGAACTGAAAAAAATCATTCCAGGTCCTCAAACCTTCCATCTGCTGCCTGGAGAGTGATCTTTACTGCAGCTTTTCTCACACTGAAGTGTCAGGACCCTCTGTGTTCAGGGTTCATGACCAACATTTCAAAGTTAAACACCCAAATAAAGAAATCCATCCCAGAAGAAGTGGCCACAGTTTTGCTGGAATAAAACTTACCAAGAGCACGTTCAATCAGGATCACTGGAGGTTGTTGACATACCAGGATTGATGTGAACTGAATTGATTCCCGTCTTGACACTTAAAATTGCTTGTCCTTACATCTTTGAATGTTTCGTTTTCACTGTTTGCTCTTCTACCCTGCCTTTGCAGTTCTCTGAAAGTCAGGTCGCAAGCTTAGATCATGCATCAGTTGACCAGAAAAAACAATGAATGGGCAGAAATATACCCAAACCACTGCTTCGTCATCCCGGTCTACAGTGTAAACTCAGACTTTTCAGCAATGAACAAAGGAAGACAGTTTTATGTGTTTCAGCACTGAATATTTTTTTGTAAAATTTTGTAAAGTTAATTTAAAGCCCAGTGTCTGTTTTTGTCAGCTGAAAACTTATCAAAGAAAAAGATGAAAGGGCAGTATCTGACTGTGTGTCAGCTAATATTGATAAATGAACCAGCACCAGGAACATTTCCATATGCACCAGCGTTGGAGCTTTTATTTGAAAGAACCTAGAAAGATAAAAAAAAATGCTCTGACAAAAATGACCATTTCTGAAGACACCAGAGATTGGAAGTGTGAAAAACATAGTGTGAAATGTAAAAAAAAAATATTTAAAATAAATAAAAACATTGTGTTAAGATAAACACAGAATTTTTTGTTTGTCATGTGAAGTAGACTATTTTATAGACTATTTTTGCACAAAGTAAATTTCAGGTTTTAGAGGAACAATAGAGGCAAGTTTTGGAAACAGTTTTAGGTAAATAAAGCTTCTTTGGATGAATGAAATAAAAAAAAACTTGTATCTTAAAGTAAGAAATGTTAAATTAACAAAATTTGTTTTGATCTTAGCTGCTGAGGCTCAGGTATTGCACCAGCACTACAACAACATTAGAACGGTTCAAACTACATGCAACCTTAGTGGTTGCCCTCTGGAAATTAGCATCAAATAATTGGGGCTGAAGTGTGCATTTGTATGCATGTGCCTGGGTAGGCAGTGTGTGTCCAGGGTTGAGTGTGTCCATGTGGAAATCACTAAACTGGGTTATCAGCTTTAGGAGCCTGGGAAACTGGAACAGACTGAGATACACAGAGGACAGATAAAGACAAAGGGGTACAGAAAGGGAGAGAGAAGGAAAGAGAGACTAAGAAATGAACTCTTATTTTTCTTCCTTTAGACGCAGACGGATGAAACAGAACAAAACAATCTGAAAACTTTCAGATTTCTATAATAACTTCGGATCAAAAACATACTATGTGCATTTTTCACTTCCTGATGTTTATCACCACGTCACATTTCTTTCCCTTTTGTTTTTGTGAACTCTTGAGTGTTGTCTCTCCTGCTGCTATAATCAGCTCGCATGCCTCTGTCTCTGCTGCAGTATTTACACTGCCTGTTTATTCCTGTGAAGCGAAGGATGATTTAAAGCGCGTGTGGGGGAGGGGAACGTAGCTTGTGGTCATTGGTGGGGAAAAGCCAAAACAACAGATGGGCTGTATAGTGTCTTTAACCCAGATTCTACCTCTATAATCCTGTCTTCACTGCAAGAATGTCCACATTGCATGCTGAACCTGACACGCCAAGTGACCATTCGGATTTGAACCTGGCTGAGCTGGGGATAAAAATCAGTGTCGTCTCACCCTGAGGCACGTCAGCGTTGCATGTTGGGTAGAAAGCATTCAAGGTCGGCCCTCTGATTACTTTATGATCATGAGGGAGACATTATGTTTAATGTTAACAACCTCGCTGCCATTGGAACCTTGTTGTGAATAAAAATATGTGACTGGGCGGGGTGTTCTCGGGAAGAGGTGCAAACCTTATTTGACATGCCAGAGGCTGTAAATTGCATGACTCATTTAAGGTAAGAAGCTGGGGTGGGGTGTGGTGGGGTGGGGTGGGGGTGGTGGTGTAGAGGGAGCTAGACAGTCAGCTGTCAGGAGCTTGAGAGGGGGTGATGGGGACGCGTCCGTCAGCTGATTCAAAGGAACAGGGGGTGTCGCGTCGGTCAGCTGATGGCATTAGGAATGGGCGGGCTTTTCATTGTGTTGGCTGAATCAGTCAGCTGGCGTAACATCATTAGTCGACCTTATAAAACCAGGTCAGCAGTAGGATTACTATACCACGCTTTGTTTACACCCACCTCCCCTCCCCAGTAGGATGAACGTTTACGTAATTACCACTTCTTCTCCTTCTCTGGGTTTGTTAGCATCTTGTCTCTTTCCACTGTTGTGCAAAGTACTCCGACCGGTTTTGCGAATTTGCTACAGCAATATCCTTATGTGACCAGCCTTGAATCCCAACCCTCGTCTCTTTACTTTAACATCACGCTCCCCCCTATATGCTTGATTTCATTCTTTGCCCTTTAATCCCCCTCGCTTCCTCGCAGACACATACATCCCATCTTTGCCTCCAGCTCCCTCCTTAACCGACGCAGCTAGACACCCTTGCCCGGTCAAGGTCAGAGAGAGAACATGTTGAGGATTTCTAGGTCAGGTCAGAGGTCTTGCTGCGTGCATGGCATCGCTCTGTAAATTAGTTGATTAGAAATCCCTAATTACACGCCTCTAATCTGTCTCAGAGTGCCTGTCCCCGGCTTAGTTGTGTCGCGCCAGCAGCCTTAAGCGCGGGAGAGAATGAGCAGAATAAGTGTAAGGGTTTTAGGAGTTAAGGGGTGATCTAAAGGTTGAGCTATACTTAGAAGAGTGTCCCATCAACAAATTTATCACTCAGATCCTTGAGAATTACTTAAATCCTGGAATCTATATTTTGCATGAATTTGCAAAGTTTCTAAAGCAAAGGTGTTGTTTTGTGTAATTTAACAAAACCTGAGAAGATTGTGTTTATTCTTAGTTGTGTTATGTGATGTAAGACTTCTTAAGAGACATAAATTTGTCTCAGCATTGGTTGCTGCGTTATTCCTGTAGCATTATTGGCTCCCTCATAATTGCTTAATATATTGGTGTTAGCTTACAATTATTACGGTGAAATTGCCCCCTATATTGAGTTTTTGTTGCCTGACAGCATCACAGCCGCTCCGTATTTATCCTCCCAGACTGTTAATGATGGCTCGTCAGCTCTTCTGTTGATTCCACCTGAAATCAATAAAATCCCAGAGCTGACGCTGCAGAACAGGAGCCAGATGAGGATCAATGTGTCTGTAATGGGATCAAAACCAGCCGCTGCCAAAGAACCTCCACATTTACAACTCCCACACATTAGAATGATCCAACCAAATAAACCTGTATTACAGATTTTTCATCATCAGAACAAGATTTTTAAGGGTTGTAAACTTCAGATAGATTCAAAGACATAACATTTGTGGACCAAACTCCATCTTTCCTCCCTCAGACGTGTCGACTTCTATCATCATTGTTCTTAAAGGATCTTAAGGAATAAGAAAAGACAACAGAGGGAACTAAAGCTCAGCAGAGACCTGTTGATGCATCATAACCTTAATTCCCCCTGTCAGTTAATGATGCGTTAAACACAAAGCTTTACAGGAGTAGCACTAATGCCTGATTGGGTAATCAATGAGAAAAAAAAAGTGGTCCAGTCTGCACTTCTTTGATGAGAAGAGGAACACAAGGGGAGGTCCATGCCCATGGAATTGAGCCGTGACAGAGGTCATGGACAAATGATCTACCAGACAGGCAGAAGAAGCTCGCTGAATCAGCAGGGGTTACGACCAGTAGGATTTGAGGTCAAGGGTCAAGGCCTTGTCCAGTGGCCCTCTGTTCTCCAGACGGCAGTAAACTGTGTCCTTCATTAGCACAATCTCAATGGTGGCCAGCAATGGCAATGACAATCCAGAACGGGCAGTGACAGAAGGGGCGTGTCGGCTTGTGTCAGCCTTAAATTTTCAACATTCTCATGACGTAAATATATTTACGAGGGCCGAACGATTAATTACTTAGTCAAAAGAGTTGTATTTGAATGTTTATTTGCTTTATAAAGCAGCATGTGAACCATCCACGCTTTGAAGTGGCTTTTCTATTGACATCCAAAACTTGATGTTTTGTTCTCTTTTAAGGAGTATTTGTTGCTCTGTAAAACAACGTGTTATGGACCAGCTGTTGTTAAAATGGCTTTAAAAATTAATGACTTGACTTCATCTGACAAAAATCTGTTAATAATGAAAGAGAGGGCAGGCTGTGTTCACGCAGAAATCCCACTCAGGGGCAAAAAAACAGAGGACTTTTCTCTCCAAGCAGCTTGCAGTGAAGGCTGACTGGTGTTTAGAAAACATGTGATCTATGCTGATGACACTAATTAAATCCAACGACTGGATACCTGCTCAGCACCAAGACTCTGCGCCGTCAATACAGACCTCTTCCTCTGTCTCTCAATCTATCATTACTCTTCTTAACTCCCTTTCTTCTCAGATCTGTTTGAACTCGTCTCATCTCCAACACAGTTAATAAAACGTGATGTAAAGAAATCAGCAGGATGACTCAAAATTTAATGAGTTTTAACCTCAAGGCTTCAGTGTTTTTTTTGAGCTTGAAGCACCAGTTTTAACATTAATGGGCAAACATAAACGGTTAACACACTGAGTTTGGAGATCTGGATAAAGACGAGAGTAAATCAAATCGAGAGTGATGAAATGTGGTGAGAGGATGAAGAAGAAAATGAGCAGCAGAGGGAGAGAGAGAGAGAGAATGTGACAGGAAGGAAAAAAGGTGAACGAGGGATAAACAGAGCGGCGCAGATTGGAGTGTGGGTGTTTTTTATTGGTGTCATGAGAGGAGAAATCAATAAAAGAGGTGAAAAAAGCCTCCTGGTTTTAAGAGCCCCATCACCATGGCAATTAAAGGAACCTTCAAAGAGTCGGTCTAATCAGCGGTTAAATAAAGATAGGAGCAGGCGGCACTTTGGATGGCCTCGCTCCTGTAATCTAACACCTACTGCCCTGCACTCAGTGGCCCCTTGAACTCAATGTGTGGGTCTGTGCATACACATTCTTGTGTGTTCATGTGTCTTTTCTTTACTCGCACACATGTGTTGGTGTACAGAGTGCTCGGACGCGTTTCTGACAGCTTGTATGTGGTTAACAGACTCTTAAAAGGCAGATTAGCCAGTTTAGGCTTCCTCTCCGCGTCCTTCTGTGTCAGTCTCTTGTATTTGACCTCCGTCTAAACCAAAGTGAAACAAAGTAGTTATGTATGCTCAGCTTATATATTGCAGTTTTAGCGAGGCCATCCACCTCCACCCACCTCCATACCTGTGACCCTTCCGCTTACCTGCCGTCTTATCTGCCGCACCATAGACTCATTCGTCATGTGCGCAGGTTCTCACCGTGATAAGGTGTCGGCCGGTGAGTCAATACTCCAGCCTTGGGTCTGTCTTCTAGAGCCTCTCCCTGCTTAAAGAGGCACTGTGTAGACAGAGCAGATAACCAGGCTGAGCAATGAGTTTGCTTTAGGCACACAGAGGCCAAGATAGACAGGTGAAACAGGCCCTTTGCACAATGTCATTGCATGTTATTCTGCGGTGTTAAAGTTTACAGGGCGGGTTGCTTTAGTTCAGCCTTGGTTTGCGGAGTTGTGTTTATGGACATTCATGTGTTTAAAGCACAAGTTAAGCAAACACATGTAGCACTGGTTTTCAATGGCACTATCAGTTTTATTTTGGATACAGACTGAGATTGCCGTTATGCCCGGATGCACTATCTTCTTTTAACAATCCTCACTTGTTGATAGTCTGGTTAATATACTAGTCAATATACTGTCTGAAAATCAGTGCTTATAACTTATCAAACACTATTTGTTATAGATAGACATTTCACTTACTGATAGCATTTCACAAAGTACTCCATTGATTTAGCATTGTGCAAAATTGTCAGACTTGTGCCAGAGAGTAAAAAACTTAAAAAACTGTTGGTCTGTTTTTTAAATTTCATACATTATACTTTCAAAATCTGCTGCCTGCAGTTACCCACAATGCAACTGCACCACTTGCAGCTCAGAGATTTGAATGTGTTGTTGTGCTAGTAGCCTTGAGCTGCTAGCCTCACGCAGAGATGAAGAGCAGGCAGAGAGTCTGGTGAGATGACAGGTACACAGGTATTTTCCTAAACACAGCTTTTCCTGTGAATTTCGGCCACACACAAACACACACAAAGACAGTTTTAGGTCACTGAAAGTGGATCATTTGGAAAATGCCAGCCACTGCAAAGATGCTCAAAAACTTCATTAACAATGTTGATGTGTAGACACTGATGATAGTGGCGGTTTTGGACTGTGACGAAAGGTTGCGCACCGTTACTCTCCTGTGTTTACGCTTGGCAATACAGTGCTGGTGCTAACGTTGTTAACCTAACTTCTGACATGTTTTTACATAAATAAAGAGTTACTTTTTCCATATATTTAGAAATAAATGCATAAGAATGTGCTATGGAAATCATTACATAAAAAATAAAAACAAAAATAAAATACGCTGCCCACATTTTAAACTTGTAGTCTTAAGACCCAACCGATGCTGAAACTAGTGACACCACTTGAGGTGATTAATCCGACTATGCACAGCTCCTTCTGGAGGCTTTACACCACCACAAAGGCTGTCACTGGTCAGAGCTGCTTGTGTTTTATGTTGGAAGAAAAAACTGACTGTATGAGGCCTGTTAAAAAAAGATTTGACCTTTATTTCCTTTTCAGTAACGCACATGCAGCCGAGCCATCTTCTTTACAAGCTGTGAAGGTGTGGGATAATACAAGTAGAAGGTAAACAGTCATCGAGCTAGAATAAGCAGCTACACTATGATAAGTATGTGAGATAGCAAGGTAGGTTGAGGGCACTTTAAATATCACTGTTGTTGAGATGTTTAGGGATTAAATAAGTCATCTATTTTTAATCTTTCTGCTTACCGCGGTTATTGCTGTCATCATGCTGAATGAGTGACCATAACGGGATGACTGCGCTCCGGAAGTTTCTATCCGCTCACATCATTGCTCCGCACAGCAAAGCAAACAGAGCTGCTGTAAACATTTGCCTTAATGACGGTATCAAATGTGACCTGTCAATCAGTTCCTACATCAAATGCAACTACAGGAAGATTGTTATAGTCTCACAGTGTGAGGAAGCCACACCTGTTATTCCAAAGTTTCACTTTTATATGTAATTTTCACATCTGGCACTTCTTATCTTATTTAAGGTGACAGTTTTATAACACACTAACATTCTCCGTTCTGCTTTACACACCTACGGTTGCGTACCTCTGATACTTGCACACTGTCATTCCGATTTTTCCCAAAATCCTTCCTCCCTCCTCCCCATTAACCCCTGATACCTTGTCCCTCCCAGCACATCCCCGTGGTTAAGCCGGCATTATCAGCGGGCTCATTAGGACAGCATTAGTGTCAGAGATGGACACAGTGATATGACTCCACAGCTGGATCAGGGAAGCCAGAGAAGAAGACCCCAAGCCGTTTTCTCCTCTTCTTCTCCTTCTTTTTTTTATCTTCTTCCTGGCCTCTCGGTCTCTTCATACTATTGTTTAAGGATGCCTCAGTTCTGACACCGGAGGTCAGAGGTCGCTCGTCCACAGGAGCCATCCCGCTCCTTCTCCCCAATGCACTGTCAGTACGATTCAACACTCACAGGGGTCTCTGTCACTCTGCCCCGACACAGCCGTCACTCACACTCACACGCATGTGAATATGCAGAGCTTCACTCGTGGGCCGACACATACTTTCATCGCTGCCAGGCGTCCTCACAGGCCCTCAGCTGCTTAAAAAATCACAGCGCTGGAGATGATACACAGAATCCTTCAACAGTATCTGAGGCTTTTTTTTTTGCTTGAGATGTGTTTTCATTTCGACTCTGCTTGTAAAAATAGAAAATGTAAACCTCAAAATGAATTTTGCAAAATGTAAAACACATACCTCAGCTTAAATGTTGCCTCCCCCTCAGTCCACAGGTTTAACATTCAGGTGTGGTAGTCAGCAGGTTACAGTCATAATGTCTGCCCTGACATATGATTAAAGCATAATGCAGTAACTCATTACCAGCGACTGCTTATTTGATAATCTTCAAGGTCACCAAAAAGATAAAGGAAATTATGAATCGAATTACTTCCTGTACTTTCACCTACCCTAACCTTGATATAATTATCCATGTGATCTGATATCCTTATGATGGCTAATGCAGACTAATGCAGATTGACAGAAATGGCAGCAGCACAGCAAACATACTGACTTTGATCGAGATGTCAGAGAGTAAATAAATACCTAAAACTACATTTTGCAAGCAGTAAACACATTTTTTTAGGTGGTACCAGTCCAAAGAGTACTTGAGCCTACATCAAAAAGCACTTTATCCTTTTTTATGAATTTATTTTTTTATTTAGAGATAGTCACCCTGATTGAGGCCTTTGTGCCGCAACGCGTAGGTGTGCTTTTATCTTTGCCTTGCTTTAGCTGCACTAATAAAGGCTTTCTAATTGCTTTTCATCAAGATTGCCTTGGTTGCTATCTCTTTTTGCTTATATGTCTTGTTTATTTAACCTTTATTCACCGGGAATTATCTCAATGGTATTTAAAATCTCTTTTACAAAGGTTTCCTGGCCAAGACCAGAGCACAGGAAGTTCCACATAAAAGGGGAAACAAACTTCAAGCATGACAATAAAAATACTTTCAGTAAATTGCATAAACACTTAAAAGAAACAAGTATAATACAGAAAATAATATTTAAATGGCTGTGCTCCTCATTTTCTTATATTTGCCATAAATACTTTGCTTTAACATGTTGATACAGAGGGTATTGCAGTTTTGTCTAAGCTGAGGCTCAAACCTCGGATGTATCTGGGTCATGGTTGGTTTATGTGAGAGTATGAGGCAAGTTTCATACAGAAGCAGTCAGCGGTGTCTATAATGTAAATTCCAGGAATTACATGAATGTCTGATGCAGTCTTGGGATGGGATGTTTAAGCCAAAATTCTAGCCAATAGTCACTTGGAAATATTCAACCATAATTCAAAATACAGGTGACCGATTTTGTTGTAACTGCTGTTCATGAATCTGTGGTCAGAGATGGTTTTTCAAACCTCAGCAACTGCGTGCAACTTGTTTGCATTATCATCATATAGTTTTTTTCTTGTTGGTACAATGAATCATGTTTTTGGCTCCCATCTATGAGATGAGGGACTTATTGATCAGTGGGCCCCCTCCTCCTGCTCTGTTCTCCAATGAAGTTCTTTTAAACTTGTGACATGCTGGCTTCACCTGGCAAAGTTTGTACCACCCCTTATTTTTATTCAGTTTTTCAAAGAAGTTTTGCACAGACCATTTTAAAAAACAGCACCAGTCTGTGTGTGTTTCCCCTATTTGTAAACTTGCCTCCTGCCGATCACACAGCGGTACGAACGCAATATGGAAAATATTTTTTTTCTTACAACAAGACTGTAGCAGTCATTTTTTAAAAATAAAATAACCATTTAGAAATATAGCCCCTCCCATCAGATTTCACAGTGATGTTTGTCATCGATATGACTCAAGTAGCAGATCACATGTCAAGCTTTGTTTGAGTGTTGAAAAAAGCAGCCAATTAGTTAGTGTGTCAAAACTCGTCCATCCAACCAGAAGTTCAACTTCATCAGTCAGTCAGTCAGTCAGTCAGGCACCAACAGTTGACAGGCTGGATCAGCTGTTACAGTCCAACCAAAAAAAGGAAAAACTTGTGGTCTCGCTTTTTTTCATAAAATTAAACTCTGTTCAGACCCTCCATGCAACCCAATGATTTTGGCAAGCAGTTGTTTATTTGAAGATTTTTCAGTTTACGAAAGGCTAAAGCTAACAAGCTAACAAGCTTATTTTCTTATTCTTATTTATCTTAACCATTATATAAATATCTAGGGGGTCCCAGTGTGATTTGAAAGTACATCACTGGAGACATAAAAGTTGCAGTCAAAACATGCCACAGTGTTTAAATCAGCCAGTATTGAATGAATAAAAATAAATGACACACAACGCCTGGCGGTTCACCATGTTAGCATCTTTTCCACGTGTCAGACTCCCAGATCAAGATACCCAGCAGCCTTGGCCCTGTGACCCAGATAGCACCACTTAGGAAACCACTGCCCACATTCCCATTGCCAGCAAATGGCTCCTTCTAATAATCATTAACACACAAATGGACTATGTTTTTGTGTGTTTGTGTGTGTGAGAGAGTTTGTGCATGTGTGTTTGTGTTGATGTGTGCGTCTGCTGCGCAACACAAAGCGGTGATAGACATAAAAAGCTGAGACCCACTTAGAGAACAGGTTTAAATTTAGCAACACAAGATACTTGAAGCCATGTTTGGCGTCTCTCTCTCTCTCTCTCTCTCTCTCTTTGTACATGTGCACCTAAGAATGAGTGTTTGAATCAGCGTGTTTATCTGTTAAAGAACCGAAACCAGACGCTGGTTGATCTCTTCATCTGTAAAAGTTGATTTTATGACACAAGAAGTGTTTGATCCATGTCGTGTGTATGTGTATATGTGTGTTTAGAGCTGTGTTTCGAAGAATTTTCTCAAACCCTGCTTTCTGTCCTTGACTTTATCTCATAAAAGTATAAGAACACAAAAGGAGCTGTCAGCAGTCTCACTTTGTGATTTTTCTCCCCGACCCCTCAAGGCCATTCATTAAAAAGGATAAGAGAGAGAAAGAGAAAGGAAAAGAACGGAGCAGGTGAAGAGATGAAAAGTAAGCGAAGGTCTGACTCAACAGTATCGGGTGTTCAGGTGCGTTTACGCAGAGATCAGAGGTGAGAGGACGTGTGTGTGAGACGGAGTGTGAGAGGGTCTCCCGCGTCGTTGCAGGAGTGATTTGCTTCACCTCAGTCAGGTGACTGGTGTCCTTAGCAACGATCCACCTCAGGGGAGGGGACCTGATAGGCTGCTCACACCCTGAAGGGACAGGTGAGGGTCGAAGTTCAGAGCCCGGTGGCCAGGTGTCCTATGTGGGGCAAAGAGAAGAGTTCAACAGGACAGATGATCTGGATCACAGTGCATGTTAACAGTTGCATCTTTCTTAATATCCACACAAGAAAGCTACAGAAAAACTGTGGAAATAAGATTTTTATAATAATAAATGTTGATGCTCATGAACATAACATGAATCAGCAGAGGTATTTGCTTAAAAACCTTATGAATACTTGCTTTTTTATTTTCATTGGACAAATTTAACAGATGTTAAACAGCCAAGTACAAAGCATTAATGACCTGACATTAATATAAACAGTATAATTAAAAAATCTCTTTCTCAAATCATGCATAAATAATTTGGTAACACAGCTCTTGAATGTCTTTTTCCTGTGTCCCTTTTACCTTAAGTCCCTTTACTTTCCTTCACATTCCTCAGAAAGGGAGAAGCAGGGAGCGGTGGTATTTGACTGATTATGAGAATAAATGAATAACTTCCTGCTGCTGTTAGAGAGTGTGTGTGTGTGTGTGTGTTTGTTATCTAGCCCGAGTGTTTATCAGGATCAAACAGCAGCTCGAGCATTAACTACAGAGGACTCTGCTCTTTTATCTGCACTTGCGGGGATGATAATTCTGCTCATGAAAAGTTAGCTACAGAGGTAGCCTGTGCTATAAAAAAACAAACAAAAAAAAAAACAGTTAAAGCAGGGGATTTGGTGAAGGGATTTCACCCACACAAGTCTCACGCAACGCATCCATCAGTTAAGCCGAGCCGCCTGTCTTCCTCCCTTGCTCAAGAGCAACTCAGCAGCCGTCGCTTGGAGATGAGAGAACCTGTCCGTCAAAGCTTTCCTTGTGTGGCTGTCAGCGTCCCAAACTTTCTTTCCATCAACCTGCCACTGCCTCTTACACTTACCCAAACCTCTGGTGATTTTCCATTCTGCCCCATTGTAGTGAACACATGAAGGTACGCTTGTTCCACAGTGACTGCCAACAAGTCATCCTGGATGAATATGTTTGTTCTCTGTTTAAAAAGGAAGCTTCCCTTCATGGTTGTGTGTCCGACTCTGAGTGCCCCCAAAGGAAAGGCAATGAATGTTGTGGAGAGGATGTAGTGTCCCAACAGTAGTTTTTTTTGGAAATGGAAAGCATGACACATTGGTTTTCCTCGCGCAGATATTCTCAAACTTGGCATGTGAAGCATCAACATTTAGTTTTAATTCAAGCCGGCCTCTGAAAGTGTAAAGTGCTGTTTTGGTTTGGTCAACGCAGAGTGACAGACTTACCCAGCTGTTTCCAAAGCTGCTGCCAAATGACTCGGGTGTTGTGCTCCATTAAAATCCAAGTGTATATGCTTGTTCAGAGTAATCTTGAGGACACAGACATCTTGGGAAATACAGGAAATTTGCTTTCTGGGAGAGAGCTGAGTGAGAGGATTGATATCACTCATGTCTACACAGTAAATATCATGATGTGCAGCGGTCAGGAACTCTTTCAAACTCAATATATTTTTGGTTTATCCATTTGTTTGTTTTTTTAGCTTTATTGATGCTACACACATTACCTAAAGGGGGGAACTTAGAGGACTTGGGATCCCTCCTTGCTCATGTCTGATCCCGGGAAAACGCCGTGGATGAAATGGGACTCTGGCTGTCCGAACGGTTGAGTATGAGTGACTGTTGTGCCCACATCTTTGCAGAGACCTGTCTCCACCAATATCCCACACTAAGCTGTTGCACCCAGCGGGCAGACTGTGTTCAAAGCTGACAGGGGGCAGGAGGAGGGGAGACGGAGGAGGAGAGGGGGTGATGTGGAGGGGAGGTGATGCTCGTTGCTTAGTTGCAGCTAAAGTTGTTGGAAAAATGTCTCCCAGATGTCTAATTTTTTATATGAAAGCCTCATCTATATTATTATCACTACCTTGTTGCTACTGTTTATGTTTCCCTAGACGCAAATAAAAAGTGAATAATTTTCCTGGTGAGTACGTCTATATTTATATATGTACATAATTAACTATATTGCTTTATTTTATTTTTTATCTTTCTCTGTTGTAGGATATAATCTATTTAATTATCTGTGTAGGTGTGTGTGCTCTGCATTTGAAGCATGAAGGACTAAGACTTTCATTTTATTGTGCAACCCTGTGTTTTTATAAGGATGAATAAATCAACCTGATACCTTGAAATATTGAGCTACCACTGGCAGACAGTTAGCTTAGCTTAGCATAAAGACTAAAAACAAAGGGGAACAGCTAGCTTGTTGCTGTCCCGGGCTGAGAAAAATCCACCACATTCTCATTAGCATGTTTAATGTTTTTTGTTTATTCCCTACAAAAAAACAACATTAATGCAAGTTCAGCGCGTCTAAAATGTCAACACATTCCTAGATTTATTAAGTTCCGTCTCGTGTGCCGTCATGTATCTATTATAACATTCTCCGGTGAATCCGAGGTTTCACGGGACTTCCGCACTGAACTGAGGGTGGCCTCGCTATATAAGTCAGCTCAGAGATCAACCAGAGACAGACACAGAGCAGGTACGGTTTAAGATAATCCACCTAAATCAACTCACCTCCAACACTGGGTGACAGCCAGACACTGAACAGCGCGGGCATGCAGCCGCACTTACATACACATATATGCACCCCCCCACCCCTCCACCAACCCCTCCATGTTCATACAAGTGGATCTTTCACATGATAATTACATGATTTCCTTCTCACTTATGTAGAACATTGTAAATCATCTTTGTTGCTCCTCCAGCAGACGAACACACCTGCATACACCTGAACATCACTCACCACCTTGAGCAAGCGCGGCGTGCAGGAACCCACCCCCCAATTTGGTAATATTGCCTCAATTGAGGGTCGAGTGTGTATTTAATGAGCGCATTGGAAGATGTACCCTCGGTGTGTATTTTCATTGCATATTAAATCATCGACGAGGTCTTTGAAGTGTCAGGATGCAGACATTTTCTTGCCAGATATATGGATTTTTCGCCCAACCCCCTTAATTTTAGTACAACACAATGAGGAGTGAGGAACAGGGGGAGGGAGGTGGGGGCAACAAGGAGCGGTGGTCTGTTGTTTGATGTGTTCTTTCCCTATCCAAAGTAAAATATCCCTCTACCTTTGATGTGTTACCTTAAAACCCTGCCCCTCCCCCCCTCGGTTTCCTTGTGGGAAGCTAAGAGTAATCATGCACACACACACAGGTTGGTTTTTGGCGACATACAGTAGATGAGGCTAATGGTGTGCATTTAAATGCATGTGTGTGCCTTTATGCGCCTGTATGGATGTGTGTGTGTGTGTGTGTGTGTGTGTGTGTACTTGCAGCCTCTAAGGTTGCGCCGTTTGCCAGGCTCCTTTTATTCAAGCCGTGGTGGTACAACAGGGATTCAACGGGGCTTCTGGGAGATTTAATCGCTCTGGGAGTTAGAGTGAGCGAGAGGAAATACCCTTAACAAGCAGAGTCAAAGTGTGATTAGCGTTCATTTTTTCCTCAAGTCTGTTCGTTTATGTGTGTGCCGGCCTGTTCTGGTGACTCACATCCCTGAAGTAATGACACATTATCCCTCAACACACACAGTAAGCCCCTGCTACTTTACAGCCATGATCAAAAGCAGTAGTCATACATGTTGTTTCATCACTCTTATCCACTAACTAAGCCCAATCACTGCTTTTATGACAATTCTCAAACTTTAAATCCAGGTTTTATTGCTTTTATGATAAATCCTTCAGCTATGTTTGGCCCGCTGCTTCCATTTATGTTCAACTCCGAAATCTTTATGTCCAATTTTTTGACTTTCATGACAAATCTGGAACTTGTGTTCGCAATTTTTCCTTCGTTTATGACAGACTGTCGACCTCGGGCCCAGTAGTTCTGTTTATGATGAACTCCTAACCTTGCCAGCCGTGCAGCCTTAACGAGGGTTCTGCCAGTTCGGTCCGGCAGTAATATAGGTCCCCCCCCACACACACACACACTCCACCTCCCCTGCCCTCCCCAGTTGGACACTAACGAGACACCGCAAACTGACCTCTGCAGCAGCTCAAATTAGATGTAAATTGTGCCTGATTTTTACGGGGGTCCCTAACGCGATCCAGATCCCCCCGCCATTGCGGCCAGCGGGTCAACGGCGTGAGAACGTCTCGCTCCCTAACGACATTTGGAGTGGTCGATGAGAGGGGTCGTGGGTAATGGTGACCTCACTGGCCTACACTTCACTTCCTTCTAATTAGAGCGCTGGGCCAGATCAAAGGAGCCAACCGCATCGCAGCAGGAGAGCTACTGAAGAAGGAGGGAGGGCAGTAAAGACGAAGAGGAGGAGGAGGGCGAGGTAGAAGCCTTTTCTATAAGTAATGGGGTGCATGGGGGAGAATTTTAGGGCCTTCTTTTTTTTTCATTAGTCCTGGAGGTCAGTGGGGCACTCAACCTGTGTGCAGCGGTATGGACCCTCTTCTATAGGTGGCAGGAGTGCCTTTACAGAGGAGAGACTTATAGAGAAGTAGAGGAGTGTTTGTATGAGGGGTAGAAAAGGAGAAGAGGGGGATGAAGGGTTAAGCCCCAGGAGAGAATAAACCATTTTTTTTTTTCATAGGCCTTTAGGAGAACCACGCACCTCAGCGCTGTCCGCCCGGCCTGCTCTGTGTCTGGCCACAGCTGCGGACGAGGACCCAGACACACAGGAAGTGAAACATTTGGCACTTCCCGGAGATGTGTGTGTGTGTGTGTGCGCGGCTAAAACCCCCCATTCTTAAACATATGGACTAATTCAAAGTGGATATGCACACAAACACACACACACACAACATTCATCTCTTGTGGACGCCTCGGACAGACTGTCACACAATAACAAGCGCCAGATTACATCTGTTACCACGGTTACTAATGAGAACACAAGAAGGCTGGATTAGAATGTATAATTGAAGGTATCCTCTGAGGGACATTTTGTTCTTGGAGATATAACACACAGTGTAATATAATGAGATATACACAGTAAATTTCCTGGAAATCACTATTCTTATTAAGATTATGGCGACTTCCTGCATGAGACTTCATTGATTTATGTCTTCAAAGAAATAGAGATAAAAACAGTAAATACATCTAAAAACATGTTTGAAAAAGGCAGCACACTGACCTTGGAGCAGCTTTCCCAGCATGAATTAATAAATAAATGGATCATTTTAGACCTTGACATGACCCATCCCTCATAAGTTACTTTTGCACTGAATTGAAACAGAAATCAAAAACAACAACAAAAATGTAAAGTTATTTCATTTACTTCTTACAGCACAACTGCTACAGAAAATACACACATTGGCAGAGGACATAAATAATTGTATGTAACAAAATGTCTCAAAAAACTAATTTAAAATGGTGCAAAACTGCTGAAAAAGATAAAAACCCTGTGTAAAACAAAATAAAACCTAATCTAATTATTTTCTGCTCTTTTCTGACGTATATCTTAGTAAAAAATAGTACCAAAATTATTTTTTGTGTTTGGTTTTATCAGTTTAAATGATTTGGGAATATTTCCATAGTCTGAATTTGATGCCAGCAAGACATTTCAAACAAGTGAGGACATGAGCAACAAACAGACTGGGAATATTGAGAAATGCCTGAAAAGCACCTGTTCGTAATATTGTGCAGGTAAACAAATTTATTCGGTAACTGGGTATGAAAGAGGCATCAGTGAAAGTCACAAACAATAATGGGGAGAGGTTAACCACTTTGTGTAGCAAATGATCGTTGAAAGGATCATTTTTGGCTCAAGAGCACTTCATTAAATTGTTTTCGTAAACACAGTTCATCTCCTAATGGTAGCATTTTGTTTGAACACAGCATCCTATCATTGTTGGAGAGTGGAGAGAGTGGAGAATAAAAAATAATTGAGACATGAACACTCATAGAGCCTTTTTAAGACCATAAGCTGATGGATTCTGAAGTGGCACTGAAGTTGCTTGTTTCTGTTAACTAATAACTGGCCAGCCTTGTGTTTTCCTCTACACCTTAATAATTATTGATCAATAGGTAATCAGTCATAGTGCTGATAGCTGCCATTTTGAAATTATAAATTTAAACGTGTGGTAAACGTGTTTGGTGACAACACTTAGTGCTCTTCTCGAGGACACTCTGTTCTCTCACATCTAAAGATCTTTTAAGTGCGAGTACACTTTGTTCTCTGGAGTCAGGTTTCAGGACTGAGCCCCGAAATGCACCGAGCTGTGAACATACTGCGTGCTAACTTCATTACATGAGTAATTGTTGCTCTGGTATTGTTGTTGCATTATAATTAGTGGAGATTTTTACAGTGCATCTTGACAATTTTAATTGCTAGGTCTGAGCAATGGGAACATGTTCCAGTTGTGTTACTATAAAACTGAATCAACGTTTTTTTTTATTGTTAACCGTGTGCTCGGAATGCTGGCCATTGTAATGCACCTCAACAGGCTTTCAACCGTAATTTTCCAGTGATCTGCTATCTAAACTCAGTCAAATCCAGTGGTTTTTGTCCATGAGCTGGATGAAACAGAGGATATCACCCCAACGTGGTGCTGACCTCTCCTGTGTGTGCTCATAATCATGCAATGGATGGCAAGAGTGGGAATTTCATATGTTGGGAGCTATGTGTGGAGATCAGCGAACACTGAAACTGTAGCCTTGGAAGTTCACGGTGCTTTGATGAAGGCAAAATTCCAGGAGCTTCCCGTAATCGTGGGATAAAGCTGTGTCATCCCTGTCACTCACCTGGATTTATCAGCAGGAAATCTGGAAATGAGACAACATTCCTGCCCCCTTCAGGAACTCCGACGGGCTCGAACAGCAGACAAAGAGGGCCAAAGTCACAGATGAGATGTGATTTGACACTGCGCAGACTGCTATCTCACGCTTCGTCAAGAGATATAATCTCTGAAGATATGTTGTGTTCGTTCTTATGCAAACTACAGAGAGAGTTCAGTTAAAATAAACCTCTCACAGTGATTAAAAACCTGTTTGTAAAAGTCAAAAACCAGTCTCTTCTCAGGCAGCCCCGTACACCCCTGGGGGTTAACCAATGAGCGATATACAACCCCCCACTATTGAAGTTGACATGTTCACTGACCTAGTCTATCAACACACACACAGGCACACAGGCATGCACACACACCCATGCGCACTTGCGTAATTGGTCTGCCCTTTCTGCGCTAACTGGTGCTGATATCATCTGATACGCTCTGATACGACCCCTGCATTTGCCTCGGATGTCCTCTGGTCCTGTGTGTTCTCATCAGAGCACGAGACTCCCAGTGGGCTCAGCGACCCTGAGACGAGCTGCGGGGCTGGAAAGCTCTTCTTTCATTTATGGGACATATGAACAACTCTGTAGTGGTGCAACTCTGTGTGAATAAAGGGTTGTTTTATAGACAAAGAGCCACATTCATAGAAACGAACATTTATCAACGATGCCTTGAGGTTTGGTTGTTTTAAATGTCAGCTATAAAGAAACACTGAAAATGTTAAGATTGGTTTACAGACAACAACAACAAAAATCAGCCCTTTTGCTCAAGATCTGAACAAATAATTATCAACTACTGCTGAAAACTGTCAATCACTGATTG
The DNA here is from genome assembly GCA_029783645.1 of Ctenochaetus hawaiiensis. Lineage (NCBI taxonomy): Eukaryota > Metazoa > Chordata > Actinopteri > Acanthuriformes > Acanthuridae > Ctenochaetus > Ctenochaetus hawaiiensis. The sequence goes on from JAPZDY010000010.1 coordinate 13,971,575, forward strand.
CTCAACCAAAGTTTTAACTCTATAACACAATACATTTCTGAGCCACTGAATTTCTGAAATATATTAATACGATGTGCTAATTTTTACAATTTTTTTAATTTAAGAAATATATTACAAAAACTAGCCTCTCCAATGTGATGTTGTACCTTTCTTTGTTTGTGAGTCACTGAAAATGAAATACAATTACGTTATGGATTGAAAAAAAAGCATCTGAACACACAATATAAAGATGTCACCTTGGGCCCTGCGAAACTGTGAAATCAAATTTTCATCCATTTCCTGCCATTTCATAAGCTATCAATTATATCAATGTCACTGAATTTCTGCAGGTCTTGAAGTCTTAAATCATTTCTAATACTCTGTCTTGCCTGCTGAAGGCAGAGGTAGTAGTTTTAGATTGTGTGTATCCAGTTTCTGTCTTTTTGGAGACATTAACAGAGGATTATAGACGCTTAATGCCTCATAATGAGCAAGTGTTGATTTTAGCAAAAACTAAAAGTTCTGAATACTTTAAACATTTTTTCTAATCGATACATCCAGTTTTACCATTTTTTTTGTTATTATACATACTTATGAAAACTAATGAAAAAAATTTGATATAAAACAAATAGTTCAAGGATTACTGGTTATCAATCAAATTGTCCTGATTTGACCATGAAACGAATATTTAATCGCATTCTGTAAGTTTTATGGATATGTTTGCAGGGAGATTTACTAACCTGGAGAACATGGAGGCATCGAATTTGTTAATATATCAAGTGGTGGCACCTTAATGACAAAAGCCCTCAAAGACATAAGAGCCCACGTCCGCTGTGCTGGTGCTGCTGCAACAAACACACCTGTGACGATTCAAACGGAGTTATTCAGGCATAAAAATACTGTTGCAAACATGCTGACGAACAGCCAGCTATCCACACCATCTCATTATGGTAACAATTATTGGGGTAGTCAATCGGTCAAATTATAGACCAATAACTGAGGCCTTATTGTCTGAAGAGGAAGACGGCGACCTTCTTCTCCGCTGTCCGGCCCCGGTGCATCATTTTGGGCTTGACCTCTTGCACTCCTTGAACCCCTCCGCTCTCTTCCCCACCCCTAATACCTTCCTGTCTCCATTATCAGGCAGCGGAGGTCAGGCTGTGTAAAGGTCAGGGTTTAGGGGTCATGCTGTCACTCAGGCGGGCGCCGAAAATAGGTGCCGTGTGATTTTAACCACGGAAGAGCTGGGAGGTACGGTCTAACAGCGCAATGAGTTATGTGTCCACGTCATTAACCTTCTTTACACAGAGCATAGCATGCACTCCTAAACACCCACACGTGTACATGAGGGAATGTGCTACTGTATATTGACCAAACAACTGTATAGATGTTGTTCGACCTAAATACCAGGTTCATTGTTTCGCAAAACAAAAGTAGACTAACTGGAAGAAAACAGTTCTTTAAACTAGCCCACAGGAATCCAGTGTTAATAGCTGGGAGGGGAGGTGGCCAGACTGTTAAAACGCTGGTAAAAAATCCTTGAGGTTGGCTGTAGCAGGGCTTTGGCTCAATATACGGGGGCTCTCTGACGGATGTTTGCTGGCACAGTCGCATGCATCAGCCACGGTGCTAACTCTGCCATGTAAATCAAGGATGCCCTGTTAGCGCCGCAGGATGAATCAATCACATCCCTGCTTCCACAGTCTGCAGGAGCTGAATGGGCCTGCATCGTGGGTTGCATTCCCAAACAGTGTCTCACCTGCACTGCGGTGGCAGCGTGAATGTTATGGCTTAGCGGGACTCTCTCGTCCTCTTTTTGTCTGTTAACACTTGCACCCACGCTCTGAAATACGTCTCTCTGCAAGTAGCTGCAACATGAGAATACTTCTTAAGGCTCTTGTGAAAAGGACAAGGTGATGTACCTCATTAACCGGCATGCAAGTGACAAATGGTGCACTGTGTTGGAAGTGTGCGCAGGTAGCTACGGTTACCGGGGTTGGCTGGTTATGTCAGGTTATCCATGCTTAAGATTCCTTGAATCTGCTATAGGAGTGTGTTTAAAACTCCTTATCTACGTTTAAACAGAAAGCACTGCAGATCAAATGGTGCTGTCGAGAAAGAGAAGGTGTAAAATATCCAGAGTCTGCAACTTGGCAGGAATGCAGTTTTTTGTTTTTCGGTGTCTTTTATGACTCCTGATGCAGTGAATTCACAAATATGTGAATGCGTGTTGCAGCAAAAATTTGGCACTGAGGTTTTATTTATTCTCAGTTTTTTTTTTCGATGTTTTGTGTCTGACAGGTTTTGTCAGATTACACCTCAGATCAGAGACTTTCCTTGTAAGTAAAATAAGCTTTCAGGTATTTATTTTCATTCCAAACGAATGCACACCAGGCTATGAATATTAACATCTGCATAAAGTCTTTTACTGCAAGACGGGACACACAAACCGCGCAGACAAGACGTATTTGACATTTCCATGAAAAGGAAGAAAAATGATAATAAATCACACCTGCGTGAGGTGATTCGTCCTCGTCTGGAGGATGTGAAGTTTTGGAACTGCCCGTATCTGCTGCTATAAAGATTCCTGCGTCCTGACCCGGAAAGGCAGGCCTGTAATAAGAACCATCAAATCATGTGATTGATCGCCCAACACATGGGCTGAGAGGAGAGAATGCAACAGGCTGGATGGGCCGCTGCTTGCCAACGCTGAGGATGGTATGTGGGTGTGTGTGAGAAAAAAAAAAAAAAAGGAAAAAAAGTGAAGATGAGACGGAGAGAGC
>JAPZDY010000010.1:13980243-13990645 GCA_029783645.1 Ctenochaetus hawaiiensis
AAAAAAAAAAAAAAAAAAAAAAAAAAACACTTCAGGGTGGATGTGCGGCGCGGACGCCCCCTTTCGCCTCCGGGGAGCGCCAGTCCGAGTCAAGAGCCCGCTGGGAAGCAGCGTGTGGGGGGGATGAACTTGACGTGCCGCTGGACGGAGTCTAAAGGATCCTACGGGAGGGGTGGTGGTGGTGGTTTTGGAGGGAGGGAGGGAGGGAGGGAGGGATGGATGGATGGAGGAGCGGGCGTTGTTGGGGATGGGGTACCGCTCTGTGCCAGGGTTGCCCGGGTTACGGGCAGAAGGAAGAGGCATGATATTCTCTCACTGTCTTGGAGGAGGTTTTTTTTTTTTCTTTTTGGTGTGTTTTGTTTTTGTGTGTGTCGCTGCACCGCTGTGGGGATGCTCCGATCCCTGCCGCTCTGGTGTCTTCACCGCTGCCCTTTGATGATCAACACACACACACACACACACACAAACACAGTTTCATGGGCACACACACACAGACAGATCCACGCGAAGAGAGAGAGAGTGAAGTAAGTCTCCCGCTCTGCTTTGCTTTGCTGTCTGTGCCGCCCTCCTTTGATGCCACCGGGCAGACACACACACACACACACACGCACACACACTCAGATTTCACTGTAAGCTGAAGTCGCTCTGTAATGTCTGGCAATCGGTCCTATTGGGTTGCTTTTATGATGGGCTAATCACAATAGTTTGAGAAATTACGGCCGAGCGGACAGATTGATTGTACGGTGCGGCGAGGTGCGGTGTGTGAGTGATTATGGGGGTCTGGTTCGTGTTAGGGCTCCGTCGAGGGACATGAGGCGCTTTACTGTACTGAGAGCTACTGAGGTGTTCTGGTATCCATTTGGATGAATCAGCACTGATGACTGAGCTGTGCGGGGAGACGGGACTCACCCAGATAACTGCTGCTCTTCCCTGATCAAACGAACCACCAGCGGAGACCTCTGTCATGCTCTCTCTCACTTCATTATCTTCCTTTTCTTCTCCCTGTGCTTTTTATCTACCTCTTTCTCTCTATCTCCTCCATTTTTTTTCATGTACTTGGAAGGGGGGGGGGTCTTTTTCTTTTTTCCTTTTACTTTCTGCCCTTTCCTCCCCCCCCTCCCTTACATTTACTTTATCCCTCTGCCTCGCTCCTATTTAATTGCCACCTGCCACTCGCAATCAGCGTTATTCAGATACCCGGAATTTTCCAGTGTCACGGGCGACGGGTTCGGGGAGATAAAGAGACAGAGAGGAGATGATGAGAGGAGAAATGATCCGTGATTCATCAGAGGCTAAAGAGAAAGAGGAAGAACTGTCTCTTTCTCTTCTTTTTTTTGTTGTCTTTTTAAAGGCTGCAAAAATTGATTCAAGGGGAACTTTTTAAAAAGAGGCGTTCAGGCTCCCAGGTGGAAATGTTATACCTGCACACTGATCTAGAGTGACACAAGGAGGGATGAGGGGGATCAAAGGCGGTCTTTGGGCTTGGGGAGGCCAGACAATCACCCTAAAACAGATAATTGGCTAGTGTGGGCTTTATAATGGAGCTGTCAAAGGGCTCCCTTTTCACAGCACAATGGTATTTGTGTGTGTGTGCGCACGCTGGCGTGTATGTGCACATGCTACGTGTATTTGGATAGACAGGCTTTTAACATTGGGAGGAAAGGTCAGTGTTAGGGTCTCTACATGCCTCTGGGGAACGTTTAGATGTCTGTAAAGACAGGAAGAGAGAGACGAGAGAGGAAAGGCAAACAGGAGAGACGAACGCTATTGAGATCATTTGTCTTTTACGTGGAATATTTGAGGTCATTTTACATAAAAGCATAGAAAATAAATGCTTTGAAGTAACTATCAGTGTTAGCTTTATCCTTTTCGGTTCAAAATAATCAGTTCTGTGATAAAGATTTTGAATTAGGTTTCACTCACTTAGCTGTTCTTTAACCTTCAGATTCATTTCAGGTAGTAAGCTGGTGAAAACGACATGAAGCATCTTCTAAAAATCCCCAAATAAGCCATTTAACCCATCATCACACCAAGCCCTGCTGTCAAATTTAACACTTTAAGTTTATGTGCACACATACCGGTGTAGACCAGCTGAAGAATATCTTTCCATCACACAGCATTTACTGAAAAAGAAAAGGTCACTTTCAAAGCAGGTTCACTGGTTATTCTCGTTCCTCCTCAACAGTGGTGAGTGTTTTTGCTGCACGCTGGTGATCAGAGCACACAAGGCCAGATTGCCTCTGAAGTTACCATATGACTGGTTGCTGAACAGCAGCGCTTGGCTGGAGACCAATGAAGGCGAAGCAGCATCAGTGGTTCATTTATCTGAACTAACTCAGCTAAAAACTCAAAAAACACCGAATCCATCAACGTGTTTTACAAGTTAGCCTGTTTGTAACTCGTATGGACCACATTTATCTTCACTTCAGCAGTCTTCCTGTCATTGTGTGCACTTTGCAGAGCAGAGGAAAGATAGATGACACCGAGATAACGAGACAGCGATGATCAATATGTTATCCTGCTGGAAGATTCATTACTTGTGTTTTTAACTGAACAAGACGAGAGAATAATCAGCAAAAACAGGCGGTTTTAGCCTCGAAAAGTAACATTTTCATACATTATAGCCTTTGCGTTGACGTAATAAATCTCACATCTGATTGCATCAGTTTAGCAGTTCGGTGAAGACAGAGGAGGTGAGGGGAGGAGAGGAGCGATGGAAGGAGGAGAGGAGACTGATGGTCCTAATCCCTCCTTGGTGGCCTGGCTTCCCTTCAACACAACAGGTCCCATAATTACCCCCTCTCCTCTGGCAGCTCACACTCACAGCTCTAGCAGCAGGGAACTGGCTAATACTCTTCATCCTCTCTCACTCACACACACTCACACTCACTCAAACACACACACACACACACACACACAAATATTCCGGTGTTGGATCTGTCTTGTGCCGGTGACACGCAGCAAGAGGACAGACAGAGGGGACAGTGTGGTCGCTGTGACGCTCGTTCCAAAATCTTTTCAGGAAAATCATTTGGCTGGCAGAAGGTGTAGTCAAGTGGCTGCCGGGGTCGACGGCGTTTATTTTTTCTGTCTCCTCCTGTCTGTCTCTGTGTGCTGCTCACCTAATTAACACAGTCACGCAGCCAAGAGTGTGTTCGGCGGGAAAAAAGATAACGGTTCAACTCTGGGTATGACAGAGTGTGTGTGTGTGTGTGTGTGTGAGTGTACAGACGTGTAGTTGCACTTCTGCTGCACATTAGACACTTGATCCTTGTTTTATCATTTTTATGCTCTTTTGTCTAACTTTTACTTAACTTTTTACAGTATGTTATCCTGCTGATGGCCTGGCCTGACTTGGTTTATTGGTTTGGTAATAAAACTTTAAATCTTGAATCTGAACCTCGAATGATTGTGTATTTTTAACATTCAGAAGATGCAGCTTAGACAAGTCTTTCCTCTCCTCACTAGCCTCTCAACTCCATGGATGAATTTTGATAAAATGCTCTTGAATCCAGGCTTCTTAGAAGGAAGTGACAGTAACTTTTGCCCTTTTATAATCTGCTAAATTCAGTATTAATGGTTCTCATCTCGAAACACTCACTTATTCTGTCATGTTTTGTCATCCTTGTAATAAATCAGTTCATTTTGCATCATCTCTTTTCATCAGTGTGGCCTTTTCTTTCCTCTAATGAGGGAATGAACTTTAATGTGACAATGATTATTACAAGCAGACAGTTTTTTTTCAGAGTTATTGGATAAACTGAACATTCACTGAGCGTCTCTGAGTGTATCTGCTTCTCTGTCTGTCCTGAAAATGTGTGCAAATTGTTTCCTCAGCTTTGCTTTTCTTTGTTGATTATACTGGCTGTTATTTATCTGACCAGTCTGAATCAATAGTCTGGTTGTAAAACATGAGCTGCTCAGATGCAGTCTGGCTGTGTGAGCCTCATAAAAGTCTGCTGCAGAGTTTTGCTCGAAAACAGACAAAGACTGAATCCGCTCTCTTACGTTTTCCTTTCAGCATTTACTTCATTTACACCTTGTGTTCACGCTTCTCCAGCCTTTTTAGAAACGCTTAAATGGAGACTTTTGGAAACCTTGTTGACCTCGTTTTGGTTTAAAAACTCTGGTGTTGCCTTGTAGTTTGGATGAACCAAAATGCAAACTTGTGGAAACAATGATGCAGACACACACATTCACATCCTGATTGGGTCTTTAAAACATTACTTTACCTTCACTTCCATCTCAGCGTTTGTTCTAGCAAAAAAATATCAAATTTTGTTTTTGCCTTTGCTACTCTTTTTTGCAACTTAGCAGTCAACTCTCTGCTTCCTATTTACACCAGCATGCACATTGTGTACGTGAAAGATCTTAAAGTATGCGAGTCATTAGTCTCGATGGAGATTATTTAAGGAATTGTGTTAAAACTCTCGTCTGGATTGAGGTTATATTAGTTTAAAAACTGTGTTCTGAAACGACACCATAGCCGTGTTGATGTAGCTGTTTTTTGTTCAATTATATGATGAAAACTGAGTGAAATCAAGTCTAAAGTAAAGTTTTTAAATGTAATTAAATGCATCTTCCTTCAAATTACACAGAAACCTTTAAAATTTATAAAACATCATTTTGTGCCAGTATGAAAACATGCTTTCCTTTCATCACCTGCATTCTTTCACTGCCTTTAGAATGAACTCTAATACATTAAAAGAGGCGACTTTGTAAAAGAAAGAGATCTGACCTCACAGAAATCCGACGGGAGGATGTACAAAATGTATTCAAATTGTATTTGATTTTAATTTAACTATAATTGTCTAATTACTTTTGAAGTAGTTATTTATTAAATAAAGTCTAGACGCAGCTAATTATGTCACGCATTTACGTAAAATTACAACTGCGTGTGAATCCAATTACCTCAAACTCTACCCCCTTCACTGCCACCTCCATTCCTGACTGACACCATTCTATTGTCATGACACAATTATGACCATTTCACTGTGAAAGTGGGGATTTTTTAATTAAATCTCCAGCGTTTGTTCTCAAGTATTCTCTTCTTTCTGTCTTAATCATGCAGTTTTTTTAATTTTCTGCATGAAGACTGACTCTTTGCAGGGAGATGAAGTGTCCTGTGAACCACACTGAGGTGCACCTCCTCTCTGCTGCAGTTTTCATGTTTAATGAGCCGACCGTAAAGGACTGCTCAGGACATTAATAATAGATAAGCACTGTCTGGGTCATGATAGCTGCTAAATAGCGTCTGTGCATGATGTGATGACATATTCCTGAATCAATAAAGGAACGCCGTGCACTTCAGCACTCCAACATATTTCAGCCTGAGGAATGTCGATCCGTTGGTGCTCGGAATTGATTTCCCGCATCTTATTTTATTCATTATATCTTTGTTTTTTTCGTGGTAAACTTGACCACTGATCGCTCTCTTTTCTCAGTGCAGCTATAACCGCAGTGTATTTCTGCACAGACATATTGATGTTGGTGCTGTATGTGCTTCTCGCTCCCTACAGGATGTGTTGCACTGTTTTGACCCCTCCTACACAACCGCTGCTTGTGGGGGTCCGTCAGTCTTTTTGTCTCTGTTTTCTGCTGTTAAATTGTGTATGTTTTGTAACAATATCCTGAGAATAAAATAAAAACACTGTCAGTAACCTGAAAATACCAAATGTTCTTGTCTATATAGGAAAAGTGACTAAAAATAATAGTTAATCAGCTTCATTAGAGCTGTGTGAAGATGTGATTAAATGATCTCCATGGCAACATAAGAAACCAACATCACGTGTCATCATATGGTGCATTCGAATGATTTCAGAATAATTGGAAAAATTAGTTTCCGACTGGGAAGAGTCACATGGACGCCCCCACAAGTCAAACTAAGAAGTTTTCAGAGACTTTAATTAAAGAACAGAAAAGTTCCAACAGTATAAAGATCCATTTTAATCATTATGTTTTTCTGTAACATTAGTATTCAAACCAGATCGGCAGCAATCAGTGTGAAAGCTGGTTTGATTGATTATATTTGATCAGTTGTGATCTCAGAAACACTGTTAAGTAATTGACTGAATTCATTTTTATATTGCTAATTCTGATTGGTGCACAGATATGTGACATGTGACCATCATAGCCTGTTCCAACCAATGATAAGATGACTGCTGAGTTGTGGAAAATAACCCAAAAATGTGTCCATGTAGGAGGAAAACACTGCTCATTGAAACAAACTGCTTTAGAAATAAGTTTTTTGTTTCATTTATTTTGATATTCAGCTTAGAAATTAAATAACTGTACTTTTTGGACTTTAGTTAGTCTGCCTTTGAGTTACATATTCATTCCATCGAAGTTTGGGCGTTTTCTGCGATTGATGAGATTGTTACGTAACATCTCATTTGCATATCAAGACAAATAGCTGAAATGTTTTGGAGGGAGTGAAGCGAACCAAATCAAATCCATCTCTCAGGCGAAGGCTGGGGTTGAGGTTAGGGGTTAAGATGAGTGTGACTATGTGTGTGTGTGTTGGGGCGGGGGGGTCTAGGAATGCCTGCTTAATACATGTAAACCTGTAGAATAGTAATATATTTAACTCTGATATTTGAATTATTGATAAAAGCACAAACCTTTGTGAATATGAAGCTCTCATAGCTTCCTGCTGTCCAACATTCTTCATGTCAGAAATGTTCATGGACCGTCAGAGTCTGCAGCTCTCTCACCCTCATCACCATCGTTCTGTAACTCAGTTACTTCTGGATAAGATAACCATCCTTGGTTACGCAGCCAGTCCGCCCCTCCCTCGTCCCACCCACCTCAACCAACCATGACCCCCCCATGGGGGTCATACAATGACTGTCATGCATATCATTATTGGTGGGGGCCCTCCTTCCCCTCTGGGGGTCCACTCATTGACCTCCTGACAAAGGATGAAAGTGTCCCGTCCGGGGGAGGGGGCTGGCCAGGCCGACGTTGGGGTGAAGAGCCCTGCGTCCTCCTCCGGGTCGGGATAAGACCCAGCAGGGCTTTCTTCACGCTAATAGGCACGACCCCTGAACCCCACACAAAGAGCATCACTTCAGGAGCCATGGGCACTCAGTGTGGGAGAGCAAGGAGGAACCAATAGGAGCAGGCTGGGGGCTCTGGTCCTTTTGAGGGAGTCGGACCACTGACTTTACAGAGGAAAGAAACAAGAGAGCAGGAGGGAGGAAAAAAAAGACCAGGAGGGAGAGAAAGGAGATAAGAGGAAGATTTGGTGTTTTTGTTTAGGAAAAAGGGCTTGTTGCAAAAGTTCAAAGGGCGTCTCCTTCAGTGCAGAGGTCTCCTTCTCCTGCTTTTCTTCCCCAACGCTTTCTGTCTGTTAATGGCTGAAGGTGCAGGGATTATTCTGCCTTTCAGATGGCTGCTTAATTACTTGTTGCTGGTGTATGTTGTTAGTGTTCATAATGGAGGTTACTACAGTATCCCCAATTGTGTGCATGTATCCATCCATTCACGATGGCATGCACAGGCTTTGTGTGTTGAGACATTCAACATGTCATTATTATAGTTTATTTTATAACAACATTTAACAGAAATTCAACCAGGAAGGTAGATGGTCAGCTATGATCACAACTTAAACATTCATGCTATAATTTTATGTCTTTGAAGAACATATTTAGTTCAACAAAATATAAAAAAAGTCCAATAGGGTCTGTGAATTTAAAAAGAATTCAACTTTACAAAGGATTTGGGATGGAAGTGAACAATTATGTCACAAAGTCAGGCTGCAACTGATGTTTAGTTTCCTCACTTGTTGGTCTGTTAATTTTTTTTTTTCAAATAATTGTTGAGTCTATGAAAATGCCACAAGCTGCCCTCTGTAAAATTCCCAGAGCCCGAGGAGACATCTTCAACATGCTTGTTTTGTCTGACCAACAGTCCAAAACCAAAACATGCTCAAATATATTAATATAATACTGAGAAAAGCTAATCTTTACCCGTGAGAAGCTGAAATCAGCAAGTTTTTGGCATTTTTTCCCATAATTTTTGTTGTTTTTTGCTCATAAATGGCCTTATTGATTAGGGAATTTATTAAACGTGTTTAAAATGAAGTTTCTCACCAACGGAAAGTTGATTGAATAGATGTTTCAGCATTAAATGTGATTAAGGTGACTTATCGTGTTACCTGTGGAAGTTCTTCTGTGAAAGCATGCTGTATACCCACCCTTACAGTAATTTATATTAACATTAAACTGTTTCATGCTGTTTTATCAGCATATATTTGATATAAAAATGTTCCTGGTATCATACACTCAGTGTTTTGCTCCGCCTCCTGATGTTCATTTAGGTTACTGTGACGTTCTTTCCATAAGTTCTTTCCGTTATCAATTAGCTTGTTATCATGTCGTTAGATAACAGGTTTGGGGTACAGTAAGGGTCTTTTGGGGGGGGGGGCTGTGAGAAGAGAGGAGCTACAGTGGAGTCTGATGTGGGAACCAGAGGCCCCTCCTGGCCCCCTTGTTTCAGCTCCATTGATCAGAGGGGAGGGGTGTGAGGGAGGAGTGGGGGCGGGGTACTGTACCTGCAGGGAGCTGGTGGTGTGTGTGTGTGTGTGTGTGTGAGAGAGAGAGAGAGTGTGTGTGTGTGTGTGAGAGAGGGGTCCACTTTTGGTTCTGGCATAATCCATCCACAATGCTTTGCCTCTCCTCTCTCTCCCCTCCCACTCCACCTTCAGCCTTCAGTGTGACAGGTCCCAAACAAAGCTCTCAGCGTCTTCACACACACACAATCTCACACACACACACGCAAACACACATCATGGAGTAAATATAGGCAGGGAGGAATGAAGCCGGAGAAAGAGTGAGAGAAATGAAAAGTGAGAATTTCAAATGAAAATGGGCCTTTTAACCCATCAGAAGGCAGAAAATGGCTTTTCTTCAGCTCAAATTGCCGCTGTTGACAGTGGCTCAGGGGCGTCCGGCGACGCTGCTGCTCACCGGGACCATTTTCTTGGACACAAGCTATTGCAGAAAATGACATTTTTCTGACAGGATGTTGTGCTAAAATAATATGTCTGCGTCTTTTGTTTGTTTGGAGCCAAACACAGATGGAAAGAAGGTGTCACACACCTGATTGCACGCCATTAATAAAGACACTTTCACAGCGCACACTGACTCACATTTCTGCACACCAGCAAAGGTGACTCAGAGCAAGATTGTTGTGCTGGCTTAGATATTTCTCCTCAGTGAATAAAATCCAAATAAAAAGGGAGATTTTATCTCTTTTTTTGTACATGTTGCAGAGTCAGTATCAGTGTTTCCTGAGGGGACTGTTTCCCTGGTGGGCTTTCACCTGTGGAGATAATCTCTATCATTCCTGTAATTAATGAGGCCTTAATGAAGGCTCTGAAACTCTGCCTCGGGTCATTAGCTGCAGGCAGAAACACTGCAACCGCCGCTAAGTGCTACTTTACTCTCAGCTGTTGCATACCTTTTAGCATGTCTTTGAATTTCAAAGCTGTGCCAGAACAGAGAGAAAAAAATACAAAGTCATTTAAAAAAAAACGTGTTAGAGCCCTTTATTTTTATGACAGTTCGGCACCAGTGTAAAAAAAATTTTACTGTGAAAGAAAAATGTGAAAAAAGAGAATATTAAAAAAGATTTATGTATTAAACTCTCATATTGTTGGTGTATTAAGGGTTTTTCTCTGAGAAAATGTTGCACATTTGTTACTTTTGTTTCTCTTTAAACAATCATGTCCTTGTATAACAGCAGATTCAACTTCGACCCTAAAAGGCTCTCAGCTACTCTTACGTATCTGTAAACCAACTGTGGCATTTTATCTGTATTTTCTGATGCTCAAATATGTAAATATAAACTTATTTTATCCAAACTGTGCAAGCAAAACTTTCTCCTTCACAGTGAAGTCACCAATACCCGGCCCAGGAAAACCAGAAATACACTGTAATGTCTTTTATTGTGCAGAATTTGAGCCCTTTTCTAGAAAATATTTCAAGTTACCCAGAAAAAATCTTTGTACTTTGGTACAAAACTCTAATTTTTTGACTTAAGAAATAATAACTGTATATAAATACCAGATTTTGCATGTCCAAGCCTTTCCCTTGAGATACTGGACACCACACACACTCTCCCTCTCTCTTTTTCACACACACACACACACACCAGCATGGCCTGGAAGAGTGTTATGTCAAGTACCTCCCATCATGCTTTGTTCCTGTGTAGTGAAGTGAGTGAAGCGAATGGCAATCCTTCATTCTCACCCTCCCCTCCCACCCCAACTTTCATCCTCTCCTCCCTCCTCTCCTTCTCACCCCATCACTCCCTCTCCCCACTGCCGAGCTGCACTAATCCGTATTGAGGAAGCCCCCCCACCCTTAAAGTTTCCTCCCCCCCGAGTCCCTTCCTCTCC
>JAPZDY010000010.1:13998731-14013672 GCA_029783645.1 Ctenochaetus hawaiiensis
GTCAGCATGCAAAGTCATGTGTCAGGAGTTGCACCCTATGCCGAAGCATGCACATTTATACAAGGGGGGGAAGTGGGTGCACGGTGGCACTGCCTATAAAAAAGCAGACGAGCTCCAGTTTGTGTTGGCACACCACCTGACGCTGCTACCACTTCAATGTGGATCCAACTTCTCAGCTGTTCCTCTCCTTGTTCTCCCTTTCTCTCTGTTTTTTATTATTGCGTGGAGCTGCCCCTTCCAGCAGCAACCCACAGGAAGCCATTCACTTCCTAATTATCTGCACATCAAACAGGGGTCGCCACAGAGACGCAGACCATAAATTCAGCCCCCCTCTCCTCCGCTGTGGTGCGATAGCGCAGCAACAGCTGCTTCTAATTGGGGCTGTAGGTTCAAACTGCTAACATATGACTTCCCTCTCATTCACTAACACACACTGTCTGCCTTTACCAAGGCCGCAACACACACGGACCGGGTCACCAACACACAGAGGAGTGAGGTTTTGGATAAAGAGAGACAGAGAGAGAGAGAGAGAGCGGAGAAAGAGAAATACACCCATTGATTACACGGGAAGTTTGGTGTGGTTTTGGGTCTGGGCTCTGAAGTGGTCCAGTGTGGCCCACTCTTACCGCAGAGACCCTCGGGTCAACAGGAGCTCACCCATATTGACAAAGAGCAAGAGAGGGATGAAGAGAAAAAGAGTGACAGGTTGAGATAACAAAGGCGACCACAGTGCGGTTTCGATGATGGCTCCCCGGGTGAAAACCGATGAGTTATCAGATCCGGCTGGGCCAGATGTTTCATGGCCATGTTCGAAAAAACCTTTTTACACTTGTGTAGAAGTTCAACCATCCGTTACTGAAATGTAACGCACCCCTATCTCTTTCTCAATATATAAAAAAATGTCTTTTCAGAAGCAGTTCAGTTTCAGATTTTGGATACCAATTCACTTCCTGATTGGATCTTATCAGTCCAACATGTTCTTGGTCTTTTTTTTCCACTACCTCATGTGGTCATTTCAGCGAGAGTTCCACCTTGTTGGTCCCATGAAGGAAACATCTGTACTTAACTTTTTCCCATTGCTGTTCTTCTTTTCATAGTCTCTCCTGCAGCCATGCGACCAATCCCCAACCCTGCCTGGTTTCTGTGAATTGTAGTGTTAGAATGGATGGAGATTACTTCTAAAACGGTACTAAAACGCTTGTCTTGATGTGGAAAAAGGCAGTTTTAAAACAAAAAAACACAGCAGTGTGTATGTGGCCTGAGAGATAATGAGCTATTTCCAACACACGACCAGTGAAGAGGTGTCATAAGAGGACTCCATGGCCCATAAGACTGAAGAGGCTTTACTACCTGCCACTGCCATGTAAATTGGACCCTTAGAAAGTGAACGAGCCTGCCTATTGTCTCTAATGGCCTCTTGTTAGAAAAGCCGCCTACAGTGTGAATTTGAGTTTGTATGATCGCTCCAGGGTACATGCATATGCACTTCCTAGCTTCCCCAAAGTTTACTGCATTGAGCAGGAAACACAATTAGCCCAATCAAAGTGAAAGGAGGGAGTCCGGAGAGGGGGGGCACCGCGTTTTATGAACATGGGTGGTGAAACGGCAGCATTGTGACGGCAGAGGATATTAGGTGCTGGGCGGCAGCTTTTTGATGTAGAGGAGTCTTTAGAACGCATCTGACTCTTGTTAAAGTAGACCGACGTACAATTAAAGATATATGGCCCGGGACAGCCGTGTGATTTGGATACATTAGCGGATTAGATTTTAAAAGGAGTTGTTTAAAAGATGGCCAGTAAATACTATTCAGCAGTAATGTGTGCTCTCATGTATGCAGTGAATTAGGTATCGTTTAAAAGCGCCAAGCATGTTAATGGAAGTCTATTAAAAAGAGATGTTAGGGAGATTAATTATTGGTCACAAAATGCTGTGTGTGCAGATCGTCAGTGCAGAAGTCATATTCCCAGATGCTTCCTTCTCTCATTTATCTCTTTTTCTGTCTGTCTTTGTCTTTTTCCTCTCAACCTCCCTCCCCTTTTCCCTCAAGATGCTTTTACATATGGAGCCTTTATGGTTTTTTATGGCATTTTTCGAGGGTTCATGTATTAATAATGAGCTTTCTTGAGCGTGCAGTCAAATTGCTCAGTGCCAAAGACGCCCTATTTATAGAGAGCTGTCACATGCTCAAGGGGAAAGCAAAGAGCTAAAAAACATTCCTGCTTAAGTTTCATGCTAACATATTCTGGGACAAAGTGTGTCAGCACTGCTCTGGGACGTGTCAGGATGCTCTGCTTTTAGTTTCCTATGTGTGCATTGTTGGTGGGAAATGAATATATGGATTCATGTCTAATGAGTTTTTCTCTCTCAATGGAACAGTTTGTGAAACAGCCTCTTGATACCCATTAGCCTCGACTGTCACCAGTTAATGTAACATGGATGGTGAAATATAAGCATCACTGACCTTGTTGTCTATGCCAACAGTTCCACTTTGTCATCGGTCCAATGCAAAAAATCTCTGGTCTTAGCTTTGCCATTTCTTTTCTTCCTCGAGAGTCTTTTCTGCAACCGAGCGACTAACCCTCAGCTTCCTGTTTACACTGGCACGTGCTTGCACATATGTAGTTGGTTATGTTATATGCATATTCAGCCATGTTAGTCTTGACAAGGACATTACATCTGCAACTATGCTAAACCACTTGTCTGGACAGGGGTGTAGCAGGGTGGATGTAGACGAAGACATTCAGAAAATCCAAAGGATGGTACAACTTCATCACTTTCAACTGATTTGTTTTTCAAACGTCCCAGTTGTAGTTTAAATGTGGCCAGTTTAGTTTGTCCGCTAGGTGTGACATGGAGATAGGCTGCTATTGAAGGTATATAAAGGAAAGGGGGCCAGCTATTTAAAAAGTTATTGAATCAGGAAATTCCTCAAACACTTTGGGTGGGGGGGATCATTGCAAGGCTTAGCTGACCCTATGTATCCACCCCTCTCATACCCCTGGATGGACTCAAAAGTGGGCTCACTGGATGTCCCTTAGTCAGCACATACAGGGGTTGCAGACAAAAGGTCCATTCTGCCAACAATAGGGGGCATTTAGACCGTCACATACCCTGGTTGACTCCAAGGGTGGGGATGTTGGGGGAGGTAGGTGGACGGAGTGAGAGTGGAGATAGGAGAGCTTGGAACTTCAATGAGAAAAAAAGCTATCTATAGAAAAGAGTCTGTGCTGTCCAAAAGCTAAGCTTACCTATGGGCCAGGTCAAAGGTCAGGGACTAGACACACAGAGGAATCCCTGTGGTGAAGCAGAGGTGATGGGGGTTGGGCTTAATCACAGAGAGAGTGGTCAGCATGGGAATGAGACCATCAAACAACACAGACACTTTGTATTTGTTTTGATCAGATTTTCAGTTGGCGATGCGGGGGCATAAAAAAAAACAAAATTTTATTCTGGCTCATCTTTAGCTGCAGCACAGCACATCATTTGGCCCACATCGCATTGGCTAATCAAATATGCAGGAAAGTAGCCTGATGATGGTGTAGCATTTTGCTAATTCTACTATTTACCTCTCAAGCATTAGGAGAGAGGAGCTCATCCAAGCTTTGATAACCATCAAGAGTTGTAAGATCCTAAAAATGATACTGCCTGCATGCATGACGGTCTGCAAGGGTCCTTAGATTTTATCTTCAGAGGGTGTGTGTGTGAGTTCTGTGTGGAGGTCCACGTAGCTCTAATTTGTTGTGACCTCGCAGACGAGTCCACACAAGTCAACATGCCTCGAAGCTTCGATCCTGCAGACACTGATCTACTGTACTGTGCATGTTTGGAATGCATCCTTCAAACGGACCCCAGAATGTGTTTTGAACAGAACTACTGCACATCTATGGTGTCTATATCAGTGCCGTCCATGCACATGCCCATTTGGGAGAAAATCCAGGCTTTAGTTATGCATTTAACAAGAGAACTGTGACAGACACCATAATCCTATAACCTTGTGCAAATGGCTGAAAATGTTTTTCTCTTGTTTGCTACCTTTGTTTTATGTCATCCTTCTCTCTCTTTACTCACATTTCATGTTCACCTCTTATTGTGTATTTCCATTCAAAGCAAAAAATGTCATGAACTTGAACAGATGCTGACTCGCTGTGCCTCATCCAACTCCACCTGCTGTAGAAATACCACCCCAGTGCATTCATGTACAATGGTATTTTCAGTCTGAACACAACCTTATTGTGTTTAAGTGAGCAGAACCATGTTTGAGGGGCAATTTGGGATGAAATACTTGCAAAAGATATAATATATACATATGCAAATATGTCTTTTTTTGTTAACCTGCAGTGACTTCAGAGGTCACCCACCCTTCACATAAAGCACACACAAGCTCAAGGGAAAAGTAAAAAAGCCACTTTCATCCACATCTAATAGAGGACATTTTCTTTTTTTTTTGTAGTTCCATCCTCGCGTAGCTCCCAGGTGCCCCGTGTGCCCTCCCTTCCCTTCCCTTTCTCTGGTCCGAATCAAAGGCTGATACTCTAAACGCGATGAATGACATTGATCTTAATCTGTGAGGAGTAAGGGTAATTTCGATGGGTGTGTGTGTGTAAGTGGAACAGAGAGAAGGTCAGGGGGTCTGCGGAGAGGGGGGAAGATGATCTCTGTGCACCAGCGGGGGCACAAAGCGAGGGCGCAAGCTACAGGAGCGCTCTCCCTTACAATGCGCCCTGAGGATCGTTAAGTGATTGTGTTACAGAGAACAGGTGAACTGCGTCTCTCCGCCTCGTCTTTTATATTTTCCTCTCTATTATGATTTACAGGGCTATTCTTCTCTCCTGCCACCCCGCCATAACTTGTGCTGTTCTTTTGAAGGCAGCCTGCTCATTGCTATTGTACCTGGTCGGCTTTGAAGTGCCTAAGTCTTAAATGATGATGAGACAAGGAGAGCGCTTTTCTTTAACAGCCAGGGTAAAGGAGGCTCTTGTTTCTGACAGGTGTCTTTTATAGAAGGGAGTGTGCTGGACTGGTGTTTTGTTGGGGATCGGGTTCCACCCCATCCCCATCACCTGCTAATTGAATAACATTAGCTTGCCATCTGTGGAGATTTACTGGAACTGACCTCAGTGGACTGTTTAGATTACAGATTAGCAGAGAATATGTGAAAATGAGTCGTGTGAATGAACGCCATTGTTGTTGGGGGTTTTTTTTCAGGATGACAAAAACAGGTCGGTGATGACAAGTGATGATGCTGTGGTTTCATCATCCTCAGCAAAAGCTTCATAGAACATGAATAGAGACACATGCTTTTGACTTTTAGCTTAACAGAATTTAATAAAGCAAAACATTCATGTTGACTTACCTCTGCTGGTATCTAGTCAAAGAGTTTTGATATTATTTTTCCAGGTTTTGAAGAGGGTTCCCATTTCATTTCTATTGATCTGGTTCCACACATCATATCAGCTTTATTCTGGTCCAATATCAGAACACCCTTTTCCCCAAAATTAAAAAATCTACAGCATTGAAATTACTAGAATGACTTTTGTTATGGTGTAACATGAGGAAGAATGAGTACAATCAACAGTCTGCCATTACTAAATTTAAATGAATGTAACTGATTGGGGAAACACTGACTTCATAATAAAAAAAATAAAAAAACACCACAGTTCAGGGCCTCTTATATAAAAATATTGACACTATCTACCGAAAACATAACTTCTCTTACAGTATAACAGTAAGGAAATCTCCAAATATGTATGTCAATTATGTATATAATGTGTATTGGGCCCAGACCTTAATGAGATCTGAGACATTTTTGCCTCCATCTGAGTGGAATGGAGGCAAATGAAATTTAATTTGTAGTGATCTCGTCATTAAAAAATTAAATTTAACAGATTCAGCAATAAGCTTTACAGGAACAGTGTCTTTAGTACTCAGAATCACTGTAAAAGAGCTTCTTTTAACCAAAGCATCCCTGTTTTAATCCAAATGAACAGAACCTTTAAATTCTAAGTACTGAAAGCTCACAGTGGCTCCTTCATAAAACCTCCAAGTGCCTTTAAACGAGGCACTAAATCCCAAACTGCTTCAGAGCTTCTTGAAAGAACAAACAGGCTATTAAAACATATTGCATCTCCTTCTTTCCCACCGCTACTTAACTGAAATTTGCTCATAGCGACCCGACCTAGTTAAATAAGGTGGTTCAAGGACAGTTAGTCAATGAAAGCCCACTCCCACTCGTGTACACTGAACGCGGTGAATCAGGATGGAGCCCTGACAGTCTCCATTCATGTGGAAACTAATCACATCAGCTGTTATCTCTTCATTAACTCCAGTCTAAACAGTGCATCCCTGTTCGGTGCGAGTACTCGTGTATGTGTGTGTGAAAGAGACACGGCAAAAAAGTGCAGAGAAATGCATGCATAACAGGGCATGAAGGCGTTGGCCTTTGTGCGTGTGTGTGTGTGTGTGTACATCAGCTTTGCATCACTGACTCCTATTCCAGCCCTGGAGTGAATCTAAAGCCAGATAGTGGCGAAGGGCAGACCGCTGCGGGTCATGGCCATCTGGGCTCGGCCCCGGAATGGGACGGGTATATTCTCGGGTTTGTGAGTTGGGGTGCTGTTTTCGGGGGTGTGGGGGGGGGGGGGGAGGTTGCAGGACAGTATTACGTGATGGGGGTTCTGTGATTAGGAAGGCAGGGCAGAATAAATACACCCCCCCCTCCCCTCCATCCGTCCGCCTCAAGCCTGTGGTATGATGGAGAGAGGGGGGACTGAACACACAGCTGTCCTCAGCCATTATCAGTGATGGATGAAGCCAGAGCAGAGCATCAATGGCATGCCCGGCGCTCACTCACTCGAATGTGTCGATTGTGTGTTGGTGTGTGTGTGTCTTATTTAACTGTGTAAGCGTGTGTGTGTGTGTGTGTGTGTGAGAGAGACAGAGGAAGGACACAGAGAGAAAAAGAGAGGGAGAATGTGAAGGCGTGCCAGGAATATCCCGTTGATGCAAATTAATCACTTTCAATGTTTTAGACAACAGAAGAAGGAGGAACAAAAGAGGAAATATGTGCTCAGTACGTTTCCTGTAGTAAATCTTCCCGTTGTCTGATTGGATTTTGAGTGGGCGAGGTCTTATCGGTGCAGCTGCTCCAACTGCCAAACCATTTTAGCTTCCTCTGACAGCTCTACCTGTAACACTGTGTGACAGTCCGGCGTATGTCCTCTAGTAGAGGGGAGTTTCAGCTATGCAGCTCAGCCACTCAAGCACTGAAAACAGGAAAGTTTCCCGGCAAAATAAATCAATATCAATTGAATTTCCATGATCAGTGGATTTGCTGATGGAGATAAAGTCAACGTACCCAGTTTTTTTCTGCATGGAGTAACACTTTAGTGGAATTTGACCTGCAAAATTGCAGGAATAACTAACAGCAAAGCAAGGAGGTCCAAAATGAAGGATGCTGTCATATGTTATTTTTTAAAAATCTTTCTCAAATTAAGTGTTGATTATCAGAGCAGAAGTTGTTAGGGAATAGAGAAATGGTCCGCAGACACTTATGAGAAAAGAATCAATGATACAAATACAGCTTTCCAGTTCAAAATGAACTTTTTGTCCTAATAGTGACCTAATGAGTTCGCTAATTAACAGTCAATAGCTCAGATGTCTTTTCCCCCTTTAAATTAGTCTCTATTGAACGAAATAATTTAAATTCCTGAAAACAAAATGCCAGCAGTGGGAGTAAATGGCACAGGAGGAAGCTCAGAGGTTGTGATTTAGTAGTCCCAGCATGTTCCCGGCCTGCTCGTGTAATAGCCATTAGCTCCAAAGCTACAATAATTCATCAGCGCGTGTAGTAACAAGGTGTGACAGCATGTTTACACTTGTGTCAATAAGCAGGTCATTTTCCTTGCCAGGCAACTTGAAAAATCCTGACTTAAGTCCTTTCCTGTTTTCCAATCGATGTCCTCAAAGGTTGTATTGGAGGACGTCGGAAAAGTGCTGGCGAGGCGGAGTGGCGTACAATGAGGCGTTTTTCGTTTGATGTAAAGATCCCAGATGGAAGTTGAACGCTTCAGATAGTTCACACGTCTGACAATGACCAACGTGCTGGTGAATCGGATGAGAAGTGCGTGTGTGTGTGTATGTGTGGTGGAGGGGGGAGTTTAAATCAAATTCAATGATGTTCTCCACTCCCAGTCCACCAATTAGAGTAATCAATGCCACGCCTGAGTTACCAAAGCATCATGGACTGTGAGCTGTTCCTCAGGCCCTCGGTTCGCGTCAGCCTGTGGCTTTTGAATACTATTACCTTACCCTTACAAGCGTTAAAGCCATTGTCCCTCCAAATCTAATTCTTCCATAATTAACCTTGTGTGTAATCCTGAGAGCTTGCTGACGGATGTCCAAAATGCTAACTCAATCCCCAGCCAAGGTTTTGCTGATTAGATTAGCGTGCACTGACTCATATTCGCACAATGCCGTCGTCTGACTCAACAGCTGTCAAACACAAGAGATGGGCATAAGCCACCAATTAAATATGCTAATGTATTTCATCCTCTTAGATAGGCGAATTATGTGCATGAAGAGACGGATTTCAGTCGTCCTAATTCGCCAATTTTTTTTTTTTTTTAGCCTGTAATTAAAAGCTTCAGTTTCGTCCGGGTCGACCTGTCAGCTCGCGCACTCCAAGAACGGTAACAACTGCAAGGAAAAGGGGAGTAAACGCGGAGTGAGCTGGTTTTAGCCAATCTAATAAAAGGCAGTAATTTGCATCTGCGTTGAGGGGCCTGAGTGCAGAAACAGGCTGATGTTATTAAAATTTGAGACTGGTGGTTCTGTCTGGAGCTCACTGATCCATCAGAGAGAAGTGACAGCCGGGCAGACAAGCCTGTAATGGACTGGTCATGGGCCAAAGACCCAACAGAGGACAGACCCTAACAAAGGCTGGTAGAGAAAAAAACTGCAAACAGAGAGATTAAAACACAGAAAATAAGCTATTAAATATAACGGTTGTATTCACATTAACCTTATACATGAACACTCACAAAAAGAGACAGAAGCGTCTTTTATTTCCACTCATAATTGACTATGACACTTCAGTAGCAGGTGCTTTGTCCTGCACACATCTACGATCCATTGTTTGAAATCCTTTTCACAGGTTCAGATATGCCACCTACTGACCTCGCCGTCTCTCCTTCTCCCAGTTGTGTGCAGATGAGAGCTGGTCCAACTGATAATGACGGCTGGGGGGGGGTTATTGAGAGACGAGTAACCCCGCCGTTTCCCTCTCTCTACGATTCATTAACCCGATTTCCACTGAGCTCTGTCCCACATGTGTCAGCGAGGCGCCTGCTGAGGATTCTGCCGCCCCGCCCGGCCCCGTCCTCTGCCCCGTCGCACTTCCAGCTTGCCATCAAACCGACAGATAACTGTCGAGGAGCAAGGTCGCCCCCCGAAGTGTCGATAACCTTGTACTCTATCTGGGCTTTTGTGCATCAGGATTGCCGACTACTTGATCGATCGTCTGCTCTCAGAGCTGAAGGATTTCAAATCAATGATGTTACGTTTTCTTTTGGGCAGCTATTTCAGAACTGCTGAGAGATGAGTAAGATTTGGATCTCATCTTATGGCATCTAGGAGGAATTTTATTAGGAGAATATTTCTTCAGAAAGCAGTTTTTCATGTCTTGTTGCATGCAGTATGTATTTAAATTCAAATGAGTGTAAATGTTAAATGAAGTTTTATTCCAGATTGCTAAAAATAAGCGATGATTGCCACAAAATGTTATAAATTTATAAGATATTACCTGCATAAGAATTAGCTTATCAATGCAGTATCAGCATTCACATACAACATACAAAGCAATAATCTTTAGAGAAGAAGAAAAAACAGAAACATCTTCCTCAAATGTCATTTCAGGTCCCTTTGTAAGCACTGATCTGCCGTCACAGTTGTGTATTTTTCTGCATTCTGCACTTTTTTTTCACCCACTCTGGCCAAAAACTGACAGAAAACTGACATTTCTACTCTGCGTTGTTTCTTAGTTGGGATGTGGAGGCAGACTCTTGCTGAACAGGCAAAATGTGCCTCGACCGCCTCCACTACCTCGGTACATCCTGCTCTCGCCCCCCCCTCCCAATTCAAACCTTGTGCAAACCCCCTCAGGGCTTGCAAAGAGGGATTTGCAGTGTACACAGTCATCACTGAGGCTTCAGCAGAGCCTGAGAGGGCCAGCGGATGAATGAATGGACTGACCGGGCCGCCGGAGTCAACCAAGATATTATTCACTTATAAAATCAATCTGTTCTTTTGTTCTTTTGAAAACTTGCTTCCCCAGTTTTTACACTGTAATGCAGCGGGTAATGAGAAAGCAAATGAGCAATGCTTTGTCCATGCTGTTATGAAATGAAATGAAACAACTGCCAAAAATCATTGAAATGCCAAAATGTTTTCCTTGTAAAAGCCTAATTGGGTAACTGTGCAGGTCTAGTACTGTTTCATACACAAAAACTTAATAAAGATTTAAATTATCTGTACCTCCTTAAGTTTAAAATACCAGTTTTACCTCATTTTGTCCACTTTATCTCACCGGTCACTGTCACTCCTCTCAGCAGGCATTAAGGTCAAGGGTCAGACCCGTCCAAGCTCTTCAACGATCAAACATTTGGCCCCCAGCGGACCCCAAATGACCATTAAATCCACCATTTCATCACAAGGGAGCATGGAAATTGTCAAGATCCCTTCAGACAGACACACATAAACACATTTTCTCCTTTCTCCTTCCTTCATAATCTTTCGAGACAGTCTTTGGGTCAACATATCGACAGATAAAATAGAGGAGGGGGGGGCTTTGAAAAATGTAGTAGCCAAACACGGCCCCATTTAAAACACAAACTCATTGATTGGTTGCGTTAAAAAAAAAAAAAAAAAAAAAAAAAAAAAACACAAGGGAGTCTGAAAGGTCTGCTTGGGCCCGAGGTGACACCGGCACTCTGCAATTAGACCTCGATCAATATGTCTCTCAGTGAGTTTTACCGCCGTACTGGACAACCTCGCAGCCGGTCATCCATTCAGCTGAAGGTGCACGCGGACGATGGTTTACTTTAGTCTAATTTGGTTTACAGGCAGACGGTGTTTATTGGACCAGAAAACCATTTGTTATCTGTTTCCTCTTGAGGAGCGGTCATGAATCAATCTTGATACAAATGTGCAAACACAGAAGCGCCCCAGTGATTACTCCAAATAAACACGAGCACACACACATACACACATGCACGCGCACGTATGCATAAACACGCATGCACAAAGGGGGAGGCGGGCGAGGGCGTGCGCTCGCACACACACAAGTTTGCACAAAAAAAAAAACAGCGTTTATGCACAGACACACGCGCACATAGAGACACACGCTCGCTTCAAAGGAGTAATGAGCACTTTCACATGGTGGATGTGTGTTTCTGTTACATATGGTCACTGCATTAATGAGGCCTGCTGCAAGTGTGTGAATCCCAATATTTACAACTTGTTTATACTGAGCACAACAAATGCTTTATCTTATGGCCCACCCATATGCAAGCAGGCTGTTTTATAGCGCCGATGAAATCCGGATGACAAAGTTAGTCACAGCAGGCTGAAACTAATATGTGGCTGCACATGACCCCAAAGAATGGCTGCACTTTGCACAAAAACCAGGATTGTGGATTTTGTCTCCCATTTTTTTAATGGTGAGGTTTTTCCTGTGAAGGAATTTCAGCATGAGGAGGGATGTGGATTGGGTTCATGTCTTTAGATTCACACGTTCAGCTGTTGTATTAAGAGAGATTTTAAAACAAAAGAAGCTTTAAAGACTCCATATTTTTCATGAGTCCAGCTGCCATAGTAAAATATTGACATTGCAACTACATATATGTTAAGTTTGCATGTTTCCTAAGTATCATATCAAATTATCTGCAATACAAAAAGCAACATAGTTCAGATTTGCATGCATATAAGCTGGATTTCTCATTAGTAGGGAGAATGACAGCTCAGCAAAAACAGCATCCGAGCAGCAAATCTCAGTTCGACACCACTTCGAAACCACCTGTAACAACAGACAGAACAAGACAACATGTTTTTAATGAGACATTGTTGTTTTCTGTTCATGTTCGAGGTGACAAAACTGGGCATTTATAAGCTAAAACACAACTTTTTTTTTCTCCCAACCAAGACTTTTCTTGTGTCTAGACCCAACTAGACTTTAACTACAGTCTCGTCACTTCATAAAATTGGGAAAAATACCACTTGTGTTGTCTTGCCATGTGAATAGAATTTGTTTTATTTGCTCAGATATTGTTCCTTGGGTTTTCTGCCTCCACATGAATAACAGAAAGTGAATAAAGTTTTTTTGTTTGGCATGAATAAAAATTACATTGAACAAACTACAAACTACATTGAAGCAGAAGTGTTTCTTTAGAGAACTCTTATAAGACATGATATCAATACTTTTTAACAGAGATTCTTGCTGTATGTCGTCCACCATCTTTGCCTATGTTCCTTTATTTTCATCTCTCTCCCGCTGACTCTTTTATAAACGCATAAAGAAAGGGTTTTACCACAAGGTTTATGGATTGTTCTACTTGGATAAAGCAAGATATGCTTTAATTTAAATGTAATTCGTAAGAGCAGTGAGGACACAAAACTTTTCTGTCCACACGGCTTGATATTATTAGACAAGTGAGAAATTGTCAAATGGGAGGAACTCACTCTTTGAAATTCACTTGTTTCCTTGAGCGTTTTGTTTGGATTTAGTTGAGTCTGTGTTTTGTGGTTTTGTGCAAGTTGTACTCTTGTTTATAACATCTCGTTTGATTCCTCTATTTTCTGTAAGCACTTTGTAACTACTGTTTTGAGCCGTGCTTTATAAATGACTCACTGACGGCAGATTTTCCCTAAACTCGGTGTGAGGCCTTTTTTTTTAGTCTGTTGATATTCAAACATTAAAACTCAGGAAACTAAGAACCAAATATACCGTTGTGCACGCCGCAGCAGCTGACAGCGTGTTCGGGCCGGTTTTTTCGAACATGCTTGTGACTTTGACTGTTAGATTGTCATGTTGTGTAGGAGCTCAGTCGCTGACACACACACACACACACACTGTGGGTACGCTTGGCACAGCAGGCTAATTGCCAGAAGCTTGCCTCAAAACAATGGCTTCAGAGAAACATGTAACTTGCTCGGAGGACAGCACTTAATGTGGTCAATGCCCGCAAAACAATGGTGTTCAGATCCAGTGTGAGCTGAGGATGTGACAGGATGAATGAAGGAAGAAAATGGATGTCACATATATTATATCAGTGGACGCGTTTCATGACTGCTGAAAGGTAAACTGTCCTGGATGAATTTGTTTTAATAATTAGTGCTTCACGGAGGCTTTTCCTCCTCTTTTCTTCCCATTGTTGCAGCTCTGTCTTTCTCCCTCCTCTGTCTTAATCATTGCCTTCTCTCTCTCACTTCTTTATCACTCCCCTGTTTTTTCTCCTTTTTTTTTCCTCTTCCCCACCGCTCTCCTTCGCTCTTTCTTTTTTCTTTTTCTTCTCGCTGTGTTGTGCAGCCAAGGCCGTTTCTTCCTCAGAACACGCTCTTGAAAGGCTATTCATGGATTCTTCAATGAAACCCTATTACATTTGTGTGCGAGTGTGTGTGTGTGTGTGTGTGTGTGTGTATGTGAGAGAGAGAGAGAGGGAGGGAAAGAGAGAGACGAAGAAAGAAAAATAAAGAGAGGGAAAGGTATTCCGGGGGCCGGGCTACAGTACCATCTGTATGCAAATCTCCTCAGACTTTGGTAAACTTTGATCAAACACTCAGGCCTCCTTTTCTCTCCCTTCCCTCTCTCCCTCCCCCCTCCCTCCCCCCCTCACTCCCTCTCTTGCCTCCCTGTCCAGTTTGTGCTCTGCAATTACTGTAGCTCCGCAGCTCTTTGTCAGGACTGCGTATTACTCAGCTAGGGCAATGGGTTCCCTCGAGGAACTGCCCCTCATCCCTAACCACACACACACACACATCTATGTTTTCTGCCCCAGTACCCACTGATACCCTCCCTGTATCGGGTTCGGCTCCTCCACTCTCCACAACCCCAACACTCACCATTTCTGAGCACCTGCGACCGCGCTGGACCCCACAACAGATGGTGACACACACACACACACGCATACCCTCCACCCACTCCCCTACCCCTAACACACACACACACACACACACAAGCTCACACATACACACACAGATAGCTAGGCTCTTGGCAAACAGAGCCCAGAGTGGCGCACGGGTGACGGGCATGCCTTTGTGCAGAGGTTGGGCACATTGGAGGCACACACACTTGTGTATCCACACACACACACACACACACACACACAGCAGCCATTGTTTCCTCCATATGGAAAGGTTAACATGCTGAATACAGATCTGTTGTCCGGCAGGACAATAGAAATGTTGTGACAAGTGTTGTCAATTAATTGCCGGCGGCAATGAAGATCTCAAAACAGACGACAACACGTGCAAAACACACATGAAAAACACCGAGATGCCACACTCTGTGTAGTTTTTCATGTGTGTCCATCAGTGGGGTGTAAGCCCATTAGAGTTGCGTCATGTGTGTGTGTGTGTGTGTGTGTGTCTGGCCAGTCCTAGCTAGGCAGTCAGTGGGCAGAAGGATAATGGGTATTAATCAGGGAAAAGCCATGGCCATATGTCTGTTTAACGCAGGAGATGGCGACTCCCTGAACGTCAGCTTCCCTCGAAAACAATTAGCCTCATTTCACAGAGCAGATAGCTTAACTGTAGCTGAAGCGTGTGAGCATATTAGTGCATGTTGGGGAGGAAGGAAGAGGGGGGCAGCATTGGTGTAAGTGTGTGTGAGTGTGTTTGTGCTGAGAGGTGTACAGTTTTGTGTTTGTTTAACACAGGGAGTGTGGGCGAG
>JAPZDY010000010.1:14026196-14036986 GCA_029783645.1 Ctenochaetus hawaiiensis
CGCAGAAGACTTAATTCACAGTGCCAGCTGATTTTTTTTCATCTCTGAAAAAGACAGTTATTACTGAACAAACCTAACAAAGAGAGGAATATTTACATTTTTCTCTAATTGGCCCTGATAGTGATTTTCTCAGGGAATACCGTAAAGTTCAAACATAATTCATTCCTGTTTCCAGGTAGGATGCTCGTGTATTGTAAGTATCTTGTTAAAATAGCTCCAGGGTGCTTTTCTAAAAGTGGAAGACAATTTCTGCTTTGTGTCTAACACTTAGCGCGCTGAATCTGACTGCACATGAAACCCAGATGATGATTCAGGTGAAGAGAAGCTCTTTCTTTTTTCTTTTTTCTTTTTTTTTTTTTAATGTTGCTGCCAGAGATGACTTCATCAAGATTTTGCAAGAGATTTCGCCTTGTAGAGCAAAGCTGGAGCGAGTTGCAACAAAGCACTGAGGAATTTGTATGAGATCCTAATAGCAATTCCCTCACAGAACAACCACTTTTTCCAGAGCATTTTCTCAACTATCATAAAGTTATTTTGAATATAAACAAATCTGATAAATATGCTGGGGGTAGGGAAAAGTTTCCCATGTCTATTTTGGGGGTATTTTTTCCCAAGGGACAAACAAAACTAAAGGAAGTATTTAGGCCTTTTAATATTGGATTTTGAGAGTGCCAGAAGCGTGCCTGCATGAAGGAAGTGGCTGTTTTCTTGTTAGATCTTGCCCCTTCAAACTGTCTCTGAGTAAGCCTACAGGTCTATCTGTACAATTACACCGGCACCCCCCCCAGATGATTTACTGAGCATATAAACATCACTTTTTTCCACCTGAGTAATGCTTCTGCATATTACTGCCTGGATCTCAGGTGCAATCTATTCCACCCAGGTTAATCCTGCGGAAACGGATGCAAACACACACTCCTCTTGGGATGTATACACAGAAAATAGTAGAATTTGTTAAAGTAATGCATGACCCCTTATGTAGCCATATCATGAGTAGCCTTTGCTTGTGTCTTTAGAGGTTTGCCGTTAAGGAACTGTCAGACACATTAACTGGAAAAAGTGCCGTTACTTACCAGTGAAGCAGGTGAAGAATGCGTTAACAGATTTCACGCCGACGGTCAGGAGGTATCTTCTGTGTGTGGGAGCTTTCTCAGAGATGGAACAACGATATGCATGTCTATGTTTTCACATCCTTTTGATAAAATGAAAGCACAGATTAGAAACAGATAATTGTAAAGGATGACATAACATATATACTGACGATGCATAGTCCCCAGAAATTTTCTTCTGTCTTTGTTTTTGTCTCATATTGCTGATTTCTGTTTATTTATTCATTGGATTGATCAGTGGCATTCTTCTCCATTAGAGCAGAAAATGGGAGGTAATCGTGCATCACTGTTGTTTCATGGATCGCATTACCAGTTATGGATCAAGTGACCGTGAATCGATGAGCTTGGCCCTGAAGGTGAACATCATTAGGATCCCTGACGATCAACTGGAAATCAATATCAGTGATGGATTAACAGCACGGGCACCGGCAACACGATCCAGTTTGGTTTGATCGCTTTCACAAAGGAAGCGAAAGCTCCTCTGCCAACTGGACCAGATCCTGTTAAACACTGTATCACAAAGAAAATGTGCACTCACAGTCCCTGTACTCCACCCATGTACAAAACCCTCTCCTGTCTCGCCCTAGTTTGACTGTTTAAAGTGTCATGCGTAAATTCAGTTGTGCAGTGACAGTTTTACAGGCTTATTGTTGCTCTTTGTTGAAAAAAAAAAAAAATGGTGGCTTTAGTGAGTTTGGAGAGTCGTGAATCATGGGAAGGAAGCTTTGTTTGACTGATGTTAATGTTTGGGTCAGTCACACAGACAGAAGAGCAACAGGCTGCCACATGAATTCTGCTTTAATAAGCAAAAACACACTAAAATGTTCAACTCTGTTTATCAAGCTCTCAATTTGTCTGTCTGTCTGCCTATCTGTCATTCTGTCTGTTAGTGTCATGCTGCATTACTCCAGCATCTGCCGTTCAAAAACTTTCTATGCAGTTAGTATGATGCCACGAAAGATTTCATTACTTTGCCTTTTTTAAAATTGTTTGAGATTAATAAAGTTAGATTTATTGACAGTTCAGCTGTCAGGCCCCTAAACTACAGATGGTCAAAATATTCTTTCCACTTATGTGACATCATTTAAAAAGACACAGTTTTGTAGTGCCAGTCACATTTTTATTGACAAAAAAGTCAATTTTTATTTTGTCAACTTGCCATAACATCTGTTTGGTTGAGCTTTGCCGGTCTGCAACTTTTTACTTTTAATTAAGTCTGTATAAATTCAATATAATTTGGCTTAACTTAAAGGTCCAGTGTGTTGAACTTAGTGGCACCTAGTGGTAGAGCTGCAGATTGCATCCATTCTGGGCTACTGTAGAAACATGAACATGCCCGCTGCCTGTACCTGTGTACACCTGCCCAGCAACAAACAGCAGACTAACAAACTTAGCTGAGCATTTAGCAGCTAACAGACATCCAGACATCCCCTCAGCAGGTGGTGGAAACCAAAACCAGAGCTGAAAGCAGAGTAAAAACTGGACTCATAGGTACATTCTTAAGGTCTCCATAAAACTGACTCAATGGGATATAAAATGCTTCTTAATTTTGACATACTAAACTTAAATAAATATTTCACTGATGTCTTTTTGGCATGTGTTTGGTGCCTCTGAGTGGCCAAAAGAACTCTGACATCAGTTTAATGTGTATTATTTTAATTAAAGGGTTTGATAAAAACTTAAACATGGTTCCACAAACATTAAAAAAGCAGCAAAGTTATGTCCTGATTAGCTTCCTTTTTCTCTGCATATCATATAACTAACAGTTTTCTTTCTCAATGAATAATTGCAAAAGTTTTGAAAAAAACAAAAGAGCCTTCCTCTGTGTGTCTCAGTATTTCAACACAGAAAACGTGAATGTGTTGGATGTTGAAAGGTAACAAAAGGTTAACATCCTCTGACTGGTAAGTGCAGCTGTTGGTTAGTTTTGATATAAGGACAGATAAGGCGTAATGCGTTCTGTGTAATCATAACACTATCGTTCAATCGCTGGCAGGAGAAAGAGAGTCGATGTGGGTTTGAGGGGAAGAAATCTATTGAGATAGCGTCACGCCAAGTGACTTGTTTATTGTGAGGAACACTGATGAAGACTGTGATACCTAAAGCTTTTGTTTGGAGATGTGTTCACCCCACACACTCTCTCACACACACTCACACACACACATGCAGACTCATGAGAACACATGACAGGAACTGTGTGTTCTCAAACAGCAGCCATATGTGTTAGAACAGACATTTGATTTATCCACTTACTCTGACTTTAATCTACATATGTTCATATGCTCGTAGCCCACAGGGCCAGAGGAGCCCATGGCCCTGCTGAACTCTGCAGCCTCCTCCTGGAGGTCAATGAGCTCTTTTTAGCATTCCCCTCCTCCTTCCTCTGCCCGTCTTTATCTCCCTGCATTTGTTTTGATCCTCAGGGGTCATTAGCCAGATTAAATGTTTGTCTGCTCACAAAGGGAGATGGTTAATATGTTTCAACGCATCCATTTGTCAGCTCCCTTGTCTCTGACTGCACGGTGTGTGAAAGGGGAAGCTCGGCTTCTCAACTGGCATTTCAGGACTTACAAGCATTTCAACACCTCCAGCAGGAGAGGCCTTCGGTGCATGTGTGTGTGTTAATGTGTGTGCATGTATGTGTGTGTCCAAATGCATTCCTTCTCGAGGGTTGGGTTCCCAGCCTCCCGGTCGATATATATCTCTCCCCTGACATCATCAATGTGCAGTTTGGTGGAGAAAGAAAATGGAACGTTTTCACTTCCTGCAAACATGCTCCGTCCTGTCAGTTGGCTGCAGTCAGATTAGCATGAGTTACGAGAATTAGGAAGGGGTCAGAAAGAGAAGAGAGCAGAAGTCCATTCAGTCCAACAACAATAATTACTTGCCTAAGAGGTGGGAAAAAGGAAACCGAGGCCATAAATTTGGAGGTGAATGTTTGTGTTGACAGGAAGTGGTGTTGTTGGCACCGTTTGAACGATATCACTGGTGATTTGCTGAACCCTGGTCTAAACAGGAAGTCAGCGGTTCAGAAAAAATGGCCATCCCAACAGCATGTAGCTATCAGTGGGCAAAGGGATCCATTTGTCTCTGCGATGAGTGATTCTTTCCTGCTGCGCTGGACCCTCCTGTCGCGTTCGGAGCTGCAGGTTCCGCTCATAATTTTAGCTCTCACGATGTGACGCGTCTGTTGACACTGCATACGTGACCCAAATTTCTTTGTGCGGCATGTGTGTGTGTGCGTGAGTGTGTAAATGTGTGTTTGTCTATGGTGTGTGGATACTTGTGAAGGGGGACAGCTGTGTAGTACTACTGCTAGTATTACAAATGATTTGAAGTGATAACAACAGTAGTAAACACACCGATACTATTGCTGTTAGTGGTAGTCGTAACTGTGCAAATGATTAATAGTCATTATACAAAATATAATAGAAGTGAATGCAGTCATGATATTTGTTAACATTTATGCACAGAATGGACAAACCCAGTAAACTTTATGTGATGTAGAAAGTGATAGTTTCGATGTGTCACACATAATCCAAACGTCAGACAGGTATTTATTACTTTGTTCATAGTGAAACTGAAGCTATTGCGCAAAGTTATATATCTCCAGAGTTTATGACTGTTAACAGGAACAGTAAAATATTTAAAAAAAAAACTAAGAGG
This sequence comes from Ctenochaetus hawaiiensis, assembly GCA_029783645.1. Lineage (NCBI taxonomy): Eukaryota > Metazoa > Chordata > Actinopteri > Acanthuriformes > Acanthuridae > Ctenochaetus > Ctenochaetus hawaiiensis. Next base: position 14,030,972 of record JAPZDY010000010.1, read on the forward strand.
TTTAAGAGGTCAAGAGAGATTAAGTGTCGTTTCCTCCAACGACCAATCTGCAGTCTAATCAGATTCCAGTCAGAAAAAAAAGTATTAAAAGTAAGTGTAAGTAAGTGTAAGTGTACAGTTATGCATATGCATCGTCGGGGTTGAAAAGTGTTTTTGTGTGCAAACAAAATCTCACAAAAACTACACACAATCCCTTTAAGTGTCTGTATGTGTTTGTATGTGTGTGTGAGTGCTTCCCAATTTGCATTTTCTAACCTTGGACGAATCTGCACTGACCTAATGTAGAAAGAACAATAAGTGTGTTAGCGTTGTTGCACCTGTTGGTTACTAATGAAGCCAAACGTGTCAGTTGATTAAATGTGTATTTTTGTCCTGAGTTATGTTACTTTCTCTTACTTTCGCTTGAGGAAAGTAAACGAGACAGAGACGATAAAGACATGAAATCTACCATTCAGCCGTTCAATAAAATGGACCAGGAAAAGCAGTGGCTCATCAGAGGCGTTGTCTGCATGATTACCTGTGTTAATGAGTCCTGTCCGATGCATGTAATAAAACTGGGCGTAAATGTCTAGTTTAGTTCCTTTTCTTTCATGGCTGAAGCAGCATCCCTGCACAGATGTATATATTATGGAGCGTGTCTTTGTTAGTTTGTGTGTATTTGTGTGTATTTGTGTGTGTCTGTGTATATAGGCCTCGCTGTTAAAAGGCAGTTATGTCCTAATGAGATGTAAATGACTGCAGGAGGTGGTCTCCCACTCCCTCAATGGGACGCCTCCCCACCTTTGAAGTCCTGATTTCAGGGGTCTGGGGGTTGTCATAGTGATGCTCCCTCGTCCCCTTGACCGTCTTTGGAGAATTGGCTCGGATCGGAGTATTGACAGGCATGTGGCAGCCTCCTTCTCTCCTTCTCCTCTCTCCTCCCCTCTTTTCTTCTCACATACTTCTCCCCGGAGCTGTTTTGTCAAAAAATTTCCAAGAAATCGGACAGCCTGCCACATGAAGCACCCCAGCGGAAAAGTATTGTTCAAAACAAGAAATGTCAAGTCCCAGCGGCGTCAAACGCCCAGATTAAAACAGATCTCTTGTGTGACAACTTATGCAAAGCACTTTATATTTAGACGCTTTTGTGTCGGAGACGGTATTTGATGTTTTTGGAGGTCAAACTGAAAGCCAGGGGATATAAATAACTCATGCAAGGTACTTGAGTTGACTCGCTTTGTATGTAGCTCACAGTCACACCTCTGTCTGAGTGTTCTGGTATGTGTGTGCGCATTTAGTAGCTTGCAAAGGACAGTCGGCTGTGCTGAAGGGAAAGAGAAGGAGAGAGAGAGAGCGAGGCAGTGGGCATCGGGTTCAGTCTGACCACCAACAAGGTAATCTGCCAGACACACCATGCTGCTCCATCTGTTCAGCCCGTGTGTGTGTGTGTGTGTTTGTGTGGGTGACAGTCACAGACATGTCACCTGCTGCTGTCTAAACCTTACCCACCTTGCAGCAAGATACTGTGCACAGAAAAAGCACAAATGAAGAAAAACAAAGCGACAAAAACAGACACAGAGGCGGAGAAGAAGTGTGAGAGATAATGAGAAAAAAAGAGGGGAAAAAGGAGGAAAACAATCGGACGACATGAACACGGAGCTCCGGCAGCCAACGCTCGAACCAGCAGATCACCCCGTCGTGTCATCATTGATCATGCTTAGCTGTCAATTGATGCGAATCTATTAGAATGGAGGGTCTTTGTGGATGAATTCCTGACAGGCACCAGTAGCCTACAGGCCTGTGACCTTTGCACCCTCCACAAGGTCAACACCCCCCCCCCACCCCCCGCTACTCCAAGCAAAAAAAAAAAAAAAAAAAAATCTTTGCTTGGCAGCCCTCCTTTCTCCCCCCCTCCAACACCCACCCACTTCTCTCGAGACCTCCATCATGTGGTCCTCTAATCAATTAAGCCGCATCTTACATTCCTCTGCTGTGAGGTCACACCGACGTTTCCTCCGGGGGGTTTCTCTCCTCAATGGCTGCTGCCCTCTTCCTCCTCGCGACAAAAGGTGCAACCACCCCCCCCCCCCTCATAAGGAGCATGTGGCATTTGATTAAAAGGCTTTGATTTGTTCTCTTCTGCTCACGAGGGAGAGCGTTTATAACTCATCTCCGGTTCCACAGGAAATGAGCAGCGGCATCCGTTTGCCACCGCAGACATTTACCTGGACTGAGAGAGGAGCTGGCTGAGCCGAGCAGCAGTTACCTTCAGGTCACCGTCACAGCAGGACGGTTGTGTGACGAAGCAACAGTTGGCAGGGAAAATGGAGGCTTTTGTAAAAAAATTGCTGACTTGATGCTTTGCACAGAGTGCTTTCGGGACTTTCCGATGTTGGAAACGGAGATGGTTGTCATGCAACAACTTTTACGATTCATCCCGTTTCACCTTGTTTAACACATGACAGGCTTTTTGCTGCACAATTTAACTCAGACCTCATCATGAGGACAGACCCCTTTTACATTACTTCAGATTATCTGTAGTGATGGAGATCTGAAAAAATATAAAATGAAAATTTCTTTGCTTCTGCTGTTGAAGCGTCACAAGTCAAGATGTTTCAGAATGAAAAGTCATGCATGTTCAGCAAACAAGAGTAAATTCAGCTTAACTCCAGATTAGAAATCCAGTCTTTAGTGCTCTGAGATTATGTCATGTTCATTAATTTCATTCAGCTAAGCACCCGATAATATCAATTAGTCTGTCTTTATCACTGTTCTGATGTCAAAATGTAAAATAACAAACAAAACACTGTCTTTATTTTAAAATATTCACATGATCTCAAGAGACTTAAAGTAAATGTAAAAAAGCTGCTTGATGCTTTGGTTGGTGCCACTTCATGAGAAAACTGACTCTGGGTCAGTAAAGGCGTGGGATAAAAAAACTCTCATGTATTTAGGGTTTAAAAAAAAAACTCGTTCCTCTCTCTCTGTTTGCTGTTTGGTCTGTCAGAAAACACCATAAAATCCACCTCATTAGGGTGTCAGGAGTGAGTTCTTATCTGAGTGCCATTAACAAAGAGTCCTGATGGGGCTGTGCCTCAGGAATACTGTAATATTCTGTGGCTCGGTTGCAAACATATGAGGTCAAATCGACGATAATATGTCACACAGGGGAGTTCAGCTTTAGAAAGTGTTGCCAGGCAGGAAAGCGTCTCTGACACATGGAAAAGAGCGCTGATAAGCAGCATTCTGCACAAACAGCACCAGTGCCCCTGTGTGAAAGGTGAGCTGAGGTAACCTATAATGAATTAAGTCCTTGAACGTCACGTTTGGCCTGACCGTGCATGATCACGTCGTCCGAGCAGGACCTCAGTGTGTGTGTGTGTGTGTGTGGGTCCCATATGATTTACATAAGGCCACAGAGGGCCATAATCACACACTGCAATCACTGTGCTAAATTTAACATGGGGGTTTAGGGGAAATCAGGCCCAAATCAAAGGCTTTGTTATCTGCTCAGTGCTTATAATGTAGATTATGAAACAGCGCAGGGATCTGATAAACACATGAGCGAGGAGGGGAGGGGAAAACATCTGCATGCCTGCTGGCCACACAGTAGCAGGGAAAAACTTTATCCCTCTGCCAGGTTTTAATGAAAAAGAGGAAGCCGGCTAAAAGGGAAATGTAGACAGAAAATGTGTGTGTGTTTGTGTGTGTGTTTGTGAGTTCCTAGTAAACCTCTTGGTCATGACTGGCTTGGCAATCGGAGGAGGAAACAGTCCCTAAGTTACTTTAGGGGCCGATTGTGTTTGAGCGGAGGAAAGAAGGGAGGAAGGGGAGGGAGGGAAGGAGAGGGCGTCTTGGGTGGAGGGGTGGGTGGGTGGGTGGGTTGTGAGGTCTTGGATGGAGGAGAACAGGAAGACAGATCGCTTGTGGCAACCGGGACTTTCTGTCAGATCCAGGTCAGTAAGTTGCGGCGTGACACTAGAAGGGGGAAATGGTCTGTAATCGCAATAATCAAGGTGATTAGCGTTAGCAAGCTGCAGCCCCAGACCTCAGTTTGCCACCCAGGCTTCTGCTGGCCTGCGAGCCCCCTCAGCATCACTGCTGCTGCTGCATGGGAACGATGGAGGTGGGAGTATAAGAGACTAATATTGCAACACACTGCATGAAAGTCAAGTGAGTAAGACAATGGGAGAGTGGACTGCGGCTAAGGAGAAAGCTATTGCCCTTAAGTTCAGAATTGTGCCCTTATTTAGAATATTTGACTCAGAATTGTGGGAAAAGAGAGCAACTTCCTCCTCTGCTGGGTCAGAAAATGAACCAGCGTTGTGTCACAAACAAATAGCTCCCCCTGGGAAACAAAACTCCAGACAGTGTAAAAACAGCCCTCCTTTGAGGATCAGTAATAACTTTAACCGGATGAAATATTGATTTGCAAACAAGCTTTTTTTTAAAACTGGGAGGCAAATATAAAATGCATTTTGGTTACCAGTTTAAAAAAAGGGTGTGGCACTGCACATCCGATTCCTGTAGTTGTTGCTTTGTCGATAAAAAAACTGTTAGTTAATCTTCTTATGCACTCTATTTAAAAAAAAAGACAGCTTTAACCAAGAAAATATAAAATATTTAGAAGATAAATGCATGAAAACAGAGGAAATGTTTCATTATAAATACATATGATCAAAAATGGGAGACACATTATTATAGATGAGTTAAGGAAACAAAAAAAGAAAAAAAACACTTTCATGCCCTGCAGCATCTATATTCTAAATCCGGTCAGTGAGTGGTGATTTGTCAGTGAGTCAGCGTTCTCCGAGAATCCATCTCCTTGTGTCTAAACAGGCTGTCAATCACCGCGCCGGCACTTCCTGTTTACCTGTCCCATTGACCTCCTCTTTTGCAGAGCCACCGGTGCTGAGTGCTCCGGGCAGCCCTGAGGACAAGCACTCACACTCACACGGCCAGCTTCAAAGTTAAGGCAAAGTTTACCCAGAGTTGAGCTTCCACAGGCTGCCCTGCCGTCCGCCGGGCTTGTGTGTTCAGATAAGACGGCTGCTTCCTGGTCCAAACATACGCACACAAAAGAGAAAAAGAAGGGCAGAAAGACGGACAGACAGGAGAGAATAAAAGGGGGGGAGGGGGGGACTGGGAAGGTAAACGGTGAAGTGTTATCACAGGTATCATTTGTTTGAGGAGTGACTCAGTGATTTGGAAAGAGCGTGGCCGTGTGAGAGTTTGTAATGGGATTTGCTTAATGGACACTGTGCGCCGTGCTGTCAGTGCTGCTGAATAGAATGGGCTTTACACGGATTAAATGATTATTTCTTTATTTCATGCATTTGTTTCCGTGTGTAGTCTTCCAAAACAGCAATGAAATCACATGGCGTGAGGGTGGGCAAAGAGGGCAGAAATGTTAATAATGACAGCATCAGTGGGGCAATAAAAGGGAGTGCTATGAAGTCTCAGGACGGTATATTTTCACGCCAAAATTCAGTTTTTCTCTTGGGGGGCATCACAGAAGTGCTTGGCTTTAACAAACTGACCCAGGGGGATAAAATCCTGGTTCAAATCTCAAAGGAAACCACTAGCATGCTCTTGGTTGTGCTTCTAACCGTGTTGGCCTTCTTTAGTCGTGAAGACTGTGAGCTCTATACTGTGACGACTGCTGTTTGGTTTTTAGGTCGTAGCTGCAGATTAATTTCTATCAATGGTGTTGATCCTCAACATGAAGTTTGTGACATCCAGAGTCTGTTGACAGGGATTCTTGCAGACTCCGACATGATGCAGTCAGAAATTTACAAATGCTCACATGCAAGTGGTCTTAAAAATGCATGTGACTCAGGTGCAGATGATTATCAAACCATTTAACCCGTAAATGAAAATTACGCTTGCACCTCCAACCTGCACAATAAAGTGTAGCTCCCTGTTTCTGCACAATAGAAACAGTCTTGGAGGTTTTTGATTGCACATCTTACATTTACTCAGTTCTTTGTTGTGTATGTTGTTGTTCCACATGTATATTTTCATTTTAAACCACTG
>JAPZDY010000010.1:14061751-14074246 GCA_029783645.1 Ctenochaetus hawaiiensis
TTCTTTAGTGCTTTCAGTGGTTTGAATTCTTGGGTTCTGGTCTTTAAAGATCACATGTAGGGTCGCTTGTATTTCTCAAAGTACACACTGTATGGCACTGTACTGAGACCTGATATATGAGGGGCCCGGTCAGAAGCTGCATCTCCAGACAAGGATGATCTGAGCAGATCAAAGCTCTTCATTAGAGACCCTTGAGTTTGTCATAACTGCTCGCGCACAGTCGGGTCCCAACCCATCGGCACCCCTTTGGCCCTCTGACCCTGTGAACTGTGCGTGTACAGAGGCGGAGGCGGAACTAAACGGGTGGCTCCGGCGGCGTCATGAGAAGAGCTCGCCGTCATCCATCCAGAATGCGTGTCAGGGGATTGGGTAACTCTGCCAAGGGAAGAAAAGGCAGGCAGCACACACTGCACACATTGTTGAAACAGAAGACATCTCACTTACACAAGACAAGTGCACAGTGTGTGTGGAGGGGCCTGTGTGTGTGTGTGTGTGTGTGCATGAAAAAGCATCTGCAGATTTGTATGCATGTGTGTGTGTGTGCATCTCTCTTTGCTAATGTTAGGAGCATGTAAAGGAGCATCTGTGTGTGTATATGCCTCTTTGTGGGTCTGCATGTGGTTATGCCTCTGGTCATAACCCCTCCACAGCCTAAACATATTTAACTGAAGCAAATGACCCGTCATTACTCAGTGTGCTACAATCAAAGGTTATAGGTCATCGCTGCTCTTGTGTGTGTGTGTGTGTGTGTGTGTGTGTGCAAGAGCATCCTCGCATTAAAGCAGGGTTTTGTCTCCACATTTAGGCTGCAGGACTCTGTGTGTGAGTCCAAGCGTGTGTGTGTCATTTATCATCACTGCTTTGTTTTCCCTCCTTTCAGAGTGTTTGTGTTTACCTGCGGCTCTTATCTGATCTGGCCACACCGGAGGTCAAAGTCACAACATGCTCGGAAAAGAATTATGTTCAGTCCATCTGAAGGACAAATCAGTGAGGATCAGCTCCGGTCAGGCGTTACCTGCTGGAAAATGAAAATTTGTCAAACACATCACAAATTAAGTATACAGACGTAGCTGAAACAAGTCCTGTTTTGAGCGATTATTCAGGAAAAGGTTCTGGTTTGGTAACTACAGCATTTCATGATGGATGTGGTTTCATCCATCTCTGAACTGTTTCTCTCGCTTCATCCACAGATTCCAGTTTCGTCCTGGAATTGCTATTGACTGTCCCTGCAGAACACAGGCAGCTCGTCCTCCATCACTGCCACCTGAAAATACTGTTTTCGCTTCTGTTCACAAGCTGCTGTGTTTTCACGCCTCAGAGGCTGCATGGATTGTAAAGACAGGCTTTCTCTCCCTTGACTCCTCTTATCTTTCAGCTACAGTTTCGTATCCTTTGAATAAAAAGTTTTTCTGGTGTAGGGAGAGCTACATTTATGTGCTATAAGAAATAAAGAGCTTGGTTTGGTTGAATGCTCGGTGAACAAAGCACAAGACTTTGACTTCCTGCATCCTGAGGCCATCTGAGGTTAATGTAGTAAATTCACTTTAGTTCAAGTCAGGTGATTTTTGTTAAATAAAGTGATCGTTTCTTGCCATATGTTATATTTAACTTTTTCAAAAAAATCAATCAAACCAAGACTGTGGATTTTAATCCAAATTGTAACAGGGAACTTGCATATTTTAGGATGCACTGTTGCACATGTAGACAAGTTCTATAAATCACATTATTGTGCCAGAAAAAAGGCATGAAATTTGCTAAATTACCTGAATGTTTTACAGATTTTTTTTTTTTTACAGAGTGTCAAAACTTTTGTGTCTCAGTGGTTTTGATATAGAGATAAAAAATTGTCATTCAGTATAGGAAATGTTTTTTTTTTTTTTGCAATGCAAACATTTATCTTTCTGCCCAATTTTTGTTGGTTAAAAGATGATTGTTGTTTTTTCTATTACAATCATCATCATCATCATCATCATCATCATCATCATCATCATCATCATGGCTCCCACCAGTGCTGGCCATATCCGTTTCCTCTGTACCTCACAGTGCTAAAAGACAACAGTCATCTACGCGGCACATACAGTGAGTCCCATTATGGGTTTCCTGAGTCACATTCCAGCCAAACGACCCAGCCGACTGATGCCCGGCGTAGGGCATGCATTCCCATCCTCACACTGATCCCTGTACACGCTCCCGACCGTACCCACACTCTGAAAACATCCGGGGCCCTATCGGATGCCCTGCGAAACACCGCCTGGCGACTCCTCGCGTCTCTCAGCCAGCTGGCTCACATAATCAGGAGGCTTTGAGGAGACACCCGGGAACGCCGGCATTCCCTTGGATATCATTGCCGTTCTCGCCGGCGTTGCTGTCAGCATGAGTAAAAGGGGCTCAGGTTCGGCAGCAGCTACGGTAATGGGATGGACAGATGTTTAGATGTGAGGAACCGGGCGCCCCTGGGGCCCCAGCAGCAGTACAGCATGACAGAAAGCAATCAGCTTGATGTGGAGGAACAGAATACTGTACTGTGCATTCACAGAAAAGGCCTGCAATACGAGCCAGGATAGAGGGATTTACTGTAGATATAGGGATGGATAAGAAGGGAAATTAGCAGCGGAGAGAGTGAAGAGAGCTGTAATATACAGTGAACACAGAACAGATGTGAGTGAGTTTAAAGAAGACAAATACTTTGACTACATGAGAGAAATAACTCATTTTTATAAGCAGGAGGTTCAATTATTGTTAAATTATGTGCAGAAATTCTTAGATAGGCAACCGAGTGAGACTTGAGGGTATGACACAAAGGGGGAGAGGAGGAAGAAGCAAGGGAGGGGATGTGAGGATAAAAATGAGTCATGTTGGCAAGGAGAGAGGGGGGAAACAGCTGAGAGGTTTTTTAGGTGCGTCTTTGGCTCTGATCGCACTTTTATTTTGGCTGAAGTAAGTTGATACTTATGAGCAAAAAGGGGTCTCTCTCTCCCTCTCTCTCTCTCTCTCTCTCTCTCTCTCACACTCATTCTCTATTCCTCTCGCCCTCACCCCTCCTCCCATCAGTCCCCTGCCAAGTCTTTTTTGTCCTGGGAGGTGATGTGAGTGTTTCCACATGTGGTAGGCCAGTGCTACTAGTTTGGCTTGTAACACTGACTCAACACAAAGCCCCCTTATAGAAACAGAGGAGCAAACAGGAAAAAGGGCACGATTACCTCACAGTGTTTTACTTTTAACTCGAAGGAAAAAAGGAAGAGAGGCAGGAGGGAGGAGAGCAGAGATGGATGTACTCTCTGAGTGTGTGTGTCTCTATCATGAGCATCAATTACTACATTATGTTCACAAATATGCCACTGTTTTTTTTTAATTTGCATTAATTGATTTTAATTATTAGCTATTCCCTTTTTTTTCTTTTTCTTCTTTCAGTCATTCTTTTTCTTTTGAAACTACCGGGCAGGTCAGTCTGACAGTAATTGGGATGGGTCAATACAGGATCCCACCCGCGGTGCCGGGGATCATTAGTGTGAGTGAAATAAACATTAATCTAGTCGGAGCGCCGATGCCGCCGCTGGCAGCTGCAGTCGGCCACACGCTCCATCAGAGAGACGGAGAGGGTAAAGATGGATGATCAGATCACTTTTTCTCTTCTTCTCTGTTTTCGCTACAGTCGGCTCGAGGCAGCAAAGTCTGTTCATTTAATGTTGAAACTTTGCTTATAAAGTGAGATAATTTGAATGATTTTCATTAGTGTTTTGAAATGAATTAGCTTGTTTTTTGTCTTTCATGGTTGTTTCATTATATATTTATTTCTGAATCTTTAAAGTAAGCTGATTAAAGGTAGTCTATCATATAAATGTAATGGAGTAACAGTACATTATTTCCCTAAGAATTATAGTTGTGTTAAAGTATAAAAAATAGAAGTAGAATAAATAGGTAAGTATCTCAGAATTGTAATTAGGTACAATACTTGAGTAGATGTACTTTTTACCACTATTTACGGATCTAACCCTACAGCAGTGGTTCCCAAACTGGGGAACTGAGGGGGTGCAGAGCCACTGCAGGGGGGGCGTGGATGACCAGGGGAGAAATTTAGAGTGAAACCAGGTTAAATGAATATGATTGATGATGCTATCAACCTAACCTTTATTTCGCTAAAATTCAACTTTTTTAGAAGTTGCTTTGCCAAATATTGTTAATGATTGATTACATTTTTGGGGTGGGGTCCCATGAACTTTTTTTGGCTTCTGAAGGGGGGCATACCAGAAAAAGTTTGGGAACCACTGCCCTACAGTGAGATAGTATTACACACATCGGTATTATATTTTCATAGTTCAGCACTGGCAGGAGTGATTTCCTGCTTTATGAGTACTTTCACTTTTGATACTTAAATTATATTATAACATTTCTGCTATTTTAGCTGTAAGATTTTGAATATAGAACATCTGCTTGTAATTGAGTATTTTTACACTGTAGTAACGCAACATTTAGTGAAGTTTTTCCAGCTCTTACCCTTTGAATGTGAAGCATCTCCTCGTCTCTTCAGGTCCTGACAGGGTGCTGACAGTGTCGTAATTATTTCTTTTAAAAAGTAGGTTATTATAAGTGCTCACTAATTTGTTAATTTGTTGAATAATGCTTATTTGAGCATCTGCTTGGCTGTGCAAACTCACTGTCTGTGCCAGGGCAGCGGGGGGGGTGGGGGGGGCTGAAGGTTGCTGACTGTGATGGAAGCTGAGCATGATGGAAGTGGGGCAGGCAGGCAGGCAGTGAGGAGGAGGAGGAGGAGGAGGAGGAGGAGGAGGAGGAGGGTAGTGATGAAAGAGAGTGAGAGGATAACACACACATGCAGTCTCACTCACACACACACACACTTTTCTCTGTCGTCCGTTAGTGCCTGCCACCGTCACAGTGGGGGGGCCGTGGCCTCTGCATAGCCTGAGAATGCTAAAGGCTAATCCTACAGGAATGCTCCAGGAATGTGAAAGTTGAGTCAGGGATCGAACAAGAGAGGGGTGGAGAAGAAGTGGTGGGAGGGGGGAGGGCAGAAAGAGAAAAAAGAGGGGGGGGCAGTGGCTGAGAGAAAAGTGTGGCATTCAGGAATAAATGAAATGAAAGAGAGAAAGAGAGAGAGAAAGAGAAAAGAGGAGGGAGCGGGGGGAGTTCAGAGGGAGTGAAAGAGAAGTGAAGAGCAGGAGGAGGAGGAGAGGTTGAAAAGAAAGAAAAGAAGAGTTTGGCAGAGAAAAGGAACAAAGACAGGAGAAAAAAAAAGAAGGGAAGAGAGGGACTGATTGGCAGGAGGGCTGATTGCAGAGTGACTAGTTTTTTTTGAGGGGGGGGTTTCGGATAAAAGGTGGGAACGCCTTCTTCATTCACCGGCATTTTCCAGCAGCTGTTATTAAACAGTCCAGAAAGCTGCTGGATTGTTGTTGCAGACATCTCCTGTCCTGCAGGTACACAGAGATCGTCCAGATAGTTTCGCTGAGCGAGTGTGTGTGTGTGTGTGTGTGTGTGTGTGTGAGTGTGTGAGAGCTTGTCTTGTCATGAAACAAATGAACTTTGTGCAGGCTTTCGTAACAATGGCAGTTAGGCGTCCACCGTTGCGGCTTAGCTGTCAGGATGAGTCTCTGCTTGTCCTTGTTTCCTGGTTCTTGTTACAAAGATGATTTTTCCACCTCACAAGTGTGCTGTCATGCACCCAAACTGGCACAGATTGGTATGTTCTCCCTCTGCGGTTTGTGCACACACTCACACACACACACACGCTTGGGTCTCGTTCCGTTGCGCCTAAAAAAAAAAAAAAAAACGCGCATGTGAGAGTTTTCCTGAAGCACATTTGGCGCTGATTCACTTATCTGGAAAGAAATATTTGCTTTGTACCAGCATCAAAACACAGCTGCTTGATGTGTAAATACTCAACCAAAGTGAGGGGGGGGGGAGAAACTCCTCTCAAAACTTCCTAGTCAGGCAGGACACGATCGTGTTTTATGATATCTTCAGTTACCTGAAAGGCAGGTGTGCCTCTGTGTGTTCGCCTGAACGACTGCCAGGAAGGATAAGTGCATGTGTAGGAAGAGAAGTTGTCTACACTGCAGATCTGTGTGCTCTCTTTGTCTGCTCGCTCTTTTGCAACTGTAATGACAGTTACGGTTACGGTTAAACTTGCTGACAAAACACAGCAGGCAGCACTGGAGAAATACAGCTGCCCCATTATCTTTATGTTTGTCCGTGGGTGGATGTGTTTGTGTATATTTATGCAAATGTATGTGTGTGTGTCTGTGTGTGTGTGTGTTTAGAAAGGAAACAAAGGCTGTCTTAATTTGATAAATGAATAAACTGGATTTATTCCCTGTGTTTTAATTATAATGTTCGACAATATACAGACATTTTGACAAAAACAGGTGCGAATAAAAATTCAAGGTCCTGCTTTTTTTCGTCCACGCTGGCTTTCACACTGTCACTGCCGGATGGGACACTCGACAACAAAGCTATTATTAATATTATAAGTAACAGCTGTGCTTTTCCCCTTTTAGGACAAGTAAAAGTGTCTACCTCAATACAGGCTCATTTCTAAAATTCAAGCAAAATAAAATGTGAATATATTAACTACTGTGATGCAAATACCGTATTGTCGACAGGGACTTCCTGTGAAATAAATAATGCGGCCATTTATGCAGCATTAAAGCAGCGTCGCTCCATCAACCCCGACATGGCAATTATGTGATGCTTAATGAGTAAATTTGTCTCTCTTGAACAATGATGGTAAAAATGATGCATGACACATCTCCACTTCCTCCTTTTGTACAAATTTGAGGCTAAATTATCTCTGATACAGATGCTGCCATCTTGCTGATGACATCGTTTGGAGAGCGCGCAGTAGTTTGGCGGATGGAGCCGTCTTATCGAGGTCCTGCCCACACAACCACCCAAATTAGTTGTGGGCTTAAAGCCAAAAACACTTGAACATGCAAGAACTTCCTTAAATAACAGAAATGATCTTTTGAGAAAATTTATTTGATGTGACTTTGATTATTTATTCTGGCACATGTCCCATCTGCTAACATGGAGGGGTGAGATTTATGAACTGTACCGCAGCCAGACAACAGGGGGTGATTTGGATGTTTTGTCTTCACTTTTGAAGAGCTGTCATGTCCTCTGTGTGTTCAAAGTCAATACTGTTGATTCACGTACATGCTGAGGTGTTTTTATCAGCCAATACCGTGACACAACCGGCCAATCGGGGCATAAATTGGGCCTTTAAGTCAAAAATTGTGGATTCAGAATGTGACAGAAATAGTCAGAGGCAGCGAGTCCAAATCTGATGCAGAAAAGTGTGAGTAGAGTTTTTCTGAAGCTATTCTCGAAGCTTTAAGGTTGGACAGGAGGACAGCAGGAAAGGTTTGTAACTGTTCCAAATGGACACAGTCAAAGGTGGGTTGAAAAAGCAGCTTAACTTCGGATGTTGCGGTTGTTGTAGTTCACTCTGAACACCACAACTCTTGTTATTCTCTATTTTTGAGCTCAATGGGAGAGCGGAGGCGTTTAATGATGAGTGGCAGCATGACATGCATACTTTATTTAGAGTGGAAGAAAAGCAGGCACTGCAAAGTCAGGAATTATTTAAAATATCTGTTTCAACCTTTTATCACATAGCTGAATGCAAAACTTCATTACAAATTCAGCTTATTATATCTTGTTTGGCTTTTGTATATGAAAATTAGCATGGGTGGAAATGTGCCTACTGTGATAGTTTTGAATTGAAATGTTGTATTGGGGGTTGTTAAATATCATTACATAAACTATATCATTAACTGAAAGAAGTCACACAGTGTTGATTATCAATATATATAACTGTTTATGATTATGCTAAGTCTTATAATTGATAATATTGAGGCATAAAATCCCCCTTTTTATATGTGTATCTTACTTTTGGTATATTTGTGTATGTGTGTTTGTGTTTGTGTTTTTGTGTGTGTGTCTGTGTGCGTATGTGTGTGTGTGCCTGCCTGCTGGCTGTCAGGAAGTGCTCTCATCATTAGGCTGGCTGGCTTGGTTCGTCTCTGTGGTCACCGGATTCCCCCCAGAGACAAACTCCCTCGCTCACTCAAGGACAGACATCAGACATAAAAAACAATACCACCGAGAGAGGGAGAGAGCTTGGAGGGTGGGAGGACGAGTGATAAATAGTAAATGTTTGAAGCCGACTGAGAGTGAGATGGAGAGGAAAGGAGCAGATGGAAACTGAGCGGTGATGAGAGATTTTAAGAGGAAGGGATATGAGGATAGACAATAGGACAGACAGGGACACAGAGGGTCCTGCAGTTGGAGGAAGTCCCCTAATAAAAGGTTTCCTGTCTCGCTGAGCATCTCTTGCCTGCTTGACACCAATTAAACCCGCTCTGGGACTCATGCCCCCCCCCCCCACCTCCCCACCGACTCAGGACCCAGCAGACAGACAGCCATGCACATGATGGCTGAGGGCTGGGTGAGAGTACTTCCTATGTAGGGGATACAATATAAACATGCACACACTGACCAATGAACACAGCCACCCGCAAGCGCACACGCACACACACACTCACACACACACTGGCTGCACATACAGTCAAGTCCTTCAATGAAAAGTCTGTGTCTGTTCTCAGCTTCAAAAAGTCTCCTCACTTTTTGTGCCAACAAACATAAATTATAACGCAGTAATGATTCTGCATTTGTACATTAACATTTTCCAGAAGAGGTTCACGTTAGGTCAGGTTTTATGCACTTTCTGTCCAACTGTGACAGTTTCGAATGTTTGTGATAATCTGAAGGATAAAATATTGCTAAAAAATTCTTCCTAAAATGATTTAACTTTTTAAAAATCCTCTTAATGTAGCTGGAAAATGCACCAAAGCAAAGCTGAAAACATGGCTGTTTTTCAACCTTAAACAACTGTGGCAGTAACATGCAGCATACAGTAATATTAATCCAAAAACCTGTATTGTAATAAAAGACTGACAGGACTGACCATTTGATTGCATAATGGGTACTTATACTTTAATACTTTACCTACATTTTGCTGATAGTACTTACATACCTTTACTTGAGTGGTATTTTAATGCAAGACTTTTATCTGCAGTGAAGTATGTTGTTGGTATTAGACATTAAATGCTACATCTGCCGCTGCTGTTTTCACTTGGTAGCAACACAACAAAAGTAGCTAATTAAGCTTGTTTATCTATTCTGAGTGCATGGTTAGCACAAGGATAAAACCATCTCCAAATAATGTATAAACACAGAATGCACCAATCAAATTATTAATACCAGCATTACCAGTTAACGAAGAATTTAAACTAAGAATAAAAAGTTGTATTTTTATAAATAACAGTTTTGCCCAAATAATGTACAAATCAAGTCCAAAGTTTGACTTGACTTTAAAATATATGCAATTTTTCCATCACAGCATCACTTCACATAGGAACACCAGTTTCCAGCTCCATTGTGTGTGTGTGTGTGTGTGTGTGTTGGGGTGGTAGTTTAACATGTGGCGGAGCAAGAAGCTATAAAAACACACATGAGAGATCGACTCCTGATAAAAGTTCTCCATTTGTGTGGCCCTTAAGATCCTGGAGGATCCGGGATGACGCGGCTCGGGATAAAGGATTGCGACGGCAGATTACAGAAAGGAGGTGGGCTGGGCACAGGCGGGGAGTGGGGGGGTCACAGGCGAATTGGAAATTGGGCCCAAAGCCCGGCACAGCATGCCACGCTCCAGGCTTCATCCAGCGCCGCTTCAAAGAGCCCTGAAATCTCTCCAGAGCCACTCAGACAAATTATAGTAATAAACAACAAGTCACCCCCCTCCCGATCTCACCCGCCTCACCTCCCAGGGGGAAAACAAACGGACCAGGATCCCGTTGCCCCGGCGACTGAACCCTGACCAGCCCGCCCAGCCAGTGACTGTCTGTTTCCAACTTTGTTTGTTTGTTTGTTTACTCAGAGACACCAGAGACGGCGGCAGCGGGGAGGGTTATCTTCAGAGAACTCACAGGCTGAAAGGAGTTGGAAAAAATAAAGCCTCCAATTACATGTGATTTAGTCCATCCTGGGGTATTATGGGGATGGTGTATTTGATTGTTGGAGATAAGCCGGACTGTGAGTGGGCTCTAATGACCGGCCTACGGGAAAGCTGGGTGTGCTTTGTTCAATTGTCTCTTTTACCGTAAAAACTCATCACTTTACCCTCAGTTTACAAAGCTCGTATGACGATTGAAAACAGGAATCATAGAGAAGAAAATGCTTCCTCAAATAAATCCAGGCCACCTATCTGCTAAGTGAGGACTCACCTCCATCTGTTACCAGGTATTTGCTAACAGCTCTGCTTGGAAATCATCACAGCTTCTCATCCGCACTTGCAGTTTGTCCCCAAGAGCCTTTTACCATGTGTCTGAATCCATTAGGAGACTCAAATGCATGCCAAATTTTCTGTTTTTGTGAGTCTGCTGCAGATTTTTTAGCTCATAATCCCTTCCCATCTCTTCCTTATGACTGAGCACGTCATGTTCAAAAAGTCCAGTAAAACCTCAGAATGTATTAAAAGGGTAAAGAAATGTACCACTCATAAACTCGCGCAGGAGCAGAAGCCTTTACCTCCCCTTCAAGTCCAACGGCACTCAGAAGGTGTGGAATTTGACAAAGCAATAACTCACAGTCCTCTACTGTAGCTCACATGGAGCTGCTAACAGAAAACCTATGAAGGCTCGGGCGAAGAGTGGGCGATCAATCACGCCTCTCTTCTTTTATCTGGTTTAGCTAAGAGGAAAGCCAGATAAACACTCTCTGGTACCGTTTCTCCAAGGTCAATCCCTGTGTGACACTAAAGCCTGGCTGGAGATCCACCAGACGTTTAGGTGAGAGAGGGGAGAGAAGAGTTGCACCGACAGACAGATAGATTGAAAGACGCAGGACCAAAACATAAATGTTTAAGTTCAGGAGCCAAGTGGGGAGTGTACTTCCCAGAGCCTCGTTCAGGCAGATCAATCACGCTAATATCAGACAGTCATGGGAGGAATGTCAACAGCGCTCACCTCTAACCCCATGTGTGAAGGCATTACAGTGGAGCGCTGACCCCTGATTCTCCTCACGGCGACCTCCAGGCAGCCCTGCTCTAATGGAGATTTTATGGATGGTGTTCTCCTTTATAGAGACTGTGGGTCTGACTGAGCGGCTCTGGGATCCAGATGTGTTACATGGACAAAGTTAGGCCAATTACTTGAGATGGAAAGGGCTTTAGATGCTTTTCTCGGGCAGAGGCACTGATGTGTCAATTAACTTTCACTCAAGGCAAAGGGGAGTAAAAATATGGAAAATTTCTGTTTTTATTTTTTGAAATCAGAAAGTGTTTGTTGTTTTTTTTCTCATTTGGACTCTGGACAATGATGACGGTGATGATGACGGTGATAGAGATTATGATGAGAGGAATGGCAGCTTTGGAGACAGTGTTGATAAGAGGAGACTGTAAAGACCAACAGCTTCCTGGTCTGACAAACTCAACACTTGTTCTTCTATCAGATAAGAAAGAAACCTGACAAAGAGACCAGTAAATAAAGAGTGGTGTGCCATAAAGAGGCTCTCTGGGTTCAGGGAAACACAGATAGAGGGAAAGAGAAGAGATAGCAGTGGGTTTGGAGAGATATAAGCAGCTAAAGAGAAAAAAAGGAGATTCAAAGATGGCGAGAAATTGAGACTTTGTTGTAACCAAGCTGGCTAAATGTGTATGCAGTTTTAATGCAAGTGAAATTACAATTTATACTACAGTTAATATATCATAAATCATAAAATTAAGTGAGATCAAATCACTATTTTTATGATTGTAAAAGCAGCTAACATAATAGATGCAGTTATAGGATGATAACAAATGTGTTGTGTATTCAGTTGTATCAACACTAAACTGAAGACTGAAAATTGGGCCTTTTAATGTGACTTTAGCACCTGATTGCATCTCTGCAGGCGTACGTGTAATGGCTATATAAGTTATATAAGTTACGTTAAGTATAAGTTACGTTAAAATATTGTAATCTGTTATCCACTATTCTGGTCTCCCAGGCAAAGGAGTGAAGCTAAAAGGGGATGATCTGTTTTGTAAAAAATAAACAATTCCTGATGTTATTTGAAAGACGTTTTAAGTTGCTGTTTGATGTTTTCTGCAGTGTTTCATTTTCTTTAGGTTGATTTTCTTGGAAGTTGTTTTTGCGATCGCTGATCGGGTTCTGATTTCTTTCGTCTGAGTAGACTGTAGCGGGGAATGCGTTGCTTCGCTCGTCCATTACAGCACTGGACGTGGTTAAAGCAACATCGTGTCTGTATTTTTATTCAATTTTCCCCGTTACAGGTAGGAGAAGCACTTGTAGTGTACTTCATGGTTTGTTTGTGTTTTCTGTGTGCTGAAAGAGATGTTAAAGTGGAATACTGATGTCTGTGACAACTTTAAAAGAGAATATTAAGTTCAGTTAAATGTTATGCTAATCATAGCTTCCT
>JAPZDY010000010.1:14084873-14095175 GCA_029783645.1 Ctenochaetus hawaiiensis
ACACACACACACACACACACACAGAGACACAGCACACACAGTGACAGGGTGTAATTTACCTGGGGCCTATGGGTGGCCCAGTATCCCGTTGCACTTGTCATACACAAAAGACAGCTCAAACACAGTTCACACTCCCCGGCAGAGACAGAGAGAGTGAAACTAATTTCCCCGGGCCTGCAGACGTGCAGACGGGGAGAGTAAGAAATCACGCGGTGACAGAGATGTTCGAGATCAACGCACTGAAAGGTTGAGGAGAGCGAAACTGCATTTGGTGTGTCGGCCCAAGTACCGGAAGACATTACCCCAAAATCTCACTGGTGTGGGAGTCGCTGCACACCCTGCATCACATCCTCTCCAATTCATCAACCTGGCTCCTTTTCAAAGCCGCCGCCATCCTCCCTTTAGAGAGAGCGAAAGAGATGAAGGTCACGGGGGCACCAACGGAGGGGAGGAAGACGGATTAGGAGTGTGTCCCTCCCTACATTCCTGCACTGACCTTCGTTGCAGTGCGGTACTGTAGCTATCATCAGCCCACCATGCTTTACAGTCGGTTGTTATTGAGGGGTGGGATTACGGGCTCCTCAGACCTGCACGCCCCACCCCGTCTCCACGGCGAATCGTGAATGGAGCGGATCCTGTTTCGCACGAGGATTGACAGAAAGGCTGTCCCAGACGTTTACAGTTGGCACTGTTTGAGGTGTCTGTCTGTGAAGGCTGATATGATAGTCTGTCTGCAAGTCGCTCCCTGTGTGTGTGTGTGTGTGTGTGTGTGTGTGTACTGGTGTTTGATCTCCATTCCCAGCCAAGGGGCTTTAACTTCACTCCAGGTGCAGAGAAGTCAACCTGAGGGCATGGGAGGTACATACAGTTGAGATCACAATCCAGATACACACACACACACACACACAAAGAGGCAGGAAGTTTCCTTGAAGCAGTAACTCCGACTGAGTAACTTTGTGGTTCAAACTGGTTTACCAGTCCAGTGGTGTTGCTGTGGAATGCTTCTAAAGACTGTGGCATTGTGTTGCGGGATAAACATTTCTGTTGCTGCCTCCACATGTGAACATCAGTCGGTCCCTGCAGAAATACTGAGAGTGAGGAATAAAAAAGAAAAAAAAGAAAAAAAAAGAAAGGTGAAAGGGCTGGCTGGTTCGGTGGGAAGGGTAATGACAATGTGCAGGACAGGCTCCCAGTTACTGTACACAGAAGCAGATGAAGTTTGTTTTCTTTGCTGCAGGTCAGGTCTGATTGGGCAGAGAGTAAATTAGGTGGAGAGTCAACAGAGGGACTAAACACACTGTGCATGACGCTGAGCAGAGGCTCACATAGTCATTCAACAGGTGCAGATTTGGCTGTTTAGTTAAATGAATCAGAGACCCATCGACTCGACTCAATACATGTGTATTTCTGTATATTGGCGTTAAAGGCTTTACTGGATTTCTTCCATTCCATTATCTTAAATGTAAGAGGAATAATCGCTCGTTTCGTTCCGCAGCATCTCCACACAGGAACTCTGTGTGGTCCATAATGAGCTCAGTAAACATCTGCTACTCCTGTATTAGAGACCATTTTCTCCACGTCTCATCCTGTAATATGGAGAAATTAGAGTGCAGGGACTCATTCACCGTGTTTATACACACACACACACATTCACAGAGAGCAGACATAACATAAGGAGTCCAAGTGTTTTTATACTACCCAACTGACGCTCTAACATACCATCTCGACACCACAATTTTCCATCCACAACAGTAAAACACTACCGGGTGTCCTTGGTGTTTGGTCTCGGAGCACCGGGGATGTTTTTTTCCGAAGTGCAGGATACTGGGGCTTGTTCCAAGACGCAGGTTTAACTGATTTATCCGGAGATTTTTATTGAGTTAAACCCAGAAGCAACTTAAATGTGGAACATGTACGTGTACAAAGAGTGTTTTCAGGTTCAACAAGTTGACTCAGTAAAACCTGCCTCTTGAAAACAGGCTCCTTCTCAACTGAAATAATACACAATACATCTGTTTGTTTGGATGGCAGGAGTTTCCCTAAAACGCTGTGGGACACAACAAAGGATTGCTTATGTAACTGCTAATGGATGGGACATAAATTGATGAATAGTGCCACCTAGTGTTGACACTCCATAGCAACTTTTAGATCTTAAAGCAGAGCAGAAACCTTATAACATTTAAAACAGAGAAACAAACTCGTGTTCAGTGGAAAAGAACAGAGTTAAATCCAAAAACTCTGGAGGTTTGATAGCTTTTATTATAGAAACCATGTAATGAATCTGCATGATGAGAATAGGCATTAATACGGTCAGTGACATTGAAAACTCATTCTGAATACAGCAGACTGAGTCAGTAAGATGAAGGCTTGACTCTTCAGAATACAACACTAGTTTTCTTGGTGGCTCTTCCTTATATACATTAGTGAGGCTGAAGTTAAACCATCTGGATTCCTTTGAAACTGGATCACAGTCCGGCCCAGTGGTCCACATCCACGCAAACACAGTATCCCAGTCTTTTTTTTCCAAACAAGTCTGTTGATGGTAAAACTAAAGAGAGTTTCAGGAGGATCTTCCTCACTTGCTCAGCTCCTGGTTGACCTCCTTGAGGATCTGCTCCTCCAGTTTGGAGGTGTCATACTCCTTCAGCATGTCGTACTCCCGCCAAGGCTCCGCCCACTTCTGAGCGTGCTCCATCTGCTCCGGGGTCAAAGACAGGTCAAAGCGGATTCCCTTGATGTTGAACTTGGGACGCTCCCAGCGTTTGGACCATGGCTTTGGGCGCATCTTTACCTTCAGCTTATGAAGAGACAAAAATACCTTATTAAAGAAAGTTCTAACAAAAATATTTACAACAGATTAGCTTTGTTGGAGATTTAAGCTCCATCTTTAAACTCTCTCTTACATTGTTGACAGGCACTTCTCCAGTGGAAGGGAAGGGCACAGGCTTCATGTCCGGGTCCACAGTGCTGTACTCAGGCAGAGCGTCTCTCAGGTACATCAGGTTGTCATCCAGCCTCTTCTCCAGCTTCAGCACCTCAATCTTCTGGATGCGAGGGCTGTACAGCTCGTAGCAGATCTCCACACCTGAGCCACAAACATGAAGAAACACATGGTTGAAACAGGTGCTGTAGAACTCGATGGTCACTTTTTTGGTTTAGTTTCTTGTACATGTGAACATGTGAAGAGGCAAGTCTTTCCTGTTCTTTAACCAACATTTAAGGGCAAAAGCACCATTTTAACTCGCTTAATATTTCTTCATGCCATTGAGTCTCGAATGCCACAGTCTGTTTGATCCTCAGTTAAAATATCTTCAGACTTTTGTTAAATAGTACTTGCAGAGAAAATAAATAAACCTCACCTTGGTTATCGATGATGTTCCTCAGGACGAATGTGGCTCCCAGCCCCTTTCCACCCCTCTGAATGCAGATCCCAACAAAGTGGTTAGTTTTCCCACTAGCATTAGGGTCGGCCATGGTCACTGCCAGGACACTCCCTTAAAACATACAATCAAAATAATTGTACAAATTAAAACAGGTAACAGTCTTGATGCAAGATATTGTTAAAAACACAACCTATATCTGTAAAGTGTGGAGTTAAAACAAGATAGTGTACCGAAAAAAAGAAAAGGACCAATGCAGCTATTAAAAGCAACGTAAATTGTTTGAGTACTTTGTAAAAAGCCTTGAAATTATAACAATTTTTAGGGAGAGTATTAAAAACAGGTTTGCATGTCTGAAATCCTGAGATATTCCTCAACTGAGGGAACCGGACAGCAAATGTCCAGTCGGTTTAACAAGGTGAGATGTGGGATTTCTTCCAACGAAAAACATCCTGTCAGAGAATCTCAGGCTGCAGACTGGATCATGGTGGGTTAACATAACACAGATGATGCAAAAATCTCATCTAAGACTGATGTGAAACCAGTAAACAGTAGCAAAGATTGGGGTAAATCTAGCCTTTTCTCCTTAAGCATCACAGTAGCCCAACAGCTGGGTCATTTAACACTGTCAGATATGGTGGAAATGTACATGCTTGCTGTCGTTTCAATTGGAAAAGTAAAAAGTGTCAACTCTCCTGGTTAGTTTGATAGCCTTAAACCTCTCTTTACAGCAGGAGGGAACATGTTAGGTATTAAGCTGGTTTCTTACCTGCGTAAAACTCCGGGATGTCGAGCACTTTCCTCCTGCGGATCATGTCTTTCCTCTCCATGGCAAATTTGAAAGGGTCTGTTCTCTGTCTGGGAGGGATGAACTCTGGGCTCAGATACCTTAAAATAGTTAAAAGATACTTAAAAAAAACACATTTTACATAATATGCAACGAAAGTGTGTTCGTGGGTGCCAGATAAAGACTGTAGATATCTTTAATTTTCTCAAAGAGACGACATACTTTCGTACAGACGCCACAACTTGCGTTTTATCCACAATGACAGGTTTGGGTGGAGGGGTGAATTTTGGTGGCTGCTCGGTGTTTTTCCCCGCGGCAAGACTGCACACAGACGTGGACAAGAAGCCTGGAAAAAGCAAGAAAATAAGACATCCGTCGGTTTATTTCCAAAGCTAAAAACAGAGGGATAAAGCATGACAACTCGTTAGCTAACAGTGTACCGTTAGCTAACTGTGGCTCATAGTGGAAGTAAATTGCAAATATTTCGTTATTTCTGAGACTTAACAGCGAGTTTTGAAGTGCAACGCATTAAATAGAGCTTATTTTGTTTACTTACGCTCATTTTTGATCTGCAGGTTTCGTAATAATCTCACAGAGAGCATAAATCTGTCGAGTCCTTTAGCACAGGCCGCCATGACTGACCTTCTGTTGTCACATGTGAACGTGTACGGAAGCCCTGAAAGGCAAATGTCATCGTGAACGCTATTTATCCGAAGCTGCAATGTGGTTTGTTGTCCACGAGATGACGCAATGGTTCCGTGGTTTACAGCCTGTATAACTTCATCTCATCATATTTCAAGTACACAGCTGCGCTTGAGCTGTACTTTTCTTCTCTGTGCTCTACTACAAATGGAAGTATTGTAACAAAAATCTAAAAAAAAAAAGTTTTAGATTAAATCATTGAATCAAAAGGCTCTTATTAGATTATAACCGTGGCTAAAACTACCCATAAGATTTTCAAATGATTTATGCTCCTCAATTGCCTATTATTAATAAGAAAATTAAATAAATAAAAACAAGACAAAGACACTGTGTTTGTGTGATCTGAATGTGATGGTGATTATGATGATATTGAAAGTGATTTTGTTGACAAACAGCTGTCCGTTTCTTCATTTGTCATTTTAATCAGAGTCATCTTCTGTATTTTTGTCTGTAAATACCTACATACCAAATACATATTATTTGTTATGTATTTTTATTTTAATATTTACATTTATACTATCGACATAGTCCATATTTTGGCATCAGCACATCGGTAGAAAATTATCAGTACTTATAAATCATTTGATTGGGTAAGAATTTATTTATTTTATCAAGAACTCAAATAAAAAACATTTTCTACTTCAATAAAATTAAAAATAGCCTACCACAATAAACTTATAGGCTGGACTAGTGGATTCTCAGTTACAAGTAAAAATCTTGCTCATATTAAACTTTGTACAAAAGTCTATAAACAAAACATGCATAAAGTTTTAAAAGTAAACGCTCAGTTTTTTATAGCCCAATAGCCGCTCTCAGGGAGTTTTGTTGTTAGTATTACTGCATGTGTCCGGTAGGGAACTCGGGGTCTTTGAGACCATGCAGGGGAGCGGCGGTCCTTCAGGTGGGCTGCGTCCACAACACAACACGCAGTTAGAAAAGCACTGAGAGCAGAGCACTGCTGCAGCCTCCAGAGGAGCCTCGATCCCGGTCTGAGAGCGGCGCGGAGGGAGGATGAGGGAAGCTTAGGGACATGGGACCGCACATCTCCCGCATGTTACGCAGAAGCTGAAACCCAATGCTGCTGCTGCTGGACTTTCTAATGCTACGGAGAAAGTCAAAAACTTTGAGGCTTCAAGGATGTTCTTCTCAGATGGGACTCTCTCAGCCGTCACTTATGCGCTCTTTTTGGGAATAACGTGTCTGACCGTCTTGTGCGACCTCACCAAGGGATCTGCGGACTTTTCAGGTGGGTAACTGTTTAAAAATGTTCGGTTTTTTTGTAGAAAAACGTAGTTTAAACCTGTTTACAAACTTTAAGAAAAGAGTTCTGATGACCAGCACTTGTTTTACTCTGCGTTTTGAGCTTCATCCTGTTAACACGTGAAAACAACCAACACCTCTTGGAGAAATATAATTTGGATAAGCAATTACGCACGCTTTTAAACTGTTTGACAAGACTCCCAAAATAAGTGTGAGGGGTGATTTTTAGCGTCGCATCAGCCTCTGTGAGGACGACCCGTGCCTGTGTGGCGTGCTGCAGCATGCACACTCAAATGTTTGCCTCACAAACCGAGCAGAACTCAATTCAAACACGCGAAAAGGACCTGCATTGTTCTTATCTTCTGACCATTTCTGACACAGTTTGAGGAGAATGACCCACATAAAGGCCCGACGAACAACAGCTTCTTCCTTCACTGCGTAAAACCACCTGGTTGTAGTTTAAAAGGTTGGTTTTATCAGCGCAACACATATCTGCAACACATATCCCATTGATGCAGTGGAGATAAATCCGATAATGTGGTTAATGTGTCACCAGATCCAAACTATTGTCTGGGCCGCCTGCTATCCTTTTTTGCTGCAGATTTACAGCTCAGAGAAGAAAGCAGATGCCGACTACAGAGCAGGAATTTATGATTATGTGCTTTATTTATTGTCTGATTTAAATAAAAGGCAATCCAAGTGCAACAAACGTCACTTTCCAATCAATCTTGATGCGCAATCCTGTGCAGAATCGGTGTGCTTTTATATCTGCTTAGAAAATGCAACATATAACTGAACTAATGAGTTTTTTTCTGTGTTGGGCTACATGGCTCTGCTGAGCCTTAAAGGCAAGCCTGCAGGTTTTGTTTACAGTGCCATAAAACAGGAAGGGAGCTTTGTGTCGGTGTTAATTGGCCTCTAATGGGTCTAATGGTTGGAAACGAGCAGACTAACACTGTGGGGAAAAGGTGCTAAAGAGCAGATGTATGTAACGTGCCCACTGCGTATGACGGTGCGTGCGTTTGTCCATGTTGCAGCCCTAATGAGCTGCTAAAGATCATGGTGTAGTGAGGGGCTGTTAACCAGGGCATGTTGCTGTAATTGCTGCACATGTGTCAGTGGTTGTTGGTTTTGTCATAAATGCTGTACATGAGTTGATCTGATGGTGGTTAATTAAGCAAGAAGGGGAGATTGTAAGACCAGCTGACTGCAGACTGCTGCCACTTGGAGACACAATTATGCCAATACTGTGCTATAGGCAGGAGGTAGTTTGTCGAAACCTTTGCTTTGGTGCAACTTTTGAGAGTTTTTTTAGCACCTTTTCTGATATTTTTGCTCTGTACTGGGATGGAGAGGAAACACTGCTGTCACATCGGGCTCCACCTTCGCTTTACACTGACCTAAGATCAGTTTATTTCCTGTGAGGGGACGCAGGTGTCGAGTCCTCAGATGCAGTTTTGTGCCCGCTGGGACTCTGTGCATTCACACAAACGCTGACCTGTGAACGAAGTGAGGAAAAAGGCAACTGCCTCAGAATACTTCCGGGACAAAGAAATCCTTCAGTCCTCACATTCTTGACCAGCTGGAGTCTCCCTGGAGACTGAGATGAGGGCTGTGATTGACAGGTGCTGTCAGGCTGCAGGGTGACCACAGTGGTGGGTTTAGACCCAACATCTGTCAGTCAGACCTCTGCCAGTAATCACAGTTGGTCACATCAATGATCCTCAGCCACTGTGGTGTATACACCTGTTGATTCCCAAAGAAATCTTTAAGGTGGTAAAAGATTATTTACTTTTATCACATGATTTTAAGTTCCAGCGTCTCTGTGTGTTTTTGCGTTTGCATCATTCGTCGACAGCTGGAGTTATGGCAGTTTCATGTTTCATCAGCGTCTTTGAGCCCACTGCAGAAAATGGAAACAAACTACAGTATGTTGGTGGGTAATTTAATTTGATCTCTTCCCCTGTTATCATCCTCTATTATACAGCTGCCTGAACAGCTAATTAGAGCCTATGGAGTGAACTGTGCAACGCTTTAAGAGCCCCTTGGCTAACAGACACAGCAGGCTGGGTAATTATTGCATTTTTGTACAGGTTATCAATACTATGTTGTTGATTTTTCTGAGACAAAAAAAATATCACAGATAACAATAAATAGCCTCATCGTCTCCTCTCCTGTATGTATGTGCTCAGGTTTTGCTCCTATGAGCGTTCAGCTTCTTATGTAACTGTTCTTTATCAGACAGCTAGCAGCAAACCATCCATTAGCAAAAATGCATGTCATGCTTTTTTCCCTTTTTTTTTTCTTTCATGCAAATACAGACCGCGCTGTTCCACAAAGTGCCAACGGTGCCTGACATATTTTGACACTAAAATAGCTGTTTCATTTCTAAGAGGACTGGCAGAAAATTGATCTGAAGCTGTGATGTGAACTGATGAAATATGAACGTTGTTGTACAAGCTGGATTGCCGACTTTTAAGTTGTAACGATATGCAGCTTTTTTCTTAGGTGATTTTAAATAATAATAATTATTAGTAGTAGTAGTAGTAGGTAGAAGTTGTCAAAATAAAACAGTGAGGTTTGGTTGGACATTAAAAGCTAATGTGATGACTTTACTTTGATCTTTTTTGCAATTTTATGACATTTTACCAACCTGCTGTTTACTAAATAAAGAAAAAAGTCTGAAGTTTCAGTCAAACACTTTGAAATAAAGATCTTAGAGCTGTTAGACAGGTGTGTTTACCTGAAGTACAAAGTGCAGTACGTGAGCACCTCATAAGTACTTGGCTGTTATTTTTGCCTTTCTGTTTCCTGCTGGATGCTGTTATCTGCCGACAACGACAGAGAACAGATTATCATTTTTTGTCAACACGGGCTTTGAAAAAGGAAAAGAAAAGTGATGAGTGCTGGACTGTTTGGAGAAAGTCCAGAACAACACCAGGAATGAAGCATTTGCAACAAAATGGGCCTGAGCAAACAAAGCGCAGACGCATTGTGTGTTTCTTTAAGCCGTAGAACATTTCAGAATCGCTGCATTGTGACAAGACAAAAATGTTACAGTGAAGCAACTTTTCTTCTCTTTCTCTGTCATAAAACCCCATCGGCAAAAAACCCATTTAACCCCAGTGAATGGGATGTGAGGCTGCGAAAGGGGCACAGGGGTCAACTGAGGTCAACCCACAGTAACTGTGAGGGGTGTTTTCATCCATCTTGCTCTTTGTTCCCACCTGTTGAACATGTTGACTGCCGTCGTGAAAGATAGAAGGAAAAGTAAACACAAGGCCGTTTTTGAAGTCACAATTTTTAATTCAGTTCATTTGAGGATGAAGACTTTAGCAGCAGGACTGTGAAGTCATCTTAATTTGTTCCCAGAAATATGGCAGATAATCAGAAGCAAAATTATTAAAATGAAAACATTGACCACAGTCAAGCTTGCTCACTTCAGAAAGTGTTTTAATTTTTCCACTTTTTTCTAAAGAAAAAGCATAATGTGAGTGTTTTTTTCCCCAAAATAATTGTCAAGTGTTCATTGTTTTAAGATTACGTACAATTACTTGAGCTTCCTTTACAAAAACCTTATTTGTAATCCAGGAAAAACTCTTATTTAGCTCTAAAGATAAAGGTGTTGTACTTTTCTGTGTTCACTTGTACTCTGAATGTTGGATCCACTTATTCACAATATTTATGACAAAACAAACAACTACTGACACATGGCAATTACAGGAATTACACAAAAACAAACCCTTAGCATGGGTCTAAATATGCGGTTAATCGTTAAAAGTCATTAATAAACAAAATCGCCAATATTTGTGTCTCTGGCTTCACAAATGTGAGGATTTTCTACTTTTCCTCATCTAAAGTGCATCAGAGTGAGCATGTTGGGCTTTGAGACTGTTGTTTTGATGGAAAATGTCACATTTAGCTTTTGGAAAATGTTAGTGACGTTTATGACTAATTCCTGAATTTTATTGGCTGAAAGTTTATCAATACACATCCTGTTCAGGGTTCATATAATGCACCTCACTGTTCTGTGTAAGGTTATCAAAGCAGAATGAGGGGTTTGTCGTTGGATCTTGTGCAAAAACACTCAATCAATCCTTCTTTTGTGACAGATCGGTGGATTTTTTTCCAGTGGTGCCCTAAACTGCCTGACACTGCAGCCCACGCATGCAC
>JAPZDY010000010.1:14095275-14109571 GCA_029783645.1 Ctenochaetus hawaiiensis
ATCACTGTTTCTGTGTCTGTGTGTGTGTGTGTGTGTGTGTGTGTGTGTGTGTGTGTGTGTGTGTGTGTGTGTGTGCCAGGTGAGCTCTGTCTAAACAAATCCTGCCTCCCACTTGTTTTGTCTACTGTGGTGGAGGCAGGCGGCGAGGCGGCCGGCAAGGGCCCGGCATAAGGCTGCTTTTCTCTCCCAGTGAATGGAGAGAGAGGGGTGTCTCTATTCACAGAGTTGTCTCTGTGAGCCGACTCTCAAAGGAGTGAATTGTCAAGACATTTTGATTCATTGTCTGATGGTTTCAAAACAAACAGAGTTGTTTGGTGTCGAGGAGGAAGTGAACTCTTCTCTGTCACACATTGTTTTGCTGAATTCTACGGAAATAAAACGTTTAAGCGCCTCTGAGGTGGTTTAAGGTTTGAACCATCAATCCCTATTGATTTCCTGTTTTTTGCTAAATCCATCACATTTCCTTTTAGACAGGAGACACGCTGCAGGAGGATTTGGTTTGGGTTTGATAGCATTTTAGCAAATCTGAATCTAGTTTTGAATCCGCTTATCAAATCTAAATCCTTTCAAATCCCTCATTAAATCCATTTTGGTGTTATTTAAGTAACAAAAAGTCATAGATAACTTATCAGCTGAGATCCAAGATTGACATTCAAACTCATATCATAGAGAAACTGTTAGTGTGAGATAAATTGAGTCAGGTATTAAACCAGCTGAGGGCTGAATATAAAACAGGACCAGCCATCAGAATCCAACCCACCGGCTATTTAGGTAACTGAGACAGGGGCTCGTCCAGCTTCACATTACAGAGCAG
This sequence comes from Ctenochaetus hawaiiensis, assembly GCA_029783645.1. Classification (NCBI taxonomy): domain Eukaryota; kingdom Metazoa; phylum Chordata; class Actinopteri; order Acanthuriformes; family Acanthuridae; genus Ctenochaetus; species Ctenochaetus hawaiiensis. The sequence continues at coordinate 14,096,090 of JAPZDY010000010.1, forward strand.
TTTACATTTAGAATGCTAAAAATGATATTTGAAACTTCATATCCAACCGTTTACATGTGCTGAGCAGCTTTAATAGCTGAGTAATTTTAGTTAAATATAGCAGCCTAAATCCCATCTTTAAAGTTTAGTGCTAGCAAGACTCCCTGTGCAAGTTCAGACCAATAAGAAAAAGCAAATGTGAAAGTAAAGAGCGTTTGGGTGCAGACAACCTGGAGATGTGACATAGATAACTTCTAGGTGCGTGTGTATGTGTGTATTTACAGCACAATTTTCAGGGTGTGTGTGTGTTTGTGGAGTCTGGCCTGACACAACACGATAGCGATGAAAGACATGACCTACTGTCTAAGTCCCTCCCCCTGGAGACATTAAGTGCATAGACAAACAGTCACATAAAGCCAAGCTTGACATCATGTCGGTGGGGAACAACAATGTTGGCGTTTGGCGATGAGAGAAGGCTGTTTACAGCAGGAAACGGCTCCTCCCCTCCCCATTTAAAAAGTTCAGCATGAGGAAATTAAATGATCCCACATCACACTGCGATGAATGGAAAGTTTGAAGTCACAGCTTGACTGTAAGGTGGTTAAAAAATGAGTTGTTGGGATGTGTAATATTAAATCATATTTTTTTTTTATCATAACAATGACATGCTGAAAGAAATCAAACAAAAGGATAAAGGGTTGAATCATAAAGTGTTGAAAAGATTAAAGTTTAAAGCAGACACGGTGTTAAAGGTGAGCTCTGTGTCAGCTGAGTCAAGTCCTGGCACATAAAACCATGTTAATGTTGCACAAATCAAAATACGTTTTTGTCTCCTTGCCAAGTTACGTGTGGGAAGAGAGCTCATCCTGACTGTGATAATGCTTAATAAACGATCTGGCTGCTGTTGGGGGGGGGAGAAATATAACACTAAATTAAAACCAGGTATGTCAGTAATGTCCTTGTACCTCACAAAAAAGCAAAAACCCACTTGGCATGTGAACTGTTGTGCAATCAGTGATGGTTTTGTCTGTGAGGATTTACGGTGTGTTAAGTATTTCAACAACAGGGCACTTTTTGTTAGCTGTTCCCATGATGATGTTTTTTTCCTTCTGGGTAAAGGTAGTGTTGGTTTTTGAGAGTGATACTTTTTTAAATCTGACACTGTTATAACTTTACAATGAAATTCTTGATATTCAATTATAAGCGGACAAAATGTTGTTAATGGAGAAACGGTTTCTGCATGATTTCTGCGTGAACTGTTGTTAATTCCTGCAGCAGTTCATGCAGAAATTAGCGGTGTGGTATCTAGAGGTGTGAACCAACCGCTAGAGTTTGAGTTATATATTACACACTGTAATGTGTTTTGTTGACTAAGAGCATTAAGATAATTTGAACAAAATGTCCTTTTTTCAAACATTGCCTGTCTCACGCCGGATTTTTGGGTGAAACTCCCGATTTTAAACCCAGTCTGCACTCAAAATGACCTACATAAGCTGTGAAGGAGCTCTAACTACCAGCTGAACAAGACTGGATGTCTTAATCAAGACTTATAATCAGCAAAAAACTGCTTAAACAGTCAGCCCTTAATATGATAATCATTATTTTGCATAGATTTCGGTCTGTCCCTAAAAACCACCCAAATCGCCCAGTCAGATGTTGAGCTGGATGGTTTCATAGTAATAACTGTTATTGGGGAGGGAAGAGGGGGTCTAATTCCTAAACTGCAAAGATGTATATGCACACATTGCAGGTGTGTGTTTGCACTTGCCCTCTCTTGCACAGAGGAGGTGCAGGAAGCCCCAAAGAAAACACAGTGAAACGTGTAAAAGAAGATTCTTGAGTGACATCCCGACGTCATTGCATGCAGCTGCAGCTAGCATGATATCTCTGTTTAGGCAAAGACGGTGCAATTAATTGAGAATGCAGTCTCATTTGTCATATTTTAAATTCTAGTTTCCAGGAGGAAGTTGTGTTCACTCCGCGAGCAGAACGCTTGTTTCAGATCAGATAAGCGGTGATAACCTGCTGCTGCAAGTCCGGAGCGTCGCATTGGCCGGATGAAACCGAGCTGTAGACAAACAGAAGCAAGTGCTGAAAAAGAAACTGGTGTGTGTTTGTGTGCTGGCAGCTCTCTTCCAGTGTCCAACCCTCTTATGAGTGTGTGCCGGCTGTTGAAGTATGTGCTCTGCGACACACACTCACATGCACATGCAAAAGAAACCTCAGCACACACACCTTTTCTGCTCCTGCGTCTCGGAGAATGTCAACCATGCTTTGATGCCCCTCCTCCTCCCGTCTGTGTCTCTTCTTTTTTTGTCTTTCTCTCTGTTTCCTGGGAGCTGATTTATGTTTGGTTTAGGAGTCAACACGTCCGCCTTGATCTGCCTTCCTTTCTAGTATTTCTCCATCCTTCAATCCGTCTCTTCTCTCTCCATCTCATGCGTCCTCTAGTGCATAAAAGGGGGGATTTTTTTTGAACACTATTAGTTTTTATGGTTTGATTAACTCCCCCAGAGGCAAAGAGAGACAGAGAGAAATGGAGAGGTAGAGAGGTGGGGCACGGAAAGACCAGTCTGAACAAGGAGGCATTGTGTCGCCCCCCAACTGTGTCGGACTGACAGTCTGCATTACAGCACGCTAGAGCAGCCTGCTCCCCAAAGCACTGCTAATCTGTTGCTTACTGGCCCCTCCAGAAAGCTCAGGTAAGGGGGGGAGGGAAACGGAGAGAAGGAGGGGAAACAGATTTTCTCTTGTTTTTTTTCATATTCGAGCTTAAATCAATCTTACCAGGCAAAGTTCAGACTGTATTGTTCCATTTGCAGGTAGTAATACAAAAATCCTATTTGAGCTGGGTGATAATAGTGATAAATTATTGGATTTATCTTGATAAGAATAAATGTAATAACAGTAATAATCTGGCTTGCTTGACATGTTTTTGTAAATCTGTTCCTTATATTTACTGTCAATAGTTCAAGATCCTGGGCTGTTGCCTGATTGGTTGGTAGAGTCTTCGATTCGATGTCATTGGTTGTGTCTGTTTTTATAGTTGTGTGTATCTATATCTTTACTGAAAATTGTGAGTGTGTTTTGGTTGGTGAGAGATTAATTCCTCCACTTCCACTTTGCATGCAGGTGCACAGCCACACAGTGAGCTAAACCTCCATTAACCCCAATCACAGCTGCTGGAAAGAGTCCTCAGTTACATAGGCACAGTGGTGCTTAGCTTAAGCTAAATGCTAACAACAGCATGGTTACATTTTGCAGCTATAATGTTTATTGATCACAATTTAGATCAGCTTTTTTAACAACACATGAATTCATTTGATAATTTTTTAACATTAAACCCATATAGGCTAATTTTGGAAATAAAATATTGAACAAATCAAGATTTTGACCCATTATTGGTTTAAAAATTGATCATAATGCATCTTCATGGGAACAGGAATGTGTGTGCCAAATTTGATGGTGATCGATCCATCTGTTAAGAGTTTTCTGTCAAAGAACACATATGTTGGCTCTCATGGTGAGGCCAGAGAAAGCAGTAGTCCCCAATTTTTAGAAAAACAAAATTTACTTTTATCATATTTAGCAATAGTTTTGGACATTTAAGAGTTTATGTGCAGCAGCTGGCATTGTGCATGTTGTGGCCGTACATTCACATGAAAAACTTTTACCTTGGGAGACCCTGGTTACTATGTAGCTCCGAATACCAGCTATCCGTGAAACTCTGAATGAAAAGAGCAAGGTAAGCTTTCACATTTAGTCTGGTCATTCCTGCAGATCCGTCTGCGTTTGTTGTAAATGGAAGGAGATCTCCCAGCTAAGTCCCATTGGACATGCTTTAGACAGCTTTTCACTCCCTCAGCTCTTCGGGAGTTGTTCTATTGCTTGTTTTCACAGCACAGCCCCCCTGATAAGCTTGTTAATTCCCCCAAAAGCTCAGCCTTTCAGTGCCCACCCACTCCTACTTTTTTTTAAAGAAATACTTCTCTTTTCTTCACAGCACATGCTTGAAACCTGCAGTTGCATTAAGGCTAATCACTGTATTTTAAGGTTTTTTTTAAAAAGCTTTTGACATAAATAGAGAAGGGCAGGAAGTGAAGGAGCAGTTGGGAGGCTACTTGATCACAATGATGCCAAGCAGCCAGGATGGAATGAAAGGAATGGAGCTGGAAAAAAAGTAATGATTGCACATGGTTTTGGGACTAAAAGACTAATTCATTTCCTGCAGGTAATTAATGGTTGTGAAACACTTGTGCTTTGCAAAAGGCGGAGGAGTTGTGTCACTCTCTGATAACAAGTCCAAAGTAACAACTTGCACTTACAAAAAACTGAGGAGAAAAATCAACATTGACTCAAAAGAAGCACTGAGTTGAGCAAAAGGTAAATATTACTGTAAAGATTACACTTTATTACCTTGTAGATGTTATCATACCAACACCATTGATACAACCCTGACCTCCTCCTTATGTGCTCTGTTAAGATTTTAAGGTTCATGTCAAAATATTTAAGCATTAGTGATTGCACGGTTGAAATTGCACGGACAGAGAATTTGTGCAGAGCTTAAATATTGTTCACTCATATTATTGGAAATATATATATAGAAAATTTAGGTGTATAAATTATGGTGTCCTAGCTGCTGACAGAAGGTGGAATGAGCCCTGCACTGCACTTCTGCACTAGACCAGCATGTCATGGAGTGGATTGCAGACATTATCCAAGGTGACATAATAGTTGGACTGCATTCTCCTCTCTAACACCACCACAAGACAGTCCAGGTCTGATTCCTTAACTCACACATGTTGCAGATCAGCTTGTTGAGTCTTTTGGCGTCTGCTACCCTTAATCAGCTGCCTCAGCGCACAGCAGCAAACAGGATGGTGGAGGCCACTGTGGACAGTCTGGCAGCCTCCTCAGTCCTCTTTGCAGTGGGCTTCAGTGTTCTTAGCTCAGTCTAGTTTAATGTCTATGTCAGTGTTCTTTGAAAGCCCACTCCTAAGGGCTATACAACTCTGGCTATTTGCTATAAATGGTCACTTCTCTAATGTGTCTCTGGCTGAACAGCTGGCAAAATGAGTGAAAGCAGATCATTGCTTTATGACTTTGCTGTCACAAGCTGGCTGCTTTGAGCCCGAGGCTACGACTGCCCAACCCAACGATCGCTTGATCCAAACTGCTGAAGTGAGTTTGGCTGAAGAAAGATACATCTGTCTTTCACTTTGTGACAATAAAGCTCACACACTGATGCATCTGTCCAGTGTCTGCTGGACTGTGGTTAGTGATGAGGCAGTCTGGCTGCCACCCAACTCTCCCAGGCCATAAAAGTGACCATTAAAATGACAGATATGGCTTCCTGTGGCTCTGTCTCCTCCATCCCTCTGTGTCTTCCTTTCTGTCACACACTCTGCAGACATGCATCCGAACACCAGGGAGGGTGTTCCCGAAACCTCTGTGCCCCTCAACTCCACTACCCTTCACCCCCACCATCCTGTCATCAGAAACACAACACACATGCTGATGGACTCAGAGTAAAAGTGTCCTCTTGCCCAGTGCCCTTTGACCTCCAGAGGTCAAATAGAAGAGGCACGTGCTGACAAAGGTCATGGGAGGGCTTGGGTGGGACCAGTGTTTGGTTTTTTTGGGGACTCCCAAGGGTAGACCCTTTAGCCAGGGACCAACTGTGAAACCATTTCCAATTCCGGCAGATGTTTTATAGCCAGTCGCCCCCTCAGGAGGAGCTTAGACAACAGACCCACAGGTGGACGTCCTTCCTTTGTCTGTGGAAGTTAGCTAACGCTGACTAGCTAAGTCTTTCACCATCAGCTTGAGCTTTACTTGTGGTTTTTATTCAAGCTACACTGTTAACTGTGGATCTGTTTTCTTGGCTGTGTGTGTGATTGTGAGCAAGCAAGAGGAGCATGGGATGTTCATGTTCTCCTCCAGAGCATGAATTCCTCATCCCGCCTGATGTGTCTGACTTAGCATGTGACATCCCTCCAGTTCTCTGTGTTTAATCCTCTCCATCTTTAACAGATAAAACTCTATCTTCTTGCTAGAAACAAGTAAAGCAAACGTCAAACTATTTCACTCGCTACAACTTACACATACAAACCCATTGTTTCATGCTCACAAGACTTTATTATACAGAAGCTAAAATTTGCCACCATTAATCATATATTCCCTGACTTTGCATCAGTCATAAATTAGTCTGTTTCAGTTGCATAGTTTCATAACATGTTTTATGAACTTCTTAATTCTTTCATTTAAAGTTCAGCAGTATAGTTTTCTGCATTCCAGCAGCCCTTAAATTTATGTCCATATTGAACGTTTCTGCACCTCATGATTTATGTCTAATGTCAGTGCTCAGTATTAAAGCAGAAAATACTGTACACTACAATGTAGCCTAAGAGTGTAGAAGAAGTGGTGTTGGATGTCCTTGTAGCTCTGCCAACTTTCATGCAAGAGACCAAAGTTTGCAAAGTTTTGGTTACCTTAACCAAATGTTTCAGTAGCCTTCCCCTAATTATACCTTAATCACACTGTATTTGTGGTATCCTCAACTTTTCCAAGAGCACAACTGTACCACAACTGTGTTGAAATTGAAATCACAAACCTGTTATCTGAGGTTTTAAGGAATCATCAAATTTTGATGTTTTTCTTACAATAGGGTTGGTTTTGCCTCCTAACTGGAGTTGGGAGAACGAACACAAGATTTATCACTCTCAAAGGGACTTTTTGTTTGTGTATGTTCTATATAATAATACTGGTGCATGTTCTCCAATGCACAGATAGATGAAAAATTACTGCCAAAAACCTAAACGAATGAGGAAATGAGCATAACAAATACTGCAGACGATGCTTTGGTGTTCTGGCATTCACCAGTTCTCAACCCAGTTGAACATCAGTGCAAGAATTAAGACCAACATTCACCACCATCATCAAAACATTAAATAAGAGAATATTTACATTTGAAAAAATCATGCACGTCCCTCAAATAGACATCCAGAACTTTGTCTAAGTTAACAAGCACGAGAGAATGAAGGAGCAAAACCCATTTATGTATTAGTGATGCTGATATGTGCAAATCTTTTAGCATGAAACCCTTGTTACCTCACCTTTCTGGTCTTTATTTCTTTTCAGTCCCATCAGTTTACTAAAAACTGTTGTTGTTTTTTTTTTCTTTTAACACCCTCAAGCTGTAACACACACAGCACATTATGAGCCACAGAGGCTGCCTCCATTGGATTCATATGTTATGGTGTGAACAAATAAATAAGCTGTTTAGGGTGTAGAAGTTTGTTTATGTCCGCCAGGTTGAAGTTCGTGTGTCTGCATGCCTCTGTGGGTTTATGTGTGAGCATATGTGTGTTTACTTCTGTGTGTGTGTCTGTGTGTGTGTTTGTGTGTAGGTGTTAGAAAGATAAGCCATCTCAGGCAGGAGGAAAAGAAGCAGGCAGGCAGAGTGTTTGTGTTTGTGTCTCCGGTCTTAATGACTTCAGCTGCTCGGGCTCCCCGTCTCTGTCTGCTGGGGGAGGAAGGAGAAGGTGTAGCAACTCTGACATACAAGTTAAGGAGGCCATGGCCCGAGGATATTGATACACACCATGAGGCAGGCTCATGCTGTGATTTAAAAACAATCTGGGTAAACACGCACACACCCATCCGCTGCCTCTGGATTCCAAACCACAGAACATTAGTGCATCAGTGAACTAAATCTAAACATGGGAATTTGTTTTGTTTCTCATATCTGGCTGCCACTGCTGATGACAGGTTGAAAAGGTGAAAAGGTGTGAAGAAATGCAAAATATTAATGCCGCATGCGCCCGGATGGCCCATCTGTATGCACATGGTTGCTTGTTACATCAAAATGAAGTCTCAGTATCACTTTAATTGGTTGAAAGAAGCTCAAATGGAGGTTACATGCACATAAATCTTAGCTATAAATATGAGCACAGCCCCCATCATTTCTCCTGTTCTCAGTTTACTCTTCATCTATCAGGTTGTTTTTCTCCTTCCTTCTGTTTGCGCCACACTCCACCCAATCCCATTAGCTGTTGTTTGATCAGTCTGATAGCAAAGTGTGAAGCACATGCTGGGTTTTATATCCTAGTGAGAAGGGGAGGAGAGGTCCTCAGTGGGGTTATATCCAAGCTCATGTGAGTAAGCCCCCCTCTCTAAGTATAACTGTGTGTACAGTGTGTGCATGTTCAGTAATTGTTGTTTGCACTGCACTCGGTTTAACAATAATAACGTGCAACCTTTTAATGCTGTTAGTGCAACACAGACGTCACTTCTCACACACACACTTTGTCACTAACACTGCTGGTTTTCATGCTTCCATTGCAAAACAAAACACAAAATAATCAATAACTAAACATAATGGAAAAAGACTTTGTGCCGTGAACAGTTTGTTCCTGATACAGTTAATGAAGAATCTTTATTTAAACTTTGCGCAGGTTTTCATGAGATCTGTCATTTACAGAAAGAGGTTAAAGGCACTGACCTGGTTAAAAACTTACAGTGGTTTAATCAATGCTTATGCTAACAATGATCAAACAACTATGTGTTATGTAAAAAGAGTAGCTCACAGGGACGAACCTGTGGGAATTTATCACCAAACTGTGAAGTTTCTGCTTTGGATCTACAGACCATCTTATCATCTTGCAGCTCATTGATTTGATGTATGGCCAACATCTGCCAACACCTGATTGGTTTAGTTAAATCTTATCAGTTTTATCAGCCTTGTTTTCCAGTTTTAGGGTTAACTTATGTTCAGGGTTTTTTTTTTATTAAGCTCTTTTCTCCAAAGCTTCACAGCATCAGCAGAGTTCAAATTCAGCATCCAAATCACAACCACATAACACTCTGCAGATGCCTGTGACACACAGCAGGCTTTTGAGTGTTGATTTAGAAGACGGAGTCAACACTGTGAGCAAAACTTTGTGCTAATTGGTTCAGCCATAATTGGCTGTGGCCAAATGATTCAAATGTGTATATGCATTTAAATTACCCCAAAAATATCTAAAATAGCATCCAACAGAAAGTTTTTTTATGTGGGGCCCAACCACCCATACCAAGAAGCTAATTTTAGGGTTCACCAGAACATTATTTGTACACTTGAGCTTTGCTGATGTGAGCTAACAGAAAACTAGATCCTCAGATCTTCAGATAATGAAGAAAGTAATACATCAAATATCAAGCTCTGAACCAAAATGGCAAGCTGGTGCTTGTTTGTTCAAATTAATGCACAAAAATCATAGACGGTTTCATTCATCACTTACTGCAGCACTTGAAAGAACTCTCAAGGGCTCCACATTTACAGCACTTGAGCAGTTGAAAAGGTAATCCAGCGCCGACTTATGTCAAATTTAACTGCTTAGGTTTTAGACAAATATCTCTGTGCTCTTTTTCTGCCCCACAGCGCGATTAACAAGAAAGTAGGCTAATCCAAAACGTGACTATAGGAGCAAAACTAATGTATTGTAAGCTGAGGAATGTAATGTATTTTAGGAATGTATTTTTTTTTTTTTAGAACCAAATCATGGCTTAGCAGTGAGGACTGTACTTGGCACGTTTACAGCAGCCGTCGCTCGTACCTTTCCTTTGACATCATGTCCATTGTGCAGCAGCAGTGCGTCCCTTGTGGCGTCCGCGAGACCTCTTGCTCCCATTTCTTCTTGCATTTGAGGTTTCATTTCATGTCAGCACACCTCATCAACCTGTCTCATTGAGCTCGCGTGTCACATATTCAGCTGCAGGTCTGAAGAGGTGAATGTAAAGCTGTGACCGCACATGATTTAGAGCCGCCGGTTGTTTTATCTCCAAGTCATGCCGTGCTGCAGGCCCTTGTGCCGGCTCTGTGGTCTGTGGAGAAAAGTAATTACTACAGGGCCTAAAGCCACCAGCTCTGGCGTTTGGACCTCCGCTGCCACATCCTGTAAACAGCGGCTTTGCTTTTTTAAAAAAACCTCCCTTCTCTTCTAGTTACAGCTCTTTTTCTCATGACCAGTGTGCTGTCTCGTCCAATGAAAACCGCAGCCCTCTTGATGCGATTCCAGAAATTTGAATCAGCACTTGATCATTAAGCGTGTCTTTTTCAGATTCACGGTGTCTTTAGTCACCACTTTTCCTTCTCCGTCACTCATCCTCCTCTCTGCTTTTCAACATCCTCTTCTTTCCCTCTTCATCTCCCCAGCCGCCATCTCTTGAGTGTTGCCAGAGCGCTGCCTGCGTCTTTGAGGGAAACCTCCACTCTTCCCAGTAATCACCACTTAAAGGGAATTCCTTCTCCAGCAGCAGGCGTGCAGCTCTGCATCTTTGAAGATTTGATGGTTTGGTGGCTATAATTTGCTTAAAATAACACCAATAAAGTCATGAAGCTGTAAATGCCTGGATACTTAATGCACCAAGATGAAACACGATACAGCCTTTGATTTTGTAGCTTTTAAAAACGTCTCGATTACTTAGTTCCTATGGAATTCGTTTAGAGATGTTTTACAGATCTATCTTTATTATACATACATGGTCTGTTTAAAGGAGCTGCAATGGCAACTTTTATTCACACAGCCTGTTGGTTAACTCTAAAATATAAAGTAAACAGGCACTTTTGTGGAATTAAACTAATCTGTAATCTTCTAATATTCTGCAATATTACACACTCTTGCCCAATGCAAGAGGCTTTGCAGACATTACTTCACAAGCAACATGAAAGTGAGCTACATGAACAATAAGCTGAATAACAGGCAGCAGTAAGCCTGCAGTATTTTAACACCTTCAGCTGCAGTTCGTGGTTTATTCTGGCAGGACCAATAAGAAGAGGCGGCATCTTTCAAAAGCAGGGGAAAGCCCTGAGCGTGAGTAACAGGCGAGACTCTCCACCTGAACTGCCTCTGGAGTCACACCGCCCTCTCTCACCTCTCCTTCCTTACCCTCCCACCTGCTCTCCCACCTGCCCTCAGCTCATGTCAGAAATACCTGTCGTACTCATTCTGAGACCCTGAACGCCTCAGGTTGGTGGGCCATGAGGAGAATTAGTCAGATCTTCTTCTGAGGCTGACCTGAAAGGAGAGACAGGTACGATTGCAATGGAGGCTTCAGCTGTGAAAGTGCACTTTGTATGGATGTAATACCTGAACATTTATAAGCATGCTTACTCACACTCGGATGAAATTTAGCTTGGTATGTGACCTGCACCGGGGTTTGACTAATCGGTGATTCCCACCCTCTCCACCTGGCCTCTTTCTGTGTCATGTTGACACAACACAGCGCTCTGTCACTAATCTCCATCACACCTGACCCCCCTGCCTCCATGGGTCAGACTTCAGGGTCATCACATGACCACATATGAGGATCTGACTTACGCAAGGGCCTCAGATTTCTAGCTTTACAATTGGCAAAAAGATGACGATTGCAGCTGAAACGTTGACCTTCATGCCTTCTGACAGGTTTGGTCGCATCATATGGCAAGATTCCATCTGTTTTGGTTGATAAATACAAAAGGCAGGTATGTTTTTATAACAAATCCCTTGTGCTCACATTAAATGGACCTTGCACGCCTTTCAGTGCAGTCCACAACAAGAGTGACCTGTTTGTATGCAGCATTGTGACCGCAACCTCCTGTCTTTTAATGACCGAATAAACAAACCAGCAGACATAATAGTACGGTGCTTTTGTTAAGGGAAAGGGCAGAAAGCTAGTTAAGGAAGGAGTCTGGCCCCACATGAAAAGAAACAGGGAGGAGAAGGGAGAAGGAGAGACGCCTGGGTGTTCCTCCAGCATTGTTCAGCCTTCTGCCTCTGAGGGACACCTGTCATTGGCTGGGTGGTTTACACAGGTGCCTTAGCCCCGCCTGATTTGTGTGGCCTTGAAAGGAGGCTTCAGTCAACAGGTAGCGTGAAGGGAACAATAGTGACGATCCTGAAGAAGAGAAGGAGAGAGAGAGAGAGAGAGAGTAGGAGGAGGGTGGGATGGCAAAAAAAAGAAAAAAAAGGTAGATTCTTTGGAAAGCACCTGAGGGTTTGTGTGAGATAATCTGTTTGCCTCCACCACAGTCCCGCTTTGTAGGGTGGAGGGAGGCGGATCGGTGTGTTTGTGGTGCTCAAACTGTTGCTCAACCGTCCCTCCGTGGAGAAAACTCCTCCTCCTCCAAGTGGCGAGTTCAGATCATCCATCTCCAGTCCTCTCCGTTTCACCCTCTTCATAACCTCGGTTTCCATGGCGACACTGCTGCACCCGAGGCTCGGTAAACTCGTGGTCTCTCATGGCACGGGCGCCTTGCCAAGAACCAGCCCTAATAAAGCGATACTGTTACGCCGACAGAACACACACACACACACCCAGGCGGCTTCAAGAGCCTAGCAGCGAGGATTGTTCCTACCACGTTGTTTGTGTTGACGTTTTGCATGTGTGTGTGTGTGTGAGTGTGTGTGTGTGTGTGGTCTTGCTGCCAGGGGGAAATGCCAAGTTCCCGCTCACCCTGTGTGGAATGTGGCAGGCAAAACAGTCCTGTTACGTGTGAGCAGGGGAGGATACTGCGCAGGAGGGGGGAGAAACAAGAGAAACCCACACAATTAAAAGAACGATTTCAAATTTCTGAAGTGACGCCATAGGCGGGGATTGCTAAATCACAGGAGAGATCCTGTGTTACCGCCTTAAAGCCGAAATGTTCTTGATTAATGATGATAAAAACACTGTGTCTTATGAAGTGAGAATCTTTCATCATTCACATCAAAACTCCTGCATTTTCGGATAGATTTTAATTTTTGTGACTTTTGTTGTAGCCCTCTTACTAACAAACTACCTATTTTGGATACCTACGCGTTATAAAAACAGGTTTTGTGGCTGGTGACGGTGTAAATTTATGTCCATAAATCCAAGCTGTGTATATACAGCTGCTGTGGTTGTTTTTCTTTCTTGTCATTGTCCCGAATATTTGTTCTCTGGCATGCAAATAATCTCTAAATAAACTTAAAATAGGAATTCATATGCACCTGTTCTCCATTTTCACAGCCCAGCCGCAGGTGGCAACCTGTTACTATGAATGATGGTGGTTTTAATAACCATCTCTATTTAGAGCGAAGCTGACCTTTCACAGCCTGAGAATGTCTTTTATATCCCTTCCTCCTTTTAACTGTGGCCATGGTGACAAGGGGACATTGTGTGTGTTTTTGTGTGTATCCATGCATGTTCGTGTGTGTGTGTGTCAGGAAACTCTGTTTATTTCCTCTTTCCTACCAAACACTAACCAAACACAGGTAATTGAATTACAGTGTGTCCACTTTGTGAGTGTGTCTGAGCATGTGTGCGTGTTTACTCCTCTGTAAATGTGTTTGCAGAGCACTTACAGGGAAGCTTGAGCTTTGTCATGAGGTTGTTTTCAGTAAGTAAATAAAAAAGTTTTGTTTTTTATCTGGATAACTTTGTAAATATTTGATTGTTTTTAATGTTTTTGTGTGTAACTGTCTCACTATAACAAAGCACCTTACTGCGAGTTGCTGAAAAATA